>CM034154.1:244062599-245262599 GCA_019776745.2 Taxus chinensis | reverse complement strand
TGTATTATTGTATGTATTATAAGAACATCTAAAAAAATTGTTTGCTTTATTATCTTGTCTAAAAATTGTTTTTAGGTGTTGAGGAGAAAAAAAATCAGCTATAAAATTCAAACATATTTTTTTCTTTTAGTGTAATGATTATTTACAGGTGTTTGTGGTAGTATAATCTTATTTTATATCAAATTTAAAAGAACAAAAAATTAGTACTTTTTCTGCTAAGTTTAGCAGGATATTTAGTTACAACTAGATTCATCTGTCTAGGATAATTTAGGGAGGGTTATTTTCCACTTTTAAGTTGCACAACAACAATTTTTTTTTTTTTAAGGTATTATTTTATTCTGTATAAACTTGTAAAAACAAAAAAAAAACAAAAAATCAGAAAAATAAAAAATAACTCAATTACATTTTTATTAAATCCTAATCTATCTACCCCCATTTATCCATCCACCCCTCCCTGCAGCTCAGCAAGATGACTCACTTATATGCTCCCTACACACCCCTAACTCATTTCCTACCCCTCTTATCTCAGATCTTGTGACCCCCACCCTGACTTGGTGACTTACTCATCGAGCCAATCCCTGTAAACCACCTCTGCACTGACTACCCCCAACTTGAACACATCCCCCCTACGAGCTTGCCTCGTAGACCCCTCAAATCAATTCTCCACTCCCTCATCACCTTAACCATCCATAACTCAACTTACCTAAACTCTACCCACCACCCCTAAGCTCACCTTGTAGAAAACCTCAGATCCACCCCATCCCTAACCCACTCACTACCTTGGCAAGCTCCCCAAACTAGATCTACCCATTTCCCCAATCCCACCTAACTCTCTTGCAGACCTGATTAACTCTTGAGTCACCTCCAAGCCCCCCTACTTACCTTAACATCTAGATTCCCACTCCCACAAATCCCCCTCGACACGCCAACTCTCCCCAACATAGTTCGCTGCTCATGAGCCCATCTTCTACTTTTCCCGAGCTCCACACCCATCCTTCTCACCGTAAAACCTACATTCACAAAGAAATTCAAGCTACATAAACCTTCATACCATTTTTAGGTTTAGTGTATAATAATTATTTTAGGTTTTCTAGGTTCCTCCACTTCTATTTATTATTAACTATAGTTTAAACTTAGGTTATGTATTATTTTTAATATAGTTTCCTTAAATACTTCTTTAATTCATTTAGTTAATATTTTATTTTACGTGGATTCCTTCATTTTTAATTAGTTAATTAGATTATTACTTAATTAGTTAATTCATTTAATTAGGGTTTTTCATTTAAATATTTTTAAATCATTAATTATTATTTTTGGTTCATTCAATTCATATAATTAATTACATTATGTCTTTCAAACTAATTAGGATCCATTTTTATTCTACTTTCTCATCATTTTCATCCATTAGGACTAGTCGTCAAAATTGCTAATATAGGGTTATTAGATGTTTTTTTCTCACTTTTTCATTTCCTTTACCCATTTCATCTTTATTTAATAGCTTTTCAATGTCAATTAATACTTTTTAGTGGATTTTGTAAACTAATTTTTGTCATTTTTCATTTTTGTGAAGCTAATTGCAACACTTCACATGTATGATCTTTTCTTGCACTTGTCACAAGCGACATCATAAAGATGACTGTGTTATTTTTCATTGTTTTCTCTTTTTCTACCCCAGAAAACCAATAGCAATTATTTGTAGGACCATAATACAAATACCACGTCAAAATTACTAACTTCATGACTCCTTCATCAAAGACACATTACAAACTCAAATTGATATCTTGTGTTCTCAAATCATCCCATCACTGTTAACTTAATTAATCACCATATTTTACTAGATTTAGTTTTTTTCTATAATACTGATCATTGCTATATTTTATTTGCATTTCTAACAATTTATTTTTTCGATCACGATCATGGATGTTATTTTCTTACACCTTTGAGTGATTTGGAAAATAAAAAATGACCATGATCATTTTTATTCTAACAGTTCTAATGCATGAAAACTACTAATATGTTTTACGCATGACCACATCACTCTGAATTTTTCCCAAAACACAAAAAATAAATAACACTTCCTACAAAATTACCTTTGTTAAGGATAATTACAGAAACTGTTAAAAATCAAACAAAATATCGCACTTAGGTACACTATAATTTTTTTCTCATAATTTTAGTTCAAGTTGGAACAAATTTTATTGTTAATCACCAATCATCATTTTTATTTACACGTAGAGGAAGTGGATTTCATCACCACCTACGCTACACCAGTGACATGGAATTCATCACCACGCACAACCAACATTTGTATTTACATTGCACTTCAGACCTAGTCTCAAACAACATTTAAAATATACCTCACCTTTGGTCCCTACTTACAAGTAATGTTGTTGTGATTAGGACTACTGCAAGTAACACCTAAATAGTTGTAACAATGAAGTCTATGTATCATCCCTATAAATATTTGAGGAGTAATAAGGACACCATACACACTTTCATTCCACCACCACCTTCCACCTTTTCACAAATCCTTTCTTGGACATGGTGATTAACTCCGAAATAGGTTAGTAAGAATTGGTGAGTCTCTTCCAGTATCCTAAGGGTTCCCCATACCACTTATGTCCATGTACAGATTTGGATATATCAGGACTAGGATGTATTAGAAGATGTGTATATATGGATTGATAAGATCATGTATTCACCCATTCCACAACATGCTATATGTCACATGATTTACAAAACAATGATTCTTCCTGATGGATATGCCTTTTGAGCCATAATGTTAGATAAACATGACTGCTTGTTTGTAACAAAGTTAGTTTATCATTTTACTTATCACTAAACATGGATTATATAAGTGTATTTATATTAAATTTAAATTCCTAATTATGTTCCAAAAACATTTCTAAACTACCTCAATATTAAAAAAAATGAATCAATAAAACAACGAAGACCTAAACCTTACATTGATTTCAACTCATTAGCTTTCTTATGCCAGCAAAAAATTTATAATATCTTATCTTAAGCTATATCCAACTTATATTGAGTGACTTATTTGAGATCACTCCTTATGACCTCACTTTTCAATATTTTTTAGGATACCTATGTAAATGAATCCCTCATATATTGTGTTTAGCTATATCAAACTGATATCGAGTGACTTTTTTGAGATCACTTTGTACATCATCATTTGTTAAGCTCATTTAAGCTACATCCAACATGAATTTCCTCATAGATTATTTTGAGCTATATCACACCTATCTTGAGTTTTTTTTAATTCACTCTTTCCATTAGCACTCAATAGATTTTTCAAGCCAAATATGAAACAAATCCATACTAGCTTACACTTAATCACGTTTGACCAAATCTCTTAGATTCTTTTAAGCTTAATCAAATACATACCTATATAGCCATGGTAGTTATGAGACATTAAAAAGACCATATGGATGATCACTTGGATCATGAAAATGAAGATGAAAAGATTACGCAACCTGAACTCAATCAAAAAGAACAAGATCAGTTTGATAAACTATTAGAACAAAACAAAAATGAGTACCTATTTTATATCCTAGCCATGGGAGAGAAGTTACCTCCCAATTTTGGGAAAGAAAATTTGAATAAACTTATAAAAAATGCTAAATCAAATCAACACAACATAACACCAATTGACATGAATAACATCTCAAATGAAGAATTAATTTCCAAAATCCAAGATTTGACAAAATAATTCACGTAAGTAACTTCCCAAGTTGAAAAATCACACGATCACAATATAAAGAAAGATACTAACTATATCATTATACCCTATCACATTAATCTCCATTCACATAAGAATGGAAAAGTATAAAATAAATAGTTCAGGGGTTACAAAAGAAATCGAAACAATCTATTTTTTAAGAACTCTACCCCTATCCATTTGACAAAGAAATGTTACGTTTACCGTTCCCTTCATCCTTTGAAACTCCTAAGTTTGATAAATAAAAAGGAAAGGGAAATCCACATGAGTATATGAATGAATTCTCCATGCAATGCCAAAAAATTATCTTATCACGATGTATATATTTTATGTTTGTTTCCTAACAATTTAGGAGGTTGGGCCTTAGATTGCTTTCTCTATCTTCCAAAAGGGTCTATCACGACCTTTACAGATTTATCTGAGAATTTTTTTAAACATTTATCCTTTAACTTAGAATCTTAGGTGACCATGCTTGACCTTTGAAACACCAAGCAAAGGACAAACAAAAACTTTGTAGCCATTCTATAATGATGGTGAGGGATCGCAAGTAGATTCCCTTGCTCTATACCAGAAAGAAAATTAGTTAGCATCTTCATTCTGAAAGGAACGATAACCAAATCGTACCAAGCCAAGAACATAGATGCTAATCAAACACCATGATCGATAAGATGAAAGCAATTCGCCAGAATAGCTTTACATAAAACCTTTGCAAATAAATGAGCAGCAATATCATATATTATTATGGAACTCAATGTAATACATTGAGAATGGGCCTTGCTTAAATAGGCAAGGAATAACAATCTAAGAACCATTCAAGGTCGTATATCAAGCCCTAAATCAAGGAAATAACTAGTCATCAAAGAACTAGTCAAGACCATAGATTTAGGAGAGAACTAGATGTTAGGAAATAAGGGATAAAATATGCGGAATAATCCCTCACAGAATCGCAACAGTAGAAACTAATATGCAGAAATTATTATAGACCTCAAATAAAATTGCAGAATAAAATAACACAACACAAAGAGACAGTATTTAACATGGTTCACCAAATTTGGGCTACGTTCACCAAGAATCACTTGCTTAGATTTTATTACAAGCCACCGCTCTCTCAATACAATACCCAGATCCGTTTGGAGCTATGCTCAACAAACTCTACAGAATTCACACCTAAATTCAAAACACATCTACAATACATTTGCTTGTACATCTATCATATGCATAAGACCATATAAATAGACAACTGCTTAAGCAGTTTGATACAAAACCGTGGGTATCAAAACAATGGGCAAAAGACCGAAAAACCATGGGCCCAAAAACAACCCATAACAGTTACCCATTACCCATGGGTTAATAAACCACCCATGAAAATTTGCTTTGGGGGCTTCGCCCCCGAACCCCCCTGACCTGCTCAGTGGCGAGCAAGACTGCCGTAAAAATACCTGAGTGTAACACATAGAAGGTATACCACACTCTAACATGAAAATAGGCTCCACAAACATAACAATCTCCCACTTGGAGACTGATTTCCATTCTGAGCAAGCTTCTCAACCCTTCACTATCATCCGCAAAGGCCAACCAAAGCTGAACATAGCTTTAGTTTATCCCTTGTGACCACCTTGGTCATCATGTCTGCAGGATTCTGACTGGTATGAATCTTCTTCAACTTCAACTTATCTTCCTCTAAATTTGTCCTGATGAAGTGATATCTCAACTGTATATGCTTCGTCCTGGAGTGGAAAGCAGAGTTCTTACCTAGGTGTATAGCACTCTGACTATCACTATGCAGCTTACATTCCTCCTGCTTATGCCCCAACTCCTCAAGCAATTTTTGTAACCAAATCATCTCTTTTCTTGACTCCGTGGCAGCAACATACTCAGCCTCCGTGGTTGACAAAGCCACTAGCTTCTGTAGTCGTGAAATCTAGCTCACTGCTGTCCCACCTACAGTGTAAATATAACCTGTCGTGCTCCTCCTACTGTCTACATCTCTAGCCATGTCTGAATCTACATAACCACGTAAAGTGGTGTCTGATCCATTATAGCACAAAACTGTCCCCATGGTCCCTCTCAAATACTGAAGGATCCACTTTACTGCTTTCCAATGCTCTTTACCTGGATCACTCATAGATCTACTCACAGCTCCCACTTCATGGGCAATATCAGGCCTAGTGCACACCATAGCATACATCAAACTGCCAACTGCTAATGAGTAAGGTACCTTGGACATCTGGTTTCTTTCCTGCTTTGTCTTGGGACACTGCTCCTTTGATAACTTGAAATGGCCTACCAAAGGAGTCCCAACCGGTTTAGCATCCTGCATATTAAACCTCTCCAAGACCTTCTTAATGTACTCTTCCTGAGATAAAGTCAGCTTCCGTTCCTTCTTATCCTGATATATCCTCATACCAAGGATTTGTTTGGCTACACCCAAATCCTTCATAGCAAAGGATTCACTTAGCTTCTTCTTGAGTAATGTTATTTCTTGCATGTTTTTACCTGCAACCAGCATGTCATCAACATACAAACATAGGATAATATAACTTCCATCCTCAAATTTATTTGTATACACACAATGGTCAGAATGACATCTGATATAACCTTGCTCCATCATGAAGCTATCAAACTTCTTATACCATTTACGTGGATCTTGTTTCAGGCCATACAAGCTCTTATTTAGTTTACACACCATCTCCTCTTTACCTTTGACTTCATATCCTTCTGGTTGCTGCATATATAGATCCTCCTCCAAATCACCATGGAGAAATGCATTTTTTACATCTAACTATTCTAAGTGCAAGTCTTTTGCTGCCACTATTCCAAGAACAGTTCTGATAGAAGTCATTTTTACTACAGGAGAAAAAATCTCATCAAAATCTATACCTTTTTTCTGTGCAAACCCCTTGACCACCAACCGGGCCTTGTATCTTATCTTGCCTCATTCTTCCTCTTTGACTCTAAACACCCACTTATTCTGTAATGCTCTTTTTCCTTCAGGTACCTTTACCAAATCCCATGTCTGGTTCTCCATGAGAGCCTGATGCTCCTCATCCATGGCTTACTCCCACTTCTTCCTAGCATCTACCTGCATTACTTCATCAAAGCTCTCTGGTTCTCTACTATCAGTGAGTAATAAATAATAAAGAGAAGGAGAAAAACGTTCAGGTTCTCTTCTTACCCTAGAAGACCTCCTCAATATAGGAGTTTGGGGTTCCTGTTGAGGGGGTTCCTAAATTGATTCATGTGTCACTTTCCCATCTGGAAGATCCTCTACCACTGCATATTCTTTCTTGGATTCTTCCCTGTTTTCCTACAATTGTTGCTTATACATGACTTTCTCATTAAAGACCACATCCCTAGACCGAATGATTTTCTTGTCCTTAATACTCCAACATTTAAATCCAAAGTCATCACCACCATAACCAATGAAAGTACATTTTTCTGATTTAGCCTCTAGCTTGGTCCTATCATCCTTGTCTATATGAACAAACACCTCACATCCAAAGACTCTAAGAAATGAATAATCAACTTTCTTACCATACCATGCCTCCTCAGGTATGCCTCCATCCAAGGCACTTGAGGGTCCTCTGTTTATCAAGTACACAGTTGTGCTCACCGCTTCTGCCGAAAAAGAAAGAGGCAGTCCTGCATGTAACCTCATGCTCCTAGCACGTTCCATTATTGTTTTGTTCATCCTTTCTAATACCCCATTCTGCTGTGGAGTTCCTGGAACCATATTTTTCCTACGGATTCCATTCTTATAACAATAATCATTAAATTCATTGCTGCAATACTCCCCTCCATTATCTGACCTGAGACATTTTAGCTTAAGACCTGTTTCATTCTCTACCAAGGCTTTCCATTTAAAAAAAGTGTTAAATACATCAGATTTGTTTCTAATACAATAAACCCAAACTTTCCTTGTTGCATCATCAATAAAAGTAACACAATAACTTGAACCCCCAAGAGATGATACCTGAGCTAGCCCCCACACATCAGAATGCACCAGCTCTAACTTACTCTTTTTCTTTGTAGGTCCAACCTTGAGAAACCTTACTCGCTTTTGTTTCCCATATATGCAGTTCTCACAGAAATCCAAACATGTTTCTGTATATCCAAGCAAATTATTCTTTATGATGTTCATGCCCTTATGGCTCATATGACCGAGCCTATAGTGCCATAATGTTGTATCTACATCTGAAGCCACAAGATTACAATCATTAGTACTATCAGTGGTTAAATACAAGGTTCTAACCTTCTTACCTCTTGCCACCACAAGAGCACCCTTGGTAACCTTCTAAGAGTCTGTTGTAAATATCACAGTATAACCATCACTTCCCAACTTCCCTGCCGATATCAAATTTCATCTTAATGTAGGCACATGTCTGACATCCTTCAATAGCCAAGTATTCCCATTCTGCATCTTAACCTGAACAGAACATTTTCCAACTATGCTGCAAGGCTCATCATCACCAAGAAAAACATGCCCAAAATCTCCTTGAACATAATCAACAAAATAATGCCTATGTGGAGAAGCATGGAAAGAAGCCCCTGAGTCTAAAACCCAAGATTCGGTAATATTGTGCAAAGAAAGAATCAAAGCATCCTGACATACATTACCCGTTGCCACATTTGCCTCCTTATTTTCTTCTTATTGTTTCTTCTTATCCCAAAGCTCCCAACAATCCTTCTTTGCATGCCTAGGCTTTCCACAATTCTAGCATACAATCTTGTTCTTGGATTTTGACCTTGCCTGATCTTTTGATTTTCCATGGTTTCCTCTATTCTTCTGTCTCCCTCTAGTTTCCACTGTCAAAGCATTCCCTGAAGTAGAAGATTCCCCAGAGCTTTTTCTTCACATTTCCTCACTTAGAATCACCCCTACAACATCCTCAAACTTCAACTTCGAGTTAGCTGGAACTGAGTTACTTACAGCCATTACCAGGCTATTCCAACTCTCAGGTAAAGAGCACAAAATTAATAAAGCCCTAACTTCTTCATCAAATTCTATTGTAACCGAAGCTAGAATATTCACAACCGTATTGAAATCATTTAAATGATCTGCTACTGAACTATTCTCAGACATTTTCATATTAAACAACTTTTTCATTAAAAATATCTTATTAGAGGCAGAGGGTTTTTCATACAACTTCCCTAATGCATCCATTAGATCTTTTGTAGTCTTTTCCTTTGAGACATTAAATAATATCGAAGATGCAAGACTCAGCCAGATCATTCCAAGTGCTTTCCTATCCAGCAATTCCCATTCCGCATCTGTCATACTCAAGGGTTTGTTCACCTTCTCAGACAACAAAGTATAAAGATCCTTTTGATAAAGGTAATCTTCCATCTGCATCTTCCAAAGACTGAAATTCTGCCCGTTGAATTTATCAACCCTAAATCTTCCTTCATCTGCCATATTTCCCACTCAAGCTAAAAAATTTCCCTGCGATTCAACACTTCAGCAAACCAAACCAAGCTCTGATACCAATTGTTACGAAATAAGGGGTAAAATATGTGGAATAATCCCTCACAGAATCGCAACAGTAGAAACTAATATGCAGAAATTATTACAAATCTCAAATAAAATTACAGAATAAAATAACACAACACAAAGAGACATTATTTAACATGGTTCACCCAATTTGGGCTACGTCCACCAAGAATCACTTGCTCAGATTTTATTACAAGCCACCGCTCTCTCAATAAAATACCCAGATCTGTTTGGAGCTATGCTCAACAAACTCTACAGAATTCACACCTGAATTCAGAACACATCTATAATACATTTGCTTATACATCTATCATATGCATAAGACCATATAAATAGACAACTGCTTAAGCAGTTTGATACAAAACTGTGGGTATCAAAACCAAGGGCAAAAAACCATGGGTATCAAAACAATGGGCAAAAGACCAAAAAAACATGGGCCCAAAAACAACCCATAACGGTTACCCATTACCCATGGGCTAATAAACCATTCATGAAAATTTGCTTCGGGGGCTTCGCCCCCGAACCCCCCTGACCCACTCAGCGGCGAGCGGGACCGCCGTAAAAATACCCAAGTGTAACACATAGAAGGTGTACCACACTCTAACATGAAAATAGGCTCCATAAACATAACACTAGACATCAAGGATCTAGTCAATAGATCAAGGAAATAGCTAGTCAATACTATAGATAAAGGAAAGAACTATACCTAACAACTAGATAATATCTCCTAATATCTAAATAAGATAAAAGAAATATCCACACACATATGTGGGTGAGGATAAATACAATAAAGGTAAATAAAGTACCTAGGTGAACATGAGCTAAGGTAATTACCTACTCTAACACCCCGCTCAAGTGAAGCTAGGGGCAAAAATAAAAGTGGCATGTCCACAATATGAGTCCCAACAACTAGGCCTGATGAGGTACGCATGTACAATAACTGGGAAAAAAGGGACACCGCAAGGTACCAAAAACTAGTAACAACAAAGTAAAGAGACTAAAGGCCTGCTCCAAGGCATCCCAAGAAGCTCGGCTCAAAAAAACCATACAATGCTGAAGAATTTTGGTGTACATTGTGGTTTGAATCCACTACTTGATCACAAAAATAAAAAACAACTGACACTGGGTTTCACCAGAATAGCTCTATACAAGGAGACTGTCAACGGAGTGATGTTGAAAGTGTAAAAAAAATACCAAACATAATCCGATCAACTACTGCAAATAGGTGTGCCACGATCTAAGATCAATAACCAAAGCAACAAGGCAATGACACAAAATCTAGAGTGTCACAATCCAAGAAAAGCCAAGGTAACAAAGCAAGGACACGAAACCCGAAGAAGTAGGATCAACACCACACCATCCCATACTGCTGAATGGGTGGAGTGATGCTACAAATATGTATGAGTTGCCCAAAATCAACTACTCGAACACTAAAAAAATAACACTGGAATGCACCAGAATAGATCCCCCATAAGAGATACATGCCAAAAATGTCAAAAATACATATACAAAGTCTCTCAACAAACAAGAGAGATACACTACACCTGTTAAAGAAAAAGGCTCAAAATAAGAAGCATCACAATGCAGAAGGTATAGCAAGTGGAGCAAGAGGCTGAATGGTGGAGGAGCCATGCTTGTAGAGTCCTCTCAATGAATGCCTATGTCACCGCCATGAGTGATCAAATATCTACCCCAAATCAACACAGATGGATGAAGAAGATGCATGTATATGACTTGGTGTAAAATGCACAATGGGTGCATGCAAAAGAACATCAGAATGTGGGTCAGGTTGATCATGGATGACAGCTAAAATCTCAGGTTTCTCAAGCCTGAGTGAAGGTGTAGAACTCATGTGTTTCTCATGATCCTCAGAAAGAGTCAAGCGAACAAAAAAAGAGCTCTATCAATGTGTGATCCTAATGAAGTATATGCTCATACACCAATTTCATGATGATAATTCCACTTAACATGTGGAATAGAGGAAACAATACCCTGTGAATGTTTACCAATGAATCCTCTAGTGAGACCCATAGAACAGAGCATGCGAGAACTAAATGTAGTGGTATGCTTCTTAAAAAATCCATGCAGCTGAGCAAAAGTAGGATACACAACATGTGGTACTATAATAGGCACAAATGTGGAAAAGCATGTAGTAACAAGCCTCGCAGGTCTATAAGCATCAAAAGTAGGTTCAGGCTCAAAGATTGGCTGATCAATGTCAGTGGGTACAAGAGAAACAATTGAAAATGGACTAGGAGCATGGATATGGTTGTCCACAATATGATGGTGATGTTTTAGGCTAGCAAGTTTGTTCTGCATAAAGTGTATTATTGTATCCTTATCATGAATGAGTGATTGTAGAAGATAATTTCACTTCTTGAGCGATCTATTTTTTTCCACAAATCTTACAATATCCTCTTCAATTCCACATACTTTAGAGAAAAGCATATCATTCTCAGAATCCATGATAGGTACAAACTAAAACTCCTAAAAATTTAGGATGTCGGGCTCACCCAAAATTGCATCCACAATTGATTACAACACTCCTCCATATTTGGCACTTTATAATTATATTTCAATTCTAAAAATAAATAAATCCAATGGAAAGAGCATGTAAAAACAAGCACTTTTGCAAAAAACAACACTCAAAACCGAGCCGTGATACCGTGATAGCAAAAAACAACAATCTCCAGCTCTGATACCTTGAAAAGAACGATAACCAAATTGTACCAAGCTGTAATCTTAGATGATAATAGCACACCACATTAGATTTGCAACACATAAGAGCTAAAATACCATATATGGAAATCCATCATAATCCAAAATGCTCAATACATTACAATAGAATGACTTGAATTATTTAATAAGAAATATGTACATATAGGAGGAGGGAAGTGCAACTACTACCTAAATCAGTGGTGAAGAACTCCCACTAACTTATACTGGTAGTTAAGTTAACTTTAAAAGACTAGTAAGCTAACTCAACATAACTGAGAAGCTAACTCAACACAATAAGTAAGCTAACTCCACACAACTAGTACACCTAAGTAAGCTAACCCAACAAGTGTAAGAATTATCCTAATAAATAAATAAAAGGATAAATAATAACCTACACTAACACCCTCTCGTAATCATAGCTTAGGTGGGTGGAAAAGAAGGTGGGTCTCGGCAACAAGGCCTGATGAGGTACCCACGTATAACAACTGGGAAAAATGGACAACGCAAGGTACCCAAAACCAATACTAACAAAGTAGAGAGAAAAATCCTGCTGCAAGATATCCTCAGAATCTTGACTCCAAAAACTCGTAAAATGTTGAAAAAGTGTGGTGCACACTATGGTCTGAATCCACTACTCGATCATATAACTCAAAAACAACTAACACTAGGCTTCACCAGAATAGCTCCATGCAAGGAGACTGTTAATGGAGTGATGTCGAAAAGTGAAAAATAAACACCAAACATAATTTGATCAACTGCTACAAATAGGTGTGCCATGATCCAAGAAAAACTAAGGCAACAAGGCAAGGACACGAGATCCAAATAAATAGGAGTGCCATGATCCAAGAAAAAGCCAAGGTAACAAGGCAAGGGCATGAAACCCAAAGAAGCAGTATCAACACCACACCCTCCCATACTATAGAATGGGTAGAGTGACACCACAGATCTGTATGAGTTGTCAAAATCAACTACTCAAACACTAACAAACTAACATTGGGCTCCACCAGAATAGCTCCCCCACAAGAGAGACTATTAACATGCCAAAAAAAGTGTCGAAAATATAGATCCAAAATATCTCAACAAACAAGAGAGATATAAATGTATACACCCATAGATACAAGAATTCAATACCCAAAATTTTAGGACGTTGGGCTCAACCGAAAATGCATCCATAAGTGATCACAACACCCTCCCGAATTTTGCACTTTATAATTGAGTGCATGTAATTATTACAATGAGTAACAATACCTTTTACATTTGAAATATGTGTATAAAAATTTTACCAATGCGTAGATCTTGAAAAAATACACAATTTCAAAAAAAAGATCACCTTAATCTGAGCTATAGATCAAAAGTTATGAGCTCTAGAAGGTTTTGCCATTAAAATAATATTTTAATGTTGATCTTTTTAAAAGGTACACGTGACACCCAAATGTCCAAAGGGTAAAAGATTTCATCCACATGATACATGCTTACAACCAAAGGATAAAATTATGCACCCAAAACCTAAATGTCCAAAGGGTAAATCATTGCATTCAGAGGGTACACGTTAATATCCAATGGATAAAAGGAAGCACCCAGAGGGTACAAATCTACGTCCAGTGGATAAAATACAGCATCCAAAACCAAACTATCCAAAGGGTAAAAGAATGCATCTGGAAGGTACACACTTATATCCAACAGATAAAAGAATGCACCAAGAGGGTACAGATCTGCGGCCAAAGGATAAACGACTGCATCCAAAACTGAAATACCCAGAGGGTAAAAGAATGCATCCAGAAGGTAAACACTTATATCCAATGGATAAAAGAATGCACCCATAGGGTATAGATCTATGTCCAATGTATAAAATACTGCATCCAAAACTGAAATACCTAGAGGGTAAAAGAATGCGTCCAGAAGGTAAACGCTTATATCCAATGGATAAAAGAATGCACCCAGATTTGACTGTCTCAAAATATGGTCACATTTACAGTCTATTCTATGGTTTTGGAACCTTTCAAATCTAATGGAGCACTCCGTTTTGCATAAAAATGCATGTTGTAGAAAATTGATAACAAATTCTGAATACATGAAAATAAATTCTTGCTTGTAAAGAAAAACTTACAAATGGGTGTCTACATCATCTATTGCTCTGATACCATGAAAGGAAAGATAACCAGATCATACCAAGCCAACAACACAGATGCTAATCAAACACCATGATTGATAAGATGAAAGCAATTCACCAAAATAGCTTTACATAAAACCGTTGCAAACAGATGAGCAGCAATTTCATATATTATTATGGAACTCAATGCAATACATTAAGAATGGGCCTTGCTTAAATAGGCAAGGAATAAAAATCTAAGAACTAGTCAAGGTCGTATATCAAGCCATAAATCAAGTAAATAACTAGTCATCAAAGAACTAGTCAAGACCATAGATTTAGGAGAGAACTAGACATCAAGGATCTAGTCAATAGATCAAGGAAAGAACTAGTCAATACCATAGATCAAGAAAAGAACTATACCTAACAAATAGATAATATCTCCTAATATCTAAATAAGATAGAAGAAATATCCACACACATAAGTGGGTGAGGATAAATACAATAAAGGTAAATAAAGTACCTAGGTGAACATGAGCTAAGGTAAATACCTACTCTAACACATTCCAAAACTCAATGAAAAATTATCATTTCATATGCAGATGCATTATTTAACCAATTTTAAATAACTTCTTGAAAAAGGGACAAAAATTAAGAGAACCCTCATTTCTAAAGACTTACTTAAAATAACCTTTAAAGACCAACCATCTAGAGACGTCCCTCAAAATTACGATAAATCAAAATTCTTGAATACAAATAGAATTTTAGTCAATGATGGAATTAATGATTCTTGGTACATTTGAAATATTACAAATAATCCACCCAAAACTAATAAATCCAATTAAAAACCAATCATCATTCCTAGTAAGAAGGCTTCTCCTTAGGAATTCAGGAAAAGATAGCTCACTCCGCTTGGAGAAAGCTTATCTATTGTCTTCCACCACTTGGCAAGTGCCAATATGATCACATACCCCATCATAAAACCCTTTGAAGAAGGGTAGCCTAAACTAAAATGGTATAGAGATAATGAATATTGTGAATACCATCATATCAAGGGTCATCATATAGATCAATGCATGCAACTCAACCATTATGTACAAGATTTGATTGAACACGGAAAAATAAATGTTGAAAATACCTCTAACACCAAAACCCCTAATGAGAAATTAATATTTTTTCAAAAACCCCTTTCCTAAACATGACAAAAATTCAAATCACACAAAGGAAAAGAGTTAATCATCCAAAAAAATTGAGTATGACTAAGTCATGTCAACTATAAATTATGATCAAGACATAGTTGCTACAATAAGGATTAAAGCTGATTTTATGGTAACAAATAGAAAAAAGATATTTTGTATCCCTACCACCAAGTAATCTACTACTTATATCCCCATACTACCCTATCATATGACATATAATTCCACAACCACTTCCACTTCCCAGCCTACACATTTGTCTAATTCATTTAACATTATCAAATAGCTAGAGAAAACTACAACACAGATTCTCCATCATGTAATTTCTTAAATCTTCTCCCACAATACAATGAATTCTTATGCATGCATTGAATGAATCCCATGTTCCATGTGATATTAATTCCCAACAATTTTAGTCTTTTATTACGAATCTTTCAACAACCAATCCTATCTTATCAATCAGTCTTGGTGACCTTCTTAACCAAAACCTCATTAACAATTATTCCTAATATGTAGAATCTTTTAGAACCCATCATAATATTATTCATTTACTATTGGATGATGGAACAACATTAAATATTGGCTCCATGAAACAATTACGATGTCTTTTCTATACCAAAGAAAACTTACAAAATGATATCATAACCATTTGTGGATATGATAAGAATGAAAGAAAGTCCATGTGCATAATCACATTTCCACTTATGGTTGGACTAGTCACCTTAGACACATTATGTTACATGGTAGACGTAGAAGTTCTGTATAAAATTCTCCTCGGTCAACCATGGATTCATGCCATGAAATCCATCTCGTCCATGTATCACCATTGTATTAAACTCCCCCACTTGGTTACAGAATTCACATTACATTCTAACACCAAACCTTTTGATTATTGTTGAATCCTCAAAGGACGGTATAAACATACCAAATATTTTCCATTAGTGAAAATTATGTTCCGCCACGTATAATCCCTTTCACTAATAATGCACATATCAATCCAGATACACTTCCCAAACATGTTCTAGAGTCATAGAAAAGTCATCATCATAACTTTAATACTAATAAATCACCCACTAGTCAACCATTGTCTACTAATCAAACCCGTCTTCTAATCAATCATCTTATACTCATCAACCAGTTTCATATAAAACCCTTCCCTCTTCCGCTAACCAACCATATTCTTTGACTAATCAACCTTCCTCATCTAACAACCCCTCTTTTGATAAAACACTATTTTCTTCTATTAATCAAGTTTCTTCCTCTAATCCATCCTCCTCTTCTTATAATCCTTTTTATCCATCTTTTAAAACCAATAAACTACCTTTTACGCCATATGAGGTACCTATTGTTTCCTTGACACATACATTTAAAATCATCGATAAAGGCTATGGTGAGTACCAATTCCATAACATTGAGAATTATTTTCATGTCAGTGACTCACTCTCATCCCACAAAATTATGGAAAAGCCCATGCTTCCCACATCAAAACCTCTCCCACTTATAACATGGGTAAATTGGTTTGGAAAAAATTGGTTATCTTGATGAAGAATATATTCCAAGCTCCTCAGAATCTTGGTTATACAATGACAAACTCACTTCTTGGCATGAGTCCCCTCAATTTACCAAAGCTCATCAAATAATGAGAATTATGTGATGGATTGGTAAAGGAATCGGTAATAATGAACAAGGTCTCCTAGATTTGATCACTTATATTAAAAATACCAGTAAACATGGCCTTTTTTAAAAACATTTAATTCATCTCGCGTATTAGTCTCAATTAGCGACGACGATGCCAATTTTGAAAATGAAACAAGTTCTACACACAGTCTTTTTGAAAATATTATGAAACAAATATCCTCTTTGAACATCTATCCATTAATGTAATTGATTTTAATATTCTTCACCCAAACCTCATTGATCAAAATCAATTTCATCATGTGGCCATGGACATATTTTGAAATGATAAGGCCATTTAATATTTCTTTAGAACTCGTGATCCAATTCCCCTCTTTGATCATAAGGAAGGATTTGATATTAACCTTGATGAAATCACCTACTTTGGTGAATAATTAAAATATTCCAATTCTCAACATTATGAAACCTTAAATAAAAAGAGGAAGAATAAAATTTCCCATAGCAAAAACCTTTCCGTCACACTATTCAACAAACATACCAGTAAAAAGAAGAAAAATCACAAACAAAAACCATACACATCCCCTAATAAAAACTCATCCAAAACACCCAAAACTAATGATTTACATAAACCAATAACATCTTTTTCAAAAAAAATACATCCAAAATGTTTGTTGAAGAAACCAAAGATATTAACATCAGTACACCTGAACAACCAAATATTTTACAACTTGGCATTATTCTGTTTGACCAAGAATGCATAGAGTTCAAGGTGCTCCTTAAAAAAATTCAATATATTTTTACATGGAACTACAAAGATATGCTAGGCTTAGACCCATCCCTTGTAGTACATCGGGACATAAATCCTATCAAACAGAATTTGTGTAAAATTAATCCAAAAATAGCATTACTCATAAAATATAAACTCTAAAACCTATTAGAGGTAGAATTTATAATACCAATCGACTATTCCAAATGGATATTTTAAAAAGTTCCTATAATTAAGAAAACTCCTGAAATTAGGGTATGTACAAATTTCTGCAATATTAATAAAGCTTTCCCAAAAGATGAAATTCCCCTGCCAAACATAGACATGATCGTCGACTCCATGATAGGCCATGAAATGCTCTCCCTAATGGATGGATTTTCTAGTTATAACAGAATATGCATCATTGAATAAGATAAAAAAAAACAACATTTACTACACCATCGGGGGCCTTTTGTTATAAGGTCATGCATTTTGGGCTGAAAAATGCAAGTGCCACATATCAATGAGCCATGACGGTTATATTTCATGATATTTTACATGATATCATGGAATACTACATCGATGATTTACTAGCCAAATCCATAACATAGATAATTCATCTAGGTGTGTTAAGATGCATCATTGAAATATTTCGTAAGTATAAGGTTCGAATAAATCCAAAAAAAATGTGTATTTTGTGTGACCTTTGGAAAATTATTAGGATTCTTCATCTCCTAGAGAGGTATACAAGTTGATCCTACAAAGGTAAAATACATTATGGAAATGCATCCTCCATACAATCTCAAAAAACTACACAGTCTTCAAGGAAAAATACAATACATTCACTATTTTATATCACAATTAGCTGATAAGTGTCATCATTTCAATTAATTTCTTAAGAAGGATACACAATTCCAATGGAATCATGATTGTCAAGACTCTTTTACCAAACTAAAATAATACCTTTTTAGTCCACCTATCCTTATGTCACCAGTTACATATAAACCAATGATTCTTTACATATCTACCACTGAATATGCCATAGAAGCCTTATTAGCACAACACAATGATCATGAAAAAGAATAGTCAGTTTATTACCTTAGTCAAACACTCATTGAGCATGAGGTAAAATACTGCCAAATAGAAAAAATATGCTTAGCAGTCACTTTCACGTTTCATAAACTACACCATTACTTGCTCAATCATATAACCAAACTTATCACTAAGGTAGATCCCTGTAAGTATCTCCTATCTAGGCCCATTCTCATGGGTAGGATGTCCAATTGAGACATCCTATTTATTGAATTTGATATCGAATTTGTTCCTTAGAGAATAATTAAAGGACAACCCTTCGTAGATCAAATTTATGAGGAGCCTATTCCTAGACCAAAACCTCCCCATTTCACATTCCCAGATGAAGATATTTTAAACATAGATATATCACCATCTTGGAATTTATTATTTTGTGGATCTTGTAATCTCCATGGATTGTGAGCTAGTATATTACTTATCATACCTGATGGACATGTTATCCCCAAATCATTTTTCCTAACATTATTGTGTGCTAATAATATCACATAATACAAAGCTCTCATTGCTGGATTAAAACTATCCATATCATGAAACCTTAAACAGTTGGTCATTTTTTTGTGACTCTTTGCTTATAATTAAATAGGTTATGAGTGAATACCAGGTTAAAGATGAAAATATTAATCTGTAAAAACTCATGGTATATAACCTTTGAGGTTATTTTTGGTTGATTAATTTTGACCAAGTCCCTATAATTTGAAATAATTCTACAGATACTATGGGAACTATCGGATGTCTATTAGAAATCATGTCGAATCAACCATAGGTGAAATTTATCATCAAACATCTCTTAATGCCTACTTATACTTTACCTAAAAATACAATGGTTTTCAAAATAGTGGTTCCTAACAACCCTTCATACCATGATGTCTACACTTTCATCCATGAAAAAACATTTCCCAACCAACATGAATACTAGTCAACGACACACTTCCCATTATAGAATTATAGCAGACACTCTATATAAATGAGGCTATGATGCCACTCTACTACATTTTTTAATAAGGAGGAGGCCTCTAATGTATTAACTAAAGTCCACTCAGGTATTTGTGGAGCACACAAATATGACATGGATTTAGCTAATAAAATAGCACGTGTTGGGTACTATTGTCGCATTATGGAGAATGATGCATGAATTTTTGTTAAACAATGTCAGGCATGTCAAAAAAATGGAAACCTTATCCATGTAACTTATTAAGCATTGCAACCAATCACAACCCCTTGGCCCTTCTCTCAATGGGGTATTGATCTCAACAGTAAAATTAGACCAACCTCATTCAATGGAAACAATTTCATCATTACTGCTACTGATTATTTCACCAAATTGGTATAGGCTATGCCCCTCACCTATGTTAATGGAAGCCAAATATCAAAATTCAATTTTAATAATCTCATATGTCATTTTTGCATTCCATCCTCCATTTTCACTAACAATGGAAAATCATTTTAAAACCATCTCGTCAAATACCTAGCTAATAATTTCCACATCAAACTTAAAAAGTCTACTCCATACTATCCCTAGGGTAACAACCAAGAGAAAGGAACAAATAAAACTTTGAAATCTATCATGGAAAAAAAATTCGACACACATGGAAAAAATTGGCACACCCAAATTTTCCCTTCTTTTGGGATTACCACACATCTTACTACACACCTATGGGAGCCACCTCGTTCTCCCTTATTTAAGGTTTTGAATTCATTTTTCTTATTTAGGTTACACTCCTTTCCTTAATAATATCCCTTAAGGATGTAATCAATGAAGATGAATATTGACAGTCATGACTTAATGAACTCAAGTTTCTCGATGAAAAATGACTTAATGCTCTCAATCATCTTTAGGTTTATCAAAAACAAATACAATGTAGCTATCACAAAATGTAAATAATAGAGAGTTCAAGTTCGGTGATCTCATTCTCAATGAAAATCAACAGAATATAACCAAAGAGAAAGAAAAAAAACAAGGGAAATTTGAGCCTAACTAGTTAGAGCCCTATGTAATCAAGGATAAATTTGGTTCTGGAGCCTATAAGTTGTCCACTAAAAATGGTCAAGAACTTGATGGAACAATGAATGTAATCCATCTAAATAAATTTTATTTCTAGGGTTCTCCCTATCCTTTGATTTGAAATATTACCTAGTCACTTCCACCGCATGACTGACTTAGTTAAGGGTTCCCCTTAAGATGGATTTTTCATTCTAGACTTCACCTTCTACTTACTCATCATTCCTTCCATTGATCATTACTTCCTCCTAGTCTCCCCTACCAACCAAATTTTCCTCCTACCATTACACTTTCTCAACCTATCATATCATAGAGTGTGTCCACCATATTCATCTTGTGAAACCTACTTGATCCTTCATTACTCAACCATGTTCCTTTCCCCCATTTTATCCTCCTTGTACTATCTTTATTCATCACACTCTCTTCCACTCTTTCCATATATTGATTCTTTACCTTCATCTTGTTCATCCTCATCCTCTACATCCTCTCTTCACCTTAATCTTGTCAAAAATGATCACTCACCCTTTCTTTACTATTTCCACTCCATATTCTCTAATTCTCTCACATATCCACCCCTTTTCCCACCCACCATTATTGTTGGTATCACTCTAACATTATTTCATCATCATATTCTCTTTCCTCATTCGCCATTCCCGATACTGCCACTCATGTTTCACACTAATAATTATTGTTGATCTTCCCCTAAAATTCAATAATCATCATTATCCATTGCCTTTTCCACTCTCTTTTTCCTTCTACGCATTTTCTCCACTCATTCCCCCTTTATTCACTAAAAAATATTATTTTTGGTCTTCCCCTAATGTTTTTTCACTAGCATAGCCTCTTCTATCCTCCATTATCTCTTTCCTCCCCTCCCTTTTCTCCACCTCCACCCTTTCTTGTCATTTCTTACCCACCTCTCCATCTTCCCTTCTCCCTTATCCATACTTTATTGTCTTCATCATACATCCTTTGTCTATTTTCTCATAATCTAATTATCCTCATCTCATGCATCTCTATCATTCTTACACTCTATGTCATTCCTACCCTCTTTCTTCTCTCTATTTTCTTGATGTTACCCAATCTTCAAAAAATATTCTCAATCTTGATTCCCTTCCTTTTACACCGTTTCTTCTCTTTTCCTCTCCTTTTCCCCACTCTTTGTGCTTGTCTCCCTTTCTCTTTATATTTTATTCCTCTTTTTCCCTCATTATTCCTTCTTACTTCCCTATCAATGCCCTAATTTTTTTGTTTCTATCTAGTATTTTCTTTCCCTTCATCCTTCACATGCATCTCAATGTGGTATGCTTCATATTCTCTACCCGATCTGGTCTTCCCCACAACGAATGGGTTCCTTCAATATTCTCCCTATATTTACTAAATCATATATTCTCCACCCCCCTAATTTTCACTTCCTCCTCCCCTCCCCTTATTTTATCTACCATCTCTGCCCTTTTCATTTATTATGTGCCATTTTCTCTTCCTTCCTATGGTCTTCTTCACATATTTATGGTCTCTTATAATTTCTTTCTTTTCTCTATTATATAATCTTGTATATCTTCTTTAAATTATACATGTTCATCATCTCCTTCATTTTTCCATCCATTCTCTCCATTTTATCTCATACATATCTCTCCATACTATCTTTTATATTCTACTACCTTTATTTTGTAGTTCTCTCTCCCTTTTCTATGATATCACGCTTTGCTCTGTCATCTTCTCTAATATTATCTCATATCTTCTTCTATCTCATTGTTTTTCATTCCTAATTTCCTTTCCCCCTAACATCCTTCTCTCTTTTCCTTTTCCACCTCTTTCAATCCATTTTTCTCCTCCTTCATCTCCATATGATCTATTCTATACCATTTTCTCCTTTTTCCCATTCTTCACCTACGCATAATCAACCACTACACATGTTAACTTATTTTTATCTCTTTCCACTCTCACTCGTTACATCCTTCAACAAATATTCACACCTAACATTCAATGTTGATTAAATTATTTCCCATTTTGTGCATTGTAGCTCTTCATCCTCTTACACTCCATTCTCATCCTCCTCTCCACAATGTTGACCTCTCCTCTTTTCAATATCTCTGTCATCTCTTCCATTCTCGTCAGCCCTCCTGAGGGGGAATCATCACATTTATCCCTAATCACATCTTCCCATGGTGTTTTTGTCTTATATGATACCATAACATTCATCATCTACCACCTTATATTCTCACAAACAAATGTATGTTCTACTTTTCTCTTAGAAAAATTAGATTGAATTCTTCCCCCATTCTCATGAGAAAAAGTATGTTCTAATTTTTTCTTATAGAATGTTTTATCTTTTCTTCCTCTAATAAATTATTATTTAAGGAGAACCTTCCTTAAGAAGAAAGTCTTCAAAAACTTAAACTTGAAGAATATTTATTTGATATATAATTTCAAAAGATACATATATACAAAGAGGAATTATTTTCAAGTTTATAAGAAAGGATATCTTACTAGTTTTTAAATCAAAATTACAATAGAAGTTTAGAATTAAACTCAAAACAATAGGAAATGTTTAAGCATGAAATAATTATTTGACTTCTGACAACAACCCTTTTCCCCAATCATACCATAGTAATAAATAAAAAAATCTGAATACATATAATTTCCTTTCCTTTGTACATGATGAACACTACAAAAATGAAGCTACCATTTCCATATTTCAAGAAAGAAGAGGAGAATAATTTTATTCCATACATTTAATCATCTCTTTATTTTCTATATTAAATTCTCCATTTCAAAGGAAGAATACACAATTTAAGAATTTAAAAAATAGGTATTTTATAACCTGCAACTTTGAGTAAACTTTACAATTAAAACAATAGTTCCAACCATTCAATTTACATGTCATAATAACTAAAACATAATAAATGTATCCTTTTCATAAAGAGAGAGTATAATAAAATGCAAGTACTACAAGCCCTCCTCATAACAGGAGACAACATGCCAAAAAATTGGCTCAAGAACACAAAAATGTTACAACTCCAAAACTGTAACTCTGCATCATCTAGGACACTCCATTTAGCTCCAAAATATCCATGAAAAGGGTCTTAAAATCACAATAAATATGTCTAGTTAACCACCCAACCAGTTGGCATCATTACATGCCACCAACGAGTCTAACGTGCAATCCTAGCCTCCTCCCAAGCCCATGGGAAAGAGGTAACAAAATTCACTTAGCATGTAGGAAATATGTGGATGCACACTTCATTTTAAATCCTTTCAAACACACAAGGAAAACATGAAAAACTTGCTAAAAATCTCCATGATTATAGCTTTGGGAAGATGGGATGGGAATACCAAATTCATGCTACCATATAACCATAAAATCCCTTGTCTCTCCATGTTTTTAACAAATCCTTATCTCTCCAAATCTCCCCTTATCTCTCCAAAACTCCCCAAGAAGGTTTTTCAAACTTTAAATTTTCCTAGTTAAGGGTAGGGATGAATTTCCAACCCCAATGTAAATCCATACCTACATAAAAACCAATAGTAGGAGGGTTCCCAAATATAGAGGAGGAAAATTCCTCCCTCTTCCCATATAATATTTGAAAACACACACCCCTTAAGGGTGGGTGGAGAAGCAATGAAAGTAGCACAACATGTATTTTCCACAATTAACCATACACAAAACATGAAAATTAAAATCAAGTGAAACATAAGTATGCAAGATCATACATTATACTCCACAAGCTAATTCCAAGAATTCTTTCCAAAAGAGCTCAAGTCTCCACCAAGATTCTAAATTTTTTTCCCCAAAAATTCCAAGGAAAGAAGCTAACCAACAAAATTAATGGGATGGTGACAAATATCAATCCCCACTAAAACAAAATCAAATCCCCTTGCAAATAAAATGCACTAAATATAAAATGAAGGGAAAATCAAAATTAGCCCCAAACAATCATGAGAGGATTTCCCAAAATCCCATACTTTCCCAACATCAAAGTTCCCATAATATGAAGTGTGTGGTGAGTGTAAAAATCAGATAATGGGCCTAATTTTCATTGAAAAGAGCTAAACAACCTACATGGATAGGTGTTAGGGCCTCTTTTACATGAAAATGATGTCCTTTTCTTGTCATACACCCTTCGTAAATGGCACATTTTTTGAAATACGAGTTTGGGGAAAATGTGGTATTTAGGAGGGGCAAATAGGCTCATCTAATCTACGATTAGGTGGCCTAATTCCACCTAACCCAACACATCATCCCAAAACCAAAAGTATATGATATAACCACATGGAAAGAGGTAATATTTAACATTATCTAGAAATAAACCATGGAAACATAAGAAATTAATAAGTTGCTAAGAAAAATAATAATTCATCACCATGATGGAGGGAAATGTTAGGTTCAAATTTTCAAATAAAAGAAAAAAAACACTACAAGGAAAAAAATGAGAAAGGAATGTTGTAATCGATAAGAAGAAGAGGTTTAGCCATTATGCCTTTTGTATTAAGCGGTGTGTGATTCCTAAATCCCACATTACTCTCATGATTATTTTCTTATCACATGTACACTCAATGTAAACCTCATATCTACCCAATATGATAACAAATGACACTATCATATGTATCGAAATTGACATCCATACAAGTCATGATAAATTAGTAGTATATCATAATCATTAATCATCCACTGAATGAAATAATATAACATCATACATCAAATATGGATCCAATATCAATAAAAAATCATGTATATAATAACTCATTATATCATCATAATAACATAATATATGATAAATGAACAATGGCATCGTATAACACATAGTCAACTTGTCAAAAAGAGCTAGCATCTTAGTGCTAGAAATATAATATTATGAATAATATCATATCAAAATAGTGTACTAAAGAAGTAATATCACTGTCAAATAACAATATCATGTGATAATCTCCCATCCAAAAAACACAATAAGCAATAATGTCATTTTTATCATGATATTCTAGATATAATGAGTCATTTGTGACCAAAATGAGAATAATAAAAATGGTGGGCACTACATCCCCCTCCCCTAGGAACTGAATTCCTTCAAGAAGTCATTGGAAGAGGTAAGAATATTGGGCCCGTAATGGTGTCACATCCTCCCAAGTAGCTGCAGTCTCATTATACCTATCCCACCAAACCCTAACCTAGTCCAGGTCCCACCCATGAAGGGCCATCCTCCTATGCTTCAAGATATGCATGGGCTCCAAAGCCCAATGATGGATTTCACATGTAAAGAATACCAATCCAAAACATGACCTATATTAGGAACATACTTTAGTAAGAATGAGATCTGAAACATGTCATATGCATAGGATAGGTGTGGTGGTAGAGATAGGTGATAGGAAAATAGAGAAATAGTCTCTAATATCTTGGAAGGCCTAAAAAATGAGGGAATAACTTAGATACCTTTCCATAACATATCAGAATCTTGTGCAGGCACACCCTAAGAAATACCTTATCACCCACCTGGAAGTGATTCTTTACCCTCTTCATGTCAGCACATGCCTTCTGGCAAACATGAGCTTTCTCTAAATATTGTCTGATAAGAAAAATTTGTTGTTCCATATCGTGATGATAAGTGAGACCAATAAAAATTATATCATCTAACTTGTCCTAGCTCAATGGTGTCCTAAAAGGTCTCCCATACAAATCATAATATAGCTCCATGCCAATGGAACTATGAAAATTGTTGTTGTATGCAAACTTGACTAGAAAAAGGTAATGATCCCATTTTTTCTGTTGATCCATCACATACATCCAAAGCATGTACTTAAGTACCTGGTTTATCCTCTTTGTCTACCAATATATCTGAGGATGATATTGTGAACTAAAATTAATCTGAGTCCCCAAAGCTTCCTCAAAAGAGTTCTAAAACTCTAAAGTGTAAACCAAACCATGTTCACAAATTATCATCCTAGGTATACCATGAAATCTCATTACATCATCCATAAACACATGTGTAATGATAATCATATTATATGATACCTTTTTCAGAGAGACATGGGAAATCTTGGTCAACTTATCCACCATCACCATGATGGTATTATGATGAAATGATGAAGTGGGAAGACCAACAATAAAGTCCATAGACACCACGTCCCACTTCCACTTCATAATATCATGAGGGTAAAGAAAACTGTAAGGATTGGAATTCTTGGCCTTTACCCTATGACACTCAAGACAATGGGATACGAAATATGCAATATCATGGCATAACCTTGGCCAAAAGTAAAGTTGTCTCAAGTATGTATACATCTTCTTCACCCCTAGGATGGGCCGAGTAAGGTGTTTAATGTGGCTTAGAAATAAAATACGAGTGCAAATAACCTGCTCTAGGAACATAGATGCATCTCTGAACCAAAGAACACCATCTAACTATAATCTACACCCTACTTACATTCTTATTAAGGGCCCTTGAAACTCAACCATATTCCTGACATCCTCATAGAATCTATCACTTAGAAGTTTTTGAATTATCCTACCTATAAGATATTATCATAATGTAAAGGCATAAATCTCATGTCACCAGCTACTCCAAACATACACAATGAAATTCTCCATTCCCTTGATGTACTAGATATCTATGTCATGCTTACAGAGGAACTCCATCCAACTCCACTTCCAGGCATTGAGGTTGGGTTGAAAACTATATTTTGAAGGATCAAATGACTTATCTTCAATACAAAGGGCCTTCCAAAATAAAAATCATCCAAAAAACCAACACGTGTACTATTTCTCAAAGCTCAAGATCATGAGTGGGGTAGTTAATTTTTTATTCCTTGAGATTGTGGGATTTGAAAGCAATCACATGATGCTCCTACATGAGCACTACTTCAAGTCCCTCTATATATGCATCTTTACAAACCATAAAGTTGGCTAAAGGATCCATAAATACAAGGAAGGGTATAATATTTAATTGCACCTTGAGCATCTAAAAGGCCTGCTTGCACTTCTATGAAAAAAAAAATTCTACACTTTGTGCTGAAGGGAAGTGATACGATTGGAAAGCCTATAATAATCCTAAATAAAATGGTGGTAATAACCATCTAACCCCATAAATATCCTAACCTTTTATCATAGTGGCATGGGGTTGGCCAATCAATTATAACACATATCTTCAAGGGATCTATTAAGATAACCTCACATGTGATAATGTGCCCCAAGTATAGAATATAAATCTGAAACAAGGAACACTTCTCTGAATTTCTAAGCAACTGGTGCTCCCTCAAAACCTATAATGCATGTCTCAAGTTCTCCTGGTGCTCCTCGATCAAGCGAGAATATATCAAAATGTCATCCAAAAACACAATGAAAAACCTATCCAAGAAGGTCCTTAAAACCCCATTCGTGAGGTTCATAAATAGTGTAGGTTCATTCATGAGATTGAAAGAAACTATTATGAACACGTAATTCCCATACTAAGTCCAAAAATATTTCTTATGTATGTTTTCCTCTGTGATAAATAGCTCGTGGTAACCCAACTTCATATCTATCTTGAATAACACTTTGGCTCTATGCATCTGATCAAACAAAGTTTCTATTTGGGGAATAGGATAATGGTTCTTAAAAATTACCTTGTTTAGTTTTCTAAAGTCAACACACAAATGAAGAGACCCATCCTTCTTCACAAAAATTACTGGTACACCCTAAGGATAGACACTAGGTCAGACGAGGCCCTTCTGTAAAATATATTCTAATTGAATCTTGAGCTCATGGAGCCTAAATGTTGTCATCATGTATAGAGCATGGGGTATAGGTGTAGAACATGGAACAATATCAATATAAAATTCCACCCTTGATGCAGTGGTATACCTAGAAGCTAACTAAGGAAAACATATGCAAACTCTCTCAAAATAAAGTGCTCATCCAAGGGATAAATTTCTAGAATCTTCTTGAATCTATCATGATCATTATAGAAAACATATGACACCCCTTGCACATGATCCACTTGATTTGCATAGTGAAAATCATATGTACAGACATGGGTCTATGAACCCAAGATATAACTACAAAACTACCTATGTCATTCACACACTTAATGAACTTGTGTCTTTTTGGTTGGATGTTTTGTCAAATCCAAAATATGAGGTTCAACCAAAGTATCTCCTCAGATAAAGGGAAGGTGACATGTTTATTACTAATCTAAAACACACCATAATATATATACAATATTCACACTATTCTAACAATCATGGTTGGGATCACATCCCAATAGATATATTATTCTTGGAAAGAAATAATAATGTAGAGAAAATAATAATAGGAAAACTAATAATGAATTAAAAATGGAAATAATATGATCAGATAGGAACATTCTTTTTCTTAAGAAAATGTAGATCAAAAGATAATCATATGCAATTTAAATTGTAATATCGTGCAGGAGATTTGATAAACCAAATACTTAAATAAAATAACAATTTAAAGCATCAAACATAAGAACAATACCTCAAATATTAAATATATTCCCACAACACAAATTTTCCAATGATAATATTTTATTCTACAATGATCAAAAGGAAACATGAAGTCTTTCTCTTTTTCAACTCTAATTTGTATGTTATATTAAAAAATTCCATCCCTTTGGAATGTCATAACTTCTCATATATAGAGATAAGGGAAGTAGTGAAAATAATAAATAGTTGAAACAACATACTAAAAATAGTAAATATGAGTAAAGAGTTCATTTGACTGATTCTCACACAAAGACCTAGTCAAATTTTACAAGTTCATAGGTTGTCGAAACAATATTGAAAAAGACATGTCAAATGAAATATAAAAATGATATGATAAGCCCATCATTTTGACTTGTCTTCTTCCTCTATCATTTTGTCTTGTTTAGTATGAAATTCATGAAACTTTTGGATTATATTTTGAGATTCCTCCTTATATGGTCCACAAGAGTAGTGATTTAGAACCTCACAAGTTTCATGAGTGTTGCTAAAAATCCATAGAATCTTCTTGTAATTCTTAGTATACTTGGCCAAGTTATTCATAACAATTTTTTAGAGAATCATCTTGTCAATGGTTGTCAAACCAAAGTTTTCCCCTACCTTAGATTACTTCTCAACTAACTTATGAAATTCCTTATATAGATCATATGCAGGTAGAATATTTAGGCCATCATCTAGAATTTTTTTTAAGATCTTTGATAATTCTTCATTGATATCATTGATAGCTTCCATCACTTCATCTCTTAATTGCCTTAGTTTTTATCAAGCCTCATTAAGGATTTTTACAAGAAATTCAATTGTCTTGCAAAAATCAAAGTGTTTGTGTACATATGGAACTATTCCTTCCTTAATTAGGATCTTTGAACGAACACTTTTAATCTCACTAAGAGCTTCTAAATTCATATCTAAATTCCCAATTTCTTTAAGGAATTCATCATTTAGCTTATCAACATATTTATTTTCCTTTCCAAGAGCATTGAAGGAATTCACTATATCATTAATAATATTTTTCCTTTGAACAAGAAGATGTTGAATCCATTAATTAACAACCCTTCCCTTCTTGTTAAATTTTTTTGTCCTAGGTACTGATGAGAAAACAAAAAAAATGGGAGTAGAAGTGGGAGATGATATCTGAATGTGAGAAGGCTTGGAAAGTTTGAGTAGCACCTCTGTAAATTGTTCTACTTTCCCCTTCAAATAATATCTTGAGACTTTAGTCTCCTTGAGCTTATTTCAAAGAACATATACAAAACTCTAAGCATATTGTTGAACACCTTTAGTAGTAACCTCCCCAAGATAAACCCTTGTAATTTATTACTATGTAATTGTAATTTATTCTTTAGTTTTATCTACAATAGGTATGAAAATTTATGCAATTTTTTGACCAGATGCATCAACTAAGATCCATGAAATGGTCTTGGGTTTCCTTGTTGATCGAGCGGGTGTTGGATTCAATGAACTAAAATTGAAATCCTCAGGAGGAATAATTAATTTCATCTTCTTTAGAGTGTAACTAGCCAACCATGAGGGAGCTGAAGTAGAAAGTGCCTCTAAGAGAGGTACTACGATCAATCCCAAGGAATTTGGAGGAGTGTAAAAGGTAATGACCATGGATGGAGGAGTGGAGATAATGGTGGTAATAATGGTTGAATACATTGGAGGAGAAAGGAGAATGGATACTGGGATCCCAGAAGAAATTGGTAATTCTAAATTCAATCCTAATCCAATCGAAAGAGGGGATAAAGATGAGAACACACTTTCCATGGAATAAAAAATTGGTGATGATGGAAACGAAGTGACATTATTATAAATCAACTACTTCCCTAGATAGATTGGTCAATTAAAGATTGCAAAAACATAAAGGATAGGGTGGGACCCATTTTGAGAAGGACCTATGAATGGTTGGAAACTCTGGGAATCACACCCAAAGTGTCAGATCAATTATTTATAGAATCAATACAATCCCAGTCAGCAACATGTCAACCTACTCCCTATAAAGGTAAAAGATCAAACTTCAACCCTATTACTAAGCCATGTAAGATATATTTTGTTTACAGAAGTTTAGGGTTTTCTCTTGGGGTTTCTACTACCAAAGTTGCATCTCTAAAGTTACAGCTAACTGAAGTTGTAGATCTAAGTATCTAAAAAAGAGTTTCTCATGTGTCACAGTCACCTCTCTCTTCTTCTCTCCCATCTTCATGACATTTAGTTCCAATTTCCCCTCCATCTCTCACCCTTCCTCTTCCCTTATATTTCATTTATTCCATACCCATTTTTCCTCTATCTCTCACCACATTTCCCTCCATGGCTCAGGTGTTTTCTTCCCTCCCTAAACTCTCAGTTGGAGATATTCTAGGGATAGGGTCACCACTTTCAGCTCCCCTTCTCTAGTAATCTCTTTCATTTCTACTTCCATTTCATTCACACCAGAGGTCATTCTTTCTACTCCACCTTCCATTGTCACCATTTCACTACCACATTCTATGACTATGACCAGTTCCTTAATATTGTCATTTTCTCCAAGTACCACTGTAATTATGCCACTAATGTATTATGCATCATCTTCTTTTGTACCTGAATGGCTGCATAGGCAAACCAATAAGTAAAATAATAAAGTACCCATTTTTTTGTTTTCGACTTAAGTGTCCTAGATATGACTCCTAAAATGCATGCCAAATGACTTAGCAGTGTCTCTAATATATCAGTTGATCAATCAGGAAAAAGGTTTGTGGAAATATCTACTCCTTCTTTAAGAAAAATAAGAGAGAAGATTACAACATCGGACTATCAAATATCCAAGTTTTCTCTAGGGAAGGCCACTCATGAAGGAGCTAAGTAAGATGTTCAAGTGGCCCTAGGAAATTTGCTAGAAAAGTGTAACAAAGAAAAGGAATCTAAATATGAGCTTATGGGGAAATTTGAGTAGCTCATAGATCTACTAGCCAAGATCACACACCCTGTACAAACTACAACTCTAACTATTATTTCAAGTTTTGATGATGCATCTTTCTATTTAGTGGAAAATATTGGGAAAAAAGGAAGAGTGGTTAGAGCATGGATGGAGTGCTTGATTTAGGATGTAGATACATTAATCAAACTTGATGTGGATTTGTATAATGAGTTATATGTGGAGACAATTTCCTTTATGAAGCTAAATGAACTTCTTACCAAAGACAGTAACAACTTATACCTTTCTCTGGGAAATTGGAAAGAAATACAAAGTGTCGGTTCATATTTTCTTCTAAAGAAAGGTGGGATAAATGATCATTAAAATTTATTCGATTTTTAGAAGGATATGAAATTTAGAGCTCAGGTTTTAAAATATCCCATTTTGATACAGGAGGGAAAATGAGTTGAATCAGTAGATGGAATGAATGATATTGTGAAGGAGTTTGACAATATCTACTTTAAGTTTCTAAATCATATTGTTGATGTTCTTCCTATTGATCAAGTCATTGTAAACTTTAAGAGTTTTGTGAATGAAGATGAATATTCTACAAAATATTTTAGCATTGATTCTATTTACAAGTTGGTTTCTTATCAAAACTTTGTGAATCAACTTAAGAAGGTTGTCAATAGGATTAGGAAATTTCCAGCCAAAGTTTCCAAAGAGACTGAGTTTGTAGATGTGATAAATTGATATACGTGTGGACCTGAACAAAAAGAGATCCAAAGGATCATTAAGTTTTTCTTTGATTAAAGGAACATGTTAGCTACAAAGGAGTAGGAAAAAGTACAAGATGAAGATAATGGTGCTACCAGCCCCAGCTAGGATTAGCAACCATTATTGAGAAACTTCCAAGATCTAGGAGCCATGGAAGTTGCAGGGTTGACTTGGTCAACCTGTGTAACTAATTTTTCTATTTTCATGGGAGGCTATTCCCTAGTTATTAATGCACACTATTTTTAATAAATTTAGTTAAAGGGTGGAGCTATAATTTCTCAACCCTTTTGGTTATAAATAGGTAGATGCATTATGGATTAGATACTCTTAGATAATTTTTGAAGGGGTTCTATTATTTTGAGATGTCCAAGAACACTATTTAAGAATTTTATATATATTTAGAACACTATTTTTCTGTCGAATATCTGGTATATTGTGCAATTCTATAATTTAATAAGTACTTGTGAACGCTTAATTCCTTGTATGTGGTGAACCAAATTGTATTTAAATTAGTTATCTTATTTAAATTTTGGTGAGGTTTTGATATATATCTTTTCATTTCAGTTGTGAAGAATCTTAAATCCCTTCTTTTGTTGAAAGTTTTATGTTACACTGATTGACTGATTGTGAAGATTTTTTAGGAGATGTGCATGTCATGTATTATTATGCAATATTAATTTTGCAAATGAAGTCAATATTTTTTTTCCATTAATTCATGATGCATCACCATTTTTATATGTTATATGATAATCCTTCTATCCATTATCTCAAATAACAAAGTAGATTAGTTTCATTTCAAGTTTAATATCCTTACATCTTTATACTATATCAAGTGAACTAAGTTTGGAAGGAAGACGACCTTCTCTGAAGGTTCATCCAAAGGAAACAAGGTCCCACACCTTGCGGGTGTTCTCTTGTTACACTAGATAACTTAGTTATTCAATGGGTGTGTGATAAATGTGACAACAATTTTTAGCACGCCTGATGGGACCCTAAGAGTTAGTACTCCTCTTAGTGTTTGCACAAATCAAGGTACCTACCGACTCTACATATCTAGATTTTAGGATCTTGTATAATATCTTATGTGAAGAATTTAGACAAGAGCTTATTCTAGGAAAGGAAATTATTAGCATATTGAACTATCTTTGTCCACTCTATGGAGAAGGAGCAGTGGAACTTCAACATAACCTTGTAGAGGCCATTCAATACCCCATTTCGGAAGGTTTCCTCTAATAAGAGATAATCAACCACTCGTAACTATGGCCATAAGAAACCAAGATTTCCCTCATTTCAATGTTATTAGTCCTCTTCTATTGGCCTAATGTGATGTTATACCTACTGCTTCTCTAAAAAGTTTTCCTTTCTATATAGGAGAAACTACCATTGCTCCTGTAGAAAATATTTTGGATGTGGCTAGCATTTTCATAGTGCACAATATCATAGAAGAAAACGTTACGGTCATACTTCTTGCTACTTCCTCTAAAATAAAATCACTCTAATGGTTTCATGAGTTAACAGTTGGTACTATATGCTCTTGGGATGAGTTGGAGAAAATATCTTCCAACAGTTCAAAGATAAGAGTGACCAATCATCACTCATAGAGAAACTCACCACTATAAAGAGAGCCCCTCAAGAATATTTGAGTTATTTCAATTTCCTATTCCAAAAGACTTGGAATAGGATTCCAAAACTGATAAAACCCTATTTGAACAACGCATTCCCATATTATTTAAGATCCTTAAACAATGAATTTACACTTATGATCCAATCAATATGAGGAATGAAGTTTCTTGACACTTATGAAATTTTTATAAGAGAAGAAAATTGTTTGTTTCAATATGGAAAGATAGCTCCAATACCTCCAATGCCTTTGTATCCTAAGCTTCCCAATAATCAACCTGCCATTCCTCCTCTCCCGGTGACCTCCAAACAACTAGCTTAGTATACATCCACTCCTTCAAATGATCTCTTTGAAGTTAAATAATAGCTCTTAAGAGGAAACATTATTAGTATGCTCATCCTTATCAATTCTAGAATCAACAGTACCAATCTATCTATCAAAATTTTCAAGGAAATAACGAGTATCAAAACCAATTTGTAAATGTTAAGTCTCTGAATGTTAGGAACCCACTTGCTTCCAGTGCTTCTAGAGCCCTTATACTCATTCAAAACAACTTATTTCAAGATTATGAATGGTGTTATCCTTTCTCTCATCCCCACAATCAAAATATTTCCCCCAATGGAGTTCTTAGCCAAGATCTTATGGTCCAAATTATATCTCCTCCTACTGAGCCAATGGAGGATGCATCTACACAAGAAGCAGTTGTTCAATTACAGGTGTTTGAAGAGACCACTTTACTGAATTGGAAAGAGAAGGATTTTTTTGGGTTGAATGAAGATTATTTGTTACTATAAACTAACACTTGTTTTTAAAAAAGGGAAATGGAATCCCAATCCCCAAAATCTGATCAACCATCCACTTCTCAACTTAGCCGCAAGTGGTTTCCCACAAAGATACGGGGAAGAGGTTATCAGAAATGCAGACTAATTAGACATTGAGGAAAGAATTTTCTTCATGTGTTATAGTACCAACAACCATTTTTCACGAGATGAATCTAACACCCAAAGGAATGTTGGAAAATTAGATGGTACTCCCTGCAATATTATTGAATAAATGAAAAGGAATAACTTGAATGCTACTATGTGGGAAGCACTTTCAATTCTGTCTCATAGGAATCTATTGCAGGAGGATCTGAAAAGTTCTGGTACCTATAGAAAATAAATACATCATGGATCACCAAGTGTTATGAGTTTGTGTCAACTAGAAGGAAGGGGTACTCCTAAGACTAATAATCCTCAACCCTTATATATTTGTCTGGTCATTGGTAAGCATTTGGTACATAAATACATGATCGATTATGTTGTCAGTAACTCGGTCATGCCCAAAAAAAATGCATGTGTTAGGTATACAATATACACCAATCTCTAGAGGATTTGTTCAATTGGATGGTATAATAGTTCAGACCATCAGGATTATCAAGGGACTGTAGCTTATTATTCATGCATGTCCTAACTTTTCATTCAGGTAAGACATATCAGTCATTAACCGTACCCCTTTCTTTTCCATATGCCAACCACAAGACTTCACCACTAAAATGGGTGGTTATTTATCCATTGATTGGTCACATATGATTCTCAGGACTCGATACGGAACTAAGGTAACTATAAGGGAAGATCCAATTTTTCATATCATTGTTGAGCCTTATATAGCTAGTCTATAAATGGAAACTATACTTCTTTTGATCAAGAAGAATTTGTTGATCACGAATCAACTACTCTTGTGGAAGAAGTCTCTGATATTGTGTTAGATGAGGTAATTATGGAGCATCATTTTGATTCCTACCTGAGGAATTTGTGGAAGAATAAGTCATTTTGTTGTCTTTTGAAGAAACATGGTTGGGCACGTATTGTATTCATGAAGAAAGCATAGTTATACTGCAACTTCTCAAAACCCAAAATAATTCTGAAGGGCTTTGGAAGATGTTTTTTGATGGCTCGAGGAGTAAGAATGGAGAAGGTGTTGGTTTCATGTTGATTTCTCCACAAGGTGATAAATATTTCTCATCTTTTTTACTCAAGTTCAGCTTACTAACAATGTGGCTGAATATGAAGCACTTGTGCAAGGAATCTAGTTATCTTAAAAGAAAGGGAATCAAATATTTAACTATTTTTGGAGATAGTGAACTAGTTGTACATCACCTAAGAGCCCAAAGTGCATAAAAGAATGATATTTTGAGGTCATATAAGAACCAAGTTTTGGATTTGATGAAATATTTTGAGGCTTTTAGGATCCATGTGGTTCTTAGGAATCAAAATCAAGATCCTGACATGCTTTCTATGGTTGGCTCACAATATGACGTGCCAGTTGATATCATGAAAGATGAACGAAAGCCTGTTAATATGGTTGTTTAGCTTGTAGTTCCAAATAATGCAGGTAGTTGGAAGGTATTTGATAGTGACAAATATATTATTCTTTTCCTACATGAGGAAGAAAAGTTTACATTAAGGAATCAAGCCAGACTACATGAAGTATATAATGATCAGATTATATAGTTGAAGACTAATAAGTTACCAAAATGTTTGGTCACTCTTGAGTCAATTTTTAATTTTAATGATCAAGTTAAAAGATAGAGTGCCAATATGGTGGTTAAGGAAGATGATTTTGAACAGGTTCAGGTTGGAGAAGATTTTTTTTGAAATTTGGGAAATTATGTTCACTAGAAGAAAAATGAGCTTTTGTTCAACATTTTAGGAATATAATGATATTTTCACATGGATTTATGAATATCTTAATGGTTTTGATCCAATTTTGGCACAACATACTATTGAGCTCAATCATAATGCAAAACTATTTTAGAAAAAGTAGAGACCGGTGAATCCCAAAATCAACCCACTAATGAAGAAGAAGCTTTCAAAGATTATTGAAACTAGTATCATTTTCCCATCAAACATTCCTCTTGGTTGGTTAATCTAGTTCCTATTAGGAAGAATAATGGAGAGATATGACTATGTGTGGACTTCAGGGATTTGAATCAAGCCTCATTAAAGGATCATTATCCTCTTCCATCCATGGAACAAATTATTCATAGAGTGACAAGAGTTTAAATACTTTCACTATTTGATGGTTATTCAGGTTATAACCAAATTTTGGTTAAAGAGTCTGATCAATTCAAAACGGCCTTCACTACCAAGTGGGGTACATACGCCTACAATAATTTTTTTTTGGATTATCAAACACCAAGGATAATTTACAATGAGCTATGGACATGGATTTCAAATGATTAATAAATGACATGATTTTGGTCTATAATGATTATATAACTATTTATTCCAAACATGCAAAATATCATATTGTTAACCTGGAAAAAAAATTAAGAGATGTAGAGAGTTTAGGGTCTCATTAAATCCCAAGAAGTGTATATTTATTGTGCTCAAAGTTAAGTTGTTAGAACATGTTTTTTCAACATATGGACTATCTATTGACCTGAGAAGGATTCTTGCAATTTTATCTTTATCTCTTTTGATCCATAAGAAAGGTATTCATTATTTCCTAGTAACTATGAACTTTGTGTGAAGGTTTATCCCTTAGTTCGCGGCCTTGGCCAAGCCATTAACGACCATGTTAAATAAGAATCTGCCCTTTGCTTGGAAAAATGAAGGAAATGAGAGCTTTGAGACAATTAAAAAAAACTATTTCTTAGGCTCCCACATTGGTGAATCCTAGGTATGACAAATATTTTATTCTCTATGCCTTCATAGGATAAGGAAGTATTTCAGGGATCCTTGCACAGCAAAATCATGATTTGATGGAGCAACCCATTACTTTTTTCAGCTAATATCTTAAGGGTAATGACCTCAAGTATTCATTTGTTGAGAAATAGGTTTTTGTTGTCATTTGAGCCATTGAAGAAATTTAGGCACATGTTGTTTAACAATAAAATACAGTTGATGGTGTCACATTCGGGAGTTAAGGATTTTCTGCTGAATAAAGATATGAATGAAAAAATGTGCCAGATGGATTACTAAATTCATGGACTATGACATGTGCATCATCAAAGTGACAATTTGGTCAGAGGGAAGGGATTATGTCAGAAACTATCTACGGATTTGGAATCTAAAGGTGAAGAAGATATGGTGCTTCATAATAATCATCAAGAAGATGTTTCTGCTAACTGGCTATTGAAGATGAATAATTTAATTCTCTTGGGAGAGTATCCCATTGACTTGGATAGAACTCAAAGGAAAAAAAATCATCTTCAGTATATTTATTATGTTTTGGTAGATGGTGTTATTTTTCATAGGGATTTGAATGGTGTTTTCCTCTGGTATATAGGTCCAAAACTAGTGGACAAAACACTAGAGGAATTTCACAATGGTTTGTTCAAGAGGGCACTTTTCTACATGAAAAACTACTATGAAAATTATGTGAGTCTAGTTACTATTGGCCAGAACTATTCAAATATTCCCATCAGTGGATGAGGAAGTGTAAGGAGTGTGCCTTTTTTAAAGGAAAACAAAAGTTGTCAGCCCTTCCTCTCCACCCAATTTAGGTAGATATACCCTTTGTTCAGTGGGGGTTAGATTTTATTGGAATGACTAATCCTCCATCCAGTGATGGAAATAAGTGGGTTCTTACCACAACATATTATTTTACTAGGTGGACGGAGGCCATGGGGTTGAAAGAAGGAAATGAGAAGTCAGTTTTTCAATTTTTTGGAAGTTATCATGACAAGGTTTGGTGTTTCGTTCACAATCATTTAAGATAAATTCATGGATTTTATTGGTCTAAAAATCAGTGAGTGTGCTATTAAAAATGGAGTGTACCTCAAGAATTCATCCAATTACTATTTGTAGGAAAATGGTTTCACTGATTCTAGCAATAAAAACCTCATACAAATAATCAAGAATACAATGGAAAGAAACAAATGGACTCGGCATGCACAACTCAATATTTCCTTATGGGAAGACATGATCATGCCTAAAAGGGCCATCAAAAATTCACCTTTCATGCTTATGTATGGTAAGGAAGCAAAACTCCAAATATCTCTAGAATTTCCTTCTTTGGAGTTAGCACATCAACTGGAGGTTATGGAGAGTGATCTTAGGACAAGAAGTTTTGTTGAGTTGATGGAGTTGGAAGAAGTTAGGGACAAAGCAATGTATACTTCTTAGAAACATCAGGCCCAAACTAATAAATTTTTTGAGAGGAAGGCATCTAACAAAATTTTTAGGAGGGAGATTTAGTTCTCAAATGGGATGCTGATAGGGCCAAGCTAAGGATGCATGCAAAGTTTGACACTATGCAGAGTGGAACATATGTGATTACAAGTTACAAGGAGGAAAATTCAATTTTCCTATCAAGACTCAATGGAGAAGCACTGCCCATTCATGTGAATGGGATACATCTCAAATCTTGCTTTTGATAAATTCCAACGTTGTATAGTTTAGTTTAGGTTTATTTCCTCCAAGTGCTTTGCACATTATTAGTTATGTTTTGTTTAGTTTTTTTTTATTCGGTCATCTTTGTTTTATGTTTGTGTTCTATTTTGGGTATGTTCAAGGTTTCAGACTCTTTTTCCCAATGGATTATTGAAGGTTACTGGACTAGTGCTTTATAGGAAATCATCCTGAGGAGATCTCTAAAATTGTTAACTTTTGTAAGCTACACTTGCGCAGAAGGCCATTAATTTTTTTTTGAAAAATCATTTGCCTTCCCCATTCATTAAGTTTTAAAAAAATTGTCTTGAAATTTTTCCTTATCATAATTTTATATGGGTTTTTGGATTTCAAAGTTTTACTAGAAATTTTCATGAAAAGTGAAGTGAGAATTATGAAGTCTGAAGTCCGATCCAATTGGGATTTGGAACCAGAATTTGGAATTACTATTACTTTTTAAGAAAAAATGTATTTTCAAAGTATGACATCTGTAGTTTGAATTTCAAAACTTCAGAGTTTCAATTTCTAATGATGAAAGGTATTTTTCATGAATTTTGAGCATAAAATTATGAAGTTCAAAGTTTTTTGTCCAATATTTTTGCAAGGGTAAAAATAAATCCAAAGGTGGGACAACAATACCACAATTTCAAAAAAATTCAAGGCCAATACCTTCCAAAGTCACACCCTAAACTAGTCCATCCCCAACACCAGCCTTATCTTGTCACTCTAATGACCCTCTAATGGATGCCAACTCAGTCCCCTATGTGATTTAGGAAATTACAATCAATCCCCTTAGGTGATTTAGGGGGTTCTAGGGCATATGCAACACACAACGTTAAAAAAGCACCTAAGCTTCAGGAAGTAATTTCGGGAGTTTTGTAAGGATTTAGGAGATATATAAGATATCCATAGAAATTTAATTATGAGAACTAAAAGGTGGAGGAGTCATAATTTTCATAACACCTAGCTCTAATATGTCTACATCTATTTTTTCCCATGCTCAGTCACAAATATAGAAAAAAAATCCTATCTTTCAAGGCTCAAATGTATGAATGAATAGTTTAAACCCCCAAAATTGTATTAATAATACCATTTCTAGTTAGAATCATATAAAATTTCATCAAAAAACTCCATCAGGAACTCTAGATATGGCCTTCACAAACTCATTCTTCTGACCCACAATTAGCAGTCCCGAAAAATAAGGGGCCATTTTGAGGATATGATTTCATAATTGAAGCTATAAACCATCACCATTCAACTCATTTAGTGATTTATAATCAAATTAATATAAAATTCTACCTCTTAACCCATCCGGAAGATTGAGTTATCGCCATCGCAAGTTGGCTCAAGGTAAGAGCTCAATACTTAGCCAATTTTTGAAGAGGACGCCTGTTAGCACCAGGAGCCTGGCAGGATTTCATGTCCCTTTCATCCCTTTAGAAAAGGGACAAGAAAAATTTCCCAACCCTTTTTATCCTTCATATCAACGATGTGACCCTCCACATTGCCAATTCAACCCCCAGGAGCTAGTCGGAGCCTTTCCTCTCATTGCACAGATGATCACCAAATGTTGTAACCTAGTGTAATGTGGAAATTGATGTAATTTTCATACCTTTAGAAAAGTTACATCAGGGACAAACAAATATTCCCATCCCCAGCTATATCTTTAGGTTCTCCACACGCTTGAAAATCAGCCCCCAGGTGCTTCCCTCAAGTTCTCTCACTCAAACACTCAATGAGTCAAATTTTGCCAAGTGTCGTACCCAGACATGATGGGGAATTTGGCATCCCTTTTGTCCCTTTAGAAAAGGAACATAAGGGACAAAAAAATGCTCCCAAACCTCATGATTTCTCATTAGGGATGAATATATACCAGACTTAGTCATTTTTTCATGCATGTTCATCTCCCCACACCTTCATATCCTATCAGAAATCTAGAAAAAATTTCCCACACATCCCAACCTCCATTACTACACTAAAAAATATCCTTAAATTATTATTCACATTGAAAATATAGAGATATCAGAATAAAAATGGATCGAAATGATGAAGAATGAAGAAAAAAATGAACATTTTTTGCAAGATAGCTATGAAGTCTCGCAATCAAAAAATATTCATATCTTGCAAAATACAAGTAGGATTGAGATAATTGTTTTGCAAACCTCCTAATTCTTGAAGGTCATCACGATGTAATAAAAGGGAGGTCAAATAATGCTCCAAATTATTTTTTATAAAAAAAACCCATTTTTCATGCCCTAGCTCACATTTGTTGGATTTCCTGCTAATCTGACAGTCGGATCGAGTTAAAAACTTGCACACAAACTCCAAATGAAAAAATATCACAATGGAGTTATTTTAATCAAAATTAGAGGTAAAAACTAAACTTGAAAATTTTAAATCTCCATTAGCTCTATGCCCAAAGTCATTGTTAGGTGAAATTTTCAAATTTTATTTCCAAGCATTCTAGTGGGAAAAATCAACTAAAATTTGGGGTATAAGATCGTGACGACGAGATGAGTTAAAAAATATGTGTTCCATCATAAACCATTCATAATAAATTCATTTTCCAAAAATAATAAGATTTCCTATATAGGCTTGCTATGTTTTGGAAAGTCATCATCAAAAGTGTTTATGACAAAGGAAGTGTGCAGTGAAGATCATCAGGAAGTCTAAATGGTCGTCTGAAGAAGAAAACAACAAAAATGTGCAGTTCCTAAAAATAGTAATCCCCCTATATGGGTGCTTACCAAAAATAGTAAGTCACCCCAAGAAGTGGTCGAGGCAAAGGTAGTGTGCATAAGATTGAATGAGGAAGTTCTTCACATCAAGATGGTCAAGAAGACGAAAAAGTAACCCCTCACCAAAAATAGTAAGTCTCCCATCTAGGCACCTACTATTAATGGTAAGTCATACTCAAAGTATAGTTTTGACATAATGGGACATAAGGGGATGATAATTTAGGTCAACATAATAATTTAGGACCATCCATGGGCATTTCTCACGGGGTATTCAAGATCCATCTAAGGTAACTCAACAGTGTCTCTCGAAACTCATTTCATGGCTCAAGTTGCAGGAGTATCATGTGCAGGGTGGAAGTTACATTAATTAGTGAAACAGTTCATTCAACTTAGCAGTATTAGTTTTGAAATTCTATCTCTTTAGAAGGGATCTTCATGAGTTGTGTTTTTGGTCATCAGCAAATTCATTCAACAATGTTCTTAAAAACTTAACCCAAAGTCTCTGTGAACCATTCAAAAGAGTTTCTTAGGGTGTAAAGGATTCAGATATTTAGAGTTTCCACCTTGAAGAATTCTAATGATTAGAATTAGTGGACTTCATTAGGAGAAACATCACCTCTTCTTCAGATGTTTGTTTGTTGGTTGTTGGCCTTTTTCATGGTAGTTTATTTACTGTCGTTGGGATTTTTGATCACATCTAGATTTTTATCCCTTTTTGGTTTGATGATATAGTTTTATATGGCTTTTGAGTCTTATTGTACAAGGGTATAGACCCTTTCAAAAAACTATTTACCAATAATAAAAAAACACCACCTCTTCTTCTCTCTATTCTCTCCCTTCCCCCCAAATTTCTCTCTCTTCAAATGTTCTAATTCTTTATTAGGGTTTGCACTTTTTAATATGCATTTAAGTTATTTGAAAAGTGACTTTAGAAACATGATGTAAAATTAAGTCACCTTTTTTTATAAAAGGGACTTAATATTTTGTAAGATTGTGAATAGTCTAAAGTTAGAAATAAGGCATATGAAGTGTCACTGGTAAGATGAAGATTTTTTCCACTTTTATAATTTGTAATAAGCTCCTCATTTGAGATCCTTCTGAACTTCTAAAATTCTTAGCTGGATGTCAATTTGCAATCTCATGAGAGAAGAATTCTTGTGAAGGAATAAAGAGATAACTAAAATTATTATATTTCCCCACTCTTGCATTCCTCTATTATTGCTATGTATAATTTCTTCTCGAGCATCAATACAAGGAGGAGTTTATAATGTTTATGACAGAGGGATTTACTATTTATTTTTGCTCATAAGTCATAATTGGTCTTGTTGTAATTTGTAGGGTTTTTTCTTCTTAAATTTAATGTGTTTTGGAACTTTCTAATTAATGGATGCGGGACTTTGATTTTCTACCCATGGCATTAATCCCCTCCTCTCTCATTCTCACTTCTTTTCTCTTTTCTCGCAAAGTACTCTCTAGCAAGAAATTGCTAGCTTTGTTGCAAGGTTAGTGGAGTGCCCCTATTGGATCCCTAGTCAAAATACCACCACAAAAATCACTTTTCATGTGCATGTAAATATGGAAGTTGCACCATTTAAGTAGACGGACTTAAATTCCCAGATCGTTGGCAAAAATCCAAGTATTTTTCCACCTGAAAATTTTTCTTGCCAGCAGTTTTTGGTGCCTACAATGGGGCAAATTTAGCATCATTTACACCAAAATAAGACCAGAAGGTCAAGAAAATTAAAAAAAAATCAAAAATTCAAAAAATCAAACCAAAAGAAAATCTCTTGAATTTGAAAGTTTACTTGAGCCTTATGTCTACAAATAATGGCTATTTTGGAAATACTTCATGTTTAAAATCCTAAGCTACTATTTTATATACAAGAAGACATATAGCACAACCGAAATATCTTCACTCAATACTTCATCACCACAAGAGTATTTGACCTCAAAGAAGAACTTACCGTTGAACTAGAAAGACAAAGGCAAGTTCAGGATCCACAGAGGAGAGCATAAATTTCCAAGCTGGTGGATCGAAGGTACACTCAGAAATAAAGACAAGGAGCAAAAATTGATCCCATCTTCGAATAAATCCAAAGAAGGCAGGAGCATCTTAGAAATCCAAGGTCTCCACTATGTCAAGAAAACATGCCCGGTGGAAGTCCAAGAGTGATCAACCCATTGGATGTTGAGTTTTCACACATTAATGATAATATTGAAGATTTTTCTAACGTAGAGACTGAAGAGGAAGCTATAGAAAGAGAACCAAGAGCTGAAGTAGAGATAAGAGATCAAATTGAATAAATCAAGAGAGCTCAAGTTGAAACTGATGCATGAGCAGCAACTGAAGCTGTGACCTTAAAAAGGTTGGATGATAGGATCAAAAATAGAATGGCATATTGTGATCATGAAGAGCACAAGCCCAATGTGCCATGGGGTGGAAACACTGGCCCAATTGCACTTCCTCAACCACTCTGTGAGCTAACAAAAGGCTCAAGGAAAAACTTCCCAAAATTCAAAGGAGATGGTTCACAACTTCCCAAAGAGCATATATCAACATTCATCACCATTTGTGGTGTATTGGGAGTTGAACACGAGGATGTTTCTATTTGAATCTTTATGGAATATTTGTAGGAGAAGGTAGCCAAATGGTTTTACATGTCACCTCCAAGATCTATCACTTGCTAGGAAGATATAAGAAGCATATTTGAGCACAAGTTCAAGACCACATAAGACTACTAAGATATCCTGGTCAAACCGATACAAATTAAGAAAGATGTTTCTGAGTCAATGAGATATTTTATTGCTAAATATAACCAAATAATTAGGATAATTCCTGAAGATTTCATGCCTCCTAACAATAATTTGAAAATATTATTCATCAATTCTCTACCACTGGAAGTTGTCTTTTTCCTGAGGAGAGCTCAACCAAGGGATTTGAAAGAAGCACAACATTATGCAATAGATACTTAATATTATTTTATCTTGTCTGGAAAAGTGAAAGGTCCCAATGAGAAAAATAAAGACCAAAGTTAAATCTCAGCTATCACCAATCCTATGATCCAGAAGATGGCCAATGACATGGTTTCCATAAAGAAATAATTGTCTCAAATCACCATGTTAAATGCTCCAAGGGCGTTGAATCCTCCAAACCTGCTGAGAACCACCCTGCCTCCCCGTAGGCTTGATATTTAAGCACATTTGGTCAATGATACATGTGAAAGTGATGAACCAGAAGAAGAAGAAGAAGAAGAAGAAGAAGAAGAAGAAGCATAAGAATAAGAAGGTGACAATTGAGACTACCTTGAGGTTGAATAAAGTGATGGTGAGACTCAAAATGGCCTTATTGAGTATGTTGAAGGAGATGAAGAAGCTCCAAGATTCTCATGTTTGGTGTTCATGTGGGCTCAATAAAATAAAGAAACTTCATCTTCAATAGTTATAATGAAGAATAAGAAAGAAGATCCTCCTGTTAAAATTCCACAAAATAAGATCATCAACAGAGGGTCACCGCTACCACCATCAATGGATTCAACTAAAGAAAATCTAGACCCACTGGTTAGTAATAATCCCATTTCCACATCACTTAAATATTCTATTCCTTCCCCTAGCTCTAAATATTTTAAGGATAATGCTTCTTCAAATACTACTCCTGCAAAATCATCTAAAGTCCTACCAAAACCCATTTCTCCATCTCCTTCTAAGCTAGTTACCACGTCTATTAAAGAAAATCAAACTCCTAAGGTAACTCCACCTTCATCATGTACATATTCCATCACCCCTAAAACCTCAAATTAATCCTCCGTGATCCCATTTGATTATGTATAATACTCAAGTAAATCCAAGGTTTCAATCACAAAACTAAAGTACTTGTAAACACACCTTGCTCAATTTGAAAGGTTGGTCCATGTTGTCTGTGGTGGTAGTGCTAGAGTTTCAAGCTTAAATTCTAAAGGCATAATTCCTGCAACATCAATGCCAACTTCAAAAAACATTTTAGATCCTTAGTGCCTTGAAAACCAATAAGGTAGAACCATTCTACATATCCCTCTTAATCAAAGGATACCAACTTAATAACTGCATCATAGATTCTAGAACCTCTGATAATGTGATGACCATGAAAGTTATGAAAGCTTTAGGAATCACCTTGACATGTTCAAATGGATCTTGCTAGTCCATGGAGTCTAGAGAAGTACTTTTGGTGGGAAGGATAAAGGATTCTAAAGTTTTTTTGGTCGACTTCTTGGAAAATAAAGTGTTACTCACTTTTTTGGTAGCTAACATTCCAGCCTCATTCAGCATGCTCCTAAGTAGAGGTTTTTGTAGGGATTTAGGTCATGAAATAAAAATGTATTGGTCCTCTGTAACCATACCTGTGAAAGGGGAGATGAAGAAGTTGTTTCCATTCCGTAAGATGAAATACATAGTATAAAAATCAGATGATCGAAGGGTCAACATTTTGTTCCAAGGTAGAGGGATAGGAAACTATTTCCTCACATCAGCGAGAGATGAAAATTTTCCTTTCCTCATCATTAAAGAATAAGAGGAAATTTGTCTTATAGAGGATGAGATACAATATTTTTTTGGCACAAAAGACATCTCATCGTAGGAGTAACATATTCAGTAGAGTAAAATCCTAGTTGCATATGAAGAATCCAGTGATTATGAAGAGATACAAAATGATGAGTTTGGGGTGTTCATAAGTAATCTATTTGAATATTTTTCAATTAATGATGGGATGGAGATATGTGAAGAAAAAAATACAGATGAGGAATCAAATTATCTTCCCAAATCAATCATGGATGAACATATGGAGGAGGCCAATTTTTTCTCGAAACCAAGGAGAAATATGATTATTACAAGGATGATATTGATTTTTAGCTCAAAGGTGTGTCATTTCCACAAAGCATGGACCTTTTATCCTTATCATAAGGGTTCATAAGTTAGAGTTGTATGTACCTACATAAAGGAGAGTCTTGGGGAACAAAAAAAATAGAAGAAGAAAATGTATTTCCTTCAAATGAATCATGAGAAGGTATGGATCATATTTTTTACCACTCCTCTAAGTCACAATATAGAAAGTATTTTGAAAACAAAGATGCATCTATGATGAATTTGGAAGATCCATCCATGCAAGATATTTTGAAAGCTATAGAAGAAATTACATATCCTCAACTTAGCCTTGAACTCTTGACTCAAGCCATGGAGATACAAGTCAAGTGTGAATCAATTAGGGCTCCTTATTTTGATACACCAATGTTTGATGTGGATATGGAGCAAGTAGATAGGTAGAATGAATCCTTTGATGGAGAACATGAAAGTCAAAACATGTCTATTTCTCCCACATTACACAATAAATTTCGTGAATGTAAAAGAAGAAAAATTCTAGGAGCATCTTTAGACATTTTTAATTTTAAAGGAAACACTTTCATCATGGTGGGAGATGATAAGGAAAATATTGATCCAAATCACACGGAAGACAGATGTCTGTGGAAAGAGCATTAGGAATAAGTTCAAAATCAACTTGAGCACATCACTTTGGAATTTTTGACCAGTACAGAGAGTGAATATGTGAAAGAAAATAGATCAGAATATTCAAACAAATTGAAAGAGGATCAACCTTTGAATCATGATGAAGTGTTCAAAGAAAAATCGGTGTTATGGATAGACACGTAAGGCAGCCAACACTCTAAAAAGGATCTCAAGGAACGTAAAGGAAGGGAATTTATAGGTGAAGGTATAAGAAAAAAAAATCTCATGTAGGCTCACTCCTATGAAGTACATGGAAAATCATGAAATCACTTGGCTTTCATAATCATTTGAGGAAAAGAGGCTACTTCCTTGAACCAGCCAACAGCTACACAAGACATCACCATCTAGTGTTACCTTTTAGGGGCTAACTCCTGAAAAGTAAAGTACTTCATTAAAATTGGGTTGTCCCCCACTTTGTACCATAGATTATTTTTAGGTGTGTTTTTACCTTCTTGTTGTGTGTGTTTTTCCCTTTCTGTGTGTTGTGTGTGTGTGTGTGTGTGTGTGTGTGTGTGTGTGTGTGTGTGTGTGTGTGTGTGTGTGTGTGTGTGTGTGTGTGTTCTTCCTTGATATCTCTCTCTCGTAAGTTGTACATGACTCCACAAGGCCTAATGGATAAGGCACCAGTCAATATGTTATATGTTGAGACTCTTGGATTCTTCATGTCACGTCTTCACTATTCTCAGTCCATAAAACATCCCCAAGCTAGATCCAGTGGTTTTCTAGTATTTTTCCAAGGTAAAAAATACATCTGAAGGCAGGATAATGATACCAAAATGTCGAATAATTTCAAGGCCATACAATCCAAAGGCACCCCCTAGACTAGTCCATCCCCAAATATGGCCTTACCTAGTTAGTCCAATGACCCTCCAATGGATTTCAACTCAATACCCTAGGTGATTTAGGAAATTCAAGTCAATCCCCCTAGGTGATTTAGGATTTAATAAAACATGTATGCTTCTAAGAATGTTTAGGAGGGGCTACTACTGGCCTTCTTGGGACTAATGCAAACCCTTGGAGTGTAATGGAGGAGAAAAATTCAACATGGAGGTTCATTAAAGTACCAAGAACATATGTGATTTTTTTTGGGAGATTTTAGAAATATCCAGAGGTTTTGGATCTGATTCACCAAAAGCGGGTTCTCAGGCCTAGGAAGTGCACAATGTTAAAAAAGTACTTGAGATTTGGGAAGCAATTTAGGGAGTTAGATAAGGATTTATGATCTATAAAATATATCAATGGAAAGTTAATTAGTATCACTACAAGGTGGTGGAGTCATATTTTTCACAACATCTAGGCACAATATGTCTACCTCTATTTTTTCTTATGCTTAGTCAAAAAGATAGAAACAAAATGCTATATATAAAGGCTCAAATGGATGAATAAAGAGATGAAACCCACACCATTGGATTCATAAGTCCATTTCCATTCAGCATCATATAAAATTTCATCAAAAAATTCCATTGGGAAATCCAAATATGACCTTCACAAACTCATTCTTCTAACATGCAATTAGCGGTCCCAAGAAAGAAGGGGCCATTTGGAGGTGATGCATTAAGAATTTAAGCTCTAAAAAATAACCATTCAAATTATTAGATGGTTTCAAATCAAATCCATATATAATTTCACCTTCGAACCAATCTAGAATCTTGAGTCATCTGTTATGTTTGTGGAGCCTGTTTTTATGTTAGAGTTTGGTACACCTTCCATGTGTTACACTCAGATATTTTTACGGCGGTCCCACTTGCTGGTGAGTGGGTGAAGGGGGTTCAAGGGGGTAAATCCCCCTTGATGGGGGCTTAAGGGTGAAGCCCCCGAAGCAAATTTTCATGGGTGGTTTATTAACCCATGGCTTTTTCGGTACCCATGGTTTTGGGCCCATGGCTTTTTCGGTACCTATTGTTTTGTAAAACCACCTCTTAGGCTACATATTGATGTACTTATATATAGATGGACATAAAATAGGATTTATATGAGTGTTTTTGTGAAGATGAATAGTGTGTGTGAATTCAAGTGTGAATTCGGGAGGGTTTGTTGAGCGCGGCTCCAAACAAGATTTGGTTATTGTAATTGTGAAGACTGTTGGCTTGTAATAAAATCTGAGTAAGTGTTCTTGGTGGATGTAGCCCATATTGGGTGAACCACATTAAATATTGTCTTCCTGTTTTGCATATTTCATTTATGTAATTTCTATTCATACTTCTTATTATTACGATTCTGAGGAATTATTCCACATTAGATTCTTTTAATCCCTAACATTATCGTCGTTGTAAGTTGGCTTAAGGTCAGAGTTTGATACTTAGCCAATTTTTGAAGAGGACATGTGTCACCACCACAAGCTTAGTGGGATTTCATATCCCTTTCATCCCTTTAGAAAAGGGAAATAAGGGACATGAAAATTTTCCCAACCCATTTTATCCCTCATATCACTGACGCGACCCTCTACATTGTCAGTTCAGCCCTCAGGAGCTAGTCGAAACCTTTCCTCTCACTGCACAGATGATCCCAAAATCTTGCAACCTAGCGCAATGTGGAAATTGATGTCCCTTTCATCCCTTTAGAAAAGGGATATCATGGAAACAAAAATGCACCCATCCCCATCTATTCCTTTTGGTTCTCCATATGCCCAAAACTCATCCCCGGGTGCTTCCCTCGAGCTCCCTCACTCAAACGCCTAACGAGTTAAATTTCATCAAGTGTCGCGACTAGGCATGATGGGGAATTTTTCATCCCTTTTTTCCCTTTAGAAAAGGGACATAAGGGACACAAAATTTCACCCATCCCTCATGATTTCTCATTTGGGATGAATATATACTAGACTTAGTCATTTTTTCATGCTTGTTGACCCCCCACACCTCCATACCCTTATTAAAACTCTGGCAATGTTTTCCCAAACATCCCCATCTCCATATTTTCACTCAACCAGATCCTAAAATTCTTACTTGCATTGAAAATACATATATCTAAAAATAAAAATGGATAAAAATGATGAAGAATGAAGATTTGTTTCTAGATAACTATGAAGTCTCCTAATAAAAAAAATCATATCTTGCAAAATACAAGTCGGATTGAGATGAATTTTTTTACAAACCTCCTTATTCTTGAAGGTTGTCACAATGAAATAGATGGGAGGTAAAATTATGATCTAGATTATATTTTAGAACAAAAACTCATTTTCATTCCATAGCTCACATTTGTTGGATTTCCTGCTAATCTGGCAGTCAGATCAAGATAAATACTCACACATGGACTCTAAATGAAAAACCTATCACGATGGAGTTATTTTCATCAAAATCAGAGATAAAAACAAAACCTACAAATTTCAAACCTCCATTAATGGCTTCCATGGCATCTCCATACCTAAAGTAACTACCAAGTGAAAAATTCAAATTTTATTTCCAGGCATTCTAGTGGGAAATCAATTAAAATTTGGGTTACAAGATCACAAAGATGAAACAAGTCCAAAAATATGTGTTTCGTTGCAAACCAAGCTCCATAAATCCATTTTCCAAAAATTGTAAGCTTTCCTATATAGGCTTGTTATGTTTGGAGAGTCATCATTAGAAGTTTCTATGGCTAATACAATATGCACTAAAGATCATCAGGAAGTCAGAATGGTCGTCTGAAGTAGAAAAAAATGACAACAAACACTTACTAAAAATAGTAACCCCCTTATATGGATGCTTACTAAAAATATTAATTCACCCCAAGAAGTGGCCGAGGCAAAGGCAGTGTACATAGGATTGAATGAATAATTTCATCACATCAGGATGGTCAAGAAGAGCTAAAAATAACTCATCACCAAAAATAGTAAGTCTCCCATCTGGGCACCTGCTATTAATGGTAAGTCACACTCAAAGGGAAGCTTTGACATAATGGGACATAGATGGAGGATCATTTAGGTCAACATAATCCTGCAGGACCATCCATGGGTATTGTTATCCCAAATTCAACCCTCAAGGTGAATTCGATAAATTACATGTTCTTCAGGCTCAAGCAGGTTGAAATGGTTCAAGGGCCGAAATTTAGATTTTCTGGGTACCACTCCTTTTTTCTCTAAAAATCTAAGGAATTAGTAAAAAATTGCAAAAATATGAGAAAACGAGGTCACATGCCTATTATAATGCAAATCGGGTCTAGGAGTTGTGTATGGAACCAAGGAAAATTGTATTAGGGTTCATCGTACCAAATTCAGGTCTAAGATGATAAGGAAACATTGAAATGTGGCAAAAATGGGTTTTTTGTGCCTAGGCCACATAGGTTCATTGAGGACATCTTGCACCCAAAAACCCAATTTTCCCAAAATGGCTAAAAATAGTTGAAATTGGAAAAATCAGGTATTTTTTTCCCACACGGTCTATGGGATTTTGGGACATGAGTTCTATGAAGACCCAAAATTTCTGTAGGAAGTGCAAATCGGAAAAGTCAAGTTTTTTTGGTCCAAGCCATACAGGTACGTGCGGGACATGTGGGACCCAAAAACCTGAAATTTCCACACCAAGAGTAAATTGGCAAAGTTAGGTCAAAATTTCCCAAGCCACACTCAGACGTTAGAACACATGAAACCTAAAAACCCAAAATCATTGCATTCAAAGGGAGATGTGAAAAAACTAGAGGTCAATGGCCCTCAAGACTCGGTCAATGTTGGGACAAGCGGGACACCAAAATCTGATTTGCCTGATTTACAAGGCGGGTCAGGTGTGATGCGGGTGAAGTAAAGGTTTTCAACCCAATTCACACAAGGGACATCTAGGACACTAGGACTTGAAATACCTAACATATCAACATGCAAGGGAAAACACTGCAAATCAGATCCTAAACTTCAAACGGCCATAACTTTTGACCCCGAGCTCCGATTTTCACAAAATTTGACCATCTACAATGAGAATGACATCCTCTACGTCAAAGAAACTGGATTTCTTATTTTTAATGAAGGTATATTTATGAAAATAAATGTAACATCTTCAACTTCAGTCAATTAGATGCTCATTCCCGTTAAATGACAAAAGCGCCTGACATACCCAAAATAGCTTCCCGCAATTGGAAGGCCATAACTTTTGCATTTCTCAACAAAAACACACAAAATTGGTACCGTTGGAATCATGGTATCGATCCAGATGCATAGAAATCAATAAAATAATAATTTTATGAGAAATAGATGGCGAGTTTGCAGAAAAAAAGGCAAGGTTCATAATAGTGTTTTATTTGGTAGTTGGGATGCATTTAATGGAGCATGGGTTGACATTTCTCACTACTACAAGTCATGGGACAATATGAGGAGCCTTTTGCAAGCAACAGAACATCATTACACTTCATTTACTACATATTGCAAGTGGTTGAAGGATAGATTTTGAGATTTTCATTCTCTCTCTCTCTCTCTCTCTCTCTCTCTCTCTCTCTCTCTCTCTCTCTCTCTCTTCCTAGAAATCTATAAATTGGAGTGTTGGGATCATTGTAAAAAAGGGGAGTATTGGAGTAGCAAAACTCTATCAATTTTTTTTTTGTAAATCCAATGTGCTGCAAGCACTTATAGTGGACTCCTTACATGGTGATACAAGCCCTTATTCTATGATAGATTGTATTGTACATATCAATGAAGCAATAGATACAAGTTTGTGGATACTTATTCCCCTATTGTGTTTTTTTGCATTCTTCTTTCCCTTTCAAACTCATTACAAATATATTGCGTCTATTTTTACTCTTGTAGGGATTCATTATCATTACATGTGCATGAAATATAGTTGTGAATGTAGTTTCTAGATTGTGGAGAATAGTTATCGCCCCTTCTAGTTTACATTTTTATTCTACTTTTCACACATTGGAAGAATACTCTCATACCCCTCCTTCTCTGGTATATCACAGCTTTACTGTAGGCTTTGTTTTTATGCATTCTCTCTCCCTGGTCCCTTGAAAATTTAGATTAGGATTAGATAGTTTTACCTGCATTAGAGTAGATTGTGGTAGGTAGTTTAGGAGTAAAAACCAGCTTTCTATGGAGGTCTATCTCAAGTAGCAAGTCCCACAACTTGGATATAAAACCCATGTTATCCAATCACACTGTGAGCTCAAGAACACACACTTGTGTAAATCATAGGGTGATTTGATATAGAGATAACAAGTATTTCTCATATGGCATTCGAGATCCATCTCAGGGATCTTGACACTTACTTTGTGGCTCAAGTTACAGGAGTATCGTGTGTGAGGTGGAAGTTACATTCATTGGCGAAATAGTTAATTTAAATTGGTAGTATAAATTCTGAAATCCTATCTATGTGGAAGGGATCTTTGTGATTTTTGTTTTTGGTCATCATTAAATTCATTCAACAGTGTTCTTAAGCACTTACCCCAAGGTGTCTGTGAACCATCTAAAGGATTTTCTCAAGGTGCAAAGGATTCAGATATTCATAGTTTCATCACCTTGAAGCATTCCAATTATTAGAATTAGTGGACTTCATTAGGAGCAACATCTCCTCTTCTTCTCTCTTTTCTCCCCCTTTGCCCCCAACTTTATCTCTCTTCAAATGTTCTAATTCTTTATTGGGGTTTACACTTTTTAATATGACTTTAAGTTATTTAAAAATTGACTTTAGAAACATGATGTAAAATTAAGTCACCTTGATTTTTATAAAAGGGACTTCATATTTTGTAGGAATTTGAATATTCTAAAATCAGAAATAAGGCATATGAAGTGTCACCAGGAAGATGTTGTTCCTCTTTTATAAATTGTAATAAGCTCCTACTTTGAGCTCCTTCTAAAACTTCTGAACTTTTTACATTCTTAAATTCTTAGCTGGTTTTCAATTTCTAATCTCATGAGAGAGCAATTTTTGTGAAGGAATAAAGAGATAGCTTAAATTCTTCAATATAAGGTGAAGGATTTTATAGCCTTTTTTGACTAAGGGATTTACTGATTCTTTGTTCTCATAAGTTGCAATTGGTATTTTTTCCATTTGCAGGGTTGTTTCTTCTTAAATTTAATGTTTGTTAGAAATTTTTGATTAATGGGTGTGGGAATATAATTTTCTACCCAAGGCATTAATCCCCTCCTATATTTTTCTCAATCCTTTTCTCTTCTCTCGCAAAGTAATCTCTAGAAAGAAATTGCTAGCTTTTCTGTAGGGTCAGTGGAGTACCTCTATTGGATCCCCAGTCAACAGACTACCCTAGAAATAACTTTTCATGTGCATGTCAATATGGAAGTTACACCATTTAAGTAGGACTTAGATTCCCAAATTTTTGGTAAAATATCCAAAAATTTGTCCACTCGACAAATTTTCTCACTAAAAAATTTTGAATTTCGTAACTTTAGGGTTTTGGACTTTGAGGATTTGATTGCATGTTACATATTATTTACATCGTAAATTCCATAGTATGACCTTTAAAGGTATTTAATGCCAAACTACCCCATGTGTGCCAACTTAAGGTAATTAAATTTTATCTCCCTATGAATATGGGGTTTTTTTACTAATACATTTTACCAAATCCAAAGTACGCTAACACCCTGATGGTTGTTGTAACCTTTCACCGTATTTCCTGAGGAAATTTTTGAGGCAATATTTTCATGTTTTCTTTCTAACTTGGGTAAGTCTTGTTAATTTTTATTTTTATTATCCTCCACTTTGAGGTCTGGTTCATTCTTTTCTTATTCTTCATCCTTCATCTTGTTCTAATTTTTTCTAATTCTTGTTTTCAATCCCAAGTATGGCTTCTATTTTTGTTGGTTGTTTTTTAGTCCTAAAACGCAGAGCTATGTATCAACAAGAAGAATAAGTTTCTTTGGCTTATAAAACAACAATCACACTGAAAGAGTCAATTTTCACAACTTCCAGGGTCAAAGTTTTGCATATTTTAGAGCTATGGAAACCATCACCATTTCGGAGTTCATAGGTTTATAGTTTCGGGTTTAACATGTTTTAGAGGTTGGAAGGATTTTGGACTTTGCGAATCACATATTTTAGAGGTTAGAGAGTTTTTAGATTTCAGGGGTTTTGGGTTTCGGAGGTGGGAACTTTGGACTTTTGGAACATCGAAACTTCATATTTTCAGATTTCACGACTTCAATGTTTCAGTGATTACTAAACTTATTTTAAGGTATAAAGTTCTGATTTCAGAACTTAGCAATTCTAGGTGGATTTTATAGGTTATTTCCCAGGCATACACTCAGGTTCCAAAGTTTGAATTTTTGAATTATCCAACAAGAAGATATCTTATCAAAATGGAAAGATAAAATGAAATATAGCTATCAAGAGGTATCTCCCCCTTCTAACATATCTTCTGATCTGGATAATATTGGGGACACTAATTTTGGGCATATAAACATGGCTAAGTTATGGTAGAGGGTTAAGGTCCCAAATAATAATCCTTAGACATAAGAAATCTATGACAGTGGGCTTCCTTTTTCCACTTCTTTTCCATTGTCCATGCAATGCCTCAAGTTTGTACTATTTGTAACATCGCATTTCGACCAAGATACCCATACTATGAAAGATGATGATGGTAAAGTTGTGATCAAGATAGATAGTGATTTATTTGAAGATATCTTGAAGCTCCTCGATGTAGAAGAATATGCCAAAATCTCCCCAGAGTCCGTAATCAAGCATTGGGTGAAATAAAATGAGGTTTTCATGAAGATCGTTTCTAAGAGCTACTTGGCCAAGACTAAAGGTACAATGTCAATGTTTCCTAAGATAATTCCCCACTCAAAATTCATTCAAGAGGTCAATGATATAATCACGCTATTGGCTAAGGTTGTGGGTATACCTTTGACCAAATAATTTCATGAGTGGATGTTCCTTTATATAGCTAACATTAAGAAGAACAAATATTTTATTCAATGGGTTGAGCACATAATTAATTCAATATGTTTCCAATTAGGAAACGTTTTGACTTCAATAAACTTCTTTATGAATTCTTATCTTGTTTATGTAGTGTTCAGAATGAGAGAGTATCCAGGTTTGAATCCAAAAGGAGTTAGAATCACTATCAAATATATGATTACTACCCACAACTTAGCATGGTGGAAGGTTCTTAACACTTTAAGAGAGTGAGAGATTCTTTCTTTGCTATTCTCTTGTATTATTTTGACAAGAATTTGTATAACCAGAGGATATCAGATGAATCCTAGGAAGAAATGTGGGAGTGGGGAGGTATTTACCTAAAGTTTCCAAAATTTACTTACATCAGAGTGACAAGGTTTATAGGTGACCCTTATAAATTTCCAAGATGTCCAACCAACTAGTGGGTATTGATGGAGTTAGTTTGACGATTAATTCATTATCACCAAATCTAGTATGATCAACACAAGTAAGAAGCTCAATTTCCCATTACCATCGGGAGATATACATGCGAATATATATATATATATCCAAAAATGTGGAAAGGGAAATGTCCTAGGTGACTCTAAATACATTCTATCCACGGACCAATTTTGATTATTGGGATAAGTTTGGTGAAATGAGGTCAACCAGTGTGCATATACCCTAATTGGAGAACATTTGGATCCACTATCAGGATGAAACTATTGTAAGGGAAAGTGCATTTGAGAGACTGAACTTGAAGGAAGTAATTCACTATGCGATTTCATTCATTCCCAAAGGTTTAAAGGATGATGATAAAGTGTTGGATCCTTCTTATAAAAGAGATAATATTGTAAGTCAACCATTATCCTCGATAGATTGGTCAATTGAAGAGTGTAGAAACACAAAGGATAAGGTGGGACCCATTTTGAAAAGGACCTATGAATGGTTGGAAACTTTGGAAATCACACCCAAAGTTTCAGATCAATTATTTATAGAATTAGTACAAGCCCAGTCAACAATAGGTTAGCCTACTCCCTCTAAAGGTAAAAGGTATACCCTTAAGCATATTGCTAAGTAATGTAAGATCTCTTTTTTTATAGAGGTTCAGGGTCTTTTGTTGAGGTTCCTACTACCAAAGCTATATCTCCAAATTTGAAGTCAACTAAAGTTATAGTTTTAAGTATCTCACCAAGAGTTTCATAGGTTTCACTATCACCTCTCTCTTCTTCTCTCCCATCTTATTCATCTTCAGTTCTTCTTTCCCCTCCATCTCTCACCCTTCCTCTCCCCATGTATTTTTGTTTCTTCCATCCCCATTTCTCCTATATCTCTTACCATATATCCCTTCATGGCTCAGGTGTTTTCTTCCCTCACTACACTCTTAGTTGGAAATATTATACGGATAGGGTCTCCACTTTCATCTCCCCTTCTCCAAAAATCTCTTTCTATATCTATTTATGTTTCATTCACACCATAGGCCATTTTTTCCAATCCACCTTACATTTTCACCATGTCACTACCACCTTCTATGACTTCAACCAGTGGCTTAGTATTATTAGTTGCTCCAAGTACCACTGTAACTATGCCAATAATTTCTTCTACATCATCTTCTTCTGTTCCTGAATGGTTGCATAGGACAAACCCTAAGGAGAAGAAGAAAGTATCCATTTTTTATGTTATCGTTTATAGTTTCGTCAATTTGAATCCTAAAAGGAAGGATAAATGACTGAGGATTGTCTTTAATCTATCATTTTATCAATTAGGAAAAAGGTTTTTGGAAATAGATACTCCTGCTATAAGAAAAACAAGAGAGACAGTTATGGCAGCGGACTATAAAATTTCTTGGTTTGCTTTAGGGAAGGCCACCCGTGAAGGAGCTAAGCAATATGTTTAAGTGGCCCTTGAATTTTTTTTAAAAAATTATGACAAGGACAATGTAACTAAAGATGAGATTAAGGGGAAAGTTGAGAAGCTCATGACTCTACTAACAAAGATCACACAACATGTATAAACTACAACAACTCTAACTATTCCTTCAAGTTCTGATGATGTATCTTTCCATGTAGTGGAAAATATTGGGAAAAATGGATGATTGGTTTGAGCATGGATGCAATACTTGATTTAGGATGCATATTTTTTAATCAAAGTTGTTGTGGATTTGTATAATGAGTTGTATGCAGATAAATATTCCATTATGAAGCTAAATGAACTTCTTACCAAAGATAGTGACAACTTATACCTTGCTCTGGGAACTTGGAAAGAAATCCAAAGTATCAGTTTAGATTTTATTTTAAAGTAAGGTGTGATTGATGATGATTTAGAGCTATTTTATTTTTATAAGGATATGAAATTTAGAGCTCAGGTGTTGCAAGATCTCATTGTGAATCTTGAGGTAAAATGAGTTGAAGTGGTAGATGGATTGAATGATATTGTTAAGAAGTTTGATGATATCTACTACAATTTTCTAAAACAAAATATCGATGTTCTTCTTGTTGATCAAGTCATTGCAAATTTTAAGAGTTTGGTGAATGAAGATGAAGATATTACAAAATATTTCAGCATTGATTTTATTTACAAGTTGGTTTCTTATCAAAACTTTATGAATCAAATTAAGAAGGTTTTCAACAGGATTAGGAAATTTCCAGCCAGAGTTTCCAAAGAGACTAAGTTTGTAGATGTGATAAATTGATATGCATGTGGACCTGAAGAAAAAGAGATCCAAAGGATCATTAAGTGTTTCTTTGATTAAAGGAACAAGTTAGCTATGGAGGAGCAGGAAGAAGAACTAGAGGAAGATAAATGTGTTGCTAGCCCTAGCTAGTATTAACAACCATTATTGAGCATCCTCCAAGCTCTAGGACTAGTGAAAGTTGCAAGGTTGACTTGGTCAACCCATGCAACTAATTTTTCTATTTTCATGGAAGGCTATTCCCTAGTTATTAATGCACACTATTTTTAGTAAATTTAGTTAAAGGGTGGAGCTATAATCACTCAACCCTCTTGGTTATAAATAGGTAGATGCATTATGGATTAGATACTCTTAGATATTTTTTGAAGGGGATATATTATTTTGAGAAGTCCAAGAACAAGATTTAAGTCTTTTATATATTCAGAACTCTATTTTTCCTTCGAATATATGGTATATTGTGTAATTCTATATTTTTTTAAGTACTTGTGAATGTTTAATTCCTTGTATGTGATGAACTAAATTGTATTTAAATTAGTTATCTTATTTAAATTTTTGTGAGGTTTTGATATATATCTTTTCATTTCAGTTATGAAGAATCTTAAATCCCTTCTTTTGTTTAAAGTTTTATGTTACACCAATTGAGTGATTGTGAAGAGTTTTTAGGAGATGTGCATGTCATGTATTATTCTGCAATATTAATTTTGAAAATGAAGTCAATCTTTTTGTTCCATTGATTCATGATGCATCACCATTTTTATATGTTATTTAATAATCCTTCCATCCCTGTTCTCAAAGAACAAAGTAGATTAGTTTTATTTCATGTGTTATAGCCTTGCATCTTGATCCTAAATATAGTGCACCAAGTTTGGAAGGAATACAACCTTATCTAGAGGTTCATTCCAAGGCGATAAGGTTCCACACCTTGGGGATGTTCCCATGTTCCATTGGATCACTTTTTGATTCAATGAGTGCATGATCCATGTGAAAGAAAATGAAAACAAACATACCAAGAGAAATAAAACACATAACGGTAAAAGTAAATTATTGTACAATGCAAGAATATCTTGCATTACTGGTGAAACAACTTGAGATATTTCCCATTGTGAGGTAGCGGGAGTTGTGTTCCATCAAGATATCAAATATAAAATATATTTTATCCATACAATTGGTGAATCTTGAAATGACCCCTCCATAGGGAATCAAATTTACCATGCATTCTCTATGGCTCTCTTCTTTTATCCCAAAGAAAAACTAGATCTCTAACCTAAAATTCCTGTTATTTATATTTCTTGTCAAACATATTTTTGACCTTGTCTTGATGTTCCATGATTTGGTATGCTACCTTAGATCTAGATTCTTCCAACTTTCTGAGGAACATAATTATTTTCTCAATGGAATCTTGGAAAATGTCATCCTCAATTATCTTAGATAGCCTTAAATCTAGCCATTCCAAAGAGATGGGAATTTATGCGTCAACTCCATATAACACCTGAAATGGTGACATTTCTATAGCTCTTTTAGGAGTGATATGATCAGCCTAAAATGCATCATACAACACTTAGTGACATTTTTTTTGGTTCTCATCAACTAACTTCTTGATTATAATAACCAAGTTTTTATTACTTGATTCATCCTGGCCATTTCCTTGGGGATAGAATTTGATGAGTGAGCTAAAGTGATATTGTAACCATAAGAAAACTTAGTGAGCTCATAAGATGAAAAATTGGAAGCATTATCAACAACAATCTTATGAGGAATACAAAACCTGACTATTATTTTCTCTTTAATGAAGTTACATATAACTTCAAAAGTGGCATGTTTTATTGGAATGGATTCTACCCACTTTGTAAAATAATCCAATGTGGTCAAGAAATAATTGTGCTTAGTACTATATGCAAGGTTTAACTATCGAATGAAATATATTCCCCATTATTGGAAAGGTTATCTGATTACTAAAGGCCTCAAGGGAAGTGCTTCTAATTTAGAACAATCATATAACTGCTGACAAGATTCACACTTAACTACCCATTCAGATGTATCTTAAATGAGAGTGAACCAATAATACCTTACAAGATCTTGTGAATTGTCACGGATGAGGAAAAATTTCCACCATATTCTAAGTTATGAAATGATTCCAAAATCTTACCTTGTTGAATCTTATCCACGTAGTGAATGAACACTCCATCAATCCATCTCTTGTACAAACCATTAATCCACGTTATATACTTATCTAACCTCAAATTGACCATTTTCTTTTCCTTTGAACTCAGATGTGCAGGACAATCTCCATAGGTTAAAAAGAAAGCAATATCAGAATACCATTTGTATGTCATTCTCACAAATAGAACCATGGGTAATTCCTCATGAATTCCCTCATCTATCTAAACTTATTTTTTAGGACTGCTCTCAAAAATTAATTGGCATAAACCTCTTCCATGTACTAGCTTTGTAGGTTTTATTTTAATATCATATTTGTGAACCTTGGAAATAAAATTACCTCTCTAACTTCCCGATTCCAGTTGGATATGGATGAATTTTGACACTGTATCAGGAACAAGAACAAATGTATGAGAACTCAAAACATAATACCTAAAAATTTTGACCACTCTAACTATGGAATATGCATGTTTTTCAATATGGGACATTTTTAGCTCATGTTCATTCAAAAGAAAGCTCATAAAAGAAATAGGATATTTAATTCCTTCATCATTATTTTGCATCAAGATGGTGATAATTGTGTGAGTAGAGTGATGGCTATACATAATAAAATCCTTTTGAAAATCCAAACATGCCAGAATAGGGGCATGAGTTATAGCTTCCTTGATTTCATCAAAAGTGATATTTCCTTCAGCACCCATCGAAATATAACTTTTCCTTTCATCATGTTCACAATGTGTTGTGTCTTATCAATGAAGTATGGAAAAAATCATCTCAAGAAATTAACCTTCCCAAAGAAGGAATGTATGCATGTTTTTCTTGTAGGAAATGTGAGACTTTGTATTGCCTTAACCCACTCAAGATCAATTTTAGTTCCTTCTTTTGTTAAAATATGTCCAAATAATTTTCCTTCTGTTACCCCAAACATAGACTTCTTAGGATTTAGGGAAATCCCATGTTTCTAACACCTCATCAAAACTCACTCTAAGTGATCACAGTGGTAACACATCTTTTTTGAAAAGACCATAAGCTCATTCCGATATAATACTATGATTTTTCCCATTACATGTCTCTCTCTCTCTCATCCAGGGGATTATGCCAATATGATCTTAATGAGGTGTGGATATTTTCATGTGACATTCATTTGGCTTCCCTTTGTGGAAGCATCCACCCCCCTTTTCTCACTTGACTATATAACAAACCCCACCAATATAATCCTAAACCATACTATATATAATTTGTCTCTGGATACGAAATGGGGAATATGGTGTAATCATTCAAGAGTTGGTTAGTTCATTGTTTCCAACTCATCATAGAGAGAAACCCCTTATAGACATAGGAAAATGAATTTTGATTCCATATCCCTTTCAAAAGAAGCTCCAGTGTTAATCATCCCAAATAGAATCCTTCGATAAGAAAACATTCCCTATGGAGTAGTGAAAATTGTTTTATGTTGATCTTCCTCAGCCACCTCAACTTGATTATATCCTGAGAATCCATATAACATAGATAACATCTTAGATCCCATGAATGTTTGTAATACTTGATCCATGATAGGAAGGGGGTAATTGTATTTTAATGAAGATTGATTGAGATTTCAAAACTCAACATAGATGCAGATCTCTCCAGTCTTATTATGTACAAGGATGATGTTATCCACCTACGTGGAATGGTGAATGGGGAAAATAATCCTTGCATCCAACATATTTTGAATCTCAGCAAGAATAGTGCCTAAAATCTTGGGATTACAATGTCGTTGTTTCTGCCAGTACGATTAAGCATCCACTTTAAGAGGGATACTGTGTTGAACATCTTTGGTCTTGAAGTATTTCAAATCTACGTAGTACCATTCCAATACGTCCATATATTTCTTGAAGAGTGCAATAAACTTCCTTTTCTCTTTAAGAGAGAAACACTTACTAATATTCTTAATCCATGGTTGTTAAGGGTAGCCTATATTAACTTGTTCAACTTCATCAGATGAATTTCCTTCAGATTGATTATTTTTCTGGATGAATCGGTTATGTTTATAGAATAGTCCTTAAAGTGACACCAAGCCTTTGGTAATATTATTTATCTTCAACTAAAGTAACTCACCACAAATCTCTTATTGAGAATTAGAAATAGATTCACAGAAAGCTAATTCTGAACCCTCAAAATAAAGCTCATTGAAATTATCAGATTTCTATAAAAAAGCCAAGAATTTTTTATCGTAATTAAATACTTGCCAATATGATGTATTATTTGGGACACTTGTTCGATAAACTATCGCTCTAGTATACTTATCCTCTTTGAACTCGGGATGGGGAAGAAGTAGTGAAGCAGATATTATAAGGGTGTCTTCCTTATCATTATGATCTCTTGGCACTACCTTGATAAAAAAATGCATCAAAATATTCAACATAATCCCAAACCTTATTTTTGTAATGTTTCAAACAATCATTATTTACTTGATAAACATTCCTGACTTGATTGACAATTATATTCGTGCCCCCTTTTAGTTTCAAATTTTTGATCCCTTTCCCCTTTGCCATAGCTAATCCTAATAACAATGCCTCATATTCAGTAGTATTATTAGTGTTATCAAACTGTAATTTAAATAAAAAGAAAAAATTTCAAACTCAGAAGAAACAAGTTCTACTCCTATGCTAGATCCAAAAGTAGAGAAACTACCATCAAACTCTAAAGTCCAAATAGCATTGTAATCCTCTTTCAAGACTACAACAGAAGGAAAGTCCTAATCTGAGGTCATGAAATAATTTCTTAAACCAACATATTTAAAAATAATATGAGCTTTGGGATCATCAGACTTAGTGACAAGATATTTTTTTTAGCTTCAGGTTCAAGAACACGTATGGTTCCATCAACTGGGATCTTAGATTTTTTCCAATTCATATAAATATCTCCACCTACATCCATATAAAAACCTATCCCAATAAAAATACCATAATCTGTTGGGATATCTACTACTAAAATAGTTGTCTTGAATCTCTTTTTGAGGAACACGGAAAAAGTGAACTGTGCGTCCTTGCTTTGACCGATCAGAGGAACTTACTTAGTTTCCATAGAGTAGCATCATCCAAATATCTTTGTAAGAGTGATTCCCAATGCATGGGCTACCTTTGTAAGCATAACATTATCCAAGGCCCCAAAATCAATTATATAATTGCTGAGTTTAAAACCATTGAAGGATAAATATAATGGCTCAATATTCCCTGAGGGAAAATTCATCATGTTATTTCAGGATAGAGTATGAGAAGGATTGGGTTGAAGTAATTTTGAGGTTGCGGAATCAGGTAGAATGGCATCCATGATTCTAATAAATTTGGTAATATTTTCAAATTGTTCTTTGTTATATTGTAAATACTCTTCTTTAGACATTTGCATCTTGGTTCTCTTAGCATGATAAATAATATCAAAAGTAGTATATGAAGGAACAATTTTAGGCCCAAATCCTTCAACATTTACTTGTGGGCTTGGGGAAATGATCTTAGGAATAATATAAGGAGAAGGATTAGATGAAGTAGTGGATTTCTTGGAAGATGTTTTCTCTTTTTATTACACAGAGAAAGGAGTCCTTTTTACAAAAACTATTGGAATCTCTTTATCTTTAGGTTTCTTAATATCTTTCCTTGGATTCTGGGACTGAGTAAAAATAGTGAAAGATTGGCCACTAGTTTCATAATCATATTATTTGTATTCCAAATACCCAATATTGGAGTCATCGGCTGAATCATCATATGACTCATCATCATAACCAGAAGATTCAAAAACATCATTAGCCTCTTCATTTTCTTCTTCTTCATCACCCTCAATTACCTCAACATTTGCATTAACAGGAGGTACCTCGATAGCCAATATTATTTTTACATGAGGTAATCAATTTCAATATCTCATAGGAGCATCATTGTTATTGTTGAAATTCCTCCAAGGGGTATACCTGTAATGGGAATTTGATTCATGTTGAGACATCTGCTTCTTTAGATTTATTAGATCATCATCCATTATTTGAATCATGGGATCAATTGTACCTTGAGAATAACTTTGATTTTTAAGTTTTGAGGAATCTCATATGATTTATCCTATTAATATAAGATCATATTTGATTTCTATAGCCATAGTTTGTGCAGTGTCTAAACTAGGAATGGGATATATCCTATGTAGAAATATCACTTCAGGAATTTTGGGCGTTGATGAGGAAGCACTTGTAATTATCAAGAGTAGGAACTGCAAGTTCTGGAATTTTGTGGATTATTTTGTCAAACTTTTCTAGAAAATCATGCATAGGATCATATGATTCCTTCTTCATATGCGTGAGATAAGCCAAAAATGCATGTGAATCCTCCATGGGTTTGAATATTGACTCAAATCATGTTTTAATAGTCACCCATTTTGTAATGAATTCATTTACAAGATAATAAAACCATTTCACAGTAGTTCATTGGAGTGTTTCAAAAAACACATGAACAGATATGTCTTCATGAGCTACCCCGAGGATCCTTCAAGATACAAAAAATGTAACTACATGCTTATCTAGGTGTTGTTTTCCATCACCATTAAATTTTGAAAATTTCTTACAAGACCCATGCAGAAAATCATGCAATGGTGGAGCTAATAAAAGATGACCAATAGCAGGATCCTAAGGGACTGGAACTTTTGGTGGTTTTTGTTCAACCATTATTTTGAAAGAGGTATGTGCAGGAATATGATTATTGACCAAGAATAAAACTTTACAAGTTGTTGATTTATCTTGACCTTGCACAACATGATCCCTATGCATAGGTGATGAAATTTTAGTATGTCTTGAGGATATCCTTTTAGGTGTAAGATTAAAATTGTTTTGTTACAGTATATCAAATAGAGGATCAAATTCACCTCTAGATCAACTTGTGTGAGTATATTCCCTTCTTTCTAGTTTGGCTCTGGAAACAAATAACATAATAAAAATAAAATGCGGAGTCACCAATAATAATATAGGATTATTATTTTATATCCGTATTCCCTAGCAGAGTCACCAAAAATTTGTGGTTGGATTTTTTTCAAAGAAAAAATATGAGATTCAACCATAATACACGAGACCAAGTATCTCCTCAAATAAAGGTTAGGTTCCCTGTTTATTACTAATCTAAAATACACCAGGATATATATACAACATTCACACTATTCTAACCATAAAGGTTGGGATCTCATCCCAATAGGTATATTATTCGTGGAAAGTAATAATAATATAGATAAAATAAGTAGACGAAAACTAATAATGAATTAGAAATTGAAAGAATATGATCAGATAGGAACTTGTTTTTTCTTAAGTAGACACAGATCAAAAGATAATCACACGCAATTTAAATTGTAATATCTTGTAAGAGATTTGACAAACTAGATACTTAAAGAAAGAACATTTAAAGAATTTAACATAAGAACAATACCTCAAATATCAAAGATATTCCCACAACACAAATTTTTCAACGATTATCTTTTATTATTCAATGATGAAAAGGAAACATGAAGTATTTCTCTTTTTCAACTCTAATTTGTATGTTATATCAAAAAATTCCAACACTTTGGAATTTCATAGCTTCTCATATATATAGAGAAGGGAATGAGTGAAAATAGTAAATAGTTGAAATAACATACTAAAAGTAGTAAATGTAAGTAATGATTTCATTTGATTGATTCTCACTGAGAGACCTAGTTAATTTTTACAAGTTCATAAGATGTGGAAATAATATTGAAAAAATATATGTCAAATGAAAAACAAAAAAGACATGATAAGCCCATCATTCTGAATTTTATTTTTCCTCTATTAGTTCATATTGTTTAGTACAAAATTCATGAAAATTTCAGATCATCTCTTGAGATTATCCTCATCTGGTCTACAAGAGTAGTGATTTAGAACCTCACAAGTTTTATGAGTGTTGGTAACAATCCTTGGAAGCTTCTAGTACTTCTTTATATACTTGTCCAAGTTATTCAGAAAATTTTCGTAGAGAATCAACTTGTCAATGGTTGTCAAACCAAAGTGTTCCCCTTCTTCAGATTCCTTCTCAAGTAACTCCTGAAATGCCTTATATAGATCATCTACAGGTAGAATATTTAGGCCATCATCTAGATTTTTAGTGAAGATATTTGATAATTCTTCATCAATATCATTGATATCTTCCATCACTTCATCTCTCGATTTCCTTAGTTTTTTGTAAGCCTCACTAAGGATTTTGAAATGAAATTCAATTTCTTGAAAAGCTCAAAGTGTTTTTCTACATCTCGAACTATTTATTCCTTAATTAGGATCTTTGAATGAACCTTTTTAAGATCACTAAGAGGTAATGGGTCATTTTATTCTCCAATCATTTAGCTAATTGGATCTTTTCTTAGTGTCATTATAAACTGGGGTTGTGTCCTAGGCTATATGTAATGTAGCTTTATGTAACCATTTTTCCTGTTAAGTCTTCTATGGGGTGTTGTTGTGAGATCTTTCTAAGTTTTTTACTAGTCTATGGAAACTCAGTATAAATATACATAATTTAGTTACTGTGATGAAATTAATTTTAAAGTCTATACATCTAAATTAAATGGAAATGTGCACACAGAATCTGAAAGAACAGAATTGAAATTGCACACTCATAACTAAGAATCAATGGAAGTAAAATCACATACTAACTAAAATATGCATAAAGGAAAACACACGTTCTGAATAGAAATATCAATAGGGAAAGAAAATATGTTCAAGCTGAGATTGTATGAAACATATTGAAATAGAGATTAGAGTAAAACTTATTAGAAAACTAGATACATATGTGAATGTAAACAACCTCCTATCTCCTTGGTCGAGTGGGCCCTTGCTCTCCCTTGGGACAGAGGAAATATCAACAGCTCTAGATCCTCAAAATGATGCTTACTTATATTAATTCAAATAAGTTCCATGACATATCTAGTATATGAAAAAGAGAGTGATAAACACAATAGGCTATGTGTTGTATATTATATCTCCTAAAAATAGAAGATACCCCAATGTTATTGAGAAGGTGTCTTTATATAGACACAAATAATTACAAAATACACCATAATATCCAACACTAACATCTCCCACTAATCAACATTAATCAAGACTCATAAATTCCTATCAGACTACTAGAAACAAGTCCCATACTTATACGTCGATAGGTGGAAGAAGTATTCCACTTCCATATTCCATCTTCAAACTCAGACTTCTTAATTACATTGGCAATAAATGTTCATTTTTTCCCTAAACACATCATCACATTTTCCTCACGAAGGTAGTTAGTAGGAAGTTATACGGTAATTAGGTTGCATGAACAAAAGCAAGGAAAATGCATCAAACTCACTAAGATATAACTATACAAAGCATCCCCATCCATTAGCAAATCATATCTAAATGAAAATTTATTAACGATAGGAAGTATATAAATGAACCAAATAATGCACTAATCATTTCCCCCACACTTTACATGTTGCATGTCCCAATGTAACTTATTTATGACTTGCCCTATGACCAAGTTGTTGGGCAAGTCATACTCTTCAAACTGGTCAACATATTACTTCCTGACACCTTTACATCCATGAGTGTTGGAAGTTACTTTGACCCAAGTTGTAAAACCCTCATTTGATTATGCAACATTGTTTTTCCAGGTGGTGGTAGGACTTAAGAGGAGAGGTGGTTGCACTTGAATTCCTACCCATTCATCACTATACTGCTTGCTATTTTTTTCTGACAATTGCCTTATGATTGTGATGAGGGCATCACCTCATCACATACTCCAACTCAAGTTCTAAGGTGAAATAACCTCACTTCGCTTTAATGGTAAGCTCAAATTTTCCCATATCCTCTTACAAGCCTACCTTATGTCCCTAAAGTGTTGCTGACTATAAGTTTCAAAGTCCCCCACACATTTTAGTAATATCTTCGAAGTATTCTCTCCAATACCAGCTTGGTAGTAAAGAGATCTGAAGTTTTTTCGCATATCCGCATCATTGTGATGTGTAGGCCAAATATAGAATCCTATTATTTGATCTTTGTGATTAAATATATCCATTTATTCACCCCACATGATCTGATTTTGAAGCAAGGACTGAAAGGATTTTAATTGAAAATACCCCCATGAACAAGTTAATGAAGAAGTTAGGGAAATTGGGAACTAACATATTATGGAGGTAGAACTCACAGAGCAGGTTTTGAGTTTCGGGGGTATTGGATTTGTAAATGGATAAAAAAACATTACCATTAGGAGCTTCATAAGGCGCCTGACAACACAACTGCAATAACTGCCAAGAGTAAAACTGCTCCTGAACAAACATGCTGTAAATTGAAGATGGTTTCCTATAAGACAGGAGCTTACAAGACTAGAGGACAGACAAATTCCAAAAGAGATTGCACTTTTTGTTTTTCATCTTGGATGATTTCCATCTCCCCCCTTTAATTTCTTGTTTTCCCTCTTTAATTCTGAATTCTGAAGAGACAATGTAGATGGACATCATTTCTTTAGATGCTAAGACCTCGTATCAGTGCTCTGTTAAGCATCTTAGGCTTGCTCAACTTCATATTTCAGTAGGAATTGCTGTGGTATGTTCTCCCCATTACCTTTTCTTAACTCTCTAGAGAGCTCTATCTCTCTGTTGAGTTTCAAAAACATGCTAATGTGGTCTATTTGTACCAAGCTGTGTACTTTCTTGGTACATAAGACTTTGTCTCATCTGGTCTCCTGGTATTGAGATTGATCCCCTGGCACTTAGACCGCTCGGAGCTGGATTCAGCGGCTGCTTTGCTCCATTTCTCCAGGAGGTCCTGAAACCAAAGAACACTTCATTTTCAGATGTACCTGTTTACCATTGAGATTCGTGGGCTCCATCTTCCATTGCCACCACCGCTACTCCGCGACCTTCCTTCACTTCCACTTTCTTCAAGACCTGTTACTATGTCTTCTAGGAGATTGAACCTTGCTACTCCTACCTGTGGAGGAGGGTCCATCAAGAGCTTTGGGGACAGGCTCCTCACATCCTCCCCCGTATCAATAGATGGCTAGTTCTCAGGATGCACTGATGGAGAACTTCCTGTAAAAAGGCTAGAAGCCGTTAGAGGCTGACATGAAGCGGTTGAAGGAGGTGCTTAAAAACTTGGCAAAATGGAAAGGCATGTGTCTGAATGACCCCCAGTCTCGGATCTGGATCATAGTCCAGATGGAAGATATATACAATAAAATGAACTCTTTAGACTCCCGTTTAGGCCAAAACTCGCCATGACTCTAGTATGGCCACCTCCCAGGGCACCTCCAGAGTTCATGGAACAACATGATCCACCGGGTTTCCTACTTTGAACGGGGTTCACGGCATCACTTTGGGGCACTCCTAAGGAAAGCAAAAGGACCCCTGATCAGTTGCATATAACATGAGTCTACCCACATGATGACTTGTCGTCGGTGTTCAAATCTTGCGTAGAATACTCCCATCTAGCCTTGAAAAAGTTACCAAGATGTTGTTGTGGGATGTTGCTCCTTCCGCTCCCTCCCCACACTGTCATCTCTCTCTTGTCCTTTAGCTTCTTTTCTGCTCTCGTTTGCCTACTGGTTTTGTTTCCTTGGGGTAGATGCTCCTGGCTCTGTTCTACTTCATTGTCATATTCAGGATTTTGATAAGTTTTGTGTCTGGTCCTCTTGCTGGGTTTGGCTTTTAGGCCCTCTTTTGTTCTCAAGGGAATAGTCCCTTTCAAAAAACTTTTTTCCAATATTAAAAAAAATTAGAGGACATCATTCAAAATGTTAAGACCTCTATCTCTCTTCCACTTTAGGCTGCTAAATTTTATTAGCAAAGCTATAATTTCTCTAACCTCTTCTATTGTGCATTGAGTAAATTCAATTTGTAAAGATAGATTTATTTCTTCCATACCTTTCAATTGGGCTTTAAGGAGTGCAATCTCCTCCAAATAACTGTGAGGATTGACAACTTGACATAACCCGAGGCGACCAATTTCCATTGTAATTGATTCTCAGAGCGGGATTTTGTGCTTTAGGTACTGAAGTAGTTTCTGGAGCCGCGGAGTTGACTTCTGAAGATGTGGGCATAGCCGAGCTCTGTGGGGTCAGGAATAGTTGCAGTGAATATAGTGTCCGGTGATTTGTCAGTGGGGACAACCTAGGTTTTCTAACTCATCCCTTACCTCCCATACCAGGGCAAGAAGCATTAGCAAAACCCTTCGATTAGGAACTTCCAGGTTTATGCGATGCATACAGGACCATCGTGGCCTATAGGAAAATAGAAGAAGAGGGAGTCAAGGTATTCCTACCTTTAGAACTAGAAGGTGTAGAAGATGGGATCACTTGATCACCAGATTTGTCCACGTTTGTCTGAGCACCAGGTTCCTCCTTCTTCTTGTGTGTATGGTGCGTTGAGGCTGATGCGATAGTGGGTTGAGGTGTGGAAGATGGCCCTAGTTTGAGCTGCTTTAGCTTGGAACCCTCCCCCACATTCATCCTTTCAGAGCCTTCGCTTTGGCTTAAAAAAAAACTTGATGCGAGCACAGTAAGTGAATGAGCCTTGGGTGCTTTAGCACTGCCTTTCCTCCTCTAGTCTTGTATTTTTGGTTGACTTTGATTGCTGCATCTGCTTAGTATTCCGGTAAATTCACCCTGAGTGCAGGGTTGACGCATCCTTTTTTTAAATGGATGAGAATTTTGAGTGAATCGCCACCCAACATAGACACTTAGTCGTCGCATATAAAGTATCTACTAACCCATTTGGTCATCTCTCTCAAAATTCCATGTAGATTTTCCCTCTTAACTCCTTTCTAAAAACCCTAGGAGGCAAGGATTACCTTGGGAAATGCCTCACTCTCCTCATGAAATAGAGTAAGCAAGTCTTTGAGGGGAGAATTTTTCATGAATTTCAGACCAAAATCTGGTAAACTAGATAGTTTAGAAACTACCTGGTTGGTAATATCCACTTACTTCCCTCTAACACATGAGCAAGTAGCTTCAAAATTATCCAATAATTCATCCACTTTTCCTTCATCAAAACATTTGAATTTCTAGATGAATTCAATCTAATCGGAATCATAAAAGACCTGTGAAAGCACAACATTCCTGAGTAATGGGTCTGAAGAATCGAGCTCTGACTTTTTCTTTTATCCCATAATGAAGGAAAATGAATCTAGATAGTAGAGAAACAAGAACAAGGGCATGCTTAAATTCATGGTGTGATGGCAGGTAGAAAGGTGCGTTCAATATTCATGAAGAAACAAAAGGATGTGGTAAGGAACTATCAATTTGAAATGCACCAAGATCCTCGAATCACATAAAAGTAGAGAAAATTTAGTAGCATAAACTAGTTGAAAAGACTAGGTATCCATGATTAATTTTGATATGTAAGATGGCACAAATCCCATCACTTGAAACATAAGTGCCACCTGTCCCTTTCGTAGAATGTGACACATGTGGTGTGTGCAAAAATCATGACTCATTATGCCCTCATGCCATCATGTCGTAACATTAGATTTAGAAGGATATCCATAATAAATACATCAAACATTGTGTTGGGATGTAATTATGATAAGTTTATACATGGGGAGTTGCTTCATAATTAAATATTCGTAGTGAATTAGAATTCACTTACCCATTCTATTTTAGCATATGATATTTGTAGATTTCCATGTCCTGCAGTTTGAGATAAAATGTGATTACTGGCTTTGAAATAATGAAGATGTCTACATTTATTAAAAGAAAAAAAATGGATAACTAAGGGAAGAATATCAAGGTCATGACCATCCTCCTTTATTAAAAGTGAAAGATAACAATTACTCTTTGTCAGAGGGGTGAAGAGCCACCTCAAAATGCATTTCCTCATTCAACATGATGTCACTGGTGAAAGCTCCCTTGTCAAGAGGTTGTTGATAAATCTTGAGCCTGTGGCCATTCACAAGAAGAGTCCTTCTATCACCATCTATCAGTACCAGTTACACAGAATTGTTATCAAACACTTTGTCGATCTGATATGGGCCCAACCAGTGTGTCCGTAATTTACCTTTAAACTTTTGATATTTGGAATCAAAGAGTAAGACTCATTCCCCCTCATGAAACATATTGTATTTGATATGAGCATCATGTCATACCTTCCTTTGATGTTAGATAAATTCCTCTTGTTGCTGTGATTCCATCCGCATTTCATCCAATTCGTTTAGCTGCATCACCCGTTCACATTGTGCTTCATCCAAATTTATGCTGACTTCTAGTGTTGTTCTCTAGGTGTGTAACTTGAACTCTACAAGTAACAGTGGCCTCTTCCCATATAACAACTCATAGGGAGAAAAACCAAAAGTGGTTTTCCAAGTCATGTTATAGGCCCAAACTTGCTCAGGAAATTTTGTTACCCAATTTTTCGTATTAGCACTAACCACTTTAGTTAGAATGTTCTCAAGTTCTCTATTGGTGACTTCCACCTACCCATTGGATTGGGGGTGATATGGTGATGATTTCTGGTGCTTGATTCTATAGATTTCCATAAAAACCTCGATCATTTTAGACACAAATTTAGGACCTTGATCAGATACAATGGCCCCGGGGGCCCCAAAGCGTAGCAATATCTGATTATACAGGAAATCAGTAACAACATCCTCATAGGGAGATGTCAATTCTTGAACTTCAGCCCATTTTGTAACATATTCCATGCATAGCAAGAGGTATTCTTTCCCAAAATATGGAGGATCAAAAGGTCCAACAAAATCAATTCCCCATTTCTCGAATGGTTATAAGACCAACTAAGGATTAAGAGGAATTTCCATGGATAGTGTAGGATTCCCCATTCTTTGGCATACATCACACTACCACACATACGTCTTGACAGTATTGTGGAGGGAAGGCCAATAGTACCAATCTCTAAGGACTTTGTGAATTTTCCTCTTTACTGAGTAATGTCCTCCTTGCTCATCATGACAAGCTCATAGTATGTCGTATACTTCCTCTTCTAGAATACACCTACAAAGAACCATATCAGGACAACATTTGAATAAATTTCCATTACACCATTTATATGTTACACTATTTTTAACCAATCTTTATCTCTCTTTTTGAGTAAAATAGGTAGGAAAATTCCCTGTAGTTAAATAATTTGCAAGATCAATGAATCACAGAGTTTGAGTGGATATAGAAAACAAATGTTCATCTAAAAATTGATCCTGGACTGCCTCATCAACACTTGAAACATTCAATCTTGAAATAAAATCTGCAACAACATTAGATTTCCTAGGCTTACCAATAATGTTTAGATTGAATTCCTATAACAAGAGTAACCATCTAATAATCCAACCTCTGACTACTGGTTTATTCATAAAATGTCGGATGGCAGAGTGGTTAGTATAAACAAATATTTTATACCCAGTGATGTAATGTCATAATTTATTCAAGGAATACACAACAACTAAAACTCTTTTTCCGTAGTTGGTGTTTCTCACATCTGCTCAGTACTTTTTCAAGGTTATTCATAGATTCATCAAAAGTGGATCTATGGATAGTGAAATCATCCATGTAAACCTCAACAAAATCATTTGTAAGATCTACAAAAATGTCCAAGAATTTTATCTAAAATGTAGCAGGTGCATTAAAAATCCCAAAAGATAAGACTGAATAAGTAAATGTACCCCAAGGGAAAGTAAAGGTGGTTTTATCATAGTCAGTAGGTGCAATATTTATTTGGTTATACCCACTAAACACATGCAAGAAATAAATAAATTTCTTACCGGTGATATTTTCCAGAACCTGGTCAATAGAAGTCAAGGGAAAATAATCTTTCTTGGTGGCTTTGTTAAGTTCCCTATAGTCAACATAGATTCTCCATTTATCATTTTTCTTGGGAACTAAAACTAATGGTGAGACCCACTGACTATCAGATATAGGATAGATGAATACTACCTTTAGCAATTTTTCTATCTCATTTTTTACTGTCTCTGAGGGCTAGGTTAATTCTTTGTTACGACTGCCTTATGGGTTTAACATCCACAATGTAGATATGGTGAGTACAAATTGTAGGATGAATTCCCCTTATATCAGTGTAATCCCAAGCAAAAGCATGGGAATTTTTCTTCAAAATCTCCAGAACTCTAGCATCTTGTTTGGCCTCCAAATTATTACTAATGGCCATTTCTTTCCCTATGCCAACAAAAACTTGTTTGGTATTTTCCAAAATGGTGAGCTCTGCATTAGTGATTAAAGAATTAAATGGGAAAACATGGGGCTGAAGCATGTGCAAAATGGATACATTATCAAGAGACAAAATATTGGTCAAAGGAAAATAGAAATTAGAGAATGTGGATTCTCTATTATAACCATATATTTCTTTACAAGATTCATTAAAAGTATCACCTACTAAGGCAACAGTATCGGACATGTCAAGAACAAATGGGTTTGTAGTTAGAGTTCTAATTTTTGTAGCCACAGTTCTGATTTCTGTAGTCACAGAGCCCTCTATATCAGCCAGTGTGTACGACTCAAAAACTTATGTCATATGGTTTTGCACTGCAATGGTGGCCAAATTAGAAGAACTCGGAGAATTAGTATCCAAATAATCCACCCATACATATTCACAAGCATACACATAAGGCTAGGTAGGAGGATATAATGAAATATGTTTGGATTTTTTCCCATTAAGAATAGTCATTTTTTCTGACCTACATTAAATATATGCAGCAACAGTATCCAACCATGGTCTTCCAAAGATGACTAGATATCCCAATTTCTGCGCTTTAGGTTGTAGGACCCTAAAATCAGTAGGATACTCCCAGAATTCAACGATGACCATTATATCCTCAATCATTGTAAACACCCCTTTACCCCGCACCAGGAAAAGGGCCGCCGACACCATTTATCATATCGACAAACAATCATACACAAAACAATACTTCTTACACCAAATTATACAAGGTAAAAATATTTTCCGCATAAAAGAAATGATGACATATTACCATATAACAAATCCTACTCATGTATTATAAACACTTGCATTAACTACCTATTTAATTATATTTATATCTACTGCACATATTCCTCAAATTATATTCATTATCTTAATAAATATAAAAACATTAAAATAATATTTTTTTATATTTATATAATGCTAAACTAAAAAGATAAAGACTACTTTTTTAAAAAATAATAATAAATAAAACATTATATGTTTAAATAACTCCAACGTAAGTACTTTAGTTTAAAAGCTGAATTTTTAATTTATTTAACCATATATAGGTCTTAAATATGGGTAAGGATAATGTTTTAATTTTTCTAGTGGTTAGGATTAGGTAGTTAAAATTTAGGTTTAAAATTTGTAAAGTTTAGTACTTAGGCCGTCAACCCTAACACACACACATATATATAGATTATATTTTTTAATTTATATAATTACATGTACAGGTCGAACTAGCCAACACAATAGATAAACCATATTAAAATATTATATAATTCATTACTATCTTAAGTTATACTATATAATATAGTATATACATAGGTTTAGGTTAGAATTTTTTAATTAAATATTATAATATGAGAAGGGAAATGTGACAGGGTTTTAGGTTAGGTATAGTTTTATAACTATAATATTTAATAAAACATGTCTTTAAAAATGTTCAGAAAATATGTGGTAGTTTATTCTAATTTAATTAACTACTTACGTTATAAATTTAAGTTAGGAATTAATATGGTATAACACATAAGTATTAATATTTAAATATATAATTTAATATGCATAAAAGAAATGTAAGAATAAACGGGGGCAATAATACACATAGGGTAGTACCATTAAAACATATAGTTTTAGGATTACGATAGAAAATTAGAAGGGGGCATAGGTTTTTAATAATAAAGATGAAAATACACACTTTGAATTTTACACGGGGATCAAGAGTAAATTACAAACCAATAGGAAAAATTGATTTACTATTCTCAAGGAGAGTTGTCTCCTGTAGAAACCTTATGTAAATTTAATTCACTTGATGTTTTCCCTAGGTATTTCCAGCACTAAAACAAACTAATTAAATATAAATATGAATATAAGTATATAATAAACACAAGTATTAAATATTAAATAAATTCTTTTCAACTATTTGATAATAGTATTTTAATATACATATTTTTTAAAAAATAAAAATAAATATTAAACCTTTTCCAAAGACATTTATTAATAAAACCATATTATTTTTCTCGAAACTATTAAAATGCATGAATTTTATTTAATTTTACTATACAAGTAAAAATAAACAAAACAAGAGTTAATAATTTTCCACTCAAGTAAATGTTTGATTTTAATATTAAATTTTATTTATTTTAAATTAACCAACCACAAAACACCTATGTAAATTTATTTATTTATTTATTTATTGGAAATCAATTAATATAGTTTCATATGATAATTAAATTAAATATATATTCCAGCAAAATAAATAAAAGAACCATAATAATTTACTCTTTTATTTAATTTCTTTTCAAAATTTACAGACAAGGAGCTTATCTCAATTTAGCAATGGACTTTGTTATGCTCAATTCTTGATCCACTTGGATGTAAGCACCATAATCATGGCCACATTAACAAGGGGAAGAAAATATGCTTAAAGCACAAACCAATGCCCTGGCTAGGAACCATCTGGGTTGTACTATGTACCCTCGATTAGGGCTCCTTAGGAGCCCCTCCCTCCTGCCCACAACCCTACTTACAAATCTAGCTTTCCTGGAAAATTTCCACAAATTCTTTGAAATTTCTAAATATATTTTCTTTTTCCCTTTCCCCCTATATCCTCAACAAGTCTTACAAGCCATTTAAATATTACTTTTTCCAATTCAATTTCATTACCAAAGGTTACAATGGTAACTTCCAAATTACAAATTTACAATTAGTTTAATGTAAATAATAATGTCTTGACAAGTTCCTCTCTAGTTAAACCTTCTCATTTTTTCAATTTTGAAGTTACACATCAATATTCCAAAGTACTCATGATAAATATATATTTTAAATTTTTTTAACCAATATCATATCGGGGATTTTGGCACATCACAATCCTCCCCACCTTAAATCAGCTACTGTCCTCAGTATATCCAGAGCTACTTTGAAAAACACCACAAACAAAAAACACGGGTGATTAGTAAAACAGACCAAGATATTGTTCTTTAAGATAATCTTTTATTTCCCAAGTAGCACTATCCACATCACAAGAAGACCATTTTACTTTAATTTCTTTAATTTCTCTATTCCTAATTTTCCTAGTTCTAGTTTCTAAAATCATTTTTGGTTCAATTTGAAACTCAAAAGTAGGTTCTATAGTTATGTTCTTCCAATCCACAACATGTTTATATCATCAAAAACATATCTTTTCAACAAACTCACATGAAAAACATTATGAATTCTAGACAACTCAGGAGGTAGATCCAATCTCTATGCCAAGGTTCTTATTCTTTTAATAATTTCAAAAGGCCCACAAAAATGAGGAGGAAGTTTAGCATATTTCCCTAACTTCAAAGAACTCCTTTTTGGTTTAACTTTCAAAAACACTTTATCACCTACAACAAACTCTCTAACAATCCTCTTACAATCAGCAAATTGTTTATGTCTATCCTGAGTAACTTTCATATTCTGTTTTTCCCTAGCTATGATTTCTTCCATTTCTTTTACGTTGACCTTGCCATACCAGGATCTATGCTCAAGATTAGACCAGGAAATAGGGGTAGCACAATTTCTACCATAAATAACCTCAAAAGGAGTCATCTTAGTAGAAGTATGGTAACCTTAATTGTAAGAAAATTTAATAAAGTGTAAATATTTCTCCCTATTTATGGGTTTATCCCTAGTATAAATTCTAATCATGTCCTATAAAATTCTATTAATCCTTTCAGTTTGGCCATCAGACTTAGGATGATATGCAGTGCTAAAGTTTAAGCTAGTACCCAACTCATCAAATAAAGATCTCCATAATGAAGAAGTAAATCTAGGATCTCTATCAGTTCCAAGATTTTTAGGAATTCCATGCAGACAAAATATCTCTTTGGAAAATAAATGAGCTACATCAGAATCAGAAGAATTAATTTTAGTAGGAAGAAAATGAGCTATTTTAGTTAATCTACCAACAACAACATGAATAAAATCATGTCCATTCCTAGTGTTAGGCAAACCGGTAATAAAATCCACACTAACATATTCCCATTTCCAGTCAGGTATAGGTAAAGGTTGTAACAAACCAGGTTTACTACATTTCTTAGTTTTTACCTTTTGACAAGTCATACATTTACGCACATAATCATGAATGTTTTTTTTCATCTTTGGCCAAAAATATTTTTTCTTAATAGAGGAGTAAGTTTTATGAAACCTAGGATGACTAACTATATGTATATCATGAGAATATTTCAAAATTTGTTGCTTTAGATCAACAAGATTAGGAATGCACATTCTATTTTTATAAAACAATCATCCACAATTATCAAGCAAATAATGAGATATTTTATCTTGCAAATGCACATTTTGAATTCCATTTTTTAAACCAACATATATATCACAAAAATATTTATTAGTAGGTAAAAATTCTTTTATAACTTCTTCAAAATGACTTCTTTTTACAGACACAACATTACAATAAATTATTTTTCTACTTAAAGCATCAACCACAACATTTTCTCTACCACGAACATACTAAATATGAAAATCATTATTGCTTAACAATTCAACCCATCTTCTTTGCCTCATATTTAAGAAGGGTTGTGTGAAGATATATTGTAAAGCTCTATGATCAATTTTTAAGACAAATTTATTTCCTAACAAATAGTGTCTCCAAATATTTAAAGCATGAATAATTTCAAGCAATTCTAAATCATGATTAGGGTACTTTTTCTCAACAGACATTAATTTCCTAGAACCAAAACAAACAATTTTATTTTCTTGCACTAACACAACCAATTCCAGAATTATAAGCATAAGTAAAAATGGTAAATGGTTTAGAAAAATCAGGAGTGCATAATTCAGGTGCAGTAATTAAAGCCTCATTTAATTTATTAAAAGCAAGGTCACACTCTTCAATCCAACAATACTTTATATCCTTTTTAGTTAAATTAGTAAGTGGAGAAGTAATTATTGAATAGTTTTTAATAAATCTATGATAAAAACCAAATAATCCAAGAAAACTTCAAACTTCATGGGAATATTTAGGTATATTTCACTCTTCTACAACTTTTACTTTTGATGGATCGGGGGCAATACCTTTTTCAGAAATAATATGGCCTAATAAGAAACTTCCTTTTTAAATAATTCACATTTACTTAGTTTCCCAAAAAATTGATGCTTCCTTAAAGTTTCCAACACCATTCTAAGATGATTTTTATGTTCCTCTTCAGTTTTAGAATAAATCAGAATTTCATAAAGAAAAATGATCACAAACACATCCAGAAAAGGATGAAAAACATCATGCATCAAAGTCATAAAAGTGGCTAGAGCATTACTAAAAAAAAAAGGCATCACAACAAAATCATAATGGCCATATCTATTATGAAAAGTAGTTTTATGAATATCATAATATTTAACTCTAATTTGATGATAGCCAGAACGTAGATCAATTATAGAAAAAAATTTAGCACCATTTAATTAATATAACAAATCATCAATTCTAGGCAACGAATACTTATTTTTAATAGTCACTTTATTCAATTGTCTATTGTATGTGCATAGTCTCGTGGTGTCATCTTTCTTTTTAACAAAAAAAATAGGATCACCCCATGGAGAAACACTAGGTCTAATTTTTCCTAATTTAATCAGTTCAGCCAATTGAATTTTTAACTTAGCCAATTCAGGTATGGATTACCTATATGGTACTCTAGAAACAGGTTTGCTACTAGGAACAATATCAATAAAATTCTCAATAGATCTCCTAGGATGTAAATCTTCAACGCCAGAAGGAAAAACATCCATAAACTCATTAACTAAGGGATGAACATCAACAACTATTTCTACTTTTCCATTATTTTTCGTCACAACAACAAAAAATATTTTACATTTTTCCTTAATACATCTTCTAACTTGAATAGCATAAATAGTTTTCAAAGTAAGAGGTATTTTAATTCCTTATAGAACATGAGTATTTTTACAAAAGTCTTGAATACAAACTTGCTTGCTTTCGCAACTAATAAGATCATGATTTTTTTCTAACCAAGTCATTCCTAGAATAGCATCATACTAACTCAAATTCAACATATGAAAAGACTCCATAGAAGTAAAACTAATAATTTGAAATTCTAAGTCTTCCACTAGAGCTCCAGTTTGTTGAACTATTCTTCCATCTGTCATCTCTACCAAAATTAGTTTTATATTTTTGGAAAACAAATTCAAATTTTTAACTATTTTAGGAGAAATAAAACTATGAATACTGCCAGAATCAATCAATAAAAGAAGATTGATACCATCAACAAATCATGATAATTCTACTAAAGATACTTGTTTATGAACAACACCCGTGTCCACATCAGCAAAAAGTTTCATTTTTTCTTATTTTTTCTCCTTCGTCTTCTGCCCCTTGTTTTCCCACTTTTTCTTTTTATGAGGACAACCTATGTGAAGATGATTTCCACCACAATTCCAACACTTAATATCTTCAGGTTTTAATTTTTCGTAATCTTTCCTTCCTTGTTGATTTTTAAAATGATATTTTTTACATTGAACATTTTCTATGAAGGGTCTCTTTCTATTCTTGAACTGAAAAATAGTATTTTTCTTTTTGAACTCATCTCATTTTTGAATAATCACAGTTTTAGATTTCTCAAAATTTTATGCGATCTTTGTGGCATCATCTACTGACTGTAGTTTACCACACCAAACATTTTCTTTGTACTCTTCCCTCAAATGATTTATAAATCTAACCACTCTATCAGAACTAGTAATAAAACGTACAAATATATTTAATTTTTCAAAAAAATTCTTATATTCATTTACATTTTTCAAACATTGCTTCAAATCAAAGAACTCATTTTTTCGTTGCTGCAAGAAATGATCAGAGAGATACTTATTTTTAAACAAGCTTTTAAATTTACTCCATTTAACCTTGTGAGGTTTAAGCCTTTCAATTTTTAATGTGTCTTCCTACCAGTTTAAAGCATTGCCTTTTAATTGAAAATAATCAATTTGAGTTATGCCTAGCTTAATAGTCCTTCGTAATTAAAAACACCTTTCTAAATGTGTTAACCAAGTTTCAGCTTGTTCACCTGACCCTACTTCTCCAGCATATTATGGCAATTTAATTTTCCTAGCAAATAATTGCATTTCCTTTGAACTTATATGACTACTAACATTTTCTTTTCCAGAATCTGAAGAACTAAAAGAATCAATAGAACTTTCCATTTTCTCAATAGAAGTAGATTCATTATTAGAAGGAGCTTTTATCTTTCTAGTAGATTTTTCTATTTTAACATATTTATCTCTCTTATTTTTACAAATGACTTCCACAAATTGATTATTCAAAGATTCTAATTGCAAGGTAAGATTTTCAATTTCCCTTCCCAATTGTTAATTTTGTCATTCCAGTTGCTCATTGTATTATGGACCCTCCAAGTAACTCATCCCTGCAATGTGATATCCACTATCTGGATATACAAAAAAAATAAATAAGAAAATCACTTACTTACAAGACTCATATCACACAGTCAAGGACATAAAAAATGCTCGGATACCAAATTGTAAACACCCCTTTTCCCCACACCAGGAAAAGGGCCACCAACACCATTTATCATATCAACAAAAAATCATACACAAAATAATACTTCCTACACCAAATTATACAAGGTAAAAAGATTTTCCACATAAAAGAAACGATGACATATTACCATATAACAAATCCTACTAATGTATTATAAACACTTGCATTAACTACTTTTTTTAATTTTATTTTTATTTTTATTTTTTATTTTTTTATTTTTATTTTTATTTTTATTTTTTATTTTTTTATTTTTTTTATGAGATATTAAGTGTGGGATACAATGTAGCATTCGAGGAAGAAAACTATGGCAACGCGGTTTCTGCAGTTCTGGCTGAAGAATGTCTATGCATTAAGCTTAAAATTGCTAAGGAGAGGCTGATCTGTGGCCAAAATCAGATGATTGTGAGCACAAGTACGAGCGAAGGAGAAAGCACTGGAGGTACTGTCAGTGTAGTTTCTATAGTTCTGGCCACAAAAATTCTGCGTACTAAACCTAAGAATGTTGAGGAAAGGCAGATCTCCGACCATAATCGGACGGTTATAAATGAAAATGGGGAAATGCTAGGATCCACACCTATGGCCTGGAATAAGTTTCTTCAAAACCCTAACATCAAGGTGGGTCCAATAATTACTAGTTAGTTCACGTGGGAAAAGGACAACAAGGGTGCCACCTGCCTGAGGGTCCCAGATGGATGTGTTGATAGAGCCTTAAGCAAAGTGAATCTCTCCCTCATTGGTAAGTTCCTTGGCTCTAGACCTAATATTGATTTCATTAGAAAATGGGATTTGAGAAAGTGGAAACCTAAGGGAGCCCTGAGCATTACCATCATGCCAAAAGGATTTTTTCTGGCACAATTTAATCAGCAAGAGGATTTGGAATCAGTGCTTCTGGGAGGTCCCTGGTGGCTGGGTAACATGGGCCTTTTTTTGAAAAAATGGTATCCTGGTTTTGACCCTAATACTGAAAATATAAACACCATCCCAATCTGGTGTAGGTTACCTAGACTACCATTGCATTTTTGGGATGATGAAATTATGCTAAATATTGCAAAATCCTTAGGTGCCCCTATCGGGCTGGATGGGCCCACGAGAAATAGATCCAGGCTTTCTTTTGCTCATTTCTACATTTTCTCTGGAATGGAACAGGAGTTTCTAGAGCACATAATCTTGAAATCTAGATATGGGATATGGACCCAAAAAATTGAGGTTGAAAATTTGAGATGTAAACATTGTCATAGCATTGGACACTCTGACAAAATTTTTTCCAAGAAGAAGACCCCTACGTTGGATGCTGAACAGCCTGGGGAGGACTCAGTTCTAAACAAGGATAGTAGGGTTCTAAGCACGGATAGTTGGAATGAAGACAAAGCCCCTAGTCAGAAGGAATTGGAGTTAAATAGAAAAGGAAAAAAAAGGGGTTTTAGAACTCAAATAAGGAAACATCTCGTCTGGCATCCCAAAGTCTCAGCAGTAGCTTTGCCTGAAGCACCTAACAAAGAAGACTTGGAAAATCCTGTGAAGGTATCCATGGTGGTGAACGAGAAAGAAGGCTCTGTGAAGATTAATTTAGTCCTTATTGAGCAATTTCAGAGCAGTAAGATAGTCAAGAAAGATAATCAGCTGTGCATCACTAAGGAAACTTCGAACAAGGACTGTATGGCTCTTAAAGAACCTTTGCAGAAAAACTCTCCTAGGGGAGATGGTAATGCAGATTTACCTCCTTGTTCTAGCAACATATCAGTGGTTTCACTTGCTTGCTTCAGCACTAGAACAGTTGATACATGCACACCTGACAGGATTCAGAAAAAATGTAAAGAGGGAGAAGTTACGCCTATCATGGATAAGGAGGATCCAGATTCTGGATTCACAAAGATCATTTCAAAAAAGAAAAAAAGAATGAAAGGTTTTGAAATGTTCCCAAAATCACTTTACAGTGACAAGAAAAAGAAAAAATACAATTGGGACACCTCAACATCCAGAACAACTAGATCTTCTGCTAGACAAATAGTTGACTTTGGAGGAAGTACAAAAAGAGGAAGACCCTCTAAAAAGGCTCTTAGATCTAAAAGAATGGAGAGGGACATTGCAGATGGAGTTTAGTGTCAGTTGAACCATCAGGAAATTCCAACCACCAATCATTCCAAATGAAGATTATTTCTTGGAACATCCGAGGCCTAAATGGAAACTCCAAGCAAAGAATCATCAAGGAGTTACGGGATTCCAGTAATCCTAGTATTTTGATTCTGCAAGAAACTAAGATGAAAGCTAAGATCCTAGAAACTATTAAAAAGAGTTTTTGGGATAACTCTGAAATGGTGGTTGTTGAATCCCAGGGAGCTTCTGGAGGACTAGATACTCTTTGGGATAAAAGACACTATACTGGTATGGTTCTCAATGCTAGTATTAATCATCTCGCAAACAAATTTTTTGCTATTGAGAATAATGGTGAATGGATCCTTTCTAACATTTATGCCCCTAATTCGGTTAGTGGTAGGAGGAAGCTTTGGGCTTACCTTAAAACATTTAGAAACCAGTATTGTTCTGCTAACTAGCTTATTATGGGGGATTTCAACTCCCCACTAAACCTTGGTGAAAAGTATGGAGGTACCTCCAGCTTTTCTACTGGTATGGAGGATTTTACTTATTTTATTACTGAACATAACCTCTTAGATGTGGATCTTCATGGGAATAAATACACTTGGAATAATAGAAGGTTGGAAAAGGATTTTATTCAGGTGAGATTGGATAGGGCACTAATTTCAGCGAGTTGGATTCTCAGTCAAGACTTCCACCTCTCTTCCTTGCCTAGAGTTGGATCGGATCACAATCCGATTGCTTTAAATTTTCTCAATTGGACTAAACCCACTAGAAGCTCATTAAAATTTGAAAAGATGTGGATGGAGCATGATAATATCTATGACAAGATAAAAGAATGGTGGGGATGGAATGGCGAAGGCACTGCTCAATTTAGATTGGTTCAAAAGCTCAAAAATGTCAAAAAGCAAGTCAAAATCTGGAATAAAAGCTTTTTTGGTAATGTATTTGACAATAAAAAAAAGTTAAAACAAAAGTTTCAGGATCTGAAATTAAAAATGGATACTATAGGGAGATTGGCTGAAGATGAAGTTAATGAAAAGAATATTCTTTCAGAGTTGCATACGATCTACAGCAAAGAGGAATCTTTATGGAGACTTAAATCTAGAGCTATTTCACTCAAAGAGGGAGACAGGAATACGAAGTTCTTTCATATGACCACTTTGAAGCACAGAGCCTATAATAGGATCCTAGAAGTTTCCAAAAACAACGGAAATATCATAAAAGATCCCAATAGCATCAAGAAAGAAGAGCTTGATTTTTATAAAAAACTTCTTGAGGAGAGGAATATCATCAACTCTAAAGCTATTTCTTTTATGTTGGAGGCCATTCCCCAAAATAAAATTGAGGATCAGAAATTCAGAAGTATCACCAAAGCGGTCACGCTTGAAGAGCTACAAAAAGCTATTTTTGCTTTAGAGGGTGATAAGGCTCCTGGTCCGGATGGGTTCTCTATAAATTGTTTCCATAAATTTTGGGAAATCTGTTCAGAGGATCTTCTCAGAGCGGTGAATGAATTCTATAGAACGGGAAATATTTTAAAAGATCTTAATAAAACTCACATTGTGCCGGCTCCTAAAAAATGGATGCTAAAGATTTCAAGGACTTCATACCTATCAGCCTTGTGAATGCCATCTATAGAATTTTTACCAAAATTATTACTACTAGACTTCAGCTCATTATGAATGAACTTATCTCAAGACAACAGAGTGGCTTCATCAAAGGCAGGATTATACAAGACGGAGTGATTATGGTTCACGAGACCATACATTCTATGGAAAATAATAAAAATGCAAATATGGTCCTCAAGCTTGATATGAATAAAGCTTTTGACAAGGTCTCTTGGGTTTTCCTTGACAAAGTCTTAACAAAATTTGGGTTTCCGGAAAAATTTAGAAGAATTATTAAGGCTTGTATCTCTATGGCCAGATTCTCTGTGGTAGTTAATGGTGAGTCTGTGGCTTTTTTCACTAGCAACAGAGGACTTAGACAAGGGGACCCTATCTCCCCCTTACTCTTCATTCTTTTGGTTGATAGCCTTAGTAGAACAATTGGAAAAGTGGTTAATGACGGGCTCTTAAATGGCTCTAAGCCCACTTCCATCAGTCAAGTTGTCTCCCATCAGCAATTTACGAACAACACTATCCTTCTTCTTCTGGCGTCAATCATTGAAGCCAAGGATACCAAGGCTTTACTGCAGCTCTACGAATCTGCTTCTGGGAAAGAGATTAATTATGATAAAAGCACCATCTTCTTTTTCACTACTCCTGAGGAAAGGCAGCTTAAAATTGCTAAAATTCTGGGTTGTAAAATAAGAGCGCTTCCAGCCACGTACTTGGGCCTTCCTCTCGGCACTAGGAAAGTCTCTTGCAAGGTGTGGGATGATTTATTGGAGAGATTCCAAAAAAAAATTCTGGTTGGAAAGGAGCCATTTTATCTAGTGCTGGTAAGTGCCTGCTCATCAAAAGTACTCTTCAAAATCTGCCCATTTATGTCATGTCACTCTACAAGATCCCCTCTTCCTTCAGAGATAAGATTGAAAGGATTCAAAAAAAAATTTATGGCAAGGCATGGAAGAGAAGTTCAAATTTCACTTAGTGGCTTAGGATAAGGTTTGCACCCCGAAGTTTATGGGAGGTCTGGGTATAAAAGATATTGAGAAAATGAATGAGGCCCTCATTGCTAAAATGGGCTGGAGAATGCTGTCTGAGAAACAACCCTAGTTTGATTTAATCAAAGAAATATATTTAAATCATCAAACTATGTACTCTTTCCTACAAGATGAGCACCTCCCCTATGGTTCCATTTTTTGGAATAATCTAGTCAAGAGCAGAAATTTCATCAAGCAGGGTAGTAAATGGAAAGTGGGAGATGGTAGGGACATAAACTTTTGGGAGGATAATTGGTTTAATGGAAATCTCATGGATAGATTTGGGGCGGTTAAGGACAGTCTTATAAGCAAGTATGGCATTAAAATCAATGACTATATTGAAGGAAATGGTACTAGCAAGAATTGGAAAAAACTTACTGTGGAGAGAATTGATCTGAAGAAAATTACTTCCTCCCTTCAAGATCAATTAAATATTATTCCATTAAGTCAGCTGGATTCCAAGGATGAGCTGGTATGGAATAATTCCAATGATGGGAATTACTCTGTCAAATCTAGATATAATAATTTCTTCCACAGTAGTCAAACAGAGTTCAATTGGAACAAGATTTGGATGTCTGAATTAACTCCCAAAATAATTTTTTTCCTTTTGCTGGCTATCAGAGGTAGGATTCTTACCACTGACAACCTGATGAAAAGAGGATTTACAATTCCTAATAGGTGCCATCTTTGTAAGAATGATTCTGAGGATATCAGCCACCTGTTCATACATAGTGAGTATGCCACCAGAATATGGAGTTTTTCCCTCTCTAAATTTGAAGCTCTCTGGGTGTTGTCGAAGGATCTTAATCAGCTATGAACTTAATGGAACCCACCCTTTAGGCATTGTGTTGTTAAAAGGATCTGGAAGCTAGTTATCCCTCATTTAATCTGGAGGATATGGAAGGATAGAAATGATATTATCTTCAGAAACAAGAAGAAAAACTATAAACTTAGTATTGGTAAAATTTCTAATGGTATCAAAGAGAATATTGCTAGATTTAAACCCCCTAAGAACAAGAGATATCCAGAGAATGAAGAATACATCTTATCCAATTGGCAGATAGGAACCATCAACAGTCGGAGTAATCCCAGGAATAACATTGATAGATCTTCATTTAAATGGCATCCTCTTGATTTTAATTAGTATAAGTTGAACTTTGATGGGGCCTCTAAGGAAAACCCTGGGATTACAGTAGGAGGAGGAGCGATACAGGATCATAAAGGTAATCTGATTGTTGTGTATGCTGGGAAAATGGGAATTCAAACTAATCATTTTTTCAAAGCATTATCTACTCTATGGGGCCTAAGAATTTCCCAGACTCAAAATATTTAGAACCTCATTATTGAAGGGGACTCCCTGAATATCATTAATCTTCTTGAATAGTGCTCATCTCCAAGTTGGAGCATCAAGGATTTTATCTCAGAGTCCATAAGTATTAGTCACACTTTCAATAACATTAGGATCATGCATACTTACCAGGAGGGTAATAAATTAGTAGATGCGATGGCTAATTATGGCATTAATGTTAACCTCACTGTTTGGGATAATAATAGCATCCCTAAGCAGCTTCAAAACAACATTCATGTGGATTTCTATACGTAAGCAATATCTAGAGCTGAGTTATGATTTTTGGGTGTGGATCAGCATCAATAATACTCCCACACATGTTGACTTAAAGAATATGATGATGCAAATCATTTAAAATAAACAAGATAGTGTGAAATATATGGGGAATTCCAAGTGGAGTTACATTGATTTTAAATCGCACATGCGGGCTGCACTGTGACCGCTAAAAGCTAGATACAAAGCTCCACGAAAATTGAAGACAGTAGTAATGTGATTGATGATAGGGAGCAGGCTATTCTCACATGTGATTTTCTACAAGCTCAGATCAGAAAACACGCAACCGTTCGTGGGAAAAGCAACGACTCTCATTTCCAATATTGTGCAGATTACAATAGCAAAAAATGGACTGGTTTCAGTGCTCACAAGAATTTGGGAATTTGTTGCAAACAGTTAATCACAGAGAAGATGGGGGGACTCCCTTGCCAAATTAAGCCTTGTGTAGACCCAGACTGGAAGGATAATATTGAGCTATGGAGCATACTCAGCAAGGGTGGCATCACCAACTTCATGGAGAAGGTTCAGGGGCATGATCAAAGCATTTCTGTGCATTTTGTGAAGGATTGGAAGGATCGGACTGTTGAATATGGGGGGTAGAGGATCTTGGTCAATAAAGAACTTATTGCTAAAGTGACCAGCCTTAGTTTGGAGGGCTACCATTTCTTTAACAAAAGGGTCGAAAAAGATGTTGAAGAGAGGAGATTTGTGGAGGGATTTGAGAAGCTGATCTATGTTACAGCGGGCCTACTTGTTAGCTCGATCCCTCTACCTTATGATGAGGTTACTCGCATGATGATACGGTTCATCTCCTTAGAAGGAAGGTTTGTCACTGTTCCTGCTAAGCATCTTATCTTTCTTAACCACTTCCGTAGGAATCGCTTGGTTTGTTTTCCCCATTACTTGCTGAACTCTCTTGAGTGCTCCATTTTGGAGTTTCATAAGCATACCCGGGCGGTTCCTTTACACTAAGGGCTTATTTTGTTGCTACATAAATGTTGTCTTCTTAAGTATCCTGGTCTCCCATCCTCTCCTAGCTCGGTTCCCCCTCTGTCGGGTTCTGCTGCTGCCAGCCCTGTTTCTCCATTCTCTGCCCCCGCCACCGCTGCTGTCACCCCCTATCGGCCATCCAAGGTTCTTCTTCCATTCCCCCTACTACTGCTCCCACCCCCCACTTCGCCTCCACCTCGAACAGACCGGTTACCAAGGCTTCTAGAAAGCTTAACCTTGAGACTCTTGCTGTGGAGAAGGGGCCTCATGAAATTGAAATTGCACATGACCTTCTGAATATTAGCAGTGCCAGTCCCTGAGATGTGCATATGGAAAGCTCTTCAAAAAGGCTGGATGCCTTGGAGGCTGATATGAAACTGCTGAAGGATGAGGTTAAGAACTTGTCTAAACAGAAAGACAAGAGGAAAAAGGAGGAGGTGGATATTAATAGCAGCCAGATTGATGATATCTACAAGAAGCTGAACTCCTTAGACTCCCATTTAGGGAAGGCCAAAACTCGACATGATTACAACATGGCCATCTTTAGGGCGATTGAGGAGTTCATTAAGCAACATGTCAAAAGTGTCTCTAACCTCAACGGTGTTCCGGCAACACTTTGGGGTAACGATAAGGAAAGAAAAAGGACCATTGAGCAGCTGGATAATACTGACGCTGCCCACATGACAACTTTGGGTATGTTCCACTCCTGGAAGAATATCAAGACCAGCATTGACAAAGCTACCAAAAAGTAGTTGTAGATTCTTTAGTTGTTCTTGTATGTTTTTATGCTATTTTTTTGCGGTCTCTCTACTACTTTTTTGCAGTATTTTTATTGTTTTGTGTCATTTGGGTAGCTATTTTTTGGCTACTTTGAGCTTCATTTTCACATTTGGATTTTGATCCTTTTATCTCTGGTTCTCATTCCTATTCTAGCTCCTAGGTGTTCTTTTGTACTCAAGGGTATAGTCCCTTTCAAAAAACTATTTTCCAATAATAAAAAAAAACTACTTGTTTAATTATATTTATATCTACTCCACATATTCCTCAAATTATATCCATTATCTTTATAAATATAAAAAGATTAAAATAATATATTTTATATTTATATAATGCTAAACTAAAAAGATAAAGACTACTTTTTTAAAATAATAATAAATAAAACATTGTATGTTTAAATAACTCCAACGTAAGTACTTTAGTTTAAAAGTTGAAGTTTTAATTTATTTAACCATATATAGGTCGTAAATATGGGTAAGGATAATGTTTAAATTTGTATAGCGGTTAGGATTAGGTAGTTAAAATTTAGGTTTACAATTTTTAAGGTTTAGTACTTAGGCTGCCAACCCAAACACACACATATATATAAATTATATTTTTTAATTTATATAATTACTTGTATAGGTTGAAATAGCCAACACAATATACAAACCATATTAAAACATTATATAATTCATTACTATCTTAAGTTATAGTATATAGTATAGTATATACATAGGTTTAGGTTTAGAACATGACATGGTATAGGTTAGAATTTTTTAATTAAATATTATAATATGAGAAGGGAAATGTGATAGGGTTTTAGGTATAGTTTTATAACTATAATATTTAATAAAACATGTCTTTTAAAACGTTTAGAAAATATGTGGTAGTTTATTCTAATTTAATTAACTAGGTAGGTTATAAATTTAAATTAGGAATTAATATGGTATATCACATAATTATTAATATTTAAATATATAACTTAATATGCATAAAATAAATGTAAGAATAAATGGGGCTAATAATACACATAGGGTAGTACCATTAAAACATATAGTTTTTAGGATTGCAATAGAAAATTAGAAGGGGGCACAGGTTAGACTTAAGAATACTTTAATCCAACATAAATCTAAATAAGTTTATTTAAAGGGGTATTTTTAGACATGAAAAATTATTATTATTATTATTTTAATAATAAAGATAAAAATATACACTTTGAATTTTACACGGGGGAACAAGAGTAAATTACAAACCAATAGGAAAAATTGATTTACTATTCGTAAGAAGAGTTGTCTCCTATAGAAACCTTATGTAAATTAAATTCACTTGATGTTTTCCCTAGGTGTTTCCAGCACTAAAACAAACTAATTAAATATAAATATGAATATAAGTCTCTAATAAACACAAGTATTAAATATTAAATAAATTCTCTTCAACTATTTTATAACAGTATTTTAATGTACATATTTTTTAAAACAAAAAAATAAAAATAAATATTAAACCTTTTCCAAAGGCATTTATTAATAAAACCATATTATTGTTCTCGGAAACTATTAAAATGCATGAATTTTATTTAATTTTACTATACAAGTAAAAATTAAAAAAACAAGAGTTAATAATTTCCCACTCAAGTAAATGTTTGAAGTTAATAATTTTTGACTTAGTAAAATTAAATAAAACAAGAGTTAAAAATTTCCCACTCGAGCAAATGTTTGATTTTAATATAAAATTTATTTATTTTAAATAAACCAACCACAAAACACTTGTGTAAATTTATTTATTTATTTATTTATTTGGAAATCAATTAATATAGTTTCATATCATAATTAAATTAAATATATATTCTAGCAAAATAAATAAAAGAACCATAATAATTTACTCTTTTATTTAATTTCTTTTTGAAATTTACAGAGAAGAAACTTATCTCAATTTGGCAATGGACTTTTCTATGCTCAATTCCTGGTCCACTTGGATGTAAGCACTAGATTCATGGACGCATTAACGAGGGGAAGAAAATATTCTTAAAATCACAAATTGATGCCCTGACCAGGAACCATCTGAGGTTGTACTCTGTACCCCCAATTAGGACTCCTTAGGAGCCCCTCCCTCCTCCCCACAACCCTGCTTACAAACCTAGCTTTCTTAGAAAATTTCCACAAATTCTTTGAAATTTTTAAATATATTTTCTTTTTCTTTTTCCCTTTCCCACCTGGATCCTCAACAAGTCTTACAAGCCATTTAAATATTACTTTTTCCAATTTGGTTTCATTACCAAAGGTTACAACGGTAACTTCCAAATTACAAATTTACAATTAGTTTAATGTAAATAATAATGTCCCGACAAGTTCCTCTCTAATTAAAGCTTCTCATTTTTTAAATTTTGAAGTTACACATCAATATTCCAAAGTACTCATGATAACTATATATTTTAATTTTTTTTAACCAATATCATATCAGGTATTTTGGCACATCACAATCACACCATTTCATATAGCAATGGATTGATATGTTAATTAAAGAACGGTATTGGTAGGTTGTAGTCCTTTCAAGGATAGTAAATTGAACATATATGTTGTTATAACATTTATGGTAGCACCAAGATCCACCAAAACGTTAGATATTGACTTATTTTTTATACAAATGGTAATGACTGGAATCCTAGGATCCCCATATTTTGGTGAAATAAGTGTGCCAACAACAAGATCAACCCAATTTCCTTCCACCCTGACAGTATTTTGGTATTTGTTCTTTCTCCAAGGTGTCTTTATACACTCGTTTATAAAATTTTGGTTTAATTCTAGAATTTCCCTTATTTCTCATAGAAGTGGGACCTCAATGTGCACCTTTTTCAACTCTTAAACTAGTGTTGTTTCATATACAGTTTGAGTGTCCTGTAATCTCTCAGGAAAAGGAGCTTTATGGGCATTTTGATTAGTTTCTTGACCATTCTGAGTGTTTTGTGTTTTTAGAGAAGGTGCAGTTCCTTCATTTTCCTCAAGTGTCTCTTCTTTATCACTATCTACAGGAATTTCCATAATAACAATCAGAGTTTTCAGTGTTTTCCCAAACCTTAGTCGTAGATTACCAATAATATTAACATGCATTGTATTACTCGGTCCTACTCCATCAATTGAAGTTGTCTGCTGATTTTTAGGGTTCGCTATAGGATGGGCTAGAAGTTGTGTTTGTGTTTCCTATCCGTTTTTTTGATAGTTTTTTGGTGGGGCCATTAAATCTTGTTTTGGTTTTTGGAACCTCCATTGTTGATTAATGTTCTGTTGTGGTGTCCACTGCTAGTTTTGGTTAGGATTATATTGAGGTACCTAATGTTGGTTGTGCCATGGACTTGTTGGGGTCGGTGGTGTCTAACCTTGCTGAGTGTAGGGATTCATCCAGGGTGGTGGATGTGGGTAAGTCATCCAATTTGATGTTTTCCACTCAGGTTGTCCCCAAGTAGGCTGAGGAGCCTGATTAGGCCATGACATCATCTAGGGTTCTGAACAGGTTGAGGGGAATATACAACATGATTATTCGGCCTTTGAAAAAATTTTACCTCTGCATCATCTTGAGAGACAACATTCAAGCCTCCTTTCAACTGTGATAAGAAGGTGCAATGCTTGGTTTTGTGATCAGACACTTCACAGATCAAACACATGTCTATAACATTCAAAGGATATTATCTCAGGGGATATCTCTTCCTACACTTAGGGAAATATATGTCCAGAGGTTCTTTGGCAACACTAGTTTTGGCCTTAAGCCCATCTATGGTTAATGTTAATTGTACCAAAATGTCTATTTTGATGATAGTTATTTCCTCCAAAAGTTCAAAGGTACCTAGGGTAAGCTTGGATGTTTTTAGCTTCCTTATACCCCCTCGTGTTTTGGAGTAAATTCTTCATAGCTCAGTGATTTATTCCATAGTAAGTTTATGCACATCTCCTCCTCCCATGAGATGGAGGGAATATTTGGTTTCCTTGTCAATTCCTTTAAGGAAAATTGTCTTAGTGATGTCTCCATGTAACTCATAACCACTCTGTCGATGGAAAAAGAGAAATCTATCTAGATAATTCTCTAGATTTTCATCTTCTTTTTTCCGTATATGGAAGAATTTTTCTTTCATATACCTCCCCCTGCAGTAGTCTCGATATTTTTTCAAAAAGGTTGTCTCCATGGCTTCCCAAGAATAAATGGAGTTAGAGGAAAAACCCATGAACCATCTCATAGTAGATTTTTTGAGAGTGGAAGGAAATATTTTGAGTTTTTGATTATTAGTTTTGCAGTCATAGGTTTGGCAAAGAATTTTGAACTCAAACAAGAACTGATCAGGGTCTTCCGTAGACATGCCTCAAAAGATAGGGAGGATGGATGGTGATATTTTCTTTATGGGTGCATCCTCATCCTCATCCAAGACAATGGCATAAGTAAATGTTATACCCAAGGGTCAATCTCCATTATTCCTATGATCCCCATTTCTGAGTGTTAGTTAGAAGATGCAAGATGCTCAAAAAGGTGTCTAAGAATTGTTCTGGATTTAATGTCACTCTCAGTGTTCCGTTCATGTAATCTATTTGGAGATATGTGTTGGATGTTGTGTGGTATAAATCTCCCTTGTTTGTCTCATGGCCTATGTATCCAGGTTGCTTATTGAAACAAGGCCAAAGACTTCTACTGGTTGCATATGTGAACTCCATTAACACCCATAGCATGTAAAGTAAGAAAAATGATGTGGTGTGCCATGGTGTCCCTAGAAATAGTTCCAAAAGTGATGGGTCGTTATATTCTCCAATCATTTAACTATCTATATCTTTTGTTAGTTTCATTATACATTGGGGTTGTGTCCTAGGCTGTATGCAAATGAGCTTTATGTAACCATTTTTCCTGTTAGGTATTATGTGGGGGGTATTGTGATATCTTTCTAATTTGGTTACTAATCTATGGAAACTCAATATAAATCTATGAAATTTAGTCACTGTGATGAAATGAAGTTTAAAATCTATACTTCTAAATTAAATGGAGATGCACACATAGAATCTGAAAGAACAGAATTAAAATTGCACACTCGTAACTAAGAATCAGTGGAAGTAAAATCACATGCTAAATAAAATTTTCATAAAGAGAAACACACATTTAAATATAAATTTAAATAGGGAAATAAAATACGTTCAAACTGAGATTGCATGAAACATAATGAACTAGAGATTGTAGTAAAAATTATCAGAAAACTAGATACATATGTGAATGTAAATAGCCTCATGTCTCCTTCGTCGAGTGGGCCCTTGCTCTCCCTTGGGACAGATGAAATATCAAAAACTTTAGATCCTCAAAATGATGCTTACTTATATTAATTCAAAAAAAATCCATGACATATCTAGTATATGTAAAAAAGAGTGCTAAACACAACAGGATATATGTTGTACATTATATCTCCAAAATATAATAGATACCACAATGTTCTTAAGAAGGTGTCTTTATAACAACACAAGTAGTTTTATAATATGCCATAATAGTCATCACTAACATCTCCCACTAATCGACATTAATCAACACTCGTAAATTCCTATATGAATGTTAAAAACAAGTCCCATACTTATAGGTCGATATGTGGAAGAATTTTTCTGCTTCCATATTCTACCTCTAAACTCAGACTTCTTAATTACATTAGCAATAAATGTTCATTATTTCCTTGCACACATCATCACATTTTCCTCATATAGGAACTTAGTAGGAATTTATACAGTAATCACGTTGCATGAACAAAAGAAAGGAAAATGCATCAAACTCAGTAAGATATAACTATACAAAGCATCCCCATGCATTAAAAAATCATATATAAGTGAAAATTTATTAACCATGGGAATGATATAAATGAACCAAATAATGCTCATCAAGAGCTTCCAAAGTCATATCAAAATTTCCAATTTTTTCAAGGGGTTTATCATTTAGCTTATCAACATACTTCTTATCCTATCCTAGAGCATTGAAGGAATTCACTGTATCATTAATAATATTTTTCCCTTGAACAATAAGATGTTATATCCATTCATCAACATCCCTACCATTCTCGTTAAATTTGTCCATCCTAGGTACTAACGAGAAATAAAAACAAATGGTTGTAGGCATAGGAGATGCTATCTGAATCTTAGAGGGTTTGGAAAGTTTGAGTAGCACCTTCATCAATTGTTATACTTTATCCTTACATTAATCTCTTGAGACCTTAGTATCCTTGAAATTATTTAAAATAACATCTACAACACTTTAAGCATTCTGTTGGGCACCTTCATCAATAACCTTCCCAAGATCAACCCTTGTAATTTGATAGTCCACAGTTGTTATGTCTTCTTTATTTTTGTCTGATGAGGGTAGAATAATCTCTTTGAATTTATATGTAGATGCATAAAATAAGATTCATGAAATTCTCTTCTCTTTCTTGGTTGATCAGACATGTGTTGGCTTTAATGAACTAAAATTGAAATTCTCAGGAGGAATCAATACTTTTGTCTTCTTCAGAATCTGACTAGCTAACCCTAAGGGAGCTGAAGTAGAAGGTGCCACTGAGAGAGGGATTGAGATCATTCTTAAGGAAGTTGGAAGACTGGGAAAATTAGCGATAAGGGATGGAGGAATGGAGATAATGGTGGTGATAATGGTGAAAAGGAGAAAGGGGAATTGAGACTAGGATCCCAGAAGAAACTAGTAATTCCAAAGTGAATCCTACTCCACTCAACAGAGGGGATAATGATGAAAAGAAAATTGACATGGAAGACACAAGTGGTGATGATGGAAATAAAGGTGAGAGGGGAAAATGAGGAGGATATGAAATTAAATTATGAGAGGAGGAATGGAGGTGAGGAGGAGAGTAAATTAGAGGGATAACCTATGATTGTTGAGTGATTACAGGTACGAAGGAGGTATCAAGAGTGGAAGGGGCCACATGATGATCTACTACAATAATCACTAGAAATTCCTTGGTGATTGATGGAGAAGGATAATCAAGAACCACAACTGATGAAGAAGGTGTAGTAGATGACACATGTTAAGATTTACTCCCACCATGAACAAACTTAAATTTTTCCCTTTTTAGTGGGGTTGCACTTTTATCCTTTTTTCCATGTGAGGGGGCCGCCTCTACTAATGATGTGACAGGTAGCTTTGGGTAGTTTGATTCCTTAAGTTGCGTACCCCATGAATATAACCACTCCTTTTTTAGGACAAGGGTTTGAGTGGCTCTCTATTGTATAGATGTTGTTTCCTTAACTAACCAGTCGATTACAAGAAATCTGGCGTTATCACCATCCATTAATTCAAACATAGTTTCTATAATGGTCTCATTATCAACCACGTATTTGGGGACCTCATAAAGATTCAACATCCTTATCTCATCCAAATTCAACCTGCTATTGTCCTTTCTTCTGAATGCAATATCATCATTGATATCAACCGAAATGTCCTCAAGGGCTGAAAAATGAAGTTGCAACATTCTGTGAGCCTTAAGAACGCCTTGAAAATAAAATCATGGTCTCATCTTCATAGTATTCTTAAGATTATATTTTATTTTGTAGACCACACTTTTGGATTTGATCACAAAGGAGCATGTATATCTCCCAATTGATATAAGAAATAAAATGGTGGCCTTATGTTTTATTTGTTGAAACTTGTGGAAATCCAAGAGTTGTCGAACTAATTCCATGAGAATCAATTTATCGCTTGGATATATAGGAAGACACATTGGTGTTCTAAAATATGGAAACCAAAAAGTACGTAAAATTTTTGAATTAAAAAAATATTCAACCCCACTTTGATACTTAATTCCATACAGTATCTAATACTCTTCACTTTGTAAGATCAAGATCAAATCTATAGATAACCTTATAGAAGGAGTCATTAAGTCTTTTGTAATGTTCTAGGCTTCCTTTCAAAGATAACTATAGATATAGATTATAAATGTGATCGGTTGAATAATTACCCTTAGTATCCAACCCATGATAATTCCTCATTCCAAAGGTGAAATAAGTAACATAGGACATCATGTAATAATTTCCTATGGAGAGGATTGATTTTATTTTAGTATCAAGGGTGTCACTAATGAAGGTTCCCCAGTCAAGATGCTACTCATTATTTTTTATGATGGTGATGAAATGATAAATCCATCCGTGAAATTCCTTAACTTCTAGGAGCCCAAATACCCTACTAAGGAGTGTTATAATATCACTGATTTCTAAACTGAAGTCACTTCTAGGAACCATTTTTTGAAATCTAGATATAACAAGATTAGATTTAATCAAGAACTTCTTATTCACGTAATTTATACAATTATATAAGTAATTATCCCAAGAACGTTGTTCCAATTGAGGATTTTTGTTGACATATTCCTCAAAATTGGGAAGTTTGAGGAGTTCATCAAAATAATTAGTATCCAATTTGATTACTACTTATCCCACTTTATTTCATATTAATCTTGTGTTCAAATCATAATTAATGGTGCATGAAAGAATAAATTCGGGACACTGAGTAGAAATGGGAATATCCACTACCAATGGTAATCCACTTGCACAAAGATATTACATCCTTAAATTTTGTTAGGAACTCTAAACTCTATGTCAAAATTCATCCATGTCTAAATGTCCCAACTTTGTATCCCTAATATTAAAATTCAAATCAATGCTAGAAGGGGCCACAACACCCTGATACTTGTACTTCATTTATTTAGTTTCCTCCTTCTTACCTTTTCATTTACCCAAATCAGACATGAGGAACTTGCCACAAACTTTCCTAGAAGGCCTGGAAGAGAATTAGGTTTTGGACCCTTCTCAACAAGTGTAAAAGTTTGAAAAACTGATTCAAGAAGACATTCCTATCAAACACCTGAGAAAACCTTATACACTAGTTGAGATTTGGATGGTTTTTTACAACTTGGAAAAACCAATATACTATGGAAGTTTGGTCTTTCTCAGCAAAAACAAAATTTTGACACACTACGAAAACCCGAGCTTTTTAAGTAGCTACAAAATTTTTAATTTCTTGATCAGGGAACCTACATTCTTAGGCATGTGAAAAACCTGATTATACATTTTAGGAATAAAACCTTGATCCTTGTCTCCAATCCTTCAAATTTTGAAGCCCATAAAAGTGAAAAATATTCACCCTTCTGATTTATATTCAAAAATAACTAACTGGGGAGGAAGAAAATGAAAACATAAAGGGGAAATGGGAAAATACCTATTTCATCCAAATGAAAACTAGGGTACCACCTGAAAAAAAACAAAAGATGACCTATAGGAAGATTCACTCTCCTCAAGATAAAACATGCTTTAATCCTTCAAAAAATAGATGAAAATGCTAAGAAAAACATGATTCGGGTTTTGGAAATGCACAAGCAGGTCAAAAATCTGAATGGTGGAAGGAATGCAAGGTACACGTGACATGGAAAATTCCCATATTTATAAAAACCTAGCATTAAATATACCTAATCTGACACGTGTGTCTACCTACCTCCAGATAGACATTAAATGCATTACCTTTGGAATCAGGAGATTGACCACACATGTCACCATGTAATTGAGTCCCAAAAAACCTGATACAAAGAGGTTTTTATCATGTTTGGTTTCTTGTTCGAAAAGCATCAGACATATTGCACCTATTTCAGTGGATATATGTTTTGATGCAATCAAGTTCCAAAACTCAACAACATTGTTCAAGTTAGACTTTTGGATCGAGAAACAAGGGACATATCGCATGTGTTTCGAGTTTACCTTGTTTTGTTCGATTGGATCTTGAAACTCAATGACATAGTGTAAATCATACTTCCGAATCAGGAAGTAAGGAACATGTTGCATGTTAAATTTTAAATGCTAAGGGAATCTTGAAATTTGATACAAAGGTTTTTTTTTCATACATTTTCAAAAACAACGTTTTGGATCAAAAAGACTCAAAAGCGATTTATCAAGAAAATGTTTGATTGGTTATCTCCATTTTCTTAATAAAATCAAAATTGGGATAGTATGTCTATATTTTACCTTGGTCTGATGAGAATCAAACCAATCCATAACAATAATGACCTTATAAGATCCAAACAAAAAAACACGTAGGTCTAAGGTAGTTGAGAATACACATATATCCATAATACAACTCTCCACATATGAGTCTATGATGAGGTTAGACCTAGTGACCAACCCATCGTGTCACCTATTTTCCTTCCTAGAATTCACCAATCCACACTTATCCACTAAAGAGGGTGATATAAAGGATTCATAAGCTCCTAAATCAAATAGTATAGTAACAAGTGTACCCCTAATCATACCTATCATCTCAATGACCTTGGCTTGATTCTCAGCCTAAAATTTCTCCACCATCATGTAGACATGATAAGACTGTCCTATATCATGAAAAAAATTCTCTAAAGTAGGTGCATTTTTCCTCTCAGAAGAAGATGGTCTCTGAGGAAAAAATCGGGAATAATGGCCAAGGGCCCCATAAATGAAACAACTTGGCACATCTCTGTGCAACTGAGATCATCCTATAATATGATGTACTAAACCATTGGATCTTACTCTAGATGACTATTGTAAATGAGTTGGATTAGGCTATTTACTACCTAGCCTCATGTTTGTGCACAAAATATTTCCATTATAACCCCTACCTCTCTAACTATCCTAGACTAGCCTAGTCTTGTACTCTTGAGGAGCCTTTTGCTAAGATGGGTATAGTGAGTGTGGAGGAGGTTTTGAAGCTAATTGAAAAGGTGTAAACCATCCTCTCAAGGGTGGGGTGAATCCATGTGATATCTTATCTTAAAATGAGTGAACTATTTTTTTGTAATTTGCCTCGATTCCTAGCCCGAGACTCATATGTCCTGTTCCTATTATAATTTACAAGATAGAACTTATTATCCACCTTCTCTAAGGTTGGGGGATATTAAATCCTAACTACTCCTACCATGTCTACAGTCAGACCCCTGACAAACCTGTTCACTAATAATTTATCATCCTAGAGGTAGTATACATATTGCATAAGATCCAAAAGTATGCACTCATAATGGGCCATTATAGCGTAACCCTATCGGGGATCATGAAAATAATCACTCCTCTTCCAAATTAAATTATTCGACATGTATTGAGACCTAAAACGTTCCTCAAATAACTAATAGGTGATTGTATCATGGGTCAAATGGGACCTCTGCTCCCCATTCCTCTACCAAATGCCTACTATGTCATGAAGGAGGTGTATGGTGAGGTGAGATTTGAAATTTTTCTCATAAGGATGTAAGCCAAAGTAACTATCTAATCTTAGGATTCATGGCTCATCCCAAAATCCATCTATCGTGCCTCCATACATAGGTGGGTTAAGTTGAAGGAGATCGCGAATGGCACCACCTACTTCTTACTCATGAGTGGGTGTCTTAACCACTCTTTGAATATGCATTGAAGGACTGCAAGAGCTCTCTCACAAAACCCTCATCTCAACTTAATGGTTGTGTGACCTATGTCACTATGAAGAAATATATTTGTGAGTGGCAAAGTGTGAACCCTCATCTGGGTGTATCTACTGTCATGTTGAATATCCTCTACAACTGGCTCCATCTATGTAAGAATTTGATCCTAGAATACCCCCATCACATGAAGAAGCGCATCTAAGATCTACATCCCAAAATTAGTTCTAGAAGCCTCTGGAGGTGGTCTCCCATGATCATGAATCACGGTTGCACCTCATTTGGTACAATGCCCCATCATCCTACATGAGAGAAAAATGATATGTTATAATTTTGTGGAAATGATTTAAATAAATTGGTTTAAACTAAATTAAACTACAAAAATTTATCAACAATCCTTAGAACATCTCATGTTGAAACTGAGCTCTGATAGAAAATTTTGTGCCTCACTCAGCATGAGTTCCAAAACAAAAATAATAATATCAAACATCCTGAATAAATAAGATAAACATAACAACGGTGCTAATCATTTTTTTAAAAATATGTTTAGTTGTTTGGTGGTTATAATTACCTGAGAAATAGTAACATGACTAAGTCACAATAAATGGTGAAGAAACACCAAACCTCAATCACAAACAACATTGGGGGTTAAATCAATTTTCACCTTATTATTACAACGACACAATTTTAAACCTAAGGGACGAATAGTCAGCGTGACACCGCTTCAGAGATTTAAAAATTTTATGATTATTTTAATAACTGTCCACAATAAACATATTGTGATGGCAGTATAATCAAAACTCCACTTGTAATACATTTTATCATGTGGGGAAAATGGGAGAGTTCATGCATTCATGTTCGATAATCTATAATTTTTTTGTTAATGGTCAACAGTTCTGTAAGAGGTCAAAATAACTATAATGGTCATGGGTTCCATTTTATCTCCAAAATGGGCCCATGCCCTAGGATAATATAAGTGAGTAAAATAAAAAGAGTTAATTTATTTTAAAAATCTGCTAAGGAGTCCCATCAATAAAATCTAATCCAATTATAAAAATTAATTCATTTAATTTTTAATTTACCTAACAAGTTAATCTCACCCAAAATAACCTAAGATACTAATAAATATAACCAGGTTAAAATTAAAATACCCCCAACACCTAAGTTATATGAAAATTTAATCACATCCCTAGGATCTAGTAGATCTCTCCCGTAGGATTAAATCTACCCTAAAATCTAAAAAGGTGAGGATATAATTTTAAAACCTAAGTTTTAATTTCTTTCTTTCTCCTTCTCTATTCGGGTATTTTTTTTGTTTTTACAGGTATGAAGAGATAAAGAGGAGAGCTCATAAAAATAGGGTTTCAAGGTCATGCGTCTCATCTATTCCTCCATGTCAGATCACAAATATCTATAAACTGTATATTGGTTTATTTTTTTATTTTGAAGCCCATATTCATGGAAAGTTTCGCAGAAATCTTATTTATTTTATCTTGATTTAAATATACATTTTATCAAATGTACTCATGTATATTACTCTTTATATAATTCACACACACATATATATTAATATTTTAGATGTTGGCCACATTGAAAACCAAGCCCAAAGGATGGGCGGATGCGAAAGGGATAGGCTGAATGGCCTATGTGTAAGGAGGACGGACCTTATCCATGATAATGTTGTGGAGGGTGAGTTGTGGCCCATGGAATATCCATGAGTTGTGGCATGGAATACATCCTTTAATATAGAGTTTAAAGAGTGTGGGGATGTGTAGTACAACTGTCCCACCCCCACTCATTTAAATTTTAGTTATATTAAATACTTCCATTTTAATTTGGCCATATATAACCCTTCCTCAACTAATTTCATTATTTTTAATAGAGATTATATATATATAATCCAAAATATTTTATCTGGTAATTACCAAATTTATAAGAGTTCTCTAACTTGTTGCATTTCAAACACATTTACATTTTTATTTTGGTAAGACCCAGATCCATAATTATTTTTACTAACGTTTTAGTAAGAATACATACTTTGAAATCATATATATATATATATATATATATATATATATATATATATACGTGTTTAATAAACATAGTCAGATCTATCTAATAAGTAGTAGAAATATAATAGAAGTACATAATTTATTTGAAATATAATTACAAAAGATAAATATACACAAAGAGGAATTGTTTTCAAGTTTATAAGCAAGGATATCTTGTTGGTTGTTAAACCAAAATTACAATAAATTTCAGAATTAAACTAAGAACAATTAGAAATATTTAAGCATGGAATAACAGTTAGACATTTAACAACCCTTTTTTCCAAGAATAATATGGTAATAAACAATAGAATATGAATACATCTAATTTCCTTTCCTTTTCACACGATGAACACTACCAAAATGAATCTACCATTTCCATATTTCAAGAAAGAAGAGGAGAATAATTCCATTCCAGACATTTAATCGTCTCTTCATTTCCTAAGTTAAATTCTTCATTTCAAATAAAGAATACACAATTTAGAAAATAAAAAAGAGGTATTTTATAGAATCCAAATTTGAGTAAACTCTAAAATTACAACATTTCCAACCATTGTTTCAACCATTAAATTTACATGTCATAATAACTTTATCCTTTTCATAATTGAAGAGTATAATAAAATGCAAGTACTACATGCCCTCCTTGCAAGAGGAGACAACATGCCAATTTTTTGGCTCAAGAACAAAAAAATGTTACAACTCCAAAAATGTAACTCTGCATCACCTAGGCCACTCCATTTAGCTCCAAAACAACCATAAAAATGGTATTCAAATCACAAAAATAATTTTTGTTTACCACCCAACCAATTGACATCATTACATGCCACCAAGGATTCCAATGTGGCATCCTAGCCTCCCCTAAGACCATGAGAAAGAGGTAACACACTTCACTTAGCACATAGAAAATATTTGGATGCACACAACATTTAAAACTTCATTTTAAATCCTTTGAAACACACAAGAAAAGAAAGAAAACTTACTAAAAATATCCATATTTCTAACTTTGGGAAGAGGAAATGGGTATCCCAAATTCATGCTACCATCTAACCATGCCAAAACAACCATAAAATCCCTTATCTCTCCATGTTTTTAACAAATCCCTATCTCTCTAAATCTCCCCTTATCTCTACAAAAATCCCCTAAGAAGGGTTTTCAAACTTTAAAGTTTCCTTCTTAAGGGTAGGGATGAATTTCCAACCCAAAAGGGAATCTATCCCTACCTACAAAAAAAATTTAGGATGTCTCCCAAATAGAGAGAAGGAAAATTTCTCCCTCTTCCCATTCATTCTCTAAAAACACACACCCCTCAAGGGTGGGTGGAGGAACAATGAAAGCAATACAACATGTATTTTCCAAAATTAACCATACACAAACATGCAAGGTAAAATCAAGTGAAATGTAAGTATGCAAAATCATAGTTTTTACTCCACAATATAATTCCAAGAATGCTTTCCAAAATAGCTCAAGTCTCCACCAAGCTTCCAAGTTTTTTTCCCCAAAATGTCCAAGCAAAGAACCCCATCCCAAAGGAAGTGAGGGGTCAAAAAATAAAGAATCTACCTAAGACAAGCAATGAGAGGATGAAAAATCTCACCGACCACAAAAAATAAGTCCAATCCCCTTTGCCACAAAAATGTACTAAAGAAAAAATGAATGAAAACAAAAATTAGCCTTAAACAATCATGAGATGATTTTCCAAAATCCCATACATTCCAAAAATCAAAGTTCCCATAATATGAAGTGTGTGGTGAGTGGAAAAATGATCCAGGGGGTCTCATTTCTATTGAAAATAGCCCACCCACCCATACAGATGGGGGTTAGGGACTCTTTTCCATGTAAATGAGGTCTCTTACTTTCCATACACCGTTTCTAAATGACACGTCTTTCCCAAATCCGATTTTGGGAAAAATGTGGCATTGTGGAGGGGAAAGTAGGCTTTCCTAATCAATGAATAGGTGTCCTAATTCCACCTAAATAAACACATCATCCCAAAACCAAAAGTAGATATTAGAACCACTTGGAAAGGGGTAACATTTAACATTAGCTAGCAATAAACCAAGGAAACATAAGAAATTACTAAGTAGCTAAGCAACATAATAAATCATCACCATGATGGAGAGAAAGATTAGGTTCACAATTCCAAATCAAATCAAGCCAACATGGAAAGGCAGAACATGAGAAATGATTTTCCTAATTGATAAGAAGAAGAGGTTTGGCCATTAGGGCTTTTGTGCTAAGTGGCATGTATTTCCTGAATCCCATGTTATTGTCATGATTATTTTCCTCTCACCTGCACACTCAAAGAAAACATCATATCTACCTAATATGATAAAAATATGACACTATCATATGCATCAAAATCAACATCTATACAATTCATGTTAAACTAGTAGTGTATCATAATCATGAATCATCCACTAAATGAAATGATGTGACATCATACATCAAATATGGATCTAGTATCAATACAAAATAATGTCTATAATAACTCATGATATAATCACCATAATGTAATATTTGATAAATTAATAGTGGCATCATGTGCCCCATATTCAACCTGTAAACAAGAGTTAGAATCCTAATTCTAGAAATATGATATTATGAACAATATCATTTTTATAGATAAAGTTTGGAAAAGGCTCCAAGGGCCATATACAAAGAGATATTACAATGATATCTCATAACCAAAAAAAACGTATATCAAAACCAGCCAAAATAAGAAACCAGATGGAGTTAAAAAGGATTTAACTCACCTAGAGTAGAAACATGACCATACAACCCTGTAATGCCCCGCCTTGGGACACGGAAACAACCAGAAGTTACTAAAAAATTTAAGAATTTTTTTTTTAATAAACGTGATCTATAATTGCTAAGGCTCTACTTAACCCCTTCCAATAATGTTTAATTTATAATACTTAATCATTTCTCTGAAAATGCCTAAAACCCTATTCCAACACAATTAGATCATTTAATTCTACTGAGAATAATTTTAAAAAGCACAAGGTTTGCTAAAACTTTACAACCCCTTTAAAACTTAGTTAGTCTCCCTTCTTTTATTTATTTTTCAATCCAACCTAAAGGCACATGACCTTAAGTGTGTAGGGATAGACAAGAGCCCTAAGATTTAATCCATCTTGCCCCTTGATTTTGAAACAAGCCCTAAAGGATGCCCTAACTTCTTTACCTTTTTCTTTCTTGTCATTTGAAGGTTTCCTTCTTCTCTTTTCTTTCCCCCTCTCATTGGTTTTGTTTGATCCTTTGCAGATGAAAAAGCTATGGGATTTTATTTGATTTTCCTTGTATTTTTGGATTCAAAACCACAATCCTTCCCTTATTATTATTATTTTTTTGTAAAACCTGTGTGAAAATTTATTTTAAAGCAACCCCAAAGGGTTCGGCCGCACTTGGGAGGAAGGCGGTAGATCTATAGTGAGGGGTCAGACTGTGGAGGGGGCGCAGGGTTAATGGTGGTCACATGGAGGAAAAAATGCGGTGGTTGGAGGTCGTGGGCAGAGGAGGTAAGGGGAGCAGGTACAGGTAGAGGGGGCGCGGCAGGGAGCAAGCAGGAGGGGAAGCACAGTGCAAAGTGGGGTTGGGGTGGAACAGGCCCGTGGGGATGGGTATGGTGTAGCAGGCGGCGGCGGGTCTGCACAGTGGGCGGCAGTGGTTTGTGGGGGGGGATAGCGCCCCCCCCCCCCCCCCCCCCCATGGATGGAACAGGGGTGGGGCAGTGGCCCAGACAGAGTGCAAGGGTGGGGGCCGAACCCCGCCCCCCCTCCCCTCCCCCACCATTTTAAATATATAAAATTTGTTTTAAAAATTCATTTTGTTATAAAATATGTGATATACATATATGTATATTAAATATAAATAAACATATATATATATATATATATGCTGATATATAATATATATATAGTTATTCTGAAACATTTCCTGTAAATATAAACAGCATATATATAATAAATAAATATATAAATAGATTTAATGTGATAACATTTACATATATATAATCTTCTTGACAAAAATAAAGGCAACTATCACATTTTCAAGTAAAAATCTCCTTTGCACAAGATAAGGGAAAGATATCTAACTACGTTAATACTAAATGGATATGTGCACTTTCCAAATAAAATAGTTTTCTTCTAAGGTTAAAAAAGAACAACATCTCATAACCAAGTGGATTTTCATTTCATATCTAACGTAATGTTTCATTTCAGATTAACACATATGTAGGAATTCTCAACAAGTAATATGTTTTTTTTTCTATATTTGAAATTACAAATAATGAGCAGAAAGTAATTTGAACAAGAAGGTATTTGCCTAAAACTAATACTTAGTGGGAGATGGTAGGAACATATAATCTGCTTATTTCATCCATTCAAATAAATTATTCATGAAGGAAAGTAAAGACTTATTTTATTCTATTTCTAATTTGTAAACAGTTATAAGGAGAGATGTGTTGTAAAAATGATACTTTATCTTTTTATATTTTTATTTATTTCTTTTAAATCTTGTGACATGATTTAACAAGAGGAATAACAACACGAATAATTTTTATTTTTTTTCAATAATTCTCTTTCCTTCAAAATGCAGTACTAACACTTCATATTAAGAAAACTTTCTATATCTCACAAGCCTTAATTTCAAAGGTTTAAGTTTCCAAAAAGGTCTAACATAGTCCCATAACATTCCAAATATTCAAAGGAAAGCTATACAAGGTAACATACTAATATTAAGGGTAGATTTATCAACAAATATAATACTAGGTTTGCATGTAACTCCAAATACAAAATAATGTTTTACAAGACAATGAAAGCTCACACAAGCCATTCTTTTCAAGATACAATGAAAACGAAGTCCATAAAATGGTGAAGGAGACAAGAAGAAATTCCAAATTGACAAGTGTCTTCATGTGTCTTCCAATGGCTTTCCAACTCCAAAATATTTCAAGGCCAACACAATGAGAAAGAGATTGTTTATCCACCCAACCTTTAGGCATCATTACATGTCTTTCCAAGGTTGGAAGACATGCTAGCCTCCCCTAAGCCCATGGGAAAGAGGTTAACTACCAGAACTTGCACAAGAAGAATGGTTCACTAACAATAATAGAAGCACACAAAAATGGTTCACAACAACACAAGACTCCAATTTACAAGGAGGAGAACCCATGTTCATCCTCCAAAAAATGGGGAAGAGAGGAGAAAGTTCTCTAAGGTTATTCGTCAAAATTATTTGCACAAAATAAACATCTCCATATCCTCCTTATTGTTCCTAATCAAATCAAGCCCTCCTTATTCCTCCCCCTTTCTCGAAGTCCTTCTTGGAAGGATTTTCAAACCCCAAATGGGTTTCCTTACAAAGAATGGGGAAGGAGACTCAAGCCAAATGAATCAACTTCCCCACCTCAACCATTGAGGGGAAAAGAATAAGACTCCTCAAGGCTTGTCCATCAAGCCTTGAGGATTGAGAGGGAAAATTTCCTCTCTCTTCCCCCACACTCCAAAACTCCATCATGCCATATGATGGAGGGAGTAACAACAAGCAAATAACCAAAATTAACATATACAAATAACAATCTCAAACAACCAATCCAATAACTAAAAGGAAAAACAACACAACAAAAAACATGAGAGCCTACCTCAGGGAAAGCTCTCCAAAAAGCTTTCCAACTTCAAGTTTTTCCACTCTTCACTCCAAGAAAATCCCAAGCTCCAAATTATCCAAGCATCCAAAAGCAAGAAGTTCCAAAAAAAAAAGTCCCTTTCATTTCCCATGAATGAGAATTTGAAGAGGAGAAAACAAGCATCCTCACAAATGAGGGGGTGACATGTGTCACCCCTTTCCCTCATCAAGGTCAAAGATGCCAAAACAAAAGAGAGAAAGGGTAAAATTAACTTTTTTGCCCTCTTCTCCCAAATTCCCTTAAATGCAAGCAAGACAAAATAAGTGTAACTTTTGATAAACACACAAATACACATCCCTTGCATGGATGTGACTATTCAAGAGGTAGAAATGGAGGTAAAACTCCCTCTAGCCTTGAAAATAAGCCCCCCTACCCATTAGGTAGGGTCCAAGGGCTAATTTTTGTGATAGGGGGACTCCCAAGCTACAAAGGTGTCCCCAAAAATGCCCAAAATACCCTAATTTCGGGTTTTGCATCTTTGGCACAAGGGTAGAGGGTGTGGGGACCACCCAAGGGTCTCACATGTGACCCTAAACCCTTGTGATTAAGAGACACATTAAACATAACCAACAATTAAATGAAAGAGGAGTTATTAACTCCCAAAACAAGTTTATAACTTCACTAGCAACCCTAAACAAAATTAATAATTCAAAGCACAATACATTACATACATTGGGGTCACTCATAGTGCCCAAAATTAATAATCTCCTATACTAAGGCTTCACACAATGAACATGGCTAGGACTCAACCCGTGGGATGCTTGTCCAAGATTCAGTAGCTGGCCTGAATCCCACGTTCTCCTGTAAACCTATCACCTGCACACTCATTGCACACATTAAGCACACATGTCGGATACAATATAATTCAATGACATAGTAAGATATCAATGTGTTCTAAACTAACCTAACATCCTACTGAAATCAAGATGTGACAACGTGCACAATTATATTCCATATTACAAATGTCAGACAAGATGATAAAGTGACATATAATCCCACCATGCAACAACTATTCATCAATATAATTAGGTTCCAAACACATCATCATATTCATTAGTTTCCATGACATAATGAGAAAATGTGACAATGTAGAGATTAAGCTAAATTGGAGATATACGCCTAAATGTCCACACCTGTCTAATAAGATCAAATATCTAAATATAAAGTCCAAGATATAATCCAATCACTGTCAAAACATGTATATGAGTAAAGAAACAACAAGCTACTGAGCTATAAAAAGTGCGGGCACTACATCCCCTTCTACTAAAATTAGACTTCCTCCTGGAAGTCACTGAAAGAGGTAGGGATATCTAGCCCTCAAAGGTAATGCATCATCCCAGGTAGCTGTTGTCTCGTCGTACCGATCCCACTATACTCTAACCTGGTCCAAGTCTCAACCTCGAAGGGCCAACCTCCGATGCTCCAGTATGCGTATGGGATCCAATCTCCACTGTCCTCCATCCTCTACCTATAATTCTGACCAATCCAAGACATGAGAAGCATCAAGTACATATCTACATAGTACAGAAACATGAAAAACATCGTGGGCCCGTGCAAGGCATGGTGGCAAAGCTAGGAGATAGGAAATTGGACCGATGACCTCTAAAATATCAAAAGGCCCCACAAAACAAGGTGATAGCTTTGAACCCTTTCCATAACGGATTAGACTCTTATGCAGATGAACTCTCAAGAAGACTTGTTCACCCACTGAGAAGTGACGATCAATCCTTTTGGTGTCTGCATACACCTTTTGGCGTGATCTGGCCTACTCAAGATGTTGTCTAATCTTCACAACGTGCTGCTCCAAATCCTGAAGGTAGACTGGTCCCAAAATAATCCTATCATCTAGTCTATCCCAACTCAAAAGAGTCCTGCAAGGTCGTCCATACAAATCCTGGTAAGGAGCCATACCAATGGAACTATGATAGCTATTGTTATAGGCAAACTCAACTAGATGTAAATAATCTTCCCATTTCCTCTGCTGATCCATGACATACATTCTCAACATGTCCTCTAACACCTGATTAACCCTCTCTGTTTGACCATCTGTCTCTGGATGATAATCTGAACTGAAATTGATCTGAGTACCCAAAGCAGCCTGAAAAGAAGTCCAGAAAACTGAAGTGTAGATAGTATCCCTGTCATTGATGATGGTCTTCGGAATCCCATGCAGCCTAACAATGTCCTCCATAAATACTTTGGCAATGGCCTGTGCATTATAGGTGACCTTGGTTGGTGAAAAATGTGCAACCTTAGTCAACTTATCCACAATGACCATAATGGCGTCATGACGATAAGATGACATAGGAAGTCCAACTATGAAGTCCATGGAGATCACATCCCATTTCCACTCGGGAATATCATGAGGGTGTAAAAGTCCTGTGGGATGTGAATGCTCTACCTTGACCCTCTGACACTCAAGGTAACATGCAACAAAATCTACTATGTCCCGTCGAAGACCTGGCCAATAATATAACTCCCTCAAATTGGCATGCATTTTCTTCACTCCTGGATGTGCTGCATATGGGGCTCGATGAGCCTCTGTGAGGATGAAGATACGTAGATCACCTGACTTAGGCACGTAGATGCACCTATGGAATCAAAGCAAACCATCTGTCTCTAAAACAGACACCGAATATCTGCCCTCTAATGAACCCTGAGACTCTAACATTTGTCTAGCTCCCTCATAAAATTTGTCCTCTGGAAGGTGCTTGAGAATCCTGCCTCTCAAATCTGACTGAAGTGTCAAAGAATCAAGCACATGTCATCGTCTACTAAGAGCATCTGCGACCACATTTTCCTTCCCTTTGATGTACTAAACCTCCATATCATACTCACATAGGAACTCCATCCAATGTCATTGACGAACATTGAGGTTCGGCTATGAGAAGATATGATGCAAGCTACGATGGTCTGTCCTCAAAATGAAAGGCCTACCCAAAAGGAAATGTCGCCAACGAAATAGAGCATGTACAACTGCTGCAAGCTCCAAGTCATGGGTAGGATAATTAAGTTCGTAGTCCTTGAGCTTACGAGACTCAAAAGTAATAACCCGACGCTCCTGCATAAGAACTGCTCCCAAACCCTCTAGTGATGCATCTGTACAAACAACAAAATCCTATGTCGGGTCTAGAACTGCTAAGATGGGTGCCGTGGTTAACCTTTCGTTAAGAAACTGAAAGGCTTGCTCACATTTCTCTGACCAATCGAACTTCTTCCCTTTCCTCTGAAGAGAAGTGATAGGGTGAGCAATCCTAGAAAAGTCTTGTACGAATCTGCGGTAATACCCTGCCAAACCCATGAAACTCCTCACCTCAGTAACTGATGTGGGTGCTGGCTAGTCCAAGATAGCCTGTATCATAGAGGGATCTATGGATATACCCTCACCTAAAATGATATGACCCAAGTACTGAATCTCTGTCTGAAAGAAACTGCATTTTTCCATGTTCCCATACAACTTCTGCTCTCTCAAAACCTAAAGTACTTGTCTCAAATGCTCCTCGTGTTCCTCCTCGAAATGAGAATAAATCAATATATAATCAAGGAACACTAAGACAAAGCGATCCAAAAATGTCCTAAATACTCCATTCATGAGGCTCATGAAGAAAGTTGGGGCATTAGTCAAACCAAATGGAACCAAATGTGAACTCATAATGCCCATAATGTGTGCGAAATGCTGTCTTATAGATGTCTACATATGAAATGCGCAACTGGTGATATCCTAACTTGAGATCAATTTTGGAGAACACTCTCGCTCCCTGCATCTGATCAAACAAGTCATCAATCCTAGGGAGCGGATAACGGTTCTTTATTGTGACTTTGTTGAGTTTCTTGAAGTCTACACAAAGTCTAAGAGAACTGTCCTTTTTTTTCACAAATATGACTGGCGCTCCCCAAGGAGATACACTAGGGCGAATGATACCCTTATCTAACAATTCCTCTAACTGAATCTTGAGCTCATGAAGCTCTGGGGTCATCATTCAATAAGGTGCCCTAAAAACTGGTGCTGATCCAGGTACTAAATCAATGGTGAAATCCACCTCTCTGTAGGGTGGTAACCCTGGAAGCTCACCTGGAAACACATCTACATACTCCCTCAAAATTACATGATCATCTAAGGGTGAATTCTCTGGAATGCTCTCAGATCAATCATTGATGGTGATGGCAAACAATTGACACCTCTTACACATGCTCCGCTTGATTTGCTTAGCCGGTATCATGCGTAAGGAGATAGGTCTCTGCATCCCTGATATAACAACTACACTCCCAAGATCATCCTGACACTCAATGACCTTATTTCTGCAATTCACCTTAGCTTGATGAGACTCGAGCCAATCCATACCCAAAACCACCTGATAGGAACCTAGAGGGATAACTCAGAGGTCAAGAGTAGTAGAGAAGGCTCCTAAATCAAGTACGCAACTCTCCACATACAACGGTGAGTTTGGCTCCAGAAACCAACTCAACCTGCCAACTATCTAGTTGCCTAGACACCACTAGCCCACACTGGTCCACTATAGAAGGTGATATAAAAGAATTTGAAGCACCTGAATCAAAAAGTATTGAGAAAGAAATACCCCTGATAGTATCTGTCATCTTAATGACCATGGCCTGATGCTCGGCCTGGTGGTTGTCAACCGCTGCATATACCCGATGGGCGTGTCCTACATCTCCCACTATCTACTCGGATCTAGCAGCTCTCTATGCATCCATGGTATTGGGTTTGTGTGGGCACATGTGCACATAGTGATCTAGAGATCCACAAATAAAACAACCTCCTGTACCCCTCTAAGATGGGGTCCCTCCTATACTCTGGTGTACTAATCCTGCTAGTCCAACCCTAGCAGACTTTTGAGTATAGGTTGGCTGTGTCTGCTGAGTGCCATGCCTCCTATCTCTGGCTCCACCAAAACCTCCTCTAGAAACACCTCTCTGAAATCCCTGTATCTGTCTAGCCCCCTGCTGCGGGTGGCCCTGCTACTGTGTCTGTCGCTGAGGGTGCAGTGGAGCCCTCGTGGCTGCTGGCGAAGGCCAAAATCCTCCTCTAGGGGGTGGTGCAGTACCTCATGACCTCTGACTCTAGAAGGCCTGTATCCTCTCCTGAAACTTTCTTTTGTTTCTATCATGATGCTCTTGTGCCTTGGTCCTATTCTCCTCAGCTAAGTAGGCCTTCTCAACGACCTTCTCAAGTGTGGGAGGAGATAGCATCCTAACTGCTCTTCCTATGTCTACATTAAGTCCTCAAATGAACCTGTTAACCTGTAATTTCTCATCTTGCAGGTAGTCCACATACTGTAAAAGATCCAGGAACCTACTCTCATACTGCACTACTATGCCAGATCCCTGTCATAAGTTGTGAAACTCATCGATCCTCTTCTGTACAAAATGCTCTGACATATAACGAGCCCTGAAATGCTCCTCGAACAACTCCCAAGTCACTATCTATCGATTTAGATGGAGCTTCCGCTCCTCATTCCTCCACCAAACACTTGCTGCGTCTCGGAGGAGGTGTATGACGAACCTCACCTTAAAGTTACTCTCATAAGAGTGTAAGCCAAAGCAACTATCCAAACTAAGTAGCCATGACTCAGCCCCAAAGCCATCTGTAGAGCCGGTATAAGTGGGTGGCTGCAAACAAAGAAGATCCCTGATCACACTACCTGTATCTCGATCCTGCCGATGTAGTCCAATAGGCGAAGGGGGTCACCTATCCTCAAATGGTCCCTTGAGACTATGTGATCGGCTACGACGGAATGAGGCTACCCTCTCATGATGAATGGAAGGGCTGCGTGACCTCTCTTGCCTCAGTGTATCATGCTCTAGCGGTTCCGAATGTGCGTCCTCGCCTATCAGCTCCTCATCTCCCAAGGTTGCCTCCACTCTCATCTCCTACGGTTGTGGTAGTCGCTGCTTCACCACGCCTATCAGCTGGCACAAGGCCTCTAATATTCGAGGCCCAAAATCAGGCACCGGCGGCTCCTGCGTAGATGCACTACGCCCCACACCTCTAGCTGATCGTCCTCGCTTGGGCATCATCCTGCGCACGAGGTGAGCAAGAGATTTATTAATTTAAAATTTAATGGTAGTGGAAGATTTATTTTATCTGTTTATTTTTATTTATTTAGTTAATTTTGTGTTGTTAAAATTGACATTAATTATTTTAATTTGTTACCCAGTGGTCTGTGAGTACAAACCCCAAGCTTTGATACCAAATGTAATGCCCCGCCTCGAGACATGGAAAGAACCAGAAGTTACTAAAAAATTTAGGAATTTTTTTTTTTAATAAACGTGATCTATAATTGCTAAGGCTCTACTTAACCCCTTCCAATAATGTTTAATTTATAATACTTATTCATTTCTCCGAAAATGCCTAAAACCCTAGTCCAACACAATTAGATCATTTAATTCTACTGAGAATAATTTAAAAAAACACAAGGTTTGCTAAAACTTTACAACCCCTTTAAAACTTAGTTAGTCTCCCTTCTTTTATTTATTTTTCAATCCCACCTAAAGGCACATGACCTTAAGTGTGTAGGGATAAACAAGAGCCCTAAGATTTAATCCATCTTGCCCCTTGATTTTGAAACAAGCCCTAAAGGATGCCCTAACTTCTTTAACTTTTTCTTTCTTGTCATTTGAAGGTTTCCTTCTTATTTTCCTTCTTCTCTTTTCTTTCCTCCTCTCATTGGTTTTGTTTGATCCTTTGCAGGGGAAGAAGCTATGGGATTTTATTTGATTTGCCTTGTATTTTTGGATTCAAAACCATAATCCTTCCCTTATTATTATTTTTTTTTATAAAAATTGTGTGACAATTTATTTTGAAGCAACCCCAAAGGGTTCGGCTGCACTTGGGAGGGAGGCGGCGGATCTATAGTGAGGGGTCAGACTGTGGAGGGGACGCAGGGTTACTGGAGGCCGCGTGGAGGAAAAAATGTGGTGGTTGGAGGTCATGGGCGGAGGAGGTAAGGGGAGCAGGTATAGGCAAAGGGGGTGCGGCAGGGAGCAAGCTGGAGGGGGCAGCACAGTGCAGAGTGGGGCGGGGGTAGAACAGGCCCGCGGGGATGGGTATGGTGTAGCAGGCGGCGGCGGGTCTGCACAGCAGGCGGCAGAGGTTTGTGGGGGGGGGTAGCGCCCCCTCGTGGATGGCTTAGGGGTGGGGCAGTCACCTGGACAGAGTGCGGGGGTGGGGGCTGAACCCCCCCCCCTCCCCAACTATTTTAAATATATAAAATTCATTTTGTTATAAAATATGTGATATACATATATGTATATTAAATATGAATAAATAAACATATATATATATATATATAATATGCTGATATATATAATATATATATATATATATATATATATATATTCTGAAAAATTTCTTGTAAATATAAATAGCATATATATAATAAATAAATATATAAATAGATTTAATGTGATAACATTTACATACATATAATCTTCTTGACCAAAATCAAGGCAACTATCACATTTTCAAGTAAAAATCTCCTTTGCACAAGATAAGGGAAAGATATCTAACTACGTTAATACTAAATGGATATGTGCACTTTCCAAATAAAATAGTTTTCTTCTAAGGTTAAACAAGAACAACAGCTCATAACCAAGTGGATTTTCATTTCATATCTAATGCAAAAGTTCATTTCAGATTAACACATATGTAGGAATTCTCAACAAGTAATTTGTTTTTTTTTTCTATATTTGAAATTACAAATAATGAGCAAAAAGTAATTTGAACAAGAAGGTATTTTCCTAAAACTAACACTTAGTGGGAGATGGTAGGAACATATAATCTGCTTATTTCATCCATTCAAATAAATTATTCATGAAGGAAAGTAAAGACTTATTTTATTCTATTTCTAATTTGTAAACAATTATAAGGAGAGATGTGCTGCAAAAATGATACTTTATATTTTTATTTTTTTATTTATTTCTTTTAAATCTTGTGACATGATTTAACAAGAGGAATAACAACATGAATAATTTTTTTTTTTTTTCAATAATTCTCTTTCCTTCAAAATGGAGTACTAACACTTCATATAAGAAAACTTTCACTATCTCACAAGCCTTAATTTCAAAGGTTTAAGTTTCCAAAAAGGTCTAACATAGTCCCGTAACATTCCAAATATTCAAAGGAAAGCTATACAAGGTAACATACTAATATTAAGGGTAAATTTATCAAAAAATATAATACTGGGTTTGCATGTAACTCTAGATACAAAATAATTTTTTACAAGACAATGAAAGCTCACACAAGCCATTCTTTTCAAGATACTATGAAAAAGAAGTCCATAAAATGGTGAAGGAGATAAGAAGAAATTCCAAATTGACAAGTATCTTCATGTGTCCTCCAATGGCTTTCCAACTCCAAAATCTTTCAAGGCCAACACAATGAGAAAGAGCTTGTTTATCCACCCAACCTTTAGGCATCATTACATGTCTTTCCAAGGTTGGAAGACATGCTAGCCTCCCCCAAGCCCATGGGAAAGAGGTCAACTACTAGAACTTGCATAAGAAGAAGGGTTCACTACCAATAATGCAAGCACAAAAAAATGGTTCACAACAACACAAGACTCCAATTTACAAGGAGGATAACCCATGTTCATCCTCTAAAAAATGGGGAAGAGAGGAGAAAGTTCTCTAAGGTTATTCATCAAATTTACTTGCACAATTAAACATCTCCATATCCTCCTTATTGCTCCTAATCAAATCAAGCCCTCCTTATTCCTCCCCCTTTCTCGAAGTCCTTCTTGGAAGGATTTTCAAACCCCAAAGGGGTTTCCTTACCAAGAATGGGGAAGGAGATTCAAGCCAAATGAATCAACTTCCCCACCTCAACCATTGAGGGGAAAATAATAAGACTCCTCAAGGCTTGTCCTTCAAGCCTTGAGGATTGAGAGGGAAAATTCCCTCTCTCTTCCCCCACACTCCAAAACCCCATCATGCCATATGATGGAGGGAGTAACAACAAGAAAATAACCAAAATCAACATATACAAATAACAATCTCAAGCAACCAATCCAATAACTAAAAGGAAAAACAACACAACAAAAAACATGAAAGCCTACCTCAAGGAAAGGTCTCCAAAAAGCTTTCCAACTTCAAGTTTTTCCACTCTTCACTCCAAGAAAATCCCAAGCTCCAAATTATCCAAGCATCCAAAAGCAAGAAGTTCCAAAAAAAAAAGTCCCGTTCATTTCCCATGAATGATAATTTGAAGAGGAGAAAACAAGCATCCTCACAAATGAGGGGGTGACATGTGTCACCCCTCTCCCTCATCAAGGTCAAATATTCCAAAACAAAAGAGAGAAATGTTAAAATTAACTTTTTTTCCCTCTTCTTCCAAATTCCCTTAAATGCAAGCAAGACAAAATAAGTGGAACTTTTGATAAACACACAAATCCACATCCGTTACATGGATGTGACTATTCAAGAGGTAGAAAGGGAGGTAAAACTCCCTCTAGTCTTGAAAATAAGCCTCCCTATCCATTAGGTAGGGTCCAAGGGCTCATTTTTGTGATAGGGGGACTCCCAAGCTACAAAGGGGTCCACAAAAATGCCCAAAATACCCTAATTTCGGGTTTTGCATTTTTGGCACAAGGGTAGAGGGTGTGGGGACCACCCAAGGGTTTCACATGTGTCCCTAAACCCTTGTGATTAAGAGACACATTAAACATAACCAACAATTAAATGAAAGAGGAGGTATTAACTCCCAAAACAAGTGTACAACTTCACTAGCAACCCTAAACAAAATTAATAATTCAAAGCACAATACATTACATACATTGGGGTCACTCATAGTGCCCAAAATTAATAATCTCCTATACTAAGGCTCCACACAATGAACATGGCTAAGACTCAGCCTGTGGGCTGCTTGTGTAAGATTCAGTAGCTGGCCTGAATCCCATGTTCTCCTATAAACCTGTCACCTGCACACTCATTGCACACATTAACTGCACATGTCTGATACAATATAATTCAATGACATAGTAAGATATCAATGCGTTCTAAACTAACCTAACATCCTACTGAAATCAAGATTGGACAACGTGCACAATTATATTCCATATTGCAAATGTCAAACAAGATGATAAAGTGACATATAATCCCACCATGCAACAACTATTCATCAATATAATTAGGTTCCAAACACATCATCATATTCATTAGTTTCCATGACATAACGAGAAAATGTGACAATATAGAGATTAAGCTAAATTGGTTATATACGCCTAAATGTCCACACTTGTCTAATAAGATCAAATATCTAAATATAAAGTCCAAGATATAATCCAATCACTGTCAAAAAATGTCTATGAGTAAAGAAACAACAAGCTACTGAACTATAAAAAGTGCGGGCACTACAAACCCAAACTAGTAAAAAGACCCAACTAGACCAAGGGATCGAACAAAAACCATAGAAAACGGTCAGCGACAAGTCTGAAGAAAAAGTCCTTAGAAAATTTTGGCTTATGTCCTTGAGCTCGAGCCCACAACCGTATCCTGGCTGGTAGAGTCAAACTCCTCATCAAAACTGCTAATATCCAGCATCCTTTTCTTCCCCTTCTCAAGTGCAACCATCTCTATAAGTGCATCAAACCTATTAGTGAGCATCTTCAACTCTGCACCTGAATGTTGAGATCCTTTAATTAAACTCTTGTTTTTAATTTTCACCCGAGTAACCACATCCTCAAGAGCTTCAATTTTACTGCCAAGAAAATTTATCAAGGTATTTCCCTCATTCAACCCCTCCTAAGTGCTCGTCTCTAGATTCTTCCCAAATAAAAATTGAAGATTCGCCACCGCATCCAGTTCCTTCTTAGCCTTCTCCTTCAAAACATTAATCCTACGCCTGTAAGAAAAAGTCAAGTGTTATTCCCAATTTTCACCATACCTAATCCCAACAAATTTTAGTTTTAGGTATCAGAGTTCTAATTTTTAACAGTAAAAGGATTAATCCTTGATGCAAAGGAACCTTTGACCTCTTAGTTTTAAAATCAATCACTGACCCTTAAATTGAATTGAAAAGGTAGAAAATAATGCTATGTAATATCATATCAAAACAATGTACTAAAGGAGTAATATCCCTCTCAAACAATAATACTATGTGATAATGTCCCATCTAAAAAAAAGGAAATTATATCCCTTTCATCATGATATTCTAGATACAATGAGTTTCTCATGAAAAAAATGAGAAAGTTAAAAAAGGTGAACACTATAGTAGTGATTAGAATCTGATTCTTAAAATCAAAGAGAAATTAAGACAATGTTTTGAAATATTTAATCTATGACTTCTTAGTCATTTTTAAGACATGGTTACTGTTCAAGATCAAAAATTTACTATCACATCTCAAGCACAGTATAATTATAATCTTCTTACAATATTTAACATGATTGATTGCAAACATGCTACCATTCCTATGAAATTTCATCTTAAATTTGATCCAAAACATGCATGTGATAAATTTAATCCTAATTTGTATAAACAACTTGTTGGTAGTTTGATTTATTTAACTATTATTAGGCCTATCATATCCTATGTAGTTATATTTTTGTACATATTTATATAGGATCCTTATAAGGACCATTGGAAAATGGAAAAAAGGATTTTGAGGTAAATCAAAGGTACAATAAATTATCATTTGTATTATTATTCTAGTAATAATGAAAGTTTATTTGGCTATTGTCATTCTAATCATGTTAGTGATATTGTGGATAGAAAATATACTTTTATATATGTTTTCAAGTTGGGCACAAGTGCAATCACTTCGAGTGGTAAGAAGTGGCCAACCATATCTATCTCTTATACTGAAGTAGAGGATAAATTTATATGGAAGCAGAAAAGGAAGATATGTGGCTGAAAATACTATTAGATGAACTTCATATGGTCATTAAAGGAATTAAACTTCTTTCATGTGTCAGACAAAGTTTCATTTATCTTGAAAAAAATCCATTTCATCATCAAAGGAAAAAGCATATTAAAATACATATGCACTTTATTTAGAAGAAAATTTTATATTGTAACATTGATCTTAAGTTTTGTTCCACTGAAGATCAAGTAGCAGAATATTTTACAAAGCCATTGTGTGCTACAAAGTTCTTAAATTTTTGTGGCATATTAGGCCTTTCAAAATTTGACCCAAATGATCATGTGGATGAATTTTATCTCATCATCTAAATCCGAGTATATGGCCTTTCATAGTTTCCCTTGAGGGGAAATGTAAATTACAATGCCAACTCTTAATGGCTTGATGTAAACTCCCAATACAATTTCTAGTTTGTAAAATATCACTATAAGTGAATCTTAAGTAAATATCACAAACTTGTTAAGCATTAGATATGCGAGATTATTGTTTTATAAAATACTCCATAATCTTATGTAATACTTCATACTTTATCACTTTAACTTGAGAATTTTGTTGTGTTCTTGTGTACCATAGAGTTTCTATTTTTCAAAAATCATGAAAAATTACGCAGTATAATACATATTATCCAAAATCCACAAGGCAATAATTTGTGTTTACCATAGCATGTTTTTTTCTAAATTCGTGGGCAAATTATCTTTATGTCACAACTCTTTTAAAAATACATGGAACACTAAGCCTTATACCACAGATTTTTCAAAATCTGTGAAACTCTAAAGCTTTGTACCATGATATTTTTTTCTCCAGCGGAACACTAAAGTTGTGTATTGAGGAATTTAAAAAATCTACATAACAAAGATTTTTTTTTGCATGTTAGCCTAAATCACTTTGATGTTTAATAGATTGTAATTCTTTTTGTATAAAAAGGTTACTTGGCATGTGTTTTTGGGAATAATGTTTATATCTTTACATGCTAGCCTAAATCCTCACTTGTTGATTTATGCATTGTAATTTATTTTGTATAAAAAGGGAATTTGGCATGTTTCCCTACTTAATATTAAGGGTGTGTGTTGGGGTTTGTAATATTAAGAGGGAAACCACTTAATTAAAAACCATTCAAAGAATAATAACTTTGGCTTATAACTTATATTTTAAACATAAGGTGGTGGATCCCCATAACGCATCGATGGATGTTTAAATTAAAATTATAGGAGTGACTCATACAATGGGCCACCCACCTTGTATAAAACAAGGTGATCTCATTTGAGATCAGTGAGTGAGTGATATACACACACATTATGATGAAAGATGTAATATTTATGTTAACATAAGCATCAAACATGAATGTGAAATATGTGAGCTAGTACTCTACATTGATCGAATGTTGTTTATAGTTTATAATACGTTTAATAAGGTGTAACTATTGGGGATGTGTGGAAATACTGGGAGTTTTGGGTGAAATTTAACTATCAATAAAGATAAGTGATATTTTTAGTGATTTTTTTTACTGAAAGGTTTTCCCACTTAATTATTGTGTGATGTGTTCAATATTATATGCTATCGCATATTTAATTTCACTATTATTCATCCAATCTATGGTTTAAGTCATTGTAGTTTTTTTAATAGTCATAAATTATAATACTTGGTAAATTTATGGTGGATATATAATATCTATTTATTATTTATCCCCACTTTCCTAAAACCCCCTGCATGGTCAAATAACAAATTGACTATATGGAATAATAAAGGTATAAGAGTAGTAGTAGATGTTAAAAAACCTTTCTTTCATGATTTATTAGGTGGTAATAAAGATTCAACAAGGAATATGGAAGTTGTAAGAATTTAGGGGAAATAATAGACACCTTAAATCTTTCAATAACAAACACAACACTCTCACACTCTGACAAAGTCAAGGGTTGGCATGTGAAGATTTCATAAAAATAAAAAAAACATAGTTGTATAAAAATATTCATATATCCCTAAATTATCAATGAAAATAATAATTTTAAAATGTTTTGAAAATCTTGGAATGATAAAAATCAAACCAAGAAGGCATTTGGAGATATTATTAAAAATGAATGCACAATTGTGTTGACATGTTGTGATTTAGGTTGTTTCATTGATGTAAAATCCCATTAATGAAAAAGAGGATAATGGAGTGCAGTTATAAGATGCTTAATATTATGGTGACATGTATATTCAAAGGTTTATATGATGGCATGAGGTGATTTAATGAAAATGTCTTATTCTAGCAAGCCTTAGCAGGTGACCTAGCTAGTCTAGGTGATAGTGCATGGTGGTATGATCTTCTTGGTGTATTTAGTAGCATGTTTTAAGTATGAAGAGAATTTTTAGGGATTTTTTAGGCATTCATATGAGTTTGAGGGTGCATTTACAGGTTGAAGACCAAGTTTTAGGTGCTCATCTAGACCAGGTCTAGGTGTTAAGAGACATGAGGATGAGATGTAGACATATATGAGATCATAGAAGTATGAAATAATGTTATACATGGTGTTTCATGTATGTTAGGACATTTTGGATATGTTTCCTAGTGAGTTATGATGTTATTTAAGTTTAACCTAGTCTGGACAGTGAAAAACCTTAAGGGATAGCTATGCAGATGAGATGGGATGAGAATATAGAGATCCATTTGAGATATTATTATGATTTTATATGATTTAGATAGGTTTTCTATACATGTGAGAAAAATTTGGAGTCCTTCTAATGAGGATTTTACAAGATAAGTCAATTTTGGTGAAACATGGTCCAAGAAAGGGTGTTTTCTAGCTTAAATTGCACCTTCTGATACTCACCCTGAATTTTGTGCTTTTCATGGAAACTTTTGTATTTCAAGTATTTTTATAAATTGATTCTAGAAGGTTTCACAAAATAATGAGGTCATTTCATGGTCACATTTTTTTGAACGAATGTTAAGAAGGTAAACAACTTATTTCATGTTTAAACCCCTTGATCAAAAGTGGTAGGAGATATAATGCTTCTAAGTGCTTAGAATTTACTTCTAGTGTATGGATGATGATGAGATGATGTATAGGAATCCTTCAAGTTTCTATAAATTTATGGTTGTGGTTGTGGTGATGAGTGAATCTCACTCAAACAGGCTTATTTTTGAAGAAGTTTAGTTTGGGACAAGGTCCAAAGGATTTTCAAACTAAATGGACATATATTGCTACAATTTAATTTATTATGATGGGGAGATTTGATGGGTCATCTAGGTCAGTTTGTAGGGATGAAGGTTTCTTGATTTTTCAAGACATGACTTCTCAAGATGAAAGAATGAGTTGGTTGAGGCATGAAATGGATTGGTTAATGTTTTCTATGTAACACCCTAATTTTGTAAGTTATCTTGGTGATTATTTTTCATACTGTTGTAACTGCTGAAATGAAGGAAAACATGTTAAGATATATTTTGATCTTAAGGGAATGTGTTGCAAATCTGGATTCTTGAATACTGTAATTTATTTGCATGGGACAGCAGTTATTATTACTTGTGTGTTTGCTGATGTGATGACAAATTGTCGTATGCTTTCTGAACTCTTTATGCTGTGGCCTTCTTGTAATCACTTTGTCGATTTACTCTTGAACTGAATTGAAGGTTGATATAAATGTGCAGCACCTGATTGCAGGTATGAACAGTTGGCCCGTAGATGCCAACGGAAAAGGGTTCGATTCACGAACCATACACTGTCGTAACGTGAGACCCCGTAAGGTGAGGAATTCCGGGATACGGGTGGCTCAGGCATGTTAACAAGGGACGGAATGTCCTGTACAATGTTGAAATTGGAAGTCAGTCGGGAAGACTTGACAGGATTGAAGGTTGATTAGCGTTAGGTGTTAGAGGGAATTAGATCCTAATCTAATCGTAAGCTCTACCTTACATCCTAAACTACTATCCTAAGTGGATTTTTAAATTATATAAAAAGGTGGAAATAGACCTAAGTTCTATTAACCTAAAGACTAGGCTATGACCTAGGTCGAACACTAATATGAATCCTAAACTAATCCTAACCTAGAAGGGGACGCACAGACCCATGGGAAAGGATAAGGATGAAGGGTGTTTAATGGCATTAATGTGAATTCCTTACGTGGACAGCGCCAGTTTGGTGGGAATAGGGGAAAAACTAGAGGTATCTAGTTGGTTATGAAGCTAAACTTGGTTTTGCATGCAAAATTTGAATTTGATGGTTTGCCAACCCAAGTTGGCGGTGGCATGAGAAAATAGGAAAAGGCAAAGCCTTTAATGCATTTAATTTTTTTGGTCTTCGTGGCCAGTCCGCCTTGGAAAGTGTATGGAGGAAATTTTGATTGTTTATTGTGTTGTTCGGATTTTTGAGGAGTTGCTCTGCATTTGGTTTTTTTGCTTGGTTCAGTCAAACCAGTTTCATTTGGTTTTTAACACTATTCCTTGGAAATTTGGAGGTTGTTGCTGAGCTTGAAAAGGAAGGGACTGTTTGTAAGCTCGCTACTGTCACCATGGAAGGAAACTTTTGTAAACGTGGTTTTCTTCAAGTTTCAAGAAAGAAATTGCAGGCATAATAAGCCCTTCTATTTAAAACACTTGCTTTACTTAAGCGTCTCATTAAAACAACCCTGCTCTTGGGTTTTGGGTTTATTCGATTTTTCTGTCATTGTTTGGAATGAAATAGGTAAAATCATTTCTTGCTGTTGTGATTGATCCGTCCTTGCATTTTTTTTTATTGAGTGGAAATACCTCCATGTTGTGCTGGGTTGTTTGACAGTAATGGGGAAATTTGTTATGTGTATTATGGAACTGTACATGTTGTATGAGTTGTTTTCATTATTGAAATAATCGTTATTTCGCTAACGAAATGGAATGATAGAAGCAGTAGTTGTTTGAAGTTGTTTCTTATTGAAATTTTTAAGGAAATAGATCCTTTTCCTTCTGCTGTTTTGGTTTTTGATGGAAATGGCATTCGGGTTTTCCATGAGCATATGAACTCGATTTGAAGGAAGTAATAGCAATATTTTTATTGTTGTGCCTTTTCTTGTATATGGAATGAACGGATACGTATTGGGTATTCGTGAAAGTAGGAAAAGTTAACTATTTTTCTTCTGAACTTGCATATGATTACATTCCTTCCTTGCTGTGAAGGTAGGATGATTTGTTATGTTTTATTGATGTTGTTTGGTCTTCTTGTTCGGAATGTGGACACGATTACAACTTGGCTTTGCATTTCTGAGCAATGAATGAATATTTATGAACTGTATTTCCTCTTGCCTTGGTGGAAAGTTGATTTTGTTGTGTCTTATTTGATGTCGTTTGATCTCCAGTTCAGACTATAGTTGTGAACAAGAACTCAGCTTTTTATTTCTATATAATGAATGGAAAATTATGGAAATAAGTTGGCTGATTAGATCTGTCTTGACTATACCTTGTTGTGCATCTGATATCCTATGCGGGTTTTCATTAATAAGGGTATTGTTGTATGAAAATCACATTTTGGGTTCTGTACATCATTGTGAATAGAAAAATGGATTTGGGTAGAAACATTTATTGGCAAGGAATTCAAATTAAGTCTTCATTGCTTATGGTGTATTGAATTGAAACAGTTCAGACTATGTGAGTTTGCTATTCATTATGAACGATTGTTTAGTTGTCATTATGAGTTGAGCTGTCTTGGTAAGGTAAACACGAATTGGGTGTTTTATTTCCTTGGTAGAAGATGATTGGTTCTTACTGAAATTATAGGGAAATGAATTCTTCTTCTTTCTACTGTTTTCGATTCGAAAGAAATAGTAATTTGGTTTTTGATGAACGTTATAAGTTCAACTTGACAAGATGACAGTGGCATTTAGATGGATTTATGAGTGTTGGTATTTCTTTTTTTGTATAAATGGAATATTTAATTGTTGCGTGTGGCCTTTTGATCTTTACACTGTCGTTCAAAAAAAAAAGAATCCGACTTGACTGATTCTTGTAGAGTTTGAAGAAAATGATTGTTTTCTTATTAAAAGGTGAAAGGAATGAATTCTTCTCTTCTTGCTGTTGAATTCTGGAAATAGCATTGGAAGATTTACTATGCATATGATTGGGTCTTGTTGTAGGTAACCGCAATGTGCAAATTGTTATTATGAACTATATGCGTTCAAGGATATAGAAGGTCATATGAATAAGTGATTGTGTGATTGTATAATTGTTTATTTGGTTAAAAATACAGTGAAAGAAGTATGGAATCTTCTAGTACAGCAAGTACATAGTATGCATCCTTATACTGCTTGTTCTATGATGAATACGATGTTTTACTAACCTGTTTTTGGTATTCGTATGAACCTGAATTAAATGAAGTATTGATAAGGACGATAAGTTTTTCCTTGTTTTCATTTAAAGCTGATTATGAATGAAATTATTCTTGCTACTGGAAAGTGAATTCCGAATGAATTTTGTAAGTTTCACTCTGAACTGTTATCTTGATTTTTGTCTTGTTTGGATTCAATTTTTAGGACAGTCATGAGGAAAGAAATAGGAATTTGGATGGATAACCTAGAAAAATGATCTTTTCTCTTTTCATACAGTGGGAAATATGTAATCGTTTAAGAATGAATTTTGTATTGCTTGGGTATGAGCAACTGTATTTATTTCTATTTTCTTTCTCGTCTGTACTTGATTGTTGGGAATCAAATGAGATGCATGAACTAAAAGGAAAGTAATTGGTTTACATTCAGTTAGATTTTATCCTTTGCATATACCACTAATGAAAGGAAATGGAATTGATAGCCGTTATGTTATAACAGCAGTATGCTTACTTTTATTCCTAGTTCTTACAAATATTGTAATCTGGAACTTGTAACGGTTATGTGGAAAATAGGACAGCAATTCTTGGCTGATTGGGATGGTATTTTGATGGTTCAGTTGTTATGTTGTCCATTCTTTTTTATGTTTAATTCTTGATTGATGTTCATACTGTCGTTTCATAAAATCAGGGCTCTTTTATTGAGATAGTTAATTAAAGCACCTCATTTTAATGACAAGTGCTTAATATGCTCAGTTCATTGAACTGACCCGTGCAAGAAATTTTGCACATGGAATTTGATTAGAATGAAGACATGGTTGTTTTCTGATGCTTCTTTTGATTATCTAAAGATGAATGGTATTTGTTAGTTGTTATTCCTCTATGAGGAATTGTGAAAAGAAGAAAGTACATTCTTCTATCTATGAGTTGTAATGATGTTTTATATAAACAAAGTCCAGTCAGTTGGATTGGCAAATGTATGGATTATGAAATGGATTGATGAATACAAATACAAGTGTGATATTTTAAAAACTATATCAGTTTGATATTTTTGATTAAATTGGAAACATAATGTTATTTCTTGATTTGGATTTATTTAATTGTCCTTGGATGGATGTTAAAAAGGAATTGATATCTATTCTTACCTAAATGCAACTTTTAAGTTGAAATGTGCAATTAGTTCATACTTGGGTAAAGATGAATTTTTAATTGACATTAAAAAGGATTAGGAAGAATATGATTCCATAACTAATAGGTATTCAGGATTAGCTTGGAAGCTAAGGAATATCGATTTACTTAGGAGCAGCCGAACTTCGTTTTCGGACTCCGTCAATAACCTCGTATGTTAAATTCAGAAAGAAAGGATATGGGATAAATATATCCAGAGCTAATGAACCTTAACTATGTAAGGTTAAGGAGAATAAATGAATACATTTATTGGGAATTAGACCTCGTTTAGATGATGTCTAATAAGCTGGAATTCTGAATTTGGTTACAGTTGTGAAAAACTTGGTTAAGTTTAAAAGGTTAAACTTATCACGTCCGTTGGTAACGGGCTACTTAATCCAAAGATTAAGAAGAGAACCAAGTAGAGAAAATGCAGCCCTTCGATACGAAGGAGAAGATGCATAGAAAGCTATAGGAAGGATTTAGTCTCTCTTAGCTACATACAACTGTAATGGGAACAAGGATAAAGGATCAGCATGGTTGCTAAAAGTTGATCTTAAATATTAAGATCATATCCAAATCACTTGAGCAGGATGTGTACTCTCGATGCTTGGATTCCGTAGGACATTGACATACACCATCTACAACAATGTGTCTTCATGAAGACTGGAGTCTTCATGACGACACAATGTTATAGCTGACATATTACAATGCCCTCCCGAATTAAATCATCAAGAATACATAGGCTGAATGTGAAGTTCTTGGCTGGGGATAGGAGTATGATCACGTATACGGAGTGACTCTGGAGGACTAAAGATAACTAGACACACGGAGTCATGGGGAATGACACCGTATGTCTGCGTATCTTTAGTTACCAGGAGTGCCTTCCTATATTCGTTCATATTACTAGTTGGAAATTGGAAGTTTAAATCTAACCTTAAATTGAAAGGACTGGTAGGAACCAAGAAAGACCATTCTAGATAACAGGTGAAGTGAAGTGAAGGACATATTCCATTGATGTGTATCACATCCAAGAATATGATCATGCAAAGCATGTGAAAATATTTGGCCAAAGTATTGCAAGTGCTGGTTGCGTTGTCCTAATCACTTAATTTAAGATGCAGGATGTCAGATGAATATCAGTAATAGATATTCAGATAGGCTTCTTAAATGGATCACTTCGATAACTGGAAACGGTTAAGAGAACTTTTATATATAATATACTATGCATGAAGGAACATGAAGGATCGGTAGTTGCTGAGTCATGAAATGAAAGATCGTTGAAACTCCGAGCCATGAAAATGGGAGATCGGCAGTTCTTCGAGTCATTTACAGTAACATATAGAATCTGTTATAAGATTGAATGGCATTGAATGTGTGTTCCATATTGTAAATATGCGAATAGGGAACATTAGTTTTAAAAGGAAATTGTGTGTTCCAAACTGTTTTGTTTAGGAAGAAAACAATTATTAAAACTTGAACGTGTGTTTGAATTATATAATTCAAAACAGAGAACGTTATATAAAAAAAAAAAAAAAATTCCCTTGTTCTAGTATCTTAAAATGGGGATGTTACATTCTATCATATGGATAGTGAATAGGGGTTAATTTATTTTCTATTGAAGGAAATTTTAGTTCTTAGAAGTTTCAAAAAGGGTGTAAAATAATTGAGTTTACAAAATAGTTTTATGGGCAACATGATTTAGATAAGAGGAAAATAGTTTTGTTTTGAACAGATGGATGTTTCATGATATCTACTTTACATATATGTGATGTACATGTCCTGAGGATTCCATATATGGGTCACATTCCATAGTTTAGTTGATCTTGGGTGATCTTGAGTCCCAAAGGTGAAGACTGACTACTAGAAACAATTGTTTGGTGAAGGATATGAGCCTTTTGGCCCATTTTATGAACTATTTGATTGGTATAAGTAAAAGTGTGACAATGGATGATGTTTAAATGTTATATTAATTTTTTTTTGTTATTTTTAGATCTTGAATAATCACAGTTTTTGTGTTAGTGGATTTTACTCATCTTAGTGATGGGGTTTTTAGACTTTTTGGTACAAGTATGAAGGTTTTGGGAATGGCCGACCTATATGCTTCATTTTTAAAGGTTGTAATGAAGTATTTGAAATGTTTTTAATTTTAATATTTAAAACCAAAATAGGAAAACTGGCTTGGTTTGAATTTGAATCAAGAATAAAGTATAAAGGTGATGTTTTGGGTGCAATCTTGAGCTAGTTGAGCAAGAGAGAAAAATTATGACCTATGTGAGAGTGTTGTGTAGGTAACAAGGAATGTATTGAGATTTTATAGAGTTAATGCATGTTGAATAATGTTTTCAAGAGTGTTTTTAAGGGTTTTAAGAAAAGAGAAATGAAGAAAGTTAAAGATAGAGCAAGTTTGAGAAGCTAGGGTTTGAACAAGGGTTTCAAGGTGAGAGATCTGAATCAATAATCATAATTAGTTTTGGAAGAAACAATACATAAGATATATTATTCAAATTTGGTTAATTGGGTTCTTCATCTTCTTGTGGGGTTGTAGCCTCGTTGTAGAGTTGGTTCTTTACAAAAATATGGCTTGGTGATCTTTGTAGGGTTAGTGATCTACTAAACTAGGGGTTGATTATTTTTGTGAAGTTGGTGTTTCACTAAATAATTTTGATTTGAGTAATATAATCATAATTTTTAATAATTTTTCTTCCCCTTGAGGGTTTCCCACTTATATCTTATGTTATTGTTTTGCTTCTCTTGTTCATGGTTAATTGAATGTATGTTATATGTTGTTGCACACACTTTAATGGATGGTTAATTGATTAATGGTTTTTGTGAGCAATATGAAACTAAAATTAATTTTATAAGGAATGATTCATGACCCACCCCTCAGTCCATTGTTCTTCCAACAATTGGTATGAAAGAAGGTCCTTTTTTACAAGTTTGATCGCTTGAAAAGAGATTCTTTCAATCAATATAATGGCGAGTCAACATAGTGGTTTCTCTACCAGTAAGGAACCTTTGTTTGATGGTGTCAATTATGTTTTTTGGATTTTTAGGATGAAGAATCATATTATGTCACTAGGGTTTAATATTTGGTGAGTTTTGGAAGATGGTTATGTTGCTCCTACCACTACTCCAACTACTGCTGCAGAAAAGAAGGAAAGTAATGACAACTCAAAGGCTATGATTGATATCATGTGTTTCCTAGGATAGTCTGAGATGGGAAAGGTAATGCATTGAAAGTTAAAAAAAATGGGAGAAACTTCAATTTCTGTATGAAGGAGATTCTAATGTAAGAATTGCTAAGCTACAGACTTTTAGAAATTAGTTTGAAGGTCTTAATACAAGTGATGATGAGTCCATTGCATCATATTTTCTTAGATTTGACAATATTTTCAACAAAATTAAATGTTTAGGAGAATATTTGAAAGAGGAATTTGTATTCCAATAGTTTTTGAGATCCCTAAATCATAGGTTTGATTCTAAAATATCTTTTATTGAAGAGGCAAAGGATTTAACAAATTTTAACATGGATGAGTTACATGGGAATTTTACTGCATATGAAATGAGGGTTGTTGATTCTAAACCAGTTAAGAAAGAGGTTTATTTCATATATAAAATGAATACTAAGGGTAAGAATACCAAGGAGGTTGATGATGCTATTGAATTTGAAGATGAAGAAATCTTTACAATTCTTTCTAGAAGATTGAATGTTGGAACTAGTAAGTACAAGGGTAAAATTCCTTTTAAGTGTTTTAATTATGGTAAAGTAGGTCACTTTTCTACAAAGTGTCCTCATAGGCATGAAAAAAAAGATGATAATGATCATGAAGGTGGATATGAAAATAAAAACAATAGATACAATAAAAATAACGAGTTCAAAAAGTTTGATTATGAGAAGAAGGGTAAAAAGAGTTTTTACACTTAGGAAGAAGAATATTCCTTTGAAGAAAGTAGTGAGAATGATGGTTCAGATTCTGAGTCTCAATTTGATCATAGATATGTAGGTGATTTGTTCCTATCCATTTCAAAAGATGAAATGACATCCACTAGTGGAGGCTCTACATTGTTGGGTGATTTTATATCACGATCTTGCAAAGATTCTAAAGAAGAAGATGATGTTGAGACTAAATTAGTATGTATCCAATCTCAATTGAAACATGTTGAAAGAAACAATGAGAAATTAAAATCAGAATTCAAGGAATATGAAGCAAGGATTCAGGACCTAGAAGAGAAGCATTATGATATTACAAAAAAATCTTGATGAAACTATGAGAAAGTTAGAGATGCAAATGAGTACCATTACTCTTAGCTTAAAATATAAGGAAGAAAAAGTGGCCATTCTTAAGAGAGAGCTATCAGATGTTGTAAGGAAAAAGCATATCAAAAATTTAAGGGAGTTCCAAGGCTATTGATGATATCTTGATGAATAAGAAATCATCAGGTGACATAATTGGTTTGGGTTTCAAATAAGAATCTGAAGCTAAGGAAATGAAGCAAAAACAACTTTTTTTAAGAAAGGAAGTAAGTGAACCAAGAATCAAGGAAGGAAATAAGGTGACTTACATCAAGGAAAATGAGAATACTAAGCCTATTATAAAAATAATTCCTTAATGTATGAAATATATTTTAATGGTTACTATTTTACTTGTAATGGATGTAGTCATAGGGAAAAGGAGTGTAGAAGATCTACTATACATGATCATCCACAGAGAGATAGTAGGAGTGAGATAATAAGAGTTTGGTATGTTGTAATTGTATTGAGAAAGGTCATGTTGCTAGATTTTTTTTAAATTATCCAGCTAAACAAGTTAAGGGCTAAAAAATAATAACTCAGTGGTATGCTTTAGCTCTAATAAGGTTGGTCAAGTTGTAAGAGAATGTGACTTGTTTATCAAGGAAAGATCAAATTTTTTAGGGACCTAAGGTGAAAGAGAGAAGTTTTCATAGGTATAGGATGTATGATATCAGTCAAGGTAGGATTTGGGATCCTAGAAGGAACATAATTGGCCCAAAAATACATGATTTAAATGCTAGACAGGATGTATCTTAGGGTACATATCAAAATCAATAAGAAGAATGATATTTTTTGGTGTCTAAGAGGGTTTGGAACATTTTCAAGACCATATTTTAGGTGATCATGGTGTCATATGCCTCTACTAGGATTATTAGAGGTATATTATCCCATATGAAGCATTGGAGTGATGGGGGGGCTATCTAGGTATGTGTTTGACTCCTCCAAGGTGTCAACCTAAGATGTCTTAAGTATCTAAGAAATTTGTTATTCTCCATTTGATTATTCGAGATGTGAAGATGATTAGGTCATTATACTAGTTTCTCAAAGGTGTGTATGTTTGTGTTCTCAAGTCTGTATCCACCTTATCATGGTGTGTTATCAGTATTTAATGACTTAGTGAGTGTAAGGATTGTGTTGTTGTCTCAAAAAGATTTTTTTATGTCATGACATTCATGTGAAGAGTATTTTGTTAGTCTTCGTTAGTGATTAGTGTTGATTGTATGCAAAAAGTCTATGTTACCTCTTAAAGGTGGGTTTGAGTCCTTTTTAGTCAAGCCATTATGTTAAATGGTGAAAATTATACTCCATCATGACGTATAATATAATTTAAGTGTTTGTGAGTCAATAAATGTAATCTGAAGTATCATTTTTATTGAGTCATGTCATAGGATATTGTCAAGTGTTTAAGAAGTCTAAGTCTGGGTATGAGTCAAAAGAGTTGCTTCATGGTCATCAATTAGATTAGATGTCATAGTTTCATGCATAAAATGGATAAAAGGAAGGTCAATCTCCTCAAAGGAGAGTTGAAGAAGAAATGAGTTGCCAAGTATGATGACTTGATTAGACCATCATCTCAAAGACATCTATGACAAATTTCTTAAAGGAATGGTGAGGAAAAATCAAGGTGGGTTCAAGTAAGAAAGCATTATTCATATTTCTTAATCATTTCAAGAATTCCCAGGGCACTAAAATTTGTTGATACAATGCTGATATAAAAATTTGAGACCTTGAAACCAAAATATGTGCATTTTGAGGTGTTTCTGTCCTGACTAGATTCTAGGAATTCATAATAAGTGGTATGAAAGAAAAGTTATTGAAGGTGAAAATGATCGAATAAAAAGCTAAAAGTTGGAAAAAATCACCTCTATAGTGAAATATTTGAGATTAAAGTGGTTTTAAATCTAGAAGTTGTCAAATTTATTTGAATTCTATGATAGTTTCTAGTTTTTATAGTGAAGAATGTTAAAGACCTAATTGACAAAGAATTACTTGCAAGCTAGGAAAATACCTCACGATGGCTTACTTCAAGATTCATGAAGTTGAATACATGGTCTAATGGGTTCTCAAATCAGGTAATTTCTCTTTTTAGAAGTGAATTCATAAAAAATTAGATGTGTCTTTCTCATTTAGAAGGGCAGGTAATTTATGTGCACAATATGAAGTGACAAAAAAAGTTTGGAAGTTGTCATAATGATTTAAAAAGTCTATCAAGAATTAATAAGGTCACAAATCTATGCAAAATTTGAAAGAAACAATAAGGATAAAATGTGATATGTTTGACTTCTTAGAGTATCACCTATAATGTTTGAAGTTAAATGTATAGCTACATGCATATAGGTCATTAATTGGTGAGCTCAGAGAATTATTAATGCTTGTACAAGACTATAAATTATCTGAGATAGTGTCCAAATATAATGAGAGTGTTATACATGATCCATATCACTCAAATGTGGAATCACAGTGAAGAATATTATGAGGTAATAAGGTTATTGTGCAAGAAGTTGAAGCATGAGATTCTACATGTATGAAGTGATTGCCAAGCTCATTCATGAGGTGGTGAGATGCTCTCAAAAAAATTTACAGAGTGAGGTTGATCAGAGAAATTAAGGAAAGTGGTCGAGAAGGTAGTAGGTATGTGTTCATCCTTATTGACAGTATTAAGATTAAGTGATAATATTATGACATACTACAGGTATGAAAGGTCATATATTTCCTAATCAGGGGGAGCTACTCTTAGTCTCTTATGAAGGTCTTATAGCTCCAAAGGATTAGCATGATGATGAATAAAATGTTTGAAAGTAAATACTAGAAAGTATTTTATGGTCTAAGATTGTTAAGATTCATATATGAGATAAATAAAAGAAGGTCTATGATGAGTAAAAATGATCTACAGATGTCTATGATATTCTAAGGACATTATATGGTGGAGTAACCCCTTAAGGTAGTATTTGAGGTATCTAGTCAAGAATGCAAACTCATCCACCTAGAGGTTAGTCATCATGAAGGATGCATATGAAAATGTAACAAGTAATTATAACTATTCTGATTATGAATGACCATTATTGCTTCAAAATAGTAATCCTACAGGTATGTAGGTGGAAAATAAGGTAGGGGAAGTCGGTATTTGAGTCCAAAATCATGAGAAAAGTAACAAATATGGTTTTTGGGTAAATCAAGAGTTATGAAAGTTTAATTTAGACAATTCATTGTCTCTTGAGTGATGATTCTTCCTTAACAATGGTTGCAGGACAATCAAAAGACAAGAATGGGTAGATATAGGTCAGTGAAGTATGGTCATGATAGGGGAAGTATGATTTGAAATTATCGAAGGTGCTATAGATGGCTACAACATATGAAATGGTATTTTTTTATTTCCTATTCTAAGGTCAAGTAATTTAGGAATAAAATATGCATATTTTGACTCAAATATGGTTAAAATCTATTAGAAGATGGTTTGGGACTATGCCAAGATAGTTGAGTCATCTTCATGACAAGAAATAAAGGTAAGAGGATTTATTTTGTTTTTTTCCACTAGATTGGGATGGCATGAGTCGAAAGAGAGAAACGGGAAGTTGTGTCATAGTGTGTATAGTGTTTTGAACTTATCAAAGTTGGTTGTATTTACACTGAAGAGTTAATTGATGGATTTCAGTTCTCAAGTGATATGAAGGGCAAGATATGGTATATTCAACTCAAGTTTAATCCCTAAAAAGTCAAGAAAAGACAATTGATGTGATAATATTGGTATTTTTGCCTTTTATTACTCGTTGATGGAATGTTCATGATGTACATGCTTCAGATTTAGGTCTACTACAGTTCTCTTATGCTTTGATAGAAGCCAAAATAGAGTTTTTGGGTGTATAATATCAATTACTTGCATGTTTGTATGGTGGATGATGATTTTACTATTCAAAATAGATGTAAAATTATGTTTCATTCAAGATTAGTGGTGTATATGGGTTTTGCATTTTTTTTTTCCCAAGGGGAGTATAGTATTTTTATGCTTGAAAAGAAGGAAAAATCAAATATTATGAAAAATGAAAAGTTTTTGAGCTAGAATGAAATATTTGGTTGATTTTTCTAAAAAAAATATGATCATATGAAGCTGAGAAAGGTGAATATTATGTGGTTACAAGTATGATTTATCATTAATGTAAAAAGGAGGAGAAGTTTAGGAGGCTTTCCATTAATGACAAAGGGGGATATTGTTGGCGTGTTTTGATTTAGGTCTTGTCGTTGATGTAAAATCATATTAATGAAAAAGAGGATAATGGAGTGGAGTTATAATATTCTCATTATGATGGTGACATGGATATTCAAATTTTTATATGATGGCATGATGTGATTCAACAAGAATGGCTTGTCCTAGTAAGCCTTGACAGGTGACCTAGCTAGTATAGGTGATAGTCCATGGTGGTATGAGATTCTTGATGACTTGAGTAGAATGTTGGAAGAAGGGAGAGAATTTTTGGGGAGTTTTTAGGAACTCACATGAGTTTTAGGGTGTAGATACAAGTTGAAGACCAAGTTTTAGGTGATCATCTAGACCAAGTCTAGATGTTAGGACACATGAGGATGAGATGTAAATATATATGAGCTCTTGGAAGTATATAAGGATGTTATAAATGGTATTTTAGGTATGTTATGACCTTTTGAATATGTTTCAGGGTGAGTTATGATGTCATTTCAATTGAACCTATTATAGATAGTGCAAAACCCTAAGGACTAGCTGTGTAAATGAGATGAGATGAGAATATGGAGAGATATTTTAGATATAATGATGATGTGATATAATTAAAATAGGTGTCTTAGAGGTGTGAGAACAAATTAGAGTCATTCTTAAGAGGATTTTGAAAGATTACTCAATTTTCGTGAAATGGGATCTAAGAAAGGGTGTTTTCTAGCTTGAATTGCACCTTCTGATGCTCACCCTAAATTGTGTTATTTGCATGGGAAATTTTGGATTTAAATTATGTTTCTACATCGAGTATATAAGGTTTCAAAAAAATATTTAGTTCATTTAATTTCCACATTTTCATGAACGAAAGTTAAGAAGGTAGATAATTCATTATGTGTTTAAAACCCTACCTCAAAAGTGGAAGGAGAGATAATGCTACTAAGCACACAAAATTTATTACTATAATATGAATTATGATTTTATTAAATAGAGGAATCCTCTAGTTTTCCATAAAGTTATGGTAGTGGTTGTGGTGATGAGTGGACCCCACTCAAATAAGCCTATTTATGAAGAAAGTTTGGGTTGGGACAAGGTTGTCCAAATGAGTTACAAATAAAATGGAAATTATTTTTACTATGTGATATTTTATTCATTTTCAAGATTTTTTTAGGTCATGGTGATGCATAAAAATGGAAAAGTGTGCCCTATTTGTGAAGACTAGTCAAAGGGTAATTTTAGGGCAGTTTCAAGTAGTTTGCAGAGATGAGATTGGTTGAAGGACTTCCACTTAGAGTTGGAAGTATTTAAAATATGTCACAATAATATGATTCATATTTATTTCCTTTGGTATAATTTTTTCTCAAGATGATGATATTTTATGGGTAATCCAGGCCAGTTTTTGGAGATGAAGGTTTCTTTATTTTCAAGATACAATTGCTCAGGCTGAAAGAATGATGTTGTTGAGTCATGAAATGGATTTTTTTATACTTGATATCACCTAGAGAGTGAAGAGGGGTGAATTTATTTCATATTTAAGTAATTTTTAGGTCTTGGAAGTGGTATAAATGGTGTAAACTAGTTGAGTTTGCAAAACAGGTTTCTGGGTAGCATGATTTAAAGAAGTAGAAAGTAGTTATGGTTTTAAGAAATGGATGTTTCATTATGTATAACTTTAATATATGTGATGTAAAGGTATTAAAAATTAAATATATTGGTCACATTCCATATTTTAGTTGATCTTGGGTGATATTGAGGCCCAAAGGTGAAGACAATGTGTTGGAAATAGTTGTCTGGTGATGGATATGAGCCTTTTGGCCCATGTTATGAAATATTTGATTAGTCCAAGTAAAATTGAAACCATGAATGATGTTTAAATGTTATATTACACATTTTTGGTGATTTTTAGAGCTTTAATAATAATAGTTTTTGTGTTAGTGGATTTTACTCATCCTAGTGATGGGGTTTTGAGTCTTTTTGATACAAGTATGAAGGCTTTGGGAATGGTCGGCCTATATGGGTCATTTGTGAATGTTGTAATGAATTATTTGAATTTATTTAAGTTTCCTTGTTTGAAAAAAAGGATGAAAATAGATTTTTTTTGAGTTTGAATTAATAAGAAAGTATAAAGGTGATGTTTTGGGTGTAATTTTGAACTAGTTGAGAAAGAGAGAGAAAGTGCGACCTATGTGAGAGTGTTTTACAGGTAAAAATAAATGTTGTGAGATTTGAGATAGTTCATGATAGGTTAAAAAATGTTTTTAATATTTTATGCAAGGGTTTTAATCAAAGAGAAGTGAATAAAGTGAAAGATAGAGAAAGTTTGAGAAGTTATGGTTTAACAAGGGTTTCAATGTGAGTAAGTTGAATCAGTGATTTCAATCAGTTATGGAAGTAATAAGACATCAGAGATATTATTCAAAGGTGGTTGAGTGGGTGATGTATCATCTTGAGGGGTTATAGCCTCTTTGTGGAGTCAGTGCTTCACAAAACTAGGGGTTGGTGCTCCTTGTAGGGTTGGTGCTCTACTAAACTAGGGGTTGGTTCTCCTAGTGAAGTTGGTTCTTCACTAAATAATTTTTAATTCAGTAATATAATCATAAGTTTCAATGGGTTTTCTTCTGCTTGATGGTTTCCCACTTATATCTTATGGTTTGGTGCTTCTTCTCTTATTCATGGTTAATTGAATGTATTTTGTATGTTGTTGTGCACACTCTAATGGATGGTTAATTGATTAATGGTTTATGTGAGAAATTGGAAATTGAAATTAATTTTGTAAGGCTTGATTCATCCCCCTTCTCAGTCCATTGTGCTTCCAAAAAATTGTAGATAAAAATGATGTAAATGTGGCAATTTGGAAGGTAGAAACCTAATGAATTCATATAATATAACATCCTTTGGCTAATTTATTGTAAACATGTTCAATAAGAATAGGAATTTTTACTTAGCCTAAATAGAAAAAGTTAGAAATATTTTAGGATTATTTTAATGATATGTCTTTCCACACTTTTCTCTTGACATGTATGATATGTAGTCAATTTTTGTTTTGATTTTCAGTTAAAGAATAAATATCTCTCCAAGAATAGTTCCACATTATTGGTGGAATGAATGAGAATAATATGGAGAAGAAATATTTAAATACTATTTTAATCACTCATTTTTGGAAATTACAATTGATGGAGTTATTTTGTCAATCTTTAACCAAAATACAATAGCATAATTCTAAGTATCTTGGCTACGCTTGAGTAATTGTTTCACATTATTATAAAAGTGGAGTAAGGGCCTACTCGCATGGAGGAATAAGTTTAATGTTTTATAGCTATTTTACTGATTTTATTTCCACCATCACTCTATTTTCATAATTCGATTTTCATAATATTCTTAAGCTAGATTTTATTGCAACATAATTAAGATTTACTTTGTTTCATCCATTTTTTGTCAATTATTTTATCAAAGGACTACCATGAAAATTATTTCTCCTCCTTGCATACATCCATTGGAAACTTCTTGGATTTGACATTCATTAAGATTAAATGATGAGAATTGAAATAACCCTTGTCTTAACCCACAAACAATTTACTAGGAATTTTATAAGGGTTGTAGGATCACAACTATCTTAGTTCCTAATATTTCAATGTTTCTAATGTTAATGTACGCACCCAAAATTGTATAGTGCCACATTAAAGGAATGGCAAGTCTCCAACGATGAAAGAATCCTTTTCCATAATAATGATGTGATCCAAATCCTCTCCCTTCACCTTCAACATATTTTTTTTTCAATTTATTTATCCTTGTCTATAATTTTGTTAGTTTGTTGTGTCTTCATTAGCCACTCTTTTCCCCATTCACACTTATTTTGGGGTTTAATTCATGTAACCTCCAGTCTACTTAGACTAATGGTTATGCTATAGACACAAAATCACACACTTGGATACATTCCTAGGTCCTAATCACATACTACTATTCATATGATTACGAAGTGAGAAAATAGCAATTGATAGCTATTTTTGGCCTTTTGTCTGTGTTTGTTATTTTCTATTTGGCCTTTTACACCCTACAATATAGTCTAGCTGTTACTTATTTATCTTTCTTGACTCTGAACACTAGCACCCAGGAACCCTCGTCCCCTCTGGGTGCCCCCAACCTCTTTATATATTTCTCACCTCTTTTGGGGATCTTGTTTTCTTATGGGTTGGCCTTTTAGTTGTCAATTCCAAAATTTAAACAATGGAATCATATAAATAAAACATTATTTGACTATAATAAAGGACCAAGATCTAAGCATCTATTATCATCACCTAAGGTTGGATTCAAAGGATTTCTAAGATAATCAAGGAATCCATCTAGCATTCACTCAAAGGACAAGGGAATCCATTTTATTCATACACACATAGGAGGGGAAGTTCATTTTTCCATCCACACATCTATTTACATTGATACATCTAGTTACTTTTCACTCTCAAGTGCATCTTTCACAAGTGATTCATAGGGCACAATTTATACACACACACACACACACAAGACCTGTATGGAGTATGAGATGTAGTACAGTGCTCAAGTGTAAGTTCACTCTTTCAAGTAACCACCAGTGTTAGTCCAAGTCCCCATTTGCATATTTTTATTTTTAGGATTTGATGTGTTCTAGGGTATTTTAGGTTATCTTTATCTTTGTAGGTTACAAGAAATTTTTTTAGACATAGTGTGACATACATGCGACCAAAAACGAAGGTTAATGACCACCTTGTGACACAAGAAAAATAAAATTTTGACCTCTTTCTCAATCACAGGAACCCAACAAGAGTCTCTAGTGCCTACACACCCTCGTCCCAGTCCAAGCTTGTCTACAAATCATAAAATTTTCCAAGTGTGGTTCCAACAATTTCCTCCTCTTTTTCATTAGTTATCAAGTCCATAACACTTCAGGATTAATTGTGAAATTAGCTAAGTTTTCTATTTCCTATTTTGCACCAAGGGTTTCGTATTTCTTTATCTTATGTCTTGCGTCAAATATGTGCTTTATCATTTATATATTACATGTGACTAAAATATATTAGGGTTTTACAAAAATTCAATTTTTGTTAAATCATGTGGTGAACCCATCTCATTCAAACACTCGTGGGTCCTCATATTATCACTTCTTTCATTTTCCTAGGATCCTTTCATCATGGATATCTCCATTCATGGTTTTGTGTTGACCAATCTTGCTTTCATTTTAATACTCATCTAGACATAGTATATCGATAATTCGTAGATGAATTTTCTCAACAAATTACTTTCCCATCTAATATAGCTGATAATCTTTTTGTTTATGACAATGATCCTCCCTTATATATTGGATCGTATTTATAACATGGGTATTAAGCAGAAAATAATCGAGAATGGATTTGAGCTCAATATTTTTACTCTATCACTCCTTCAGAACATTAGTATTTTCTTATCTTTTGTTATTCCAACATCCATTTCTATCTGTGTGTATGATTCTTCTACACCTCTGTGCATAGGAATTATCACTTTTCCACTCATAGTTGGGCAAAAAAATACTCCTACTATATTTTTGTTATCGATATCCTAATTCAATCCAATTGCTTACTTGGTAGGCCATGGCTTCATGTTATATAGGAAGTACCTTATATAGTTCCCTCATGTGCTAAATTATTACATGAGGGCCTTGAATATATAATCATCATTTATCGTGACCCATTAAAATATTTCCATCTAGATATAACCATTGTGTTACCTACTCTAACTCATGTTATTAATACACATCCTATTGTTGATTAACAATCTGCAAATTATCTTGCTAATTTACCTCCACTTGTAGGAACTGTTTGTGCATTAGACACCATCCCATCAGCTTCACCCTCACCCACTCCTACTAATGTTATAGTAATTTTTTGAGGGTATCTCCATACATTGGATGGCATTACACATTCCTCATATTCTCATGAGGAACCTATATCTGCACTCCTTCCTTTCAAATGCACTCATTTCATGAATAATTTTTATTTTCCACACATTTAATTCAATCCCACTTTCTTTGACACCATTTGCACGTATGATGGCTTGGCTCAGATAGGATTCACATTAGATGATATCCTCCCTCCATAACATTCTCCTCATCTATATCATGGATATTTTTTCATTACTTCTACTTATGGTCTTTGCGTCTTCCATATATCCATCTTTTTTACATGCACTCCTTGCCTTTCTCCACTTACTCTTTGGAAATATTGGCTTGACTACATTATTAGAACTCTGGATCTTGATCATATTGATATCACATTTCCTATGAATTTTGGCCATGTTTCTATTTTAAATGATTCATTTCTCGACCATACAAAAAACCTTACTCGCACATGGTTTTCCACTACCACCTTTCACTGATGAGGAATACGTAATGGACATGTACAAATTACGTCATAATGGATCCTTGCATGATAAACCACATACTATTGCTTACCAAGTCTTTGATGCATCTCCATTTGGCTTCGACCATGATAATGATGATATCTTAGATGATGTTACTTGGTTCTTATTCACATAATACACATAGGGGGAATCATGCTTACTTCCCCCTCTTATCATTATCATTTTTCTTCATTTCTACTATCATGCTCTATGTTTCACATCTAGTCTTTCTCATTCATCATACACACATTGATACAAATAACCTGTATTGGCATTACTTTGTGACACAATCTAGCTCTATGGTTCATACTTGACTTCTAAAGGTCTAAATCTGAAATGAACCTCACCACATTCAAACTCTTTATGTTCTATTCTTTATTGATCTATCTATCTAGTATACATTCTCAAACCATTTCTCGTTGACACAATCTTGTTCTATGGTTCATTCTTGACTATTGTAGTTTATTTTATAATGAAACTCATTTCATACAAATTCATACCCATTCACTCTGGGGGGGCACACTTCTCTTATCACATTCACATTGCATATCATTCCATCTCACTCATTCACAACATATTGCATATCTTGGTTACACATATTATTGTTTTCTCATACTCGTTACATGTACACTTTGTTTCACATACTAGAAAAATACTTAGTATTTCATTATCTTTCTTATATCCACATGCAGATTCACTTGTTATCTAGTTGTGAATGTATAATTCCTATAAATACTTACATGCATCGTGGATGTTTGGAATTGTACCTCTTACTAGTCCCAACAAGGCTCTTGGGGGCATCTACTTTCATACACACTACATGTGTTATTGTTTCATTTTATAATACTTCCTATTATTACTAGTATGCTACTCTAGTGATATATACACATCTTGACATAATTTTTATATTTCTACCATGCTAATGGGTGCTTCATGTGCAGCATTTGATTTGCAATAATTATTTTCTACCATGGTTGTTTGATACTTTGCTTGATACGGTTTTCCATTTATTACCATTGTTTGTGGGTTATGCCCTATGTATTTCTTGTTCATTTCTTGTATTATTTCAGTCACTTTGTCCCTAATTATCTTGCAACTTTGTGAGTGATGTCCCATCTTTGAAACCCAATTTTTGCGATCTACATTGTCTTCTTTTTTTCTAGATTACACATTTTCTTCTATATGCATATTCATCTCAAAATCACTAACACATATTTCTAAACACTTTGTTTACATGTGACATGGTTTTTACGAAGCACATTCCCCCTATAGGGTATTAGTTTATGATTAACATCTAGTCCTCTCCTTTAGGTCGTATCCTCCCAGCAACGTTGCATGTACCCAAAACAAGGGGGGCATACATTGGGTGAATCATTCACCACATACAAAAAATTGGAGATTTAGTACAAGCGTGTACATTACAAGAACATAACACAATTATATTCATATAATGGCCCATATTCTAACTTGAGTCATCAATTCAGTACAAATGTCAGTGAACATATACAGACACTAGTGCTTGGACACTCTTGGGCTTTTTTGGGTGCCTATGAAAAAGGGGAAATTACAATTACTTTTTTAGATTGGCATGGTTTTCCACAGTTCATGGAGCAGTTTTCTCAGTACAAGCACAATCCTCTAGCAATCAGAATGCATTATGCTTTTTATAATTGGATCAAATTGGATCAAACATGGAACAAAGAAGCATCACACCATCTATAGTGGTGTATGAATTCAGGAAGCAATAAGGGATGAACAATAACACTAGACCTTTCTCCCTAAAACTCTTCTTCTGTGGCATGATATCACCCAAAAAAATCATTCTTTCCATGAGATCGCCCAAAATAATCACTCTTGGCATGACATTTCCTGAAAAACTCACTCTTCTACAACATTTTCAGAACACTTTCTATCCTTTTAACTCATCATGAATCAGGTGCACATGTTCCTTTTTAGTAATTTTTCACATTTTTACATACTTTACATGATTTTCATAGATTTTTCATAATACATGACTTTGAATACTCTTCCACTCTTCTTTTGTAGTTTCGTCTTTAATACATAATAAAAAGCAACCCCACATCAACAAGCACAAATGATAATAATGACACGTATAACACAACACAACACATACACTTCACCCCATATGGTCACTTCCTTTTTCTTAGCTTCCACACTTCATTTTATCACTCCATGCTTTTTCTTGTCTTTTTGGCATGCTTTCACCATCAATCTACATGGTTATCAAGTATGCATCTCTTATCTACTTTATGTTATCGAGTATTCACTCAAAAACATAAAGTGGGGGAAACTGTAGACATAAAATCACGCACTTGGGTACAATCCTAGGTTCTAATCACATACTACTATTCATATGATTCCTAAGTGAGAAAACTAGATTGGTGACTATTTTTGGCCTTTTATCTATGTTTCTTATTTTCTATTTGCCCTTCTACACCCTACAGCCCAATTTGGATTTCACTATTTTATCTTTCTTGACTTTATACACCAACGCCTAGTCAAGATTCCAGTACCTAGGTACCCTCATACCCTCTTGGAACCCTGGACCTCTTTGTATCTTTCTCACCTCTTTTTTGACTCTTTTATCTTTTGGGCATCTTTTTTTCTTATGGGTCATACTTTTATTTGTCAATTCCGAAATTCAAATAAGGGAATTATATAAATACAAAGGTATGTGACCATAATAAAGTACCAAGCTCTAAGAATCTATTATCACTACCTAAGGTTACATCTAAAGGAAATCTAAGAGCATTTAGGCATCCATATAACATTCACTCAAGGGACAAGGGACTGCATTTTTTACATACCATAGGATGTGAAGTTCATTTTTGCATCCACACATGTATTTACATTGTTACATCTATCTATTACTTATTATCAAGTGCATCTTGCACAAGAGATTCCTAGGGCACACTTTATACACACACACAAAAGAACTACATGGAATCTGAGATGTAGTACAATGTTTGATTGTAAGTTCACTCTGTCGGGTGACCACCAAGGTCTGTATGAATCTCCATTTGTAACTTTTTATTTTCAGGATTTGATGTGTTCTAGGGTTTAACATGTTATCTTTATCTTTGTAGGTTCCATGTGAATTTTGTGGACTTAGTGTGACATACAGGTGACCAAAAATGAAGGTTAGTGACCAAAAACCAAGTTTAGTGACCACCTTCTGATGTAATAACAACTAGATTCTAATATATTGCATAGTATAAAGGTGCCAAGCATGGGTTTCTATTGCCTAGTCACCCTTGCCCAAGTCTAGGTACCCTAGTCCAAGCTCGTCCAAAAATCACATAATTTTTTGAGTGTGGTTGCGAAAATTTCCTCCTCCTATTTATCACTTCTCCAGTGAAAAACACTTCAGGATTAATTGTGAAATCAACTAAGTCTTCTATTCTCTCTTTTACACCTAGAGTTTCACATTTTTTTAGCTTATTGCTTGCATCAAATCTGTGTTTTATCATTTATATATTACATGTAACTCTGCAATATATTATAGTTTTATAAAAAATCCATTTTTGTTAAATCATGGACAACCACCATGGTGGTTTTGTAATAGCCAGTGTGTGTAGACCAACGATTCTTTTTGTTTTTTATCTGAGAATTCAAACTATGTTTTGAACACATGTTTCAAATTCATGAGTGATTTTATCACCCATTTCTTAACCATTTCACCTGATTTTTGGATTGATGGATTAATATTGAAATCATCTTTTCATTTTACTATCTTTATATTGTTTAATTCCTATTCTCTTGATGATTTGTCTCTTCTTGATTTCCATGTGTTCCAGACTTCTTCTTCCTCGTATTTCTATAAAAACCAAAATTTTACGTGGATGATGGGTTGGAGATTTGAGATTTGTTTTGCATTATTACTCTACCAAATTATTGTTAGGAATCACATAGACAACACATAAAATTATTTTTTTCTTCCCAGTACTGCATTTGTGATCATTTTTCTTACAACCAACCAAATCCAACATTTTCTTAATTTTCTTGCAACCAATTAGCTACAAAATAAATTATTTGTTCACCGTGCTATCAGCCAGTAATGCACACCTTCGATCTTCTGGAATTCATATCTAGAAAAGGAAAGAAAGCTGAGGAGATAATAAATCCATCATCACACTTGGGAAGCCATCACATAACAACAATAACTAGGTTGGGGTGTATTTACATTTCTTTAAAGCTTTCTCTTGAACATTGTTATTTAGTTTAAAGGAAATACATTTGTTTTAAGTGTTATAATTTATTACTTATACATTTCTAGAATATTTTGTGTATGAAAAAACTTCCATTGATATCTTCTTCCCTACATATCCCTGTGGATTTGCAAGGCAAAGAGGTTAGAGGAAGATTCTATGTCTACGATTCTTCATTTGTTTCTTCATTATTAGTTGTTCCATTTAGATTAATTTTTTTATCTCTTTCTATAGATTTTATTTTATTTTATTTGTTAAAAACTAGAAAACACAAAAAGATAGTTTAGAATTTTGATTTTCTTTATTATTATTTTTATTTAAAACATTTATCAAAAAATTCAAAATAAATTAAATAGTTTACTTTAATTAAACGCTGGAAAATTGAATTAAGTTAATTTTAAATGGAAAAAACAATTTTCTTTTATTTTATTTAAATTAATTTGTTTCATTTATTTAAAGCTAGGAATTTAAAGTAATTTAGAATTGGAATGAACGCAATCCTTGTTTCCTTAGCAGCCTAGGCTACCAGCACTTAGTCTATAGTTCCTTTAGTTACTAGTTTATTTCCTTTCGTGCTTATTTGGTGCCCACCTGACCATTCTAGGTCTGCCTTGACCACACGTAAGAATATTTGATCCAATTGTAAAGCCACAAAACATTGATAGAATCCAGGTAGACATCAAATAAGTTTTATGCTAGTTAGTATTTAGATCAAATCTTGTGCCACCTGAGATTATTGGTCAACTTACCACCCTCAATGACGAAGTATAGATTGCAAAATATTATTGGGCCAGCCAAGATGATAGGGTTAGATCTCACAACCCTTGATTTTTCTTTTGCACATCTCCTCTCACACTTATATGACCCTATTTAGATAGGATTATTTAGAGGAAGAAGGAAAATTCCCTCATATCTATCAACTAGGTTGAGCTATGTATGGTTTTACTGACATAAACCTACAGCTATGCAAAATGATCATTCTTGACTACTGTATCACCCTCAAAAAGGTTAGGTGGGCCGTTATCAATATCAACAAGAAAATCCCTAATTTACAAGTTGAGAATCTATGATTGCCTTGATTGTCAATCCTTCCATTACCTTATTTCCTACCTATCCTACTTACATTACATTGATTCATCCCATACCGATCCTACTTATCACATTCTAGCTATCTTGGCACGACCTAGGGAAGTCGTGTGCATTTGAAATCATGTGTTGATTTTCAAGCGTATAATTAACTACCAACAATAACATGTACAAAAATTTCTCATCCATAAACCTTATAAAACTTGTCCTAATGACCACAAAATCAGTAATAATTCTCACATGCAACCCATTAATGATGTTACTCCCTTGGTTGACCCTCACCCTAAAGATACAATATAAATCCCCTCTGCAGAGTCTATTCCTCTTCCTTCAGAAAATTTTTCCTAATCCTACAATATTCATCTAACCATTGATCCCTCTTCTACTTATTATCCTCTTAGGTACTACTATGGTAATTATCTTGCGCCATATTGGAATTTACTATATGAACTCAATTCCATTACTTTCAAAATACCTTTGATGGAGATCATACATACTTCACCATAGCATAGTATATTACTTATGCAACAAATTTATCATGTGGAAGATGTTTTTAATGAAATTAAGGAGTCTCCCTCCATCCCACCTTTCCTTAACCCCAAGTTTCACAACATTGAAACACTATTACCTTGACTTATCAAAAGTCCAAATAAAAATCCATAGAAATATTTAAATATCATATGATCAATGATGAAGTGTTGTTCAATGTATTTGATCCTTCCCTTATTATTATTTTTGTCATTTATGGTGCACAAGTAAAAAGAGTCTTAGTGGATCAAGGCTCTAGAATCAACGTTATTTATTTCTCCCTCATTTAAAACTGCATATTATTTTTTGATGACCTCAAACATACCAAAATAAAATGTCACGTATCTAATAAAAATCATCAGAACCCACTAGGTTCTATTTATATCATCATCACCATTGGCCATTGTATCAACCCTAATTAAAATTAATTAGCCATGATGGTTGATAATAAAGAAACTAAATAGTAAATAATGCATGCAATGATTAGTTTCATATCATATATACATACATACAAACACATAAATCACTCTATGGAAGGAATGAAAGAAATCAAAAGGTGGGTTTGGGAAAAAGGATTCACTTAGCTGATTCTAATGAATTTTAAACTATGTTGATGAGTGATCTTGATCAGAAACAAAGTTTGAAAACTATATAAATATTCTATTGCACTATTAGAGTTCCTAGGTCAAAATTTTATTATACGGTCAGGATTGTACAACATAAGATGGACCTACTATATGGTTTTTGACCTATACACAATATGGATCTAAAAATCTCAGTGTCACTCTTTTTCACTATGTAGAATATCCAGTTTCCCATTAAATAATATATTTGGAACTTGTAACTATAAAATAACCCTAGTTACCCCGCAATACACTCAAGCATAGATTAAATGAAAAATAAATTCCAATTCTTGAGTCAAAATAACCTTCGAGGTCACCCCAAGTGTGATTCACTAAGTGTTACACTATGTTTTATACTCCAGATAGTTATCCTAGAGATCTTAATTTTTTTCATCAAACTATCCTTTAACCTTGTGTTTCCCTTGTGTTTCCACACTAATGGTGGGTGTTATACAAAATAGCACCCATGTTATTTTAATAACTTCATTTAATTACATGACTTAAATGTTTTTTGTGTGGAAAGTCATAGAACAAAGGAAGTTATTTTTTCATGGAAGGTAGGAACATAGTGTTCCACGAATTCAGATAATCTACATAATAAAGGAACAAGGGCTCAAGACTTAGGTGGCTCTCAAAAATCAAAATTTTGTGGAATAAGAAGTTAGTGTTCTGCAGAAATCATTTGGAGGCACAATGTTTCACGGTTTCAGAGAATATAGTGCATCGTGGGTTTGCAAGGTACACATTTCAAAGAAAAGGGAATGTATATTTATACTCCATGCAAAAAATAAAAATCCACACAAAAAATAAAATTCACATACCAAAGGAAATCAACGGAATGAAGAAGCGATTGTTTGCGGAATAAGAAAAGTTGAAGGTTGTGTAACAAAGAAGTTAATTGAAGGTTCAACCTTCACACAAAAGATATGAATAGTGAAATAAAATATAAATCTTTAGAATAAGACCCATGGCACACGAAGAATTCATTAAAGGTAAAAGTATGGTTGTGGATTACGAGAAGAAAGAAAACAAGTTTGTAGATCATGCAGAAGCTACTAAAAGTTGTGGAATACCATGGAAAAATAAAAAGGACACAGATCATAGTAGAAACATTAGAAATCCCTAGAAGATAGAGGGAAGACATCAAATTATTTTAATTCTATAAAACAAAATAAATCTGCACCTAATTTAAACCAAGTGCTCAACCACTCTAGCAACTAGAATTTAATTTTGAATAGTGTCATCCTCCTGTACTAGTGATATGATGGTGTGTATTGGAGAAATGTCACATTCCCATACCTAGCCTATGAAATCAATGGAAATTAGTCCTTGGTGGGTGGTGAGTGGTTGGTTCCCTTCATTACTAGGGAAATTTGATCTTCTCCCTCTCTCTTCTCTTCTTTTCTAAATAGTGCAACTCACTTTCAATATAAAGGATCCTCTTTTAATTTTGTAAAGTTACCATATAGAATGATGACTAACTTTAATTTTTATAAATATGTATTGAGCTCTTGTAATGCATCCAATGACTTTTGATTGAATGTAATAGACTATCCATCCTTATTAAGAAACAATATACATCGAATGTGACTTTATTTGCACTTTTTCTTAGATTATTATCTTGTTACCTCTGTATTCTTCCATTTTATGTTTTACATGAGCTATATTTGCATTAATTTCATTTCACTATGTCATATATGCATGGTTTTAGGTTCATGGTGTTGTAAATGTTAGGAAATTAATATTATTAGTTTGAACATGAATAATGTGTGTGTAATTATATTATCTAGATGGTAATATAGTGGTGTAAGAGTTTAAATTATATTGGTGAGTTGTGAGAACACCTCATGTATCTTATTTTAGAGTAAGTTGAGTGAGTTGAGATATCTTAAGGATTGGGAGAGATTTGTGGAAGGTTGAGAGTTATGTGGGATGAGGGATGACTCTTATTATTTAGGAGATCAAATTTGTGTGTGTGTGTGTGTGTGTGTGTGTGTGTGTCTATATATATATATATATATATATATATATATAACGTAATGATATCTTAGATTATTTCAAAGAATAATTAATATTATTTCTCATGTATATTTTCCACATTATTATTCAACTTTTGTAATAAAACTCTAACAAATTATTACATTTGGTACCAGAGAAGGTTTGTTTCATTTATATGGAACTATATAATGATTATTGAGGGGAATTTCCATTTTCTAAGTGCTCATGTACATATAAATTAAAAAAATTTGATCTTTTAAAAGAACGGCTGATAAACTACATTTTTCTCAAAAACCCAGATTCTGAATCTTGCAAAAAAATTGGGTTTGTTTATTGTAATCATGAAAGCATTTTGTCAAAATATAAAAAAAAACTCATATTCGATTTAAGGAGAAATGTGGAAATTACAATATGGATTTTGTGCTGATTTTTCTCCTTACGGCCTGCTATAACCTTCAATTTTTGAGTTTTATATCTGTGTCAGTCACTTAGTTATCCTTACCTCTCCACATGGATTAAAGACTTGAACAAGAATTTAATTTCAAATCTTTCTGGAATGGTGATTATTTGAATAGATGTAATCTTCATTGACTCATTAACATTGATAGATCTACATAATCAAGATCTGATTAACTAGCACCTATTGTGGTTACATTTGATTTTTTATTTGTGAAGGACATTGACTGATATGAAGTATTGCATGTCTGCTTAATGATTATCATTCATATGGGTTCTTTCTCTAAGGTCACTTTTTTTATATGTAAAAATAACAACACCAACAATATTGATAGCCAACTCACAATCCTTTTGTCTCTGTTCTTCTTTGGCAACTATTCTATCAGATGAATCTTGATATGGCACGCCTATATGTTCCCATGTGGCATGGTTGGGGATTTCTTAACTCTATAAAAATTTGATTCATAACATTTTTAATGTAATATTGGTTAAGGTTTTTTTATTACGGGTAAATAGTTTTCAAGGGACTATACCCTGTTATAAAAAATCTCACAAGCTAGATAGAGCATCAAAAAGTAGTCCATAAGTTTGAAGGGACTATACCCTATTACAAGAAGGCTCAAAAGCCAAATAGAGTAGTAAAAGAATCCAAAAATGATCATAATCCAAGATATGCATGAGGACCAACTATAGTTTAAATGAAAAATATAAAAAGGGAACCAAAAATTGTCAAATCTGCAACAAAGTAGCATTAAAATAGCATCATTTTAGCATCAAAATAGAAATCTGGAAGCATGAATAGTTCTGGTTGACTGCTTTATCAATTTTTGTCTTTATTTTCTACAGAGAGGTGAATAATGCTAAGGAAGTGACATGGGAGGGATCCTTTTTATCCAGTTGTGAACTAAGTCCCTTTTTTAATCTAACTCCCAGATGGTAGCATGAATATTGTTGAGAATACAAACACTTATGACATGTTGCTCCATGAAGTTGTAAATTTCCTTGAGCATATAAACGGTACAATTTTTTCTACCTTTTGCATTACCCATTCTATTGTCCATAGAATTAAGGTTCTTATAGACTTGTAAAATCTACTCATTGTCCTTGTCAGGGTCATTATGCATCTTCCTCTTGCCTTCTCTCTTAAAAATATGTTTGAGATCTTCTTTCAGGTCTCCAACCTCCTTCTCCAATTTAATAATTATTTTAAGAATACCTTCCTCCGTTTCCTTGGCATAAGTATCTGTAGGATTGATAATATGTAGCTAATTTTTTGCTAATTCAATTTCTTTGCTGCTACAGAGTACCCTTTGGGAGGGGAAGGGTTGATTAATGGGGTTAAGAGGATTTTTAGTTCTGATTTTTCTAAACTCATAAGTAGTGCTGGTGGCAGTGGAATCAAGGTGGGGGGGGGGGGCAGGAGCAACTGGGATTGAGAAATGATGGGAAATACAATGGCGATGAAGCAACAGGATGAGACCTTGGTGAAGGGGGGTGGCACAAGTGTGGTTTTCAAACTCAATAACAAAGCATTCCAAGGAGTTTAAGAGATGATGTGGAAAGCTAACATGCAAATTCCTTCTAAAATGATTTAGGAAAACTAAATTTTTGTTAGGAACCGTCACATATTTTCCTTCTAAAGTGACATACCTAACAATCATCCTTGCTATTTCATCGAAGGGGCTCCAGAATGGAGGTTAATTTTATACTTTCTGTGATAAACTCAAGATTTTCACCATCTCCAAGGAATTTCTTGGATTCAGTATTATTTTCGACCCTTTTACTAAAGAATCTATCCCCATCTAAGCTCAGCCTTGTGACCTCAGCAATGAGTTCTTCAGTTATTTTAATGTAGATCTCTCCATATTCAATCGTTCTTTGTTTCCATCTAGCCACAAATTGAATAGAAATGTCTTGATCATGACCCTGCATTTTTTAAATGAGGTTAGATACCCCACCCATTTGAAAATAAGTCCATAATATCACATCATCCTTCTAGGACAGGTCAAAATGGGTTCCGTGTTACATGGAGGTCCACCCATTTAATGTTATTATTTCTTCGGTTCCCAACTACAATGATTCTTCCCCAAAACCTCTTTTCACCAACACCTTTGCATACCCAAAAAGCATCTAAATTTTGTGTGATATTAATGACCCTGCGTGAAAAGGATATAATTACTCTCAGAATGTCGGATGACTCCTTAATGATGATTTTGAATATCATATTTATCCATGATGATGTCATTGTGTACCTTGCTAGGGATAATTTCATCACTAAACCAATCTTGCATGTTATTATTAACACCATAGTTAGCAAGACTATCCACCACTTTGTTGCCTTCATGATAGGAAGTGATGATTTGGCAATTTGCAAAGGATTTTAAAATCTTAATAGATTCATAAATGAAATCCCTAATAGTACAACTAGGGGGTTGAACCTGATTTAGGAGGTTTATTATGTTCAAAGAGTCACCTTCAATTACAATATTGGAAATATTGGAATCCCTAACCAGCCTTATCCCCTATAATTTTTCCAAGGCTTCAGAATAGTGGTTTGTTTGATGGCCCATTTTTCCTGCAAATGCAGCAACAAGATAACATCTATGATATTTTATCACCCCACCTCCTCCTGATGCCTTGGGATTTCCTTTGGAAGCTCCATCAAGATTCAACTTGTACAAAATTGTGGGTGGCTGAATCCAATGAATTTTTGATCTGTCAATGCTATTTTTATCATTCTTATGCATGTTGTTAGTATCAATCTTCCAAGAAACAATTATATGTTATTTTTCCTTAGGGTATGATCTATTTTTTGGGGGCCTAAACCTTTCAATGTTATCCTTGATAGAAATAACAATTTCCTTATAGATATTATTGCATACCTATTTGTTGTTTCTGAAAATTATATTAGTTTTCCACAATCTCCATATGGTATGAGGTAGGATAAAATTCCATAATCTTCTTATCATGTAATGTTTATATGGTTTATCCCATTGCTCCCTAGTATACAAGAAGGTATTAGGAAGGATCCAATAGAGATTGAAATTTACAAAGATAATACTCCATACCTTTGAATCATATTCACAATGGAGGAAAATATGATTGATGTCTTCAGCCTATTTTTTGCACATGCAACACCTTTTAGGCATAATGAAACCCTTTTTTATTAGATTATGATTAGTGAGAATATTTCCTTGTAAAAAAATCCATGTAAAGAAAATAACTTTATGAGTTAACTCAGGCATCTAGATTCTACTCTAGTTTATACCACTTTGATTACTATAAAAGAAAATTGTATCTTAATTTGATAGTATAGTCTCCATCAAAAGAATCACCCCATAAGAGCTCATCCTTGCTATATTTTTTATTTATAGGAATGAGAGAAATTTGTTGGAAAGAGGAGACAAAAAATTATAATTTTTCCTACTCCACTTTGAGTTGTTTCTAATTTCTCTTGCTTTCATCCCATTTAATATAATCTTTTACTTTATTTCCATATTTCCACTTAAAATTTCTTTGAGGTAGCCAAATTTATCACTCAACTTGAAATTAGTCCATTTGTCTTGCCAAAAATGTATATCCTAACCATTTCCAACTTTCCATCTACATCCTTTGATAAGAATATGTTTGATTTGGAGAAAGCTATTCCAGAAAATGGAACTAGTGGGAAGTTGTTCAAAAAGGAATGAATTCACATTTTTCTAAACCAAGCATTTTATCCTAATTATTTCAGTCTAGGGTTTTTTTTCCTTAAGAAGTCTCCAACCAAATTTGGTGATTAAAGCAACATTCATCTTTCTAATATCCTTAATACTCAGTCCACCAATATATTTTGGAATAAAAGCCAGATCCCAAACCAATAAATGGTGTCTAAATCTTTCTTCATTCCCATGCCACAAAAAGTGTTTTTGAATTCTCTCAATTTTGTCCATAATTGTTGTTGGATTGTTGTAAATTGACATGATATATATGTGCAAGTTCTGAAGTGTGCTTTTGATTAATAAACATTTTCCAGCACTAGAAAGAATAACACCTTTCCATCCAGCCAATTTATTGTGAAATCTATCTAACAAGGCATTCCGAACAGTATTAGAGACTCTATTGGTGCCCAAAGGTAACCCTAAATAGGTAGTGGGTAAAGAGCTGATTTTACACCCGAAAATGAGTGCAAATCCTTTTATGTCTATCATTAGGAGTATTGAAAAAATACATCGAGCTTTTTTCAAAGTTGACTTTCTGACCAGAAGTTGCTTGATAGAATCTGAGAATAGTCTTTATAGATTTTTCCTCAATAATATAATCCATCAAAAGTAAGATTGTATCATCAAAAAATTGTTGATGCGAAGCTATATGATTGGTGGAAGTAGGATTGAATCCTTTTCGCATCCCATTATTCACAACCTTAGTTATGGATCTAATAAGGCTGTCAGCCATAATTATAAAAAGTAAGGGGGATATGAGATCCCTTTGTCTTATACCCCTACTACTAGAAAATAATTCCACCGGAGTACTATTAACAACCACTAAAAATCTAGAAGTGGTAATGCAGGCCTGAATTTTTTTTCTAAATTTTCTCTTAAACCTAAATTTTGATAAGACCTTATCAAAAAATTTCCAAGAAACTTTATCAAAGGCCTTATGCATATCTAATTTTATTTCCATGCCATATTTTTTACTTTTATAAATTGAATGAATGGTTTCATGAACCATGATTACCCCATCCTAAATGATCCTTCCTTTTATGAAGCTCTTTCTTGTTTAGAGATAAGATCAACAAGCAAAGGTTGTAATCTAGTAGCAATAATTTTGGTAAAAATTATGTAAAAAACATTTACTAGATTGATGGTTTAGAAATCCTTGAAGTCTTTAGCATCTAAATTCTTTAGGGCTAGCGCAATGTGAGTATTATTCAACTCTTTTATTACATTTCTTGTTCTATAGAATTCATTTACAGTTTTCAACAAATCTTCTGAGCATATATCCCAACATTTTTGAAAGAAATTAGCATAAAAAACATCCGGTCATAGTGCATTATCTCCTTCAAGTGAAAAAACTTCCTTCTTCGGCCCCTCAATGGAAACATGTTTTGTAATACTTGTGAATCTCTCATTAGTGATATCATTACTTGGGATGGAATCCAGAAGGAAAGAAGCCACTTCTTCATTTTAGATAATACTTTCCATTATAAAATTCTCATAAAATTTGAGAGGTTTTGATTTTATGTCATATTGATCCTTGGTAACAACACCATTTCCTTTGGATACCTAAGTTATTATGTTATAGGCCCTGTTGGTGTCGAATCACAGCACCCCTGGGACTCCGCAACATGATCGTTTGAGACTCCCAGTGCGATTGCACAACATGGAGCTTTTCCCAAGTGTGGGACCTCGCGAAATCGGAAAAGCTCTCCGGATGAAGGCCGGCTCCTTTTCCTCTGTTCAGATGCACCAATGAAACGCAGAGGTTTACCCAAAAAACCTAATCTAACTACCAAGGAGACATGGAGAGAGAAATGCATGAAAAATAAACCTAAGCTAAGGAGGTGATGCACCGAGGAATGAAGAACATATGTTTTTCCAATTAAACACAGACCACAGAAATGCAATGCAATATCATGCACAGATAAACATATTCATAGTGAAAGATCAGGAGGATGCAAAATGAAACACATAGAGGGTTGAGAAACATCCACAGTCATGCATTTATTTGCTCCGAAGGTTGATACAATACACTGCAAAAAATGCCCAGAGGCAAAGGTGCATTACAGTTTCAAATGGGAGGTTTGAGCTCCACAACTCCACCTGCCAAAGAGAAGAAGGGAGGAGGCACAAAACAAAAATGTTTTACCTTTTAAAAACAGCCCCTTCCTTACATTTTATATGGAGAAAAGAGAGGGAGAAGAGAGGAATCCGAACTCCCCCAACCACCTCCAAGACTACACTTAATTCTTCAACAACCATGGTGGTAGGTGAGATCCCCAACGCCTGTTGGGTTCGGAACTCCTTTGTGCATTTGCATCGGGTATAGAGGACTACTCGACATGCCTCTGATCCGTGTGTTTTCGACTTGTTAACCTGACTATGAAACCTGATTTCCTTTGTGCGTCGGGTTTTTTAACCCCGAAAACATATTTTCTTTGTTGTTTCTCTGCCATGCTTCCTCGGCGTGTTTTCCCACCCCCGAAACCCGAATTGCATTGTGCGTCGGATTTTTTAACCCCTCCGGCATGTCTTTTTTTGTCAGGTTTTGGTGGGCTCCCGACATGCTCTTTCACCATGCGTTTCCGACCCGAAAACCCGATTTGCTAGGTGCGTCGGGTTTTGGAAACCCGAAAACATATTCTTTGATTGGCGGGTTTCGAAGATCACCCGGCATGTCTTTTGCTGTCGGGTCTTGAAGGCCTCCCGGCATCTCCTTTGGTGTCGGATTTTTCTGCCCCCCCCGACATGTTCTTTCCCTCTGATTTTCCGCTCCAAAAACCTGATTCCATTTGCATCTGCTCTGTGCGTCAGGTTTTACGGCCCCTGCAACATGTTTCCTGGGCGTCGGATTTTGAAGACCCGCATACATATTTCTTGTTGTTTCTCTACCATGCAATCCCGCGTGTATGCCCCAGTGTCAGGCTTCTCAACCCTTCCGCCATGTCCTCCTGACTCCTCCGCTTCTGCTGGCTTTCGCGATTTGCCTCTGATTCCGTCGACTCCCAAACCCGCGTTTCAGGCGTCTGCCAGGAGGAAAAATATATACAACAATTTGGCGACTCAGGGGGTACCTGCCTGCTAGGTAGAAGATCAGTGTCCTTTTAGCAATCCATTGGGCATGGAGTCATAAGTGATAACCTGAACCAACCCGATATTTGATCCTGAACCTGATACCGCAACTCCTTCTCTGAGAGCACACTGAACTTAAGAGTTTTTCTCACCAAAAACCGCTGCAATGAACCATGCCAGAGAAAAACCAACACCACAAAAACTATGTACAAATCTAGAAATCATACATGCCCCAAATGGAACATGCAGAGTGTGCATAAGCACTTCTTCTGCTGAAAGCAAACCTACCTACTCTACTCTTACTGGAAGCAAAGGCAAGCTAAACAAACCCTACAACTGGTTGTGCAAAATAGCTTCCTTTCTTCAAAATGGGCAGCCATGCAATCGATTTGGCACTGATCACGGCTGTTTGGATGAGTGGGAAATCAACGAGAAGCTGGTCTTCCACCCAAATCATCAAGGTGTCAGCTGAAAAAAAATCCAATACCTCTTTTAGTTGCTCTGCATTTGGATTGAAAAGGTATGGCAGCTGATCCTTGGTACTCTGTAACTCACCCTCATGCTCAGAAGCAAGCATGACCGGTTGTGGCTTCTCCTTTGGCTCGAATGAAGCCAAATCCCTGATTGGGCAAGGTCTAATCCGTTTGATATGCCCATAGCTCTGATTTTCATCTCCAAAAATGGAGTTCTCTTACAGACCCTCCGAGATGGATGACGTGGAAGAAATGGTGGAATCCTTCTGTCCTTTCTCTTCCTCCAATGAAGAATATGGAAGATTAAAATCTTCCAATTTTGATTCCAAAGAGCTGCTGCAAGATGTAGGCTACTGCAAATGAACGTTCTCCTCCATGACAGTAGGCTCTGGCGTTTGGAATGTGGATGATGAAAGAGAGAATGGTGAAAACTCAATCGGTTCTTCTCCATCAAAACAGTCCTCCAAATCTGACAGGTAAACTGCCTCATTGTTGTCCCGCTGTTCGTGTTCAACTTCCTCCATGGTGTCCTCTGGATCTGTAACTTGACCACCATGGTTTCCTTCATCCTCCAACATTGAGTTTGAGAGATCAAACTCCTCTTCGACATTGGAGCTAGAGAGAGATGAAGTAGAAAGAAGAACTGAAGGTTCTCCTGTAGCCTGCTTTGTGCTCAAAGCCCTTGGATCCGCAATTTTCTCTTCCACAGCTAGATTGTGCTCCTCTTCTTTTGGATTTGGAACAACTTCTCCTTCCTCTACTAGTTGAATACAATCTTGCTCTTGATAGAACTCTTCCTCTAGCATGAAGTTTTTCAAGTCAAACTCTTCAGTCTGTTGCTCTAGAGGACAAGTTGGGACTGCAAGATCTTCTTCAGAGCTTTCTTCCTCCATGGCTGATTGTGCAACTTGAATTGGATCAGCATTTCCTTCAAATAGAGTGCCAACATGGACACTACACTCTGAGCAAACTGATTACTGATCTGCTTCTTCCTTTTGCTCTTCTTCTGCTGCAACAAAATCAGTTATGACCACCATTTGTTCAACCTTAGCCTCTTCTATAGGCTTAACCATCAAGGGGATCTTTGTTATCCCAAATTTGGCAGCCCAAACCTTCAAGCTGTCTGTCATTTCTTTTCTTTTTGGCTCTTCCTCTTGTTGTCCTTGATGACTGATTTTTTCAATTTCTTCTTCCCCACATGGAATTGGGGATGCAAGAGGAGGGATAGGTTGAAACTCAACTGATTTTACAATTTTTTGCGGTGGTGGAGGAGGTGAAACCTCTTGTTTCTTTGGAGTGGAAGGTATTTCATTTAGCTCTTGTGGAGGGGGTTTGGATTTGGAAGAGAAGAGGGTGGAAAAACTGAGATGGGATGGAAGACTGAGAGATGGAGACATGGGATCAACATTTGGGATAGCAGATGGAGAGTTTAAAGCTTGACACTGCTGAGATGAAACAGATTCGGAAAGAGGAAAAGAAAAGGCATGAGAAGGTGTGCTTACTCGTTGGCAAGGTTGTTGAATACTCCTCTCATACACCTCTATTTATTCAATCCACTTTGCAAGCAAAGGCAGCATTGCAATCATGAAGTCAAGCTTCTCCTGAGGGCTGTAATGCCTTGGAAAAGGTCCCACCCATGGACAGGGTGCTCCACAACCGATTCCAAATGCTCTCATCTGTGCCTGAGCCCTGGACTGCACTATGTTTACCTCCATCTTTTGGATCTTCTCCAACAGACCAGCATCTTGGATCTGATGGTATTCATTGTATACACACCCTTGCTCTTGGAAAGCTCCATAGCCAAACTGACTTTGGCACAGCTGCTCATATGGGTATGCATACTGATCTTGAATCTACTCAAAATGCTGATTTGGAGGATTCGTAAAACATGTTGGAGGTGTGATATACTGTTTTTGTTGATGTGAATTCCATGATGGAAATGAAGTCATGATTGCACAACCTCATAGAATGAAAGAATGAAAGAGATGGAAAGAAGGATGAATGGAAAATGAATAAAAATGAATGGAAAGGAAGATCTGCAACTTCAGAGATGGGTTTTTGACCAGATGGAGTCACCAGATGTGTTTGCAAGTGCCTCCAAAGGCTGAAATCTTCACAGGAACACACCAACCTGCAAAAGATGAAGTGGAAGACCTCTAAGGTCCCACCTGGCGTGCCAAAACTGTTGATGCAGAATCACAGCACCCCTGGATGCAAATCAGGCTTCTAGGTTGATCACTCAGGCATCCAGTGTGATTGCACAACATGGAAACCTCTCTCCAAGCGTGGGACTTGTGAAACTGAGAGAGGAATCTCCAGAGAAGGTTGGTTCCTGCTCCTAAACTACCTGCCACAAGCTATTCCAGTGCAGGCAAGCTAATCTAATCCTAATCTAACCATGCCAAAGAGACAGACAGAGAGAGAGAGAGAGAGGAAAAGAACAAAAGCCTACACTAAAACGGTCCTATACTACCAGAGAAGTGAGAATGTTGGGCATCTATCAAAACTGCCATGGGACAAAGAGAGGTGAGCAATTGATTTTGGAAGGATGGATAGATGCAGGTGCACAGGCCCAAGGATAGATTTCACACAGAAAATGTCCCAAAAATCCATGAACACAGCTCTAAACCTGCAATGAACATTCCCACCCGGCATGCACAAATACCTGCAATGAAGAGAGGCAAGAAGACCCCTGAAACAAGCAATTGTAAACGAGCAAGGATGGACAGATTGCATCACAAAATGGACGTTTTGTTGCTCCAGAAGTTTGGGACACAGAACATCGGATTACAATAGTAAAAGGAAAAAAATTCCTAACCTATTACAGAGCAAAAGTGAGGAGGTTTGAACTCCATTTTCTAACCCTAGAGAAGAAAAGAAGGGAGGGCAGCAGTAGAAAAGATGAACAACTTGTTATGTGCTCTTTTAAAATGAGAACAAATCTAGCTTTGATACAATGCAAAATTGGGTCGAGCCCAGGAGACAGAAAACATAGGAAAACATGTAAGCAAATCCCATTTTCCATTGACAACCCTATTTTAAACACATTACAAGTTCATTGCAAAATTGGTGGTTGAGACATGCACTTCTAGCCATGGCTGAAGAAGACATGCGACCCATGTGCATTAATTTGCACCATAAGTTTGTTACAATACGTCACATTCTGGCCATGAGGCACGCGTCATTATCTGTTTCTTGAGGTTTCGCCCTCCAGAACTGCACCAAAATGCAAGATTGGACCCTGGAATCATGTAGAGAATGTTCAGCAGCTTTCCGTTGATATAAAGCCACGTGCAAATCTGAGTTCTGGATCGAAAGTTAGCATGGGAGATCTGAAGATTTAGGGCACAAAATAGGTGAAAACGTGTTTTGAAATCTTTCACTAATCCGCGCTAATTGCCAACCTGGATGACACGTGGCTCCCTTGCATTGATTGGTCGCGTGATTCTCTCTCCTCTACCTTGATCAGCAGGCTTTCTTTGTGAAATTTCCAAGTTTTCCTTTGTTTCGGGTTCGGAAGTGTGACTTGCATTTGCATCGGGTTTGGGAGGTGGCTCGACATTGTTTCTCCTCCCATGCGTTTCCGACGTGTTTTCCTGACTCCAAGACCTGATTTCCTTGTGCGTCGGGCTTTCCAACCCCTCCGACACATTTCTTCCTTGGTCGGGTTTTCCAACCCTTCCGGCATGATTTTTCACCTTGTGGGACCCTAGCTTGGACACGTGGCACTATGACCCATTGGTTCGGGTCAGTGCCTGAGACCTCGCCCTTTGACTTTTGGACTTTTCTCCTTGTGACACGTGTTTCGTGATTGTCGGTTTGAAGCTCGCGGGTCTGCCAGATTTTTCGCGTCCACCGAAATGTCCATTTGTCTCGGATGTCCCAGTGCGAACCCGACTTCCCGTTGCATCTCTATGTGCGTCGGGCGAACCGGCCGGTTCAAGCAATGTTACATGGGCGTCGGCCCAAATGTCCCATATTTTCTTCCGGACTGTTCTGTTCATTAATTTCAGTCCGATCCGGCCGGTTCGCGCTACTTCGCGTACTCTTGTCCCGAACTGTCCCCTGACTCAGCAGTTAGTCATTTTTCTTCCTCTTTCGGTTGACTCCCATCGGCTTCTCGCGCCCGCCGCGAGTTGAGATACTTCTGTCCCAGATGTCCCTTTGCTTCACGGGCCGCCTGTGAGGCTTTTCGGCCGATCCACGCCTAGATGTCCCAAATGTCCTGGGCTTTCATGCCCCTAATCACCATTTCACTCTATTCCTCGGACTTAGTCATTTTTCCCATAAATCTGAATTTTTCCTGGATCAATCTACATAGCTTGGAACTTGCAAAACTCTGATGCATGTTATCGAAATTTACCCTGGGGGGGAAATTTTGACAACAATTACATCTTAATAGATGAAATGATAAAGAGATCAAATAATTTGGAGATGATAACATGGATAATTGAAGAGGCATAATTATATGCTTTTTCCAACCATTTTTTAAGTTTTTAAAAGTTGCTTAAAAAATAAGTTTCTCATTTTACAATTTCACAAGATGATAATCCAAATGATAAATAGTATGGATATAGTAATGTACAATGTGGAAATACAAATGAACTATGCATAAAATCATTCTAGGTGAAGTGAATTAACTGATTTGCTAAATTCTTCAACTTCTAGAGTACGCAGGTAGTACACACCATTCTTATAGTCTTCCATTACTTGATACAAGCCTAACCATCAACATTGGTTAACCCACTTCCTTCCTTCAGTCTACGCCTTTTTATCGATGCAGCTGTTAAAATCACCCATGAACTCAATACTAGGTATCCTACCCGTATTTCATGTTCATACACTTTTTTGTTATATTGGTGACACATCTTGTTAGTGTAAACTCAGTGATGTTGTTCATATTTAAGCTAAGCTTCATCAATATTTTCTAATTCAATCAATCATGCTTCTTGATATATGTCTTCAGCCAAAATACCTTGTAGAGATATATAAAGACTGGGTAGCTCTACTTCTAATGGTAAGACCACCTCCAAACCAAAAACTAAAGAGTATGGGGTTAACCCCTGTAGGTGTTCACACTAAAATTATATAGGCCCACAAGTCTAAAAATAACTTTAAATGCCAATCTCTTTTGGTAACCTTAACTGTTCGCCTAAGGAACTTCAGGCGAATGAACTTTAGATGTAATTGATTTGTGATTCCATCAAATCCTGTCCATTGGCCTGAGGATTCCTTATAAAGAGGTCTGTGTGGTGGGATATTATTAAATGTGCACCACCTTTTTAGCAAATCTAGGATCCTTGCTCATTCATTCTTAAAATGGCCTACTCTTCCCTTTCGAAGTCTGAAATGATGATCAAGGATAATTTTAGTGGCAAATATTCGTAATATGGTTAAATTTTCATTTTAGGAAAATTTGAAAAGGCAATTTTTTCGGAGTAGGTCAGTTTCCTTTTCACCTAAAATTTACAGTATATATTGTTTTTGGGGTCAGATTCACCTACATTTGACAACATCTCCTATAAAAACCTAGGTAATTTTCCGGGTAGTATACTACCACCAGTAGCTTACCAAATTACACTGTGAAATTTGAACTGCATATTCTAAGCACCAGAGTACAATACATATTTGATTATTGTTATTAGTTTAGACTCGGGGGACATATGATATTTTTTGACGTGTGACAAATGTTTTCTGAAGACGTGCGACTCATTGAATTTTCTGACATTCGACAAAAGGGTTAGTTGTTGACGCACGACAGGAATATTTGTTGATTTGCAACAATGAGGTATTGACGCGACACACGAATTAGTGAATTTGCTAATGCATGACTCAGTTTTTTATAACACGTGACTCGTTTTCCTATAACGTGCAACTCATTTTCCTCTGGCACGTGACTTAGTGTTATATATGATGCGCGACACAATTTTCTCTCACACACATTGTGCAACTTAGTTCTTTTGCTGGTGCATGACTCTATTCAAAATAATGGAAGGTGTTAGTCCTCATAATGCAAAGACCCAAAAAGTAACTAAGAAATTTTAGAAGTCCCTGTTCAAGTATTTTGGAAACTCTGCTAATACAGATAGCACAACTACCAATAACCATATAGCTTCCACCAGAAATAATCATAATATTGACTGTGTATAAAGTAATATCGAGGTGGACATGCATTCTACATAGTATCAACCAAATGACACCTATGATGATATCATGCCAGATTTTGAAGAGATACCTGTTGAGATGCCAAATCCTGAAGATATTCTTCTTATTGGGGTACAACCAAGATTGCATCAAGATATCACACATACAAATACTCAGAAAAATGGAACACATAAATAAAATTCAAATTTTGGTTCATGAAAGAGGAAACTAGGTGATTTTGATATTGCTCAAAATTCTACTCAAAAAAGTAAAACATTGAAAATGAACAAGAATATGTGGACCATTGGGAGGACATACAAGTTTGATCAGGTTGCCAAATTTCTATTTATCAAACCTGTACATCCATTAATTCAAAAGAGATCCCATCTAGATGTACATGTACAATATGTACGTGGAAATTGGGAAGGAAGCAAAAAATGTAAATGAAGCTGGACACTAGAAAAACATTGTGGAAAACAATATTTGACTGTAATGGGGCCAGATGGCCAGAAAATCAAAACACATGAGTGGAAAAATGAAAAAGAATACATGCATGTTAAATACATAGCAGATTATGAAGCAGAGTAGAAAAAATATATACATCTCGTAGAAAAGGGAGGAACGATCACATCGCAAATTGGTAAGATGAATCAAACAAATCTACATGCAATACTCATATAGTTCTCTACTTTATTTCACATAATAAAGAAAGGAAGACTGATTTCATATTTCCTCGATTTCAAAGTTTTGTATCAATATAATGGAATGCCCAATGTACCTCAGTCTCATTGGTCTAAAACTAGTGCATGGGAAATGGAAAAATGCCTTTCGATGATAGAGAAGGAAAATTTGAAAGAGAATGTTAAAAAATCAAAGTTTATCTCTCTTTCAATTGATGAAGTAACAACAGTCAACAACACTTCATGGGTATCTATCCACATCTATACTTTAGAAAATCATATAAGGACACCTCATCTACTGGGTGTTATGAAAATGGTTGAAAACTGTAATGCCAAAAACCTACATAAAATACTTGTTTCTCATCTGAAAGATATCACTAGAATGACTGATTAGGAAATTGCTAAAAATTTGGTATGCATAAGAGTAGATGGTGCATCAGTCATACAGGGTCACTGTACAGGGTTGTGTGTTAGATTGCAAACAACAGTGACTCCTTATATGCTAGCAATTCATTGTACAGATCACAAAATGAATTTAGTGTATAAAATGGTAAGTAACTACAAAAACGTTGCTAAAGTAGAAGACCTTATAAGAGAACTTCATGCCTATATGGCAAGCAGCCCAAAGTGATTTATTGAGTTCTATAAATTCACAATTGGAATTACAAATGGTAAAAAAATTCGAAAGGATGTTGAGATGAGATGGATCTCTTTGTATGAACCTGCATGCAGAGTTCATGAGGAGTATCCTTTGTTGGTTGGTTTCATGCACAAATATCGTCATGGAATTGATAGGGCGAGGGACTTGTTGTTCTATTTAATTGATTTGAATCCATTGCTTACATTGGTTGGTATTCTTTCAATGTTGCAGGAGATCAATACACTGATGAAGCATGTAGAGGGGAGATTAATCTATATTGTCGATTTTATACGGATGAGAAAAATGGTATGTCAAAGTCTTGATGTCTTGTAATGTTCCCAAGATAGTTTTGATACACCTATTTTCGAGAATTGGAAAGATTTATTAGATCTTAAAAATCTCAGTAACCATTTGAATGTCCATGATCACCTCTGCATCAATGTTAATGGGAGGGACATACCACTGCACATTTTTCAAAAACTTCAAGTTATTGCAAGATCAAAATGAGAATATGTTCATGTGACATGGAATCTCTTTGAGTCTATTATAGTTGAAATAAGAATAAAGCTTAAAATTTTTTAGAATCCTTATCATCAGAAATTAGAGAATGTTTCTCCAAATATAAAATTCTTGAAACAACAGGTGTGATGAATCCTAATTTTTTGAATACTGAAGGTGGTCATTCAGACTTTGTAAGAAATCATTTCCATAAATCCATGGGTACACTAATGGAACATTTCACAAAGACTTCAAAGTTCAAGGGTATGGAAATCAAAGGTATACTGAATGCTGATTTATTAAAGTTTCAATAAAAAAAATTGTAACAATGAGGAACCAATATAAAAATTTAGATGAACCTTCTAAGAGTGGTGCTATTACAAGGTTGTGGCGAGGAATCTATCAAATTTATATCTTACAAGAAGACATCGGTGAATATTTTAGATTATATGAGTTATGCCAAACAATCATTTTGGGGTCTGTGGAGAACGAAAGGGCTTTTAGTGCTTTATCATTTATAAAACCAAAACTGAGAAACAAGTTGGACAAAAATCTGGAAAGTTGCATGAGGTGTTATGTTTCTCGATACTCCCTCGAAACCTTTCCGTTTGAATAGAGCAATTGCGCACTGGAATTCCCTTTGCGAAAGAAGAGGTGTAAATAATACAGCTACAAGTACAAATATTCCCAATTGGAGCTAGTGACGCGTGTCAATTGGAGCTAGTGACGCATGTCAATTAGAGCCAGTAACGCGTGTTAATTGGAGCCAGTGATGCACGCCAATTAGATCTAGTGACATGCGTCAATTGGAGCCAGTGATGTGCGTCAATAGGAGACAGTGACGCGCGTAAGTCAAGACCATTGGCGCGTGTCAGGAGTGATTATTGACATCTTTTTGTTGCACACCAATGATGGAGCCATGAAAAAACTAGGTGAAATTTTTGTTTTGGAATACTGTCAAATTTTCCTTTCACTAAAACTGATTCTGGGGATATTCGCCAGGTATTTTCCACCTACATTTTTTATAGAGGTGTCTTAAAATGAACCCTGTATATAGTGCTTCAAGAATCCCTTCAAACCTTTTCATTCTCTTTTTTTAACTTTAATGAATCCATTATTCAAATAATTTTCACAGTCTGTGAGTATATTATATAGAGATGGGGTAATTTCCTCTTCATCTTTTCCATAGTATGAATCCTTCTGCTCTGAAGTTTCTTTGACCATAGGAGATCAAGGGGGTTTTACCTCATTCATGAACTCATCCAATTCCTTGTACTCTTCATCTTCATCTAAATCTTCTAGTATGGATTCTAATAAGTCCTCATTTTCTTACTGAGTCTTTGTATCTTGTCCTTCTGATGCTCATAAGATGTTGCTTTGTATCTGTTCCTTATTTTTATCATAATAAGAAGTAGTTTTTTGATCAAAAATCAAGTCCTCCATCCTCTCATGATCTGAAGCTATTAGGTTAATTTAAACACTTCCGTTATCTTCATCCACTTCTATGTTTACCTTTACAGGAATTTGAAGATCCATATATTTGATCTTGTCTTTTTGGTTCATCTCATCACCTCCCTTTTTAACTGAGGGATTGTTTGGTCTCCAAAGCTTCCTACAAAATGGAGGTCACCTTATAGGGGTTTTGAATCCCTTTTTGTTCTTTTTTATATTTTAGATATGGTGGATTAGAGTTATTTTTATCTTTCCCCTTATCATTTTGATTATGGATTTGTAGATTCTTTTCTTAAGGTGGTTTTTTCCCTTATTTTTTTCCTACGTGAGAGATGTTTTCCATTGAAACCTCTAATCCACTTATGATCTCTTTATCCTCAAGAGTATTTCCCTTCTCTCTTAAAGAATCTCCCGATATCTCATTCTTTTGCTTCTTGTCCATAGGACATTTGCTGGTGAAATTTCCTAACTTATGGAAATTTTGCATCTTAAATGAAAATTTTCATATTCTATCATGTATCGCCATGTACCAAACTTCGATTGAAGGATGATGTACCCGAATAATTCTTTCTCCATTTCATAAGATATGAAAAATCTAGCAAAGGCTAGTTGGGGTCTATTTTTAGTAGGCCCATCTAATCCAACTGGAGATCCAATCGATCTTATAATATGGAGCAAGATATCATCATCCCAAAAATGTAGGGGTAGTCCTGGAAACCTACCCCAAATAGAAATAGTATGAATATTTTCAGTATTAGGGTTAAAACCTGGGTATCATATTTTTATGAAAAATCCCAATGTTGCCTATACACCAAGGTCCACCCAGTAATACCACTTCCTGATTTTTGTGTTGATTGAATTTGGCAAGGAAAAAACCTTTAGACATGGTTGTAATAACCAAATCTCCTTTTGGTTGCCAACAACGCATGGCCCACTTTCTGATGACATTAATATTGGGTCTTATACCCAAGAAATTACAAAAAAGGGCAAGATTCATTTTCCCCAATTCTCGATGTAGACATCCATTAGGCACATGGATTTGAGTCACACCCTCCTTTTCCTTTGTGATTTTGAATAATGACTGATTTTGAAAAGATGCGGGAGAATGTGGACCCACCTATTTTTTAGGAGTTACCTTAAAAATGTGCACCCAAGTGCTAAATTCGATACAAATACTTTTGTTAGTATCAATTTGTAAAGGTGACGATACAAAAGGTTTACCACAATTTAACAGACATTCTACAACCAGTGCTGCAGAAACAAAACTCTCAAAACCCTCACTCGCTCCCCAACCAGCCATCATTTTAGGTTAACCTTTTTTATATTGGTGTGGGTTAGTATTTAGGATGTCATAGTTTTTTTATTTTTTATATAAATTCATTCGTGTCTCTTTTTTTAATTTTTATTTTCTTTTAAAGGTAATTCATATAATAATATTTTCCCAATATAGTTTATTTAATGTTTTGATTCATCTTTTATCAAACTATTAAATATCTATTTCTAGTTATAGAATTGATCTCCATTATAAATTTGTTTTGTAATTTTGTTTTATTTGTGATGTTTTTCATCCAGTGATGTCGCAATTATTTAATGTAATTTTTTTATCCATGTTTATGTGTTATTTAGAAGTCATTTGTTATTATTTTCTTAGTTTGTTTCTTTATGTAGTGTCATTTTGTTTAATATCATTAAAAAAATCAAAATTATAAAAGTTGGTTTCCAAATCAAAGTTGTCACTTCTTTATTTAACTTAATTTATGGTGTTCTGTCATAAGGGCAAAAATATAACAAAATAAATAAAATTAAAATTATTTCCTTTTGAACACATTTTCAAGGGAATCCAATATTTGTTAAGTTTGTTAAAATTTTAGGGGTGTTTCATACCAATGAAATTAAAATAAATATTCTACTAAGCAAGTATCTAAAATAGATAGATGAAGGAGGAAACGTAGGTAGGAGTTCGATTGGTGCCTCTCATTAGTCACCAACGATGGGGTCACATTTTTCTATGATGAATTCATTTATAGTTGTGTGTTTTCTGTGATATGCAGAATAAGAATAGAAGTTTGTGCCTATTCTCTTAAAACGTATGAACATTCCTAAAGTAAAATCTTAAATGTGTTTTTATATGTCTTGGAAAGTGCATAACAGTGAAACAATTGTATAGAAGGGAATATAATTGTAGAAATCCTCTAACTATAGATATCCTCTAACTGTATTACTTATTTATGAAGATGACCAACTAGTGAAACATTCATTTCTTTCACATGGAGTAAATCCAGGATTTTTTCTTTTCATATTAATGATCATGTGTAGTAAGATCTAGACAAAAAGATTCAGAGAGTAACATGTAGACCTAAAAGTATGTGGTAGCATACGATTATGGTTTCAGTTCCACTTTTCCCTATGTTCACACTAAGGGGGTTACTGTTAGGAAATTAATATTATTAGGGTGAACATTAATAATGTGTGTGAAATTATATTATCTAGATGATAATATACATTGTAATATTTTAAATTATATTGGTGAGTTGTGAGAACAATTCATGTAGCTTATTATACAGTAAGTTGAGTGAGGTGAGATATCTTGGGGATGAGGGATGACTCCTATTATTTAGGAGATCAAATTTGTATATATATATATCTTAGATGTAATGCAATGATATCCCATATTTTTTCAAAGAAGAATTAATATTATTATTGGTGTATATTTTCCACATTATTATTACATTTTTAAAATAAAATTCTGACCAAATATTATATTAAAGTTGCAATGTGGTCAATATTTTCCCTCTCACTCTTGCTCAAGCCTTATTTTCTTCCATGAATTTAAGGAAAAAGATATATCCTTTCTCTAGTTCTATCACCACTCTTAATCTTAGTTTACCTTTCATATATTCCTTCTCCCTTCCCTCCATAGTTCAATAGTATAACCTAGCCTAGGAGTAATTTAGCATAAGTAAGATAGGTGGAGGAATTTATCTTTCTTTAGAGTTTGATATCATAAAATCAAATCCCACATTAGTTTATCATCCTATGTTTCACTGAGGTATTGAATCTAGTGGATTTAGAAAGTGTACAACTTCTGGTGATAACAATTTTTGGCACATCTGATGGGACAATTCGAGTCATCTATATCTCAAATTTGATCTATTACATTGGAATTAGTGTGTGTTTCAATGGTAATTTATGTTTTTTGGTGATAAAAAACACATATGATGACTCCTAATTTCAAATCTACTGGTTTTAGTAGTCAAGTGTTTTAGTTTCATGAGAAGATTTCATATAAGAAAAATTAAAACAAGAGGAGAATTTTTTAATACCTAAAACTTTCACCACAGATAAGAGGAAGACATGTTCAAATATTTCCATCCCCACCACCTAGGGTTCACTCAACTTCCCCTTTTGGTAGGCCTTTCTCTCATCTTCGTAGGAACCTAAAACCTATTCCCATCATCACCTTTTAAATAAATCAACCTTTTTTTAGTTTCAATAGTGGAAACCCCTTGGATTTTAATTCCCAACATGATATCCTATTATCTTCCCTAAAAATCATCCCATCATTTATAGTGGATAATTCAACCACCCCTATTCAAAACATCTTGGATATTGTTAATGTTTATTCAGTCAACTTCGTCACTAAAGATGGTGTAGCAATCAAGATCTTATCCTCGTATTTTAAATAAATATTATAGTGTTATAGTATTTGGATGACTTATATTCATACATAGGACGAGATTTGGGGAGAAAATTGAAGGAGTTATCACATACCTCTCATAGAGAAAATTACCACTATAAAAATATCCCCTCATGAAATCATGATGGATTTTAATTTCATATTTTAGAAGACTTGGGATAGAATCTCATTATTAGTAATACCTACCCCTGAATATGCTTTCTTTTTTATTTAAGAGACTAAATAATGATATTTCAGTAATGATTCAATCTATTGGTGTTAGAACAATTCCATATGCTTATGAGGTAGCCATTAGGGTAGAAAATAGTCTCATACAAGTTGGAAATATTGTATCAAGGTTTCTTATACCTATATTTCCAAAAATAACACCATTTATAACACTTCAAATACTTGTAATAATACCTATTCTAGTGATAATAAGTCAACATGTAAGGAAATTCAATATTTTCCCAAGTACATCTAATGAATTTCAATAGGTAAAGGGCCTTCTTCAAACATTTGTAAATGAATTACTAACTCTCAAAAGGAAACAAACACAAAATTAACTTTTGTATCAGGCCTATGATTAACCTTCTTACTATCCCTATTAGCCTAATAAACCTCCATATCAGGTGAACCTTCATGTCCAAGTTACTCATGTAAGGCCTTACCAATCATACAACCTTAATGTTGCTAGCACTTCTAAAGAAATGGTTCCCTTTCAAATTAATCTAGTACAATAATATGAGTTATTTTTTCCTTGTAACCATGATGATAATCAAAATACTTTTCCAAATGACATCCTAAATTAAACCCTAATGGTGAAAAATGCCTCATTTTCTCAAATTACATTAGTTGAGGTACCACCACCACAAGAGGCTAATCAAGAGCCAACACAAAGTGATGCTAAACTAATTAAATAGAAAATATAAATATTTTATGGAGTGAATCAGATTCAAGGAAATAATCAAGCTTCTTCATTAGGTGTGGAAGATAACACTAGATCCAAGAAAAGGGCAATGGAGATAGAGAAACCAACTGATAAAAATTCTACCTAGTCTTCTCCAACACCCCAAAAAGTTAATATTCGTAATTCAGCTCTAAATTTGTAAGAGACTAAGACAAATCAAGCCTTAAGAGCTCAAGAACATCCTGGAAATCACCTTAAGTCATCTCAAGAATGAGAATGTATTGTTATAAGTAAATTGCAACAAAAATTCATTCCTACTCCTTTCAATATTCTTAAGCATATGAATAAATCCAATGTGATTATTTCAATGTGGGAGTCTTTGCCTATTCCTTGGTACAAGGATAATTTACAAGACACCTTGTCTAACCTCATCCTTTCAAGTGATTCATCCAAATAATAATCAAGAGTTGATATTACCAATACACCACAAAAAATAAGATACTAGTAAAGTAAAATCATAAAAAGCCCTACTTTCTTTGTTTCATTGATCATTGGCAACCAATTAGTCTACAACTGTGTTGTCCACTCAAAATTCCCCCGTTCTTAAGAAGTCATTTTCAAAAAAATTTGAGTTTTAGTGTTTTCTCTAAAGCACCTAAGTCGTGAAATTGAGAAAATCTACGTTTTTGGGTCATTTTGAGTGATTTTCGGGCCTGTCGGAACTTTTTGTCCCAACTGTCCCAAGTTCAAAAGTGCGTTCTATTCCCCGATCGGCTGATTTCCCCGAAGTTGTCCTAATTTCGGGCCCATTGGAACTTTTCGTCCCAAGTGTCCCAAAACTTAAAGTGCAAGTTGTTCCATTTTCGGCCGAAACACCCGAACCGCGTACTTCGCACTTTCGTGTTCCAAATGTCCCAAGTTCAAACGGGCCTTTTGTTCCATTTTCAGCCGAAATGCCCGAACCACGTATTTCATGTACTTGCATTCCAAATGTCCCAAACTTTTCCAGACTCATTGTCACCTTTTCGTCCGATTCACCCGAACCGCGTCCTTCGCGCGTTTTCGTCCCAGATGTCCCAAAATGCATTTGTGCATCTTCTCCCTGTTTCACCTGAATCGACCGAGCTGCGTGTTTCACACATTCACGTCTCACATGTCCCAAGTGAACCCAGTGTCATTCGTACCAATTTTTTCCGCTCTACCTGAATATCCTACTTATTCAAATTGGTGGGTATGCATTAAATGCGCATTGATCACCCTTCTCTCTCAGTCAACGGCCAACACGCCAGTCCCTCGTGGCAGAGACATAGCTGAGGCGTTAAGGAAATTCAAGCAGTAGATTCTGAAGTTGGTGGGTCCCTCTCAGTGACTGGCCACCTGTCTTCTTCTCCTTGTTCTTTTCTCTTCTTCCCTTTCTTTTTCCGTTTTCTTTGTAAAAAGTTAAGGTATTGCGATTGGCGGTCCTTAATTGTTCTTGGTTAAAGAAGCGGTTATGAAGAGTAACTGATTTGTAAAGCTATATAATGGCCTTCCTTACGCCATTCAGAGGGGGAGGAAGAACTTGGCTTATTTTCTGAAAAGTGTAAATATATCATAAAGAAATCAATACAGAAGGACTTTCCATTCTTTGTCTATCTAATCTCCGTTATTCCTAAGCTTTCATTTATTTTCTTTGTGAAGATCATTTGTCTCAAGTTTGTTAGTCTCACCGATTGCATACTCTTCAACTTTGCAAGCCTGGTGATCTTCTATAACCAAGAAGGAACTTTGTGTCCTTGATTAATGAATCTGTGTTATGTTAAGAAACTTTGTGTTCTAGCAGATGTTATTTACAGAACTTTGTGTCTCTGAATTCCATCTTATTTATCCAATACAAATGATCTTGTTTCAATTTACTGTGACTTCGCATACATAAAGAATTACTCTGATATCTATAATTCTGCATGTTGCCTTTCTGCTCTTTCCCATACTCTTTTTCCTTAGTCCTTTTGTAATTGATGATCTTCATAGAAAACACTTTCGTAATATCCAAGTTTAACCAACAAATCATGTTTTGTACATTTGTAAATAGGTTCGTTTCTTAATAAGGGAACCTCTCCCATTAAAGAGGAGGGACTTCTTATCCCCTGACTGTTGCTCTTCGTAAATTCCTATCTGACGACCAACAAACTGCATGATAGATTTACGAGTGACTAGTTCATTCATGTCAAAATAGGTTACTGACAAGCTTGGTATAGAGTACAAATCTCTTTCTAAAGGATTTGTAAAACTTGATAGAACATCCATAGATATTGTTGGTATCATTAGGGGATTGATCCTCAGTTCACATACATGTCCTAATTTCTCAATTCACTAATAATTTTTCATAATTGACCTCCCTCTATACTTTTCCTTATGTATATCCCAGGATTTCACTGATAATATTTGGGGCTATTGTTCAATAAATTGGTCTCACATGTTATTTAGAACTAGGTATAGCACTAAGGTCACCATAAGGTTTGAACATATTAAAAATAACCATATAGAACCTTATATTTGAAATGTCATCAATGTCAATTGCATAATCATTAATGAAGAGGGTCAACTAGTTGAAAAGTATTCAATTAGTATTCTTGAAGGAATAAATTATCTATTTCTTGATGAATGGGGAACTAAAATTCATGAGTTTTATCCTTACAAGAACATTGAAGAGGCTTGTATTGGTATTTATTATTTGCATGAAGAATATTATTTCATTCCTAAGCTTGTGATGAAAAATTAGAAAGATGATGGTGTTCGTAAAATATACTTTAATGGGTCCAAGAATAGAAATGGGGAAAGAAGGGGTATCATGTTGGTGTCTCCAGTGAAATAAATTACTATTATTCCCTTATGTTTCAGGTCAACTGTACAAATAGTTTAGCTGATTATGAAGCCCTTATAGATGATATCTAATGGAATAAGAGGAGAGGAATAAAATAATTACATATTTTTTGTGATAGTGAACTAGTTTCGAACCAGGTAAGAGGGTAGAGTGTAATTAAAAACAAATTATTGAAGTTATATAATAATAGATTATGGGACTTTATTGATGAGTTTGAATCTTTCAACTTGTAATCCATTCCTATGAAGGAGAAAAAGCATGGTTATAGATTATCTATCATTGGGACATAATTTGAAATTCCCAAGGACATCAAGAGGTAAAAGGTGCAACAACATATTAATGTGGTTATAAGGAAAAATTAACTGATAATAATACCAATTGGCAGGTGTTTGAAAATGACCAATAAATAATCAATTTTCTTCAAGGAGTTCTTAGTTAAGAATTATGACACATTATAGCAGAAATATGGAGAGAAAATCATCTAGTCAAGGTCTCACAAGATACCTCAGGGTTTGGTCACTCTTGATTTCATCTTCAATACTGATGACCAAATTAGAAGAGAGAAATAAAACATGATGATTAAGCATGAATACTATGAACAAACCACCAATGGTAGGGAAAAGTTTCTTAACCTTGGAAAGGTATGTATCCCAGAGGTATTTGTCAAGAATTTGATGATGTTTTTTCATGGGGATATTGTGATCTTAAATGTTTTAATCTAGAATTATCACAACAAATTATAGATTTAGACCCAAATGCCAAGCCTGTTAGGAAAAATCAAAAGGCTATAAACTAAAATATAGATCCTATCATGAATCAAGAGTTGAATAAGTTGATAGAGGATAACCTAAGATTTCCTATTAAACACTCATAGTGGGTTTCTAAATTGATCCCTATGAGGAAAATAAGTGGAGAGATAAGGTTATGTGTTGAATTTAGGGATCTGAATAGAGCTTCACCAAAGGAAAACTACCCATTAGCTTCCATAGAACACATATTAAAAATGGTGAAAAGTTCATAGTGCTTCTCACTCCTTGATGGTTATTTCGGATACAAATAGATATTAGTACAAGAAGAGGATCAATTTAAAATAGCCTTCACTACAAAAAGGGGGACGTATACATATAAATAGACTCCTTTTTTTTATAATACAAGATCTACTCTTCATCGAGCTATGTATATCGCATTTCATGGGTTTATCAATAACATTTATTTTTTTATCTTGATGGCATTACAATTTTTTCTAAGCACATGGATGATAATTTATCTCATCTTAGGAATGTGTTTGAAAGGAGTAGATAGTATGGAGTCTCACTCAACTCCAAGAAGTGAATATTTTTTGTCCATTAAGGTAAAATTTTAGGCATTATTGTCTCCAAAATGGGGCTTTGTAGTGATCTTGAAAGAGTAGGAAATATTCTAGCATTGTCCCTACCCAGTCACAAAATAGAACTACAAAGTTTCCTAGGAAGAATCACCTTTTTTAGGATATTTATTCCCAATTTTTCCAGAATTTTGAAACCGCTAACCTCTATGTTGAAGGATAATATGGTTTTTCAGCTAGACCAAAGAGGGAAAAAATAGATTTGAAGCAATTAAGGAAGCTATATCACAAGATCCTACCCTTATAAATATGGAATTTTTCAAATAATTCACCTTATACACTTTTGTAAACATTAATACTATTTTAGTTATTTTAGTGTAGTTGAATAATGAATGTATGGAGAAAACAATAGCCTTATTAATCTAAGTATTAAAAGGTTATGAGGTAATATGCTACTTTAAATAGATAAACAATTCCTTTTTGTTATAAGGAGTCTCAAGACGTTAAAATAATTAATTTATAACAATAAATTATATTTAATGGTCTCACATCCAAGTGTAAAACAACTCCTCTTGAGTAATGACTTAAATGAGAAGAGGGTGGGTTGGATCACAAAATTAATGGAATATGATGTGGATATCAAGGTCAAAAATATTATTAGAGTCATAGGTTTATGTGAGAAGATATCTTCCAATGTGCGTGATGATAAGAATGTTATCCTAGTGTTGCAATATGACCAACAGTCAGCTATAACTTTAATACCTTTCAGTTGGACTCATGGCACGGTCTATTTCCTTCAAATAAGAGAGTTCCCTCAAGGTATGGAAAAATATAAAAGGAGATATTTTAGGCTACAATACATTCCTTATGTTCTTGTGGATGGCGTATTTTTAGAAAAAATATCAATGGTATTATATTCAGATGTGTTAACATGAATCAAATTGAGAGGATTTTACAAGAATTCTATGATCAGTAAGTGGACATTATGCACAAGCATAGTAAAACATAAAATCATGAAAGGAGGATATCTTCAAATATTTCCATGTATGGGTCAAAAATTGTAAGAAATTTTCCTTCTTTATGGGTAAAGAGAAAATTTTATCCCTTCCTCTCTACCCCATTTTAGTTGAGAAATCATTCATATACTGGGGTTCAACTCTTATAGGGGTAATCAATTCAAATTCAATCCTGGGACATAAATAGATATTAACAACACATTACTTCATGAGGTGGATAGAAGTAGTTTCCTTATAAATGGGAAAATGAAGTTAATATCCTTGATTTCTATGAGGGAATTATAACCATGTTTAGAGTCACATTGATAATCATATAAGATAATGCATTGGTATTCCTCAACACCAAAATAACTGAGTAGGATGCAAAAAATGGGATTTATTTGATTATATCTTAAAATTACTATCCCCATGGTAATGGGCTTATTGAATCAGCAAACATGAATCTTATAAGGATCAATAGGATAAATTGGGAGGAAAATCAAAGAACATGACTAAAAAAATTAAAATCATCATAATGGGCTAATAGGATTACCCCTAAAATGTCTACTAGCAACTCACCTTACAACCTTGTTTATGGTAAAGAAGAAATATTATCAATATCCCTTGAGTAACCAGCTATATAACTCATAAAAAATATTGAGATGTTTGAAGAAGAGGCCATGGAGGCTAGATATGAATATATTATGGGGTTAGAGGAACTAAGATACCAAGTCATGCATGCAATGGAGCTTCATCAAGCCCAAATGAAAAAAATATGTTGACAAGAAAATATTGGAAATAAATTTTTAGGAAGGAGACCTTGTCCTCAAATGGGATAAGGATAGAGCTAAATCGGGTAAGCACACAAAATTTGACACAATATGGAGTGGTCCTTATGTTATTTCCAACTACAAATCACATAAAAAAATTTGTTGTCAAGGTTAAATGGAGTGGAAATCAATATCCTCGTTAATGGGATATACCTCAAATATTGTTATTGAGGTGAAGTGTCATCTTTTACATAGTAGTATTATTTTTCCAATTTCCTCCCAGTGTTTTTATGAACATGTTCAGTTGGTAGTCATAGTATTTTTAGTTCCCTAAGTTCTTTTGCAAACTTTTCATGTTTCCATTTGGATAATGTATGATTTATCTCTTGTACATAGTTTTTGTGATCCTATTTTTAATTAATCATAGTCCCAATCATTCACTCCATGGTAGTAATTAGAGTTTAAAGATTAATTCCAATCCATTGTTAAGTTTAGTAGTTCATGTGGATTTAAGGTGAGATTTACAATTTTGGGATCAGTTTAAAATGTATGCTTGACTCCATGCCAAATGGATATGTCAAACTATTGTCACAAAAATAGAACCCATGTTAGTTTGAAAACTTCATTTAATTCAAGGTATTAAATGTTTTTTGTTTGGAAATTCATTAAAAAAATTAAGTTAGTTTTCCATGGAAGGTAGGAACATAGTGTTGTGTGGGTTTAGCTAATCCATGGAATAAAAGAATAAGGGCTCAAGACTTACGAATATTCAACAAATTAAAATTCCATGGAATAAATAAGTTAGTGTTCCATAGAAATCAGTTGGAAGTGTATTTTTCTATGGGTTCAGGGAAGATAGTGCATCATAGGTTTGTAAGGTATGTGTTACAAATAAATGGTACTATGAAGTTATACTCCATAGATCAAAGTAAAATCCACACAATAAAGACATTATGTGTACTAAAGGAAATCTACAGAATGAAGAAGAAGTTTTCTAAGGAAAAATAAAATTTGAAGGCCACATAACAAAGAAGTTACGCAAATTTTCAGACTCTATATAAAAGAGACGAAGAATGAAGTAAAAGATAAATATCAAATAGAAGACCTGAGGTACAAGACGAGGTTGTTGCAGATAAAATTTTGGCTTCAGGTTAGGAGAACGAAGAAACAAGTCCATAGTTTATGTGGAAGCTACTAAAATATGTGGAAGACCATGGAAATATGAAAAGTCCGTAGATCATAGTAAAAACATTATAAAGTCACAAAAGATAGAGGTAAGATAACAAATCATATAAATTATAGTCTTTATTTACCAACTCAAATTCTATGTGAATTGGAACCTCATTTAGAGATATTTGAATGCTCACCTAAAGCATGTGTGGATATTAGGTCCTTCTTTTGTATATGCTTGTCAAGATGTTAGAATGCATATTAATAATAACCATTATCCAAGCAGTCATTCAAATATAAATCATTACATGAAATCACTATGGTAACACATATAATAGGGAAGTATAACAGATTAGAAAACAAACAATTTCAAATGTACCATGAATTTTCCATATTCAGACATGCCAAATATCATAATCCATCCTCCATAATCCATTATATTAAAGTATTACATAACAGAAGCTGAATACTTCAGTATACCAAGGAACTGGAAATGCAAAAGCATAAAATCCTAGACAATAACCGCATAACAAATACTTTCAGATATCAAATGTAATTGGTGGTACAAAAACAATGCCATACAATAGATAAATAAAAGGGTGGGGACTTTCCCTTCACCTCCCACGCACTCTCCTGATAATAGGCATGCCTAAAATAGTCTACATAACAACTAATAATAGACTGTCCTATAAATAAGACTTTATTTAATCCTATTAATAGTCTCCATATGTGTACTTGACCTGTATGTACATTCTTCAAAAATATATTTTTCTTGGCAACCAAGTCATCACGCATTATCTCTTTACTTGGTCAGCACTCCATCCTACTTTTCTACTTTTAGCCCATAAACTAGAAAATTGGCTAAGTCTTGGGTTCTGTCTACCTATGCATGATCCTTCTATGTGCCACTTCAAATGGTACCCGCACATGATCATGCACCTCCCCTACACACAAAATTTCTCTGTGTACTCTCCGTACTTATCCATTTTTTATGTCCAAAATTACCCCACGCTAATTGTATTTTTATCCTCGACAATGGGGTTTACTCATCTTATAGATCCAAAGAATGAGAAAATAAAGGACATGTTTATAAAGAATGAAAGAATATCCAGTACATGTTGATCTCCTACTCCTCAACCGGCTGTAAAATTTTAGGGTACTCTTTATTAAGGGTGATCTCCAACTCACTTAATTCTACTAGCCCCTTTATAGTTGTATCTGAGATCATCCCAACTGTCTCCATCATCTCTTCTGGAGTCATATCCTCATTCTTTTTCTTTAACTCCCTTATTACTCATGCTAGGCTTGAAATCACTCCTTCCACGACATCCATTATTCATGCCACCAATGACCCAAGCTCCTTGATTATTATTTATAAAGGCTCCCTCAATGTTTTACGTGTGTTGCGCTTCTTCACAATCTCATCCATCTTCTCTTCTTTGCCGATAATACTTTATTCTCCTCCTTGATTGTATATTCCCTAAGGATATGTTAGGGATCCTAGAAGTTTTTCAACTCCTAACCTACCTTCTTCAATTCATCCATTATCATTTGCATCATGGCTTCACATTCCACAATTTTGTGCACTACCATCTTCTTATTGTTATCATTCTCTGTTGCTATCTTGTTGTGTCACCCCTTGTACTATCTGCTTCTCCTGTAGTAGCATATGAACTAAATCTTGTAAATAATACAATTCCAATGGGTATTTATCATTAGTAATTTCATAAAACCCTAGGCACACCTCTAAAATATCATCTCCAATGTTGGATGCCATTTCCAATATAGCCTTTGAGAACTTCTCTACTTTGTCCTGCACCTCAGTCAACTGATACACCTCTTGTTCTTTATTCTTCTTATCCTCCATCAATTTCTTGAGAGAGGCCCCCTCATCTAAATTTATGCAAGCCAATTCTTCCACCATATTTCTTAAGTAATTGCTAGCCTATTCATCAGTGAACTCGGTGGTCTTTACTGTTACATGGGTTGCGTGAGGTGTCTTCTTCATCCTGCACATTATACATGATTTTTTGCTGACATCATACTTGGTTTCATCCATAGACATATGCATACTCCAAGACAACATATTTTTAGTGCACATATTCATGCCCTCTAGATAAATCATCTCCCACCCATATAATTGCTTAGTAGCAAGAGTGCTTTAGAACCCTATGTGGATTATCTTCATGGGGTCATTGACATATCCAAGGTCTGGTTTGCACAAAATTTCTTCCCCCCTTCAGCCACCAATTCTCCTACCTATGGGTATATGAGTTTCATTGCCTAATAACAAACCCCCTTCTTTATCAACAAAAGCTTCCGCATGCTCCTCAAATGGTTCTCCATCACTCTTTTAATTTTCTTCACCTTCTCCAGTGGGAAATTTTTCATGATCACTAGGCACCTCTGCATCGCAGTGTGTCTCCTCATCCCTAGGATCTTCTTTAACCTCTACATTATGAATGGGTTGAGATTATTTTTTGTGCACAACCTCATCTGACACACCTTCTTCATCAATATCACTCTTATGTACTATCTTTTTCCTTCTCCTCTTTTCCTTCTCTAGGATTATCTTAACTAGTTTTGTCCTTGGAAATCTTCTAACAACCTCATAGATTCTTGTGCCACCACTCTAATCCTAATGTTTTCTTCTCAACTTTCTTTTATAGCCTTGGTCAAGTGTGCCACTGTCTTCCTCCTCTTTCTCCTCAACCTTAAGATCAATCTTTATTTATTTCTCTTGTTTCCTCCGAGGATTATCCTCACGCATTCTCTTGGTGCCTATAATCTTCTTTCCTTTTGGAGGATCTGGAAGTTTCATATCCTCACCACCAATATACTTCCCATCCTAAAACTTGGGTCTAAGATAAACATATACACATGTATATTATTTCTTCCCAACTACCATGGACTCAGGAGTGATGTCAATACCATCTGATTCCATCATTTCTTTGTAAGTGGTCTTATTGGGGTATACATAGGTCTTTCATAGTATATGATAGTCTATATCAACTTTATCTACATTAAATCTTAGCTTCGTTATATTATACAGTCTATTCACATAATCTTTTAAGTATCACATAGTAAATGCAAATGGTTTCTTACACCATGGAATTTTCTCCCCATCCTTCATCAAGAACCTACCTAAACAAAAGTGTTGGTAGGCCAAAAGAATTTCTCAAACATCTAGGACCAAGGGTAACTCTCTCGGTATGTGCCATTCACCTTCAAATGCTTCGCGCATTCTTCTATATCATTTGTCTATTTTTTGTTTATAGGCTCTTGTGATACTACCATCACAAGTAAATTGAGCGAACCTCTAGGTTGGTGACTTATTTTCCATAGGATATATCCACATTTTCTCTTTGGGTCCATCTGGTACCCTAATCTCACAAAAAACCAAAAGAAGCAAGATGGTGCCCCACATAATTTTCTCACCTGTATCTGCTTAAATATGTGCCTCCTCAATAATGCTTTTAACGATGTACTGCACAATATTGTAGTAATTCTTGTTCTCCATCTTGTGTGATATATGGAACCACTGCTTGTTCACTTGGTTCTATATTTTAGATGTGCCTAGTTTGCATCTTACCAAATGTGAAACCACTCTTATTACAGAGTCTGATAGACCTTCTACATCCATCACACATCCTCCCTTGTGATAATCAAGCATGAATACAATGGATTCTACCCTTCATCATCTAAATTTGGTTCTATTTCTTCTCCTGAGTTACACAACCCCTTCACTCTTCCTATCAACTACATTGTGATGCACATAATCTTTCCCATAAAAAAAATCATCCTTGTGGACTCGTGATACTAACCACTGATACAGGCATTCTGGTTTCCCGAATAATAGAATCTTGTAAATTTGAAGCACTCCCACACTCTTCAGGGTTATATTCATAGAATTTTCATATATTCTCTGCCCTACTTGTGTCCTCTTGTTTTTCTTAATAACAGTGTATTTTTCAATTTCCGCCATTTTTTTCTCATAGAGGTGATTGAAATTGCTTATTTTGCACTTTATTAGTTGATATTTCCATGACTTCATCTCTATGACCTCACTTGGGTATTGCATTTTTGTAAACCATTCATCTGAAACTTCCTAAAACAGAGGCTTTTTTCCCTTATTCACAACTTTCTTAGGTGTCATTGTTAACTTCTATAATAAAAATTTTCCAACTCGTAGGGTGCCCTAAATATTAGATTACTCGCCACTACTTACTCCTGCAAATTCTTACCTACTTCATTTCTCTAGTTCATCTAACTCATGTGCCCTAGATATAAATTTTTTCCTCGAAATCTAGCTTATGTAGTTTAGCACCCAAACCATGTATCCTTCTCTTTCCATGCCTTTATCTTTCCCTCACACTTCCTATGAAGGATTAATCACTCAAGTCATGTCAAATATTCCATAAGTTTTCTGAATTTCTTCTCTATGCATGTATTTCACACTTTTTTCACACTTCAATCGATCTTGTAGGCTCAAATAATTTCTTATGCAAGGTAATTATGAGTTTTTTTTTACCTCCTTTTTATATATTTTTCACAATTTACATGCATTAACTACTCTTCACCTACCACTGTACTTATATTTAATTATGATTTTTTACTTTTTATGTGCTTTTCATTTCTTTCTTCTACACACTATAGTTGTAACCTTCTGACACACTAACTACTTACCATGACAAAAATCTCCTCATACGTGTCTCCCCAGACCATAGTACATAAACCTTTGATATACCAAGTAGTTTATCATGTCATTACCTACCTCACGTTATATTGTATGATCCTTTTCTACGTGTGGTATTTATCTTGAGTAATTTCCTTATTACCACCATTTTTCTTATTTCTTATGACACTTTTTCCTCTTTTCTTGTGTGCACTACTTCCATTTCTTATTACCAATGCGTGCACTACTACTTCAAAGTACCAAAAATGTCTATTTTTATGCACTTGTACCTGGTTCACCCCACACTAAAAGTATGTGTAGTCCTCTGCACATGAACTCAATAGATAGTAATTAGCTTCCTATGTGCAACTGTGCTTATTACAATAAAACAAGGAAAAAAAAATTAAAAAAAAATAACTAGAAAGAAACACATGAAAGGGAAACCTAATCTAGGTGGCATTACTTCCTTATTACAAATATCAAGAACGTTTATTTATAGTAGAGCTTAAACCTTTTCCCATTGAAGTAATCGGGAAAGATGGTGCTATCCAAAACTTGCAATTGACATGCACTTGAATCAAGTATCTTGGTTACTCTAAAAGGTCCCAGCCAATGCACCTTCAACTTCCCTGGGTGGCACAAAAACTTGGATCCAAAGAGAAGGACCATCTTGTTAAACAAAAATGTCTTATTCTTGATGTGCCTATCATGCCAAGAATTTTTTTGTGTCTTCTAATCTTCTAGATTCAACGTGCAATGGTGTGACACTCATCTAATTGTATCAGTCTTTCAATGCACTCTTCTACACATTTCTCATCATCTATTCCACCTACATGCGTAATACATAGGGATGGTTACATGAATTATATTGGTAACATAGCCTCTGTACCAAACACTAATTAGAAGGGTGTGTCTTTGTTCAACCTTTTATAAGTGGTCTTGTAATCCCAAAGTATAGTTAATACTTTAGCTTCCCATTCCTTTCTTCCAACATCACAATTTTTTGTCAATGTTTGTCCCAAGATCTTATTCAAAGCCTCTGCAGTGTCATTAACTTGAGGGTGATAAGGAGTTGTCTTATGGTGTGCCACTATAAGCTTGGCTAATAGAATCCTGATTGTCTCAATTAAGAAATGAGTTTCTCTATCATTTTTCAAGATTAACAAACAACCATACCTACTAATAATGTTTTCCCATAAGAATCTTGTTGTTGTCGCTATTGTATAATCCTTTGTAGTTGTTTCCTCTATCCACCTTATTAAATAGTTTATGAAAGTTATAATGTAGCGGGTTTTAGTCCTACATGAGAATGGTGCAATAGGTCCTAAAAAGTCAATAGCCCACTTTTCAAAAGGATTCGCACTTGAAATTGGTCTAAGTTTCATCTCATCTCTATTTACAAGATTTTTGATGTGTTGACAGTGATCACAATATTTCAAAAAATTCTTAACATCTTTGTACAAGGTCTCCCACTAAAATATATCCATAAGGATCTTGCGCATTATTACGTCGCCTTCCTAATGTCCTCCTACTATACTTCCATGATCCTACTCCATAGTATCTTCACACTCATGTTCAAGTACACAAAAATGCAAGATATCATCTCTTCCCATCTTGTATAAGTCACCTCTAATCAATTGATAGGGCACAACTCAAATGACAAGCTGTTTTTTCTCCAATGTCTTCATTCCTTTAGGCATCTATCTAGTGCACAAAAATACTACAATATCCCCCAAATCTATGGGTTTGTGGCTTAACCTAAAAAGTTATGCATCTATCATAGTGTCTTCAATGCTCTACACATTCTCACTAGAATTAATCCTTGATAAATGGTCAAACCCTAAATTTATCTTCTCTAGCTTGATAACAACTATGAAGTCAAAATCCTAAAATAAAAGTATGCATCTTCAATTGTTCCCTTGCAAAATAGGCTTGTTGACTAAGTACTTTAATGTTATATGATCTGTATAGAAGATAATGGGGTTTTTAATATGTAATGTTTGAATTTATGCATCGTGTAGATCATAGATAATGCCTCATGCTCAATAGTTGTGTAGTTCTACTTTGTGGGTGTCAACTTCTTACTTTCAAAGAAAATGGTATGATCCACAATTCCTTCCCCTGGTTGTGCCAACACTACACTAATTTACAATCTAGAGGCATCAACATGAACATGAAAAGGATTTTCCCATGAAGGAAATCACAAAATTGGTGCATTAGTAAACCTCTAATTTATTGTCTCAAACACTTTTTTTTGCATGTGACACCAATAAAATTTCCCTTTAGCTTTGAGAAACTCTTCCAGGAGCACGACAATATTTACAAATCCCTTGATTAAATTTCTGTAGTAACGAATATATCCAAGGAATCCAAGCACTTCACTCTACTTACTAGGTTTATCTAAAACCAACATTTGATTCAAATTAATGATGTTATCTACTAAAGAAAGTTAAACAACTCAGAAAATGGAGGGTTTAAGGTACCTCAAATGCATGATGTGGATGAATGGGTCCAAATTGATTGATCTCCTTGTTACAAGATGATAACCTACAAAAAAAGGACACTAAGAGGGAAATGGGTTATTATGATAGATGGGGGGTTTCCCAGACAAAGTCAGATCCAAGAAGTGTTACCTTCCTTTCAGGCTGATGTCAACCCCCATGTTTGATAAGAAGGAAAAATGCAAAGGATAATAAGTAGATAACATGTAAAATCAATATGCACATTGAATCTAAAAGTGCCGAAATATGAAGCTAAATGATAATATGATCTAAATAAATATAAATAAAATGGTACTTGACTGGGTCAATGGTGGCTTAGACTGTGTAGAGGTAGGTTGATGGTGACCTGGGTATGTGAAGACCTGGATAGAAAAGTAAATATGCATACCTCTAAGGATATGGATGCAAACTAAATGTAACATGATCCTGTGGATATTAGGGAAGTGACCTACAGAAGAAATGTGAGGACAGAAAGGTACCAGAAAATGGACAAAAAATAGAGATTTAAATGGGACGGTTTATAAAATAGGTATCATGTCAATGGTGGAGTAAAATAGAGTGATTTAGACTACAGTAGAAAGCATGATTGATATTTGGAGCTAGTGACAGAGGAATTGCGGGATAATGGGAAGAATCTGGTAAAAATCAGTATGCTAAAAGATGGATGGGTGATGGTGACCTATGTTGGGTGACAGACCTGCATAGAACAAAGCCATAGTAAATGGATGACAAAAGGAGCTAAATGGGTGACCTACAAGTAGAAACACTGGAAGAGAAGGTTGATAACGAAGCTCTAAATGCTATTGAACCCATAAGATGTTAGATCCAACAAAATAATAGTAGAAATAATGTAAGATAGCACAAAGAGCAATGTAAACCTCCCAAAGTCACGTGAGTGATGAAAACAATCTTCCAAGGACTATAATAAGGTTGGTACGACTATTGAGATGCTCTGGTTTGGAGATGGATTCACAAAATGAAAAAAAATCAAGTTTTTCGTCGTGCCTATGTGTTTTCATGTCTCTCTTTTTGGAAAGGGAAGAACTCAGTCTTATAGGGTCAATGGCAATTGGACTGGGTCATCACTTGACTATGGGGAAAATTTCCCTAACGGGATTGATTTTGTATTTTAATCGTTAGATTTTGGGTTTTTAAGGATGGGAAAAGTGCTTTAAAGCTTGTAGGTGGGAAGAGGTTGTTTAGGGATGTGTCATGGGTAGTTAGGGGATAAAGATAGGTAGGATAAAAGCTAAGAAAAAGTGTATGGATTTAGATTTAGAATAAAATCATCTTAAAAGGAAAGTCCATTAGGGCTAGTGGATAATGGATATTAATTAATTAATTAATCAATGTTAATTAATGAGGATTAAAGGTGATGGGGTAAAAAATGGGCGTTTAATTAAATTAATATTAAGGGGAATGAACTAAATTAAAAGGGGATCTAGCTAGGACCATGGTGAAATATGCACACGTGGGTAGACAAGGGTAGAGATATTAATTTTAGGTGTCTACATTTGCCCCTTTTTTTTAATTTCTTTGCGCTAACAAGCCATGAGACAAAAATGATGAGAGATAAAGAGTATGATGAGGATTGAATAAAATGTTGATGATGAGCTCCCCCTCAAATGGGGGATTGATAATGCTAAGGGGAATTGATGATGTGTTTGAAAAAGGTAGATGATGAAGGGTGGGTGGGTGAAGAAAAATGGGTAAAAGGATAATGCAAGGCAAGATTCCCCAAGAAAAAGGATCACAATAACAATAAAAACTATGGTGGTGACTTTGATATCACATGGGTAGGGGACACAGGGTGGTCTCAATGGAGATGGCAGAAATGTTCTACAAGGCTAGTGAGTGGTCAAAAATCACTGTGAAATGGAGAGAATCCAATTGAAAACCTATCAAATGGATGTAAGCCAGGATGACCAATGGGTCATAGGAAAACATCAAACATACACAACTAAATGTGAAAATTATGCAAAATCCTTCATACATGAGGAATTGAGTGAAAAGGGTATGCGTCCACAAGGGATGGGGATGAAAATAATGGTGCCTTGGAAAAGGGCACAAAAATGGCCAAAAAGGCGGAATATAAAAATGGTGGGAAATAATATGCCTCAAGAAGGAACAATGAATATGGCCAGGAAAAGTAAGGAAAAATGAGATGAGATATAAAATTCCCTAAGGGGGAATAAGTATGGCCACAAAGGTGGACTTAGCAAATGATGAAATGAAATAAAGACCAAAAGATGGAAAAATAGATAGGAAAATGATGATAAAAAATGGCCACAAAAGTGGACTTAGGATGAGATAGATTAGATAAGGTTTTATGAGATAAAAAAGGTGTAATTAGATGATAGATAATATATGAAATGATGAAGATTGGTGTGACCAAAGGGTATGAAAATGCTAGCATATCAAGGAGCGATGGAAAAAATGCCTCCAATCACATTGGAGGTAAACAAGAGGGGATCTAATGCTCAAAGGCACATGCGACCAAAAACATGATGTTAACATATAACCAAGGATAGTTAGATATACCAAAGATCATGAGATCAAAGATGGAATAAAAATAAACATAATGTCAAATGATAAAGGGGTTTGTGATGTAACTTGTATATAAAAGAGGGTTCTCCATGAGATGTTCCCTAAATCTATGCCCCAACTTTGGGAAGGGGAAAGAGAAAATGATCAATGTAGGAAGATTGCTACACCATATCAAGAATCAATGCGAGGAATATATGCCACCAACCGTACAAGAGGTAAATCCTTAGAGATTATGGTCTACTTTATACACATATGGTATAGATGATAAGAATGATATACATGATAGCCATCCTTTGAGGGATCAGCCTATTTGTTTGATTTGATTTGATTTTATTATAGTTAGTTACAACTGTCCTTCAAGGGAGATATTGTTTTTGATAGCTTTGATTTTGATAAGAGCATCCATGAATTTTGAAACATGGGGAAGAGATGGGAATAGCTCATAGAACCTTAGGAGGGGACAACAATGTACAAGAGACACCCATGAGATTTGCATGATTTCAACTTAAACAAGGGGGTGATGGATGTAATGATCGGTTCTCACCAGAAGGGAGAACCTATCCATAAGGAAAATTCCCTGGGAAATCTATGGTGCCATATTTAAGGTCATATCTAGGAAAGTGATCGTAGACCACATAATTCCAAATGATTACAATGATAGATGGAAGAGGCTAATGATAAGGATGATCTAAAGATAAACTAAGTGCTCACCGATGGAAGTGTAACAATAGAATGGTCACAAGTGCAATGGTTAAGAATTCCACTTCTAGTTTACCATCAAGGGAGGCCAAATGATAGGCTCTCGACCCATACTTATGATGTGATAATGTATGGTCTAATCCTAGTTGGGGGAAAATATTCCATAGTTGGCTCCTTTCTAGAGTAGTACATTCTGATTTTCCTTCGAGGGATCGATCTATTTAAATTCACATTCTTTGAGGTTTTATTTTAAGCATGCTTGATGCATTCTTTAAACATGATGTTTCAAGTGAGGAGGTCATTCATCTAACAATTATTGTGCTAGATGCTCCTATGATAATCTTCATCAGGATGAAGTCCAAGAGACACATGCAAGGAGGCTTTGAACTTCAAGAGGAAGGAAAACCCCATACATGAGAGAAAAGGGAGTAGCTCTCATAAAGTGTGGATGTTCCATAAGCCCAAAGAGTAAAAGGGGAGATGAAGACTTTCCAATTACCTTGGCTCTTCAATTCTTTGCAAGAATGTTTCAGGGTTTTATTAGTTCTTCATTTGGCCATTAGCTTGAGGATAATATGGTCGAGAAACTAAGTTGGATTTGAATTTGTCACAAAATTTCTTGAGATGCTTTTTTAAAGGACTTTCTTTGTCTGTGATGACTTTTGATACGCCAAAGTGGAAAATGATGTTCAAGAGAGATGAGGTGGTGTTTATCTAACAACTCAAGTTGATGAGACCAATGAGATCAAGTTCCCATTGTGAAAGGGCCAAAGGTCTTGAGCCGGCTGTAAAGTTTGTCTAGGAATACAGAATAATATTGGAATGTTGCTGACATTTTTCACATTTCTTAACATACTCACAATCATGATTGAGGGAAGACCAGTAATAGCCAAGATGGAGAATGCGCTTATCAAAAACTAAGCCACTTAAGTTTCCACCACAAATATCATCATGGAATTCTTGGATAGCATAAGAAGATTTATGGGATTTAAGGCATAGAAGAAGAATACTGTCAAATCTATGCTTATAAAGGATACCACCAAGTATCACATAGTGGTTAGCACGTTGAAGGAAATACCTCCTAGCATTCTATGAATAGATCAGGTGGAATGATGGATTTGGATAAATAATCAAATATTTAGATGTACCAAATATCTGAAGAACTGGATCAATAAGATTAACACGAGGTAAGCCATGAAATGGTTGATCACTATGATGAACAACAACAAATAGTTTGGATTATTTTGTTGTCCATGGGATGAGATTTGTAAGGGATGACATCGTATCTATGAAAATGATTGGACAACCAAGGAACCACTTGGATATTGTAAGAATCAAAGGCCTCAAGGAAGAGATGCATAATCTCTCAATATTTTTGAAGAGTGTCATTTTTGCATTGATGCTCACATATGACTTGTTTGATGATAAGTTTAGAATCCCCATAGATGTCAAGAATTTGAACACCTAGAAAGAGAGTGGTTTCAAGACCTAAAATAAGGGCTTCATACTCTTCCATATTATTCATGCACTCAAAATTGAGCTTGTTTGCAAGGGGAATAGGAGCATCCCCAGGAGGAAAGAGAATGACTCCAACACCTCACTCTTGTTGATATTTAGAACCATTGAAGAAGAGAGTCATTTTAAGGGTTTCATACTCATGATGAAATTGATTAATGGATTTTTCTGGGAACTTCTCATGAGGTAGATGCAAATTAGGAAGAGGGGCTTCTACTAATTGGTCTACGATAACTTGGCCCTTAATGGATTTTGAGAAATAAACTTGAGGTCGAACTCAATCATGAACATGAGCCATTGAGTAATATGATCATTGTGATATGGTTTAGAATGCATAATATTAAGAAGATGAAAACTAGTAATGACATAAGTCTTATGATTAAGAAGATAGTGTTGAAATCTTAGAGGTGGTAAAGAAGAGAGCGCAACACAACTTTTTAGCTTCAAGTGTAGTGAGTATCATAGTCTGTGGAGGGTGTGACTGATGTAATAAACAACCTACTCATGACCTTAGTCATCATAATGTGCTAACATAGCCCCTAGAGCATGATTAGTAGCAGATATGTATAGATAAAAGGGCTCCCCTTTGTGTGGAGGTGTAAGCAATGGTGGAGACAAAATATATTGTTAATGTCATCGAAAGCCTTCTGGAAATTATGATCCCAATTGAAGTCTATGTCTTTATGAAGAAGATGATGAAAGGGTTGGAAACGATCTAAAAGCTTGGGAAATGAAATGGATGGAATAATTGAAGTCGGCCTTGAAGGCTACAAATTTTCTTAAGATTGGAAGGAGGAGGAATTTTAATGATTAATTTTATTTTTACGGGGTCAACTTCAATACCCCTAATAGACATGATAAATCCATGGATTTTTCCAGTTAATACTTCAAACACACACTTAGATGGATTAAGATGAAGAAAAACTTTAATAAGGCACTCAAAAATGAATTCAAGAATCATAAAGATGGTCACGACGATGTTTAGATTTACCTAAAAGATTTTCAAGATAATTTTTTATGGTGTTCTGGATGAGATCATTAAAAATCTAAGTCATGGCCTGACTGATCAGTAGCTCCGGCATTTTTCAAACCAAAGGGCATGATATGGTAACAAAAGGTCCCCCAAGGGGTTATGAAGGAAGTATTATGTTGGTCTTATGTGGTGATAAGAATCTAATTATAACCAGAAAACCCATCCATAAGATAAAGCATCTCATGACTTGTGATAAGATTAACAAGTTGATTGATATTAGGGAGAGAAAAGTCGTCTTTAGGGAAATCAAGATTGAGATCTCAAAATTCATTGTATATATGAAGTTTTCTAGATGCTTTAGCAATGGGTACAGATATTAGAAACCCATTCGGGATAGTCAATGGGGATGATGAACTTTGCAGAAGGAATACATTGCAACTCCTCTTTCACAAGAATGGAAACTCGAGGGTGCATACGGTAAAGCTTCTGCTTGATTAGTTTTTTGCATTGGGAACGACGACAATATTGTGAATGATGATAGAAGGGTCAATACTTGGTATGTTTTAATATGACCATGAGAATTCCTAGCTATGACAAAAGAGGAATAAGGTGAAATTACTAAAGCTTGTGTGGATCAAGGGATTGACCTATTTTGAGGATGTAATGCTCTTACAGAGTCTTGATATTGTCATCGATGGTGGATTCATTGAGAATGGTGGATGTGTTAGATGGTAAGGTCTTATGAAGATAAGAATCCTCTTCCCCCATGTGGGAAAGAATGGCATCATCGTCAGCACACTAAATAATTTCGATCATTGAAGAGTCTTCTTCTATCATCTCTGAATGGCAAAGGGGAAGGGATCCAGACTGCTTCTCAAAATAATAAGTGATCAATCCCAGAGTGATGGTGGAGAGTGAGGAGTGGGAAAGGCATTGAGTATAAGAAGACGATACTCCCCTAGTGTGATTTTGTCCATTAATTTATCTAGGAGTCATCATTGGGAAGTTTGGACGAAGGGATGGATGAGTTGGTTAATGGTGCAGATGGGTCATTCTTGGGAATGAGGACATCTTTTGGTTTATAAGTCATGTTACACATTTGGAAGGGAGGATTGTCCCTAGAGAGTGTCAAGATCTTCCCCTCATGCTCATATTTAAGACAACAGTGAAGTGTAGAGGGGACGCAACCCATAGCGTAGATCCAAGGTTGTGGAAGGAGAAAATTATACTGAAATTATCCTTATATGATGTAGAATACCTCATGGAGGAGCTTATCACCAATGCAAATGGGAATAAAAATTCCCAAGGTGGGAGTGATAGCATCGTTGAAGGCGTAAAGGACCACGAGTGTTTGGGTGACTATGGATTTTGGGATCTTGATTTGATCGAAGGCATGTGATGGGATGATGTTAATGCTTTCCCCATTATCGATCATTGATCATCAAATGAAAGTATCATTGATCCTAACCATGATGTGTTTGAACTATAATATTAAGTGCATCATAATATATAGTTTATATTTAAATAATATAGAATAAACTCTATTCATATTATTTAAAGGTTGGTTAATTTATTTAATCAAATAATTAAATTGGGGAGGTGTGCCCTATCACTTAATATGGTTATAACCCTTCAGGTTATTTAAATATGGCTATAGGTCATATTTGATATAATCACGTGAATCAATTTACTCTAGGTTAAAAACATGGCACAAGAAGTGAGGAGATGAGTTACCAGACTTGTTGAAATGTTTTTCAAATTAATGGAAAATATGGTTTTTAACCCATTGGGTTTTCCACGTTAAATTTTTTGTCATTGTGTTATGGTGTTATTTACTTTTCTTGTATTTATTACTATGCACATTCATTAATTTATTTACATCCATCATTAATGTTTAATTAATATTTAATATGGTTCATATAAATTTATACCCATCGTCCTGACATAGTACATAGTGGGTTAAGTATTGACTATTAATTTAATTAATCAAAATCCATGTCCCTTGGGGTAGGTGGTTGGTTGGTTAGGAATTTATTTAACCCCCCTCTTACCCTCTCCTGAATATGTTAATGGATTAATGTTTTTTGATATTTTTGTGTGCACATGTGAAAGGGGCTCCGCGTGAAAATATTTTACAAGACCAAGTGAGATAATTTATTCTTGAAATATTTTCTTATACCTATTAGGAAATAAGGGACAAAATATGTGGAATAATCCATCATAGAATCACAACACTAGAAACTAATATGCAAATTTTTTTACAGATCTCAAATAAAAGTGCAGAATAATAATAACACAACACAAAGATACAGTATTTAATGTGGTTCACCCAATTTGGGCTACGTCCACCAAGAATCAATTTCTCATATTTTATTACAAGCCATCGCTCTCTCAATACAATACCCAGATCTATTTGGATCTATGCTCAAGAAACTCTACAAAATTCACATCCGAATTCAAAAAACATCTACAATGTTACATTATACGTACCATATGCACAAAACCAAATAAGTAGATAACTGCTTAAGTAGTTTTACAATTTTTCATTTAGATGGATGAGGTAAAAGGTGTGGGTGTGGAAGGAGGATATTTTTTTGCTTCAGGAATAAGGTAATTTTCCTCGATGATGTTGTGGACAAGGGTTTGGAGTGCTTTGCAATTCTCAGTTTCATGTTTAGGAGTACGATGAAAAACACAAATGAGATTTGAATCAAACCACAATGGCTTCTTAATATTTGGGTCAAGGGCCTTAATAGGTGGAAGCATCATGATGGCAATTTTTAGTAAGTGTTCAATAACTTCCGCATAAGACTTGATCAAAATATTAGGAGGTGCCTTGTCTTTGTGAGATGTGTTAGTCTTAGGTGAAAATGATTTGGGTGTTGAATGTGGAGTTGGAGTATTTCAGGGTTTTGGTGCTTTATTTTCAGTTTTGGTGATGATTGGTGCTCTAGAAGAAGAAGCGTTGGATGGTTTTGGCTTGATTTGATTAGCAGTTTGAAGACTTTTTGATAGAGGGGATGGTCTAAGAAGAGATTATTGTTTTCCTAATATATATGATGTAGCATTGGTTTGTCTAATCTTAGGTGGGTGGATATCAATTTTCTTATGAGGATGTGAAATATAACATTGAGGAAATGTGCCAAGGGTTTCAAACCTTATTTTTGAAGAAACACCCTTGGGAGGAATGACCACAATCTCAAATGGAGGGTCTGAAGGTGGTGTTATAGGTGAAGGGAGTAGTTTTTACATGATGAGGTGAAAAGAAGGTGATGGTTGGTTTTATGTTGAAGAGTTTGATTGTGTAGATGAGATGGGAGGATCATTTGAATTTAAGGAGAGTTTGAGTGCTCTCATAAATTATTCAAATAATGAAAGTGATGTGGAAGATGATGTAGATGTAATCACAATATTTAATGTAGTGGGTATAGGAAAAGATGCAGAAAGAGGAACTAATATTGATGCTAAGGATGGTATAATGGGTAAAGGTGGGATAGATGTGGATAAAGTGGTTGAATCTAATGAAGTGGATGTGATAAGTGATCGAGAATATGGGATGAGTAATGAAGGATATTTAGAATCAATGTGAGATTTGGAAGTGGGTGGGAATGGTTGTTTCATGAGTGTTTTGAGAGGTAAGAATGATATGTTTGGGAATAAGGTTGATCTAGTAGTTGTAGATGCACGAATGGATATCAAGGTAGATGTAGGTATGATTTGTGTGGTTATAGGGATAAGTGTTGATGGGCTTGTAGTTTTAGGAATAATATTTAAAGAGGTAGGTGTGATATTTGATGAAGAAGGTGAAGTTATTGATGGGGCAGGGTCTTGCTCAATGGTATGGATAATGTTTATGGTATGAACATTGAGCACTTGGGATGTAGAATAAGTGGTGGATTTATTTTTTTGGTATGTGGTTAAGAAATAGTTGTCTGAAGATGTCAAGTGGTTGTTTGGGTGATGTATTAGGATTGTCTACTTGAAGATCACCTTGATCAATGAGTCTTTAGAAAAGGTCTTTAAAGGTTTGACACCTATCTATATCCTATCCTCTGACTTGGTGGTATTTACAGTAATGATCTTCATAATACCATGTAGGGTTTTCTCTAGACATATAAAATGGTCAGATTGGAGGAAGTGTGATAAGATTAACCACCATTAACTTTTCAAATATCAAACTATAAGATTCTCCAAGGGGAGTGTAGTTGGGTGTAGGTCTAAGGGCTCATTGTTGAGGCCACGTGTTAGATGTGGGTGCAGAAGAAGACTTGACAACCATGGTATTTTCCACACTCTTTGATTTATCATTGTGGGTGGATGGTTTGGTGAAATCAGCTTTGGGTTTGTTTGATTTGGCCTTTCTCAAGGGCACGAGTTTCAAGTTTGTGAGCCATGGTTAAGGCTTCTTTGAAGGTTTGGAAAGATCATATTTGCAATGTAGAAGAAATATTATTCACACAAGAATGTGAGAAGAGTTCTATGAGTTTGGTTTGTGGAAGAGTGAATGATAGTTTGTTTATAATGCCATGTCATCATGTGAAAAAATATTTAATAGATTCATACTCAAACTTTCTAATGGTGTACAAGTCATTGATAGTGATTTTGTGCGCAATATTAATTGAAAAGTTCTCTACGAAAAATTGTGCAAGTTTTGTGAAGGATAATAGGGAATGTTGAGGAATCCTATTATACCAGTCTAATGCTGGACTAGCCAAGGACATAGTGAAGGTGTGAAGCATAAGTTCCTGATCATGTGTAATAAGGTAACATGTGTTTTTAAATGCATGGAGATGATTTTGGGGATCTTCCTTGCTGTTGAATTTGGTAAAACTGGAAATCTCTCAATGAGGGAGTTAAAGTTTGATTGCAACCGATGGATGAACGGGTTCATTACAAATTTTTTTGTAAGATAATGTAACCTTGAGTCCTAAGGTAGCAGCCTCTAGACTAGCCAACGTATTCAGTAAGTAATGGATAGGATTGTTTGATGTGATGATAGGTTGAGATTTTGATTGTGTGGTATGGAATGTAGCTTAATATGGTGCTTGAAAATATTGTGGATGTGTAGGGGTTTGAGGAATCATTTGATAAGGAGGTTGTTGCAATGCTTGATGTTGCGATTATTGGGATTGGATTGGCTATTGTGGTAAATTATGAGTGGGAATGTAGGTATGAATAGGCATAAATTGTGTATGAGGTGGATTAGATACCACATAATGAAAATCACTCATAATTGGAGGTTTATAAGCATTGATATGTACATGTGATATGAGAGGAAAAGAAGAGTTATGATTTCTAGACATGGGATACAACATTTGGGAAGATTGGGTAGGGACACTAGTAATGATAGTCGTCAAAGAGGTAATCGGAATGGTTGTGGTGAAAGTTGTGTTAATTGGAGAAATATGGGGAGGAATGGGTGTGACTAATTGATTATTTTGATGAGGTACGGAATTATTAGAGGATGAGGTAAGATCATGTTAGACTATAGCAAGTTGTGAGGAGGAAAATTGGGTGATTTTGGGATTTGAATGATAAGGATAAAGTTTTTCAAGTGGTGGAACATCAACAGGAAGTAGGGTTGACTTCCTAAGAAGGTAGTCTTGAAGAGATATTAGATTGGAATCAAGAAGATCATGGAATTCCAAACTACCACAAGGGATAACATGAGGTCCAAAAGGTTAAAATGTAGGATATGGAGCGGTGGCTAGTCAAGATGGGATGGGATGATGATAAAATAAAGGATTAGTCTCATCTATGGTAATAGTTTAAACAAAATTCCCCTAGTGACAAACATTGATGAGAGTTTTGGTACCCATAGAGGAAGCAACAAAGGGCATAGATGAGACATTGGTCATGAAAAATGTTTATTGGGATGAGACTGCATAATTTATTAAGGAAAAAATTTGTTCCATTTTTCTGGTTACCAAACGAGTAACTGTGGGCATGAAATGGATTTTTTTTATATTAACTAAATCAAGAAAATCAACCATAAATATTTTTTATTTATTTATTAAGAAAGTATGAAAAATAACAATGGGAATGGATAACAAAGGTTCCTAGGAAATAAAAATCTATATTTTGTTTCAGGTTGTTATGGTTGGGGAAATGTGGGGCGGGTTCCTTTTGTGTGATGAAATCTCAATCAGTCCACTGGGTAGGAAGATGTCTAGATGTGCTATTTTTAGGTTGTGTGTGATAGAATGTGATATGCAAAAGGTTAATCCGTAATTAAGCTATGTGACCAAGAAGGATGCAAAAAAGAAAAGTTATTTTTTAACCGAATTGAGATGTGATGTTTCAATGAGGACACACACAAAAAAGGGAAATACGATGAAAAAAGGAGAAAAGAAGGAAAAATGAGGAATAAGTGGATAGAGATATTCATTTTTATATGAACTTTAAGTGAAGAGTTATCCAAGTGGCAGAACCTAACACGAGAAAGCAAAAAGTGAATCCTTGTGTTGTAATGTTAGTAGAAGACATAAGAAGTAGAAAATAACAAGAAATACAAAGGATTACCTAAAGGGTGGTCCCACCAGGCGTGCCAAATTTTTTTTAGAATTTTCTTGTTCGATTAAAATTAATGAGTTAGCTACTAAATAAAAGTAAACAACTCATAAAATAGAGGGTTTAAGTAGCTCAAATGTGTGATGGATGCACAAACACAAAATGATTGACCCTTGTTGTAACTTGATAAACCTGCAAATAAGAATGTATAAAAAGGATATTGATTAGATAGTTTATGTGGGGTTTTCCAGACAAAGATGGCTCCATGAAGTATTTCCTTATTTTCATTGATTTCAACCCCCATTTGATAAGAAGAAGTGAAGTAAAGGATAAATAAGCATATAACATGTAGAAATAGAAACACTGCAAAATTTGAAAGTAACTAAGATGAATCTAAATATGTAGACACAAAATCATTCACTTTAGGCATTATTTAGCCCGGTCTTATACTATTGTTTAGAGGGTTCTCAAGTGAAGAAAATACTAATTAATCCTACCTTTTGGCCATTTTATTTTTACCTTTCACTTCATTATTCCCACATATTTTCCTATGCATATCCACCCATTTTACAATTGTCCCATCATTTTAGCCTAAACCGGGGTGCCCAGGCCTATACTAGGGTGCCTCGGGGTGCCCTGGTCCCACCTAGGGTGCCCCAATCCATGTTCTTCTTTCCCACCTCTTTTTGGGACTCTTCTAGCCATTTTTCATCCTTATCATTTTCACAGTCACCCATGTTGGGGTTAATTATGAAATGAGAGCAAGAGAACCCTATAAGTACAAAGTTATGGGACCATAATGAGGGTCATAGCATCACATACTACTATAACTCTATCTAGAGTTAAATCCATTGCATCACTTGCATCTACATAGTGTTATGCATTAAGGCTAGGAGATATGCATCAACACACACAACATATGGGGAGGATTATATTCTATTCCATGTACACATACTATTACATTTTCTATAGTTGTTATTGTTCACTACTTCACAAAGAGTGACTGGAATAAGAACACATATGGCATGACATGCAAACACACACACACACCAGAAATACATTTGGGTCTGAAATGCAGTGCATCGTTCATATTAGTAAGCCCTCTATTGTGAAAGAAAAGGTTAGTCTGACCCATTCATTTTGTATTTTTTATTTTTAGGGTTTTGATACTTCTTTGTCTTTTACAGGCCATTCCTTCATCTTGCATTATTTCACACACTCGATACAATTTGGCAGATCCAGTGTGACAGACAGAGATAATTTTGAGACATCTTACGATATTACTAAAACCAGTTTCTGAGCATTTACAGAAACCAAGGTGCCTATTCTGCAAACGAGGGTTCCCTAGGGCACCTCAGTACCTTTCTGGGCACTTCAAGCTTTTTATATCTCCTAGATCTAACCTCTGCGGGACCCTTGAGTGATCATTTCTACTTCTAGGATCTATAGTCAGACCTGTGAGAGTCTGCAACAATCAGCCAAGTCATTTCCTTTTACATCCTTGCATATTTAGGGTTTTATTTCATATTAGTTTAATTATTTATAGATATTCCATATTTTTTTAGCATATTTTACAATGTTTTAGTCCTCCTATATTAGATTAAATAGGTTTCTATATTTCCCATAGTTTAGTTCAATTTCAGTTAATCATTTTGGTGAACCCCTCATTCTTCATTACACATTTTAGGGTTTTTCATTTATATTTAGCCATCATGAGTATCTCCTTCAATGAATATCTTCTTACCCATCCTGATTTGCTTCATTGTGTCTAACACCTTTTGCCTACTACAAATGTTTCTATTGACATGCATCCAGATTCCATGTATAACACATTCACTGATGTTTTTTCACAACATATAACATTCAAGGCCAATCCTCCTTCTGAAATTCATCCCTTTAACAATGACCCACCACTCTATATTATGTCTCACATTTACAATGTCAATGTCTAACGCACCCTCATCAATAATGGTTTTAAAATTAATCTGTGCCCTATGTATTTCCTCCAAGATTTAGGTCTATCTTCCCATGACATTATCCCTTCCTCTATTTTTCTTCGTGTTTACGATTGTACGGTCCATACGTGTCTTGGTCATGTTACCTTTCCTCTTACTATTGATCCTAAAACTCTCCATATATTTTTCTTTGTTATCAATTTTCTAGTCTTATAAAATTGTTTGTTAGGAAGGCCATGACTCCATGCCATGCAAGTTGTCACTTCTATGGTCCATCGTTGCGTCAAGTTCTTACATGACCGTGTTTAGTATATTATCTTTCGGGAGTGTGACCCATTCTAATATTGTGTTCATGATGTTAACACTAGTCTTCCTATCCATCACATTGATACTACCAAAAAGCCTCAACCTATGGATGATCCACCTCATTTACCACCACTTGAGGGAGCTTTTTTTTACTATATGTTGTCCATTCCACACCATATACTACTATGGATATTGCTCCATATCATCTACATGTTCCCTCCATGGACACTATTATCCCACTCTTATCTTCATCATTTGTTTGCTCACCATTCACGTGTACAATCTTCATACATGGTTCATATTGGGAGCACATTCCATTATATCCTACTTCCCTTGAAACCATATGTACACACGATGGCTTATCCCACTTAGATTTTTCTGTTGCTGATATTGGTCCACCACCATACCATCCTCATTTATACCATGGGTTGGTCCATGCCACAACTGCTTATGGATTTCATTTCTTTCATCTTGATGTATTCCTTACACGTACTCCTACTACTGTGCCACTCACATTAGGACATTCTTGGCTAGACTATATTGGAGGCACACTAGATCTGGATCATACAGACATATCTTTTCCTATGCCTTTTGGACATGCTATCATCTGTAATAGCTCTTTTCTAGGTTATACACAAAATCTCACTCATTGGTATGCACATGGCTGCCTCTTCCGTCAATTCACTGATGAATAATATGCTATGGGCATGAATCAATTACATCTCAATGGATCATTACATGCTCAACTGACCTTTAGCTTACCGAGTTACTAAGGCATACCCATTCGATTTCGACCCGGAGGATGATGATCTTCTTGACGAGTTTATATAGTCCCTTAGCACATTACCACTAGGGGGACATATCACGTTACACACTTCCCCCCTCCTATTTCTGTATAGCTAGATAGTCTCACATTTCATACTTCTCTAAGAATATCATATCGTCCATCATAGCACTGTCATTACCCGATGACACACTCTAGTGCTTCGGTTCACACTTGACTATCAAGGGATTACCATTACACTGAACCCCACACACAACACCCTCAAAATTATACATTGCATTTGACTATACATTATTTGTCATACACAGTCCATTTTATGATTATTATACATTATAATAGTCCTCATCTACGCATTACATTCATTTTGATATCTATGCACTTCGTCACATTATACACTGTGTATTTTCATACCATACATACTACACTAGTCCTCATTACTTATAAGTCTTTATTTACATTATAATATCCCTTACCCTACACACCACATACATCATTAGGATATCCTTGCATAACCTATACATAGTCATACTACGCATTTTCACATACATTCTACATACTACGCTAGGTTCCATTATATATGGGTATAGCTTTACATTTTATCACTACATATTATATTTCTATCTACACCTCTCACTGAATATTACATATTACATGTTCTACACATCCTAGACATTGTACATTATACACACTACATATTTATATATTCTATTCATCCTCTATTCATCTTAGCTACTGCATTTTTCTACACGTTGCACTCACCACTCTTTTATGCACTTTACTTCCTTGGTCCATACTTGATTGTTGAGGGTTTACCAATAAAATGGACCTTACACTCACCATGCAACATTTCCAGTGTTAGTGACATATACCTTAGGTTAAATTGTCACCTATACTATCATCTTGTATTGGTATACACCTTAGGTTACATGACCACTCCCTCTTTTCATGTTATAGTGACATACACTTTAGGTAAATGGTCACCCATCTCCATCCTTTCATCATAGTGATATACGCTTAGGGCTAAATCATCACTGATCCATTCAACAAGTCATGATATATGCTTTTGCTATAGGGTTCATGCACATCTCTCCAAATGTCACATTTCATCACCATTACATAAACACACTCATCATAGTGCACTAAACACAACCAAAACTACTCAACCATTTCCCGATGATGCACTCTCATTCACTGTTCATTATTGACTACTGAGGGGGGAAAAAATTAACCTCATTTCATACAGTTCCATACACTCAGGCGGCATTTTTCTCCTATCATTCCATTTTGCATTTCATTCCATCCGTCCACAACATACTACATTGTCTTGGGGCATTTACTATTTCTTACTAATGTTTTTCATGATCACATTATTACACATGTTAGACTTATTTCTTATATGTCATTATCTATACCATACCCACATGCACATTCATGTATTTTTTTAGTGTTCTCATAGATACATGACTACACACATGGCATGGATGCTCACCTTCTACCCTTCCTATACCTGTTGTTAGGGGCATCCACATTCGTATTATCTAAGTGATATTATTTGATTTTGTACTTATCATCTTACATTAATTGTTCACACACACTTTGACATATTGGTTATCACTCTAACATGTTAATGGGTGCTCCATATGAAGCACTTGTTTTACATGATTACATGTTTCCATGACTACTTGTTTATTTTTTATACTTTCTTGCCTTTTTTTACCATTTTGTGTGGGATTTTCCCTTTTCTTGTGTGTACAATTGCTTGTGTTTTCAACCATGAAAGCCTTGCATGTCTTACAACATCTTGAGTAATGTACCCTGTTTACAACCCAATTTGTGTGCTCTACTTGTTTTCTTGTGTGTTTACACTACTTTTTTTAGTAGTTACTACATTGTGTGCATATTTTGTATTTATCTTATTACATGCATGTTTTTTCAAACTAACACTTGTTTTTTATAGCCATCCCCTTTTGTGTGTGCCTTGGTTTTGACAAAGATTTTTCTCTTTCCCTCCATAAAGAAGAGTTCTATAGGTCAATGTGTGGTAGGTCCTCTTTTGAGGCTGCATTATCCTTTCAGTGACTTTGCATGTGCCCCCAAAGAGGGAGGGATCATTGAGGTTCTTACACACTAACACAACATATTTATATCGGTTCAATACAGTGAAATTTCCACCCTTGGAATTATGGTTTTAAATGCAATAAGTGAGTTTAGACCAATCTACAAACTCCATACAAAATGACCTCTACAGGACATAGTGTCTTTTGGCATTTTTGCAGAGCAATTACAGGCTTGGAGGTTACAATGGGTGTGCCTCTCTACATTACTTTGTCCAGTGGCGTTGAATTGCCCAAAAATGTAGGACAATAAATAGATCTCTTCACACATTTTAGTAGAAGTGGTTAAAGGTTGGAGGACACAAAGAATTTCCTCCCTATACTTCTTTGGCTAGGGTGGCATGAGATATCCCGAAAAACTAGCGATAGTACAGGATAATATTATACACCCTTTCTCTCAACATAGATCAGGTGCACATTTTCCATTTACAATATTACTTTCATGTATTTTATATTTGTGTATTTTACAAATTTCTATACAAATGCATATTTTACACAACATTTTTTACATACATACATATTTGACTATTTGGTCATTTTCTCCTTGTAGGTCTTGCCATATGAGAAAAAAGAAGTCAAATTGGGGGCAACAAAAACGACAATGACAACACATTGTGATGGTACTTTCCTTTATTAGCCATGGTGGTACACTACACAATAAATAAACTACACATGCGTTCCAATCTAAGTTCATTCTCATCACTTTTTATACAAATTTTTCATTCTTAGAATCCATGCTCCTCCACTTTTTATTTTTTTCATACCATGCTTGAGTCTAGTCCATTAGAACATATTCTTCTACACTCTACATGGATATCAAGTATGCATCTCTATCTACTTTATGTTACCGAGCATTCCACTCACCAACATAAAGTGGGGGGGGGGGGAATGTAAACAAACAATCATGCACTTTAGGCATTATTTAGCTCATTCTTATGCTACTATTTAGAGGGTTGTCAAGTGATTAAAGTACTAATTCATCCCACCATTTGGCCATCTTATTTTTACTTTTTATTTCATCATTAACACATATTTTCCTATGCATATCCACTCATTTCACAATTTTCCTGTCATTAGGGTGCCTTGAGGGGACCCAGTCCAACCTGGGGTGCCCCGATCCATATTCTTCTTTCCTGGCTATTTATGGGCCTCTTCTACCTAGTTTTCATCCTTATATTTTTCTCATTCGACCATATCGAGGTTAATTTAGAAATTAGAGCAAGATAACCCTATAAATAAAAAGTTATGATACCATAATGAGGGTCCTAATGTCACATACTACTATCACTCCATCAAGAGTTACATACATTACATCACTTGCATCCACATAGTGTCATGCATCAAGGCTAGGAGATCTGCATCAACACACACATCATAGGGGGAGGATTTTATTATATTCCATTTACACATAATATTACATTTTTCTATAGATATTATTGCTTGCTACTTCACAAAGTGCGACTAGCACAAGATAACCTAGGAAACAACATGTACACACACGAGAACTACATTTGGGTATGAAATGTAGTGCAACACTTAGATTAGTAATCCCATTGTTGTGGTAGCTATGGTCAGTCTGACACATTCATTTTGCATATTTTATTTCTATGTTTCTGATACTTCTTTGTCTTTTACAAGTCATTCCTTCATCTTAAATTATTTCAGACACTCAGTATAGTTTGATAGATCTAGTGTGACAAAAAAAGAGAATTTCAGTACATCCTACCAAACTATTAAAACCACATTACGAGTGTTTGCAGAAACCAGGGAACTTATTCTGCAGACTAGGGTGCCCTAAGGTGCCCCAATACTTTCATGGGCACTACAATCTGTTAATATCTCTAGGAACTGACCTCTATGGGACCCCTGAGTGATCGTTTCTACTTTTAGGATCTACAGTCAAACCTGTGACAACCTGCGTTAGTCTCCAACAATCAACAAATTCATTTCCTTTTACATCCTTATACATTTAGGTTTTTATTTCAGATTAGTATAATTATTTACTGATATTCCATATTTTCTTAGCATAGTTTACAACGTTTTAGTCCTCCTATATTAGATTAACTAGGTTGTTATATTTCACATAGTTTAGTTCAATTTCAGTTAACCAAAATTTTGATCTGATCTAAATAAATATAAATAAAATGGTACCTGACTGGGTTGAAGGTAACCCAGATTGTATAGAGGTGGGTTGACAACAACCTAGGTATTTTAAGATTTGGACATAAAAGTAAATATGTAGACTTGCAAGGATATGGATGAAAACTAAATGTAACAAAATCATGTGGATGCTAAGGAATGACATGTAGAAGAATGTTTGGGATAGAAAGGAAGAGAAAATGGCAAAAAATAGTTAAATTGGTCTCAAGTAGATGGCGACTAGAGTGGGGTGATGATGGGTGTAGTGCAGATAGGATTTATTTAGTGCGATAGAGAAGCATGATGAAAAATAAGAAGTCTAGGCTGGGCAATGATGACTGGAGTATACTAGAACAAAGCTATTGGTAAATGGATGGAACAGATGACCTGTAAACAAATAAACTAGAAGAGAAGGTTGATAATGGAGCTCTGAGTGCTACTGAACTTGTAAGATGTTAGATACAACAAGATAATAGTAGAAATAATGTAAGATAGCATAAACATCAATGTAAACCTCCCAAAGTCATGCAAGTGATGAAACAAATCTTCCAAGGATTGTAAGAAGGTCAGTATGATTGTTTAAATGCTCTGGTTTGAAGATGGATTTGGAGAATGGAAGAAAATCAAGTTTTTTGTTGCACCTGTGTGTTTTTGTTTCATTTTTGGAAAGGGAAGAACTTGGTATTATAAGGTTGACAGTGACTAGGCTGGGTTATCACTGACTACGGGGAAAATTTCCCCAATTGGGTTGATTTTATGTTTTTGTCAGGATTTTGGGTTTTTGAGAATCAGAAAAGCACTTTAAATCTTGTAGGTAGGAAGAGGTTGTTTAGGGATGTGTCGTGGGTAGTTAGGGGATAAATATAGGTAGGATAAATGCTAGAAAAAATGTAGGGGTGTAGAATTAGAATAAAAGCATCCTGAAGGGAAAGTCCATTAGGGCTAGTGGATATTAATTAATTAATTAATTAATATTAATTAATCAATGTTAATTAACGAAGATTAAAGGCGATGGGATAATAAATGGGTATTTAATTAAATTAATATTAAGGGGAATTCATTAAATTAAAGGGGGGTCTAGCTAGGACCATGGTGAAATTGCACACGTAGGTATATAAGGGTAGAAATACTGATTTTAGGTTTCTACATAACTATCTTGGCTGGGTCTACCAACAATCCTTCTTTGTAAATGATTTTCCCTAGTAGAGATCCAAAGGGTTTAGTAAAGATACACTTCTTAATGTTGAGAGAGATTCTCAACTTCCCACACCTCTCAAACATAAGCCTTAGATTATCATAGTGATCCTTGACTGAGCTATACATCGTCCAATCATCCAAATACACTTGTAAGAACTTGTGAATAAAATCCTAGAAGGCTTGCACAATAATGTGTGAGAACACTATTGGAACATTATTCAATCCAAAAGGAATAAGTGTATATGCAAGACTTCCCCATTCAGTGGTGAATTTTTTTTCTCCTAATCTTCTTTCATGATGCACACCTGGCGATAACTTGAAAACCCATCTTTTCAGGAATCTATCTCACGCCCAAAAAATCCTTCAAGGATTTCTTCTTTGAATGGGGTGGGAAAAGGATCTATTACACATGAATCATTTAGTTCTCTATAGTCCACACAAACCTTATCCTACCATCCTTTTTTATTCTTGTAACCATAGGGCTAGGCTACTCAAATTCCTCACTAGGCTCAATAATTCCAAACTTGAGCATCTTATCAATCTCTTCCTTTACCATCACTCGTAGGTTAGGATTCATCCTATAAGGCCTCTTTCTAACCAGTCACATTCCCTCTTTCAACTTAATCTTCATTTCATGTAAAGAAGGGTGTAAACCTTTTAATTTGTGATAATGTCTTGGAAAGAGATCCTGAAAGTCACGCAAGAGCTCAATAATCTTCCCTAATTATTTTTCTGACTTGTAATCACCAATAATTACATCCTTAGGCACATCCTCTATGCCAATGTTAACCTTATTAGTTTTCATAAGAGCATGGCATGTGTGTGCCTTTTAATCCATAGTGTCTATTACTTCGTGTTCACCTTCTCTATGGCTAACATCCAATTTTTCAACTTCCTCATCATCAATCATGTATACCAATTTACCCTTTTATTTTCCCTTCTAGGAACGACCCATCTGTAACTCATTTGTCTCCTCAAGATCCTAGTGTGGTTTGGGATCAAGTTCACCCAATAACTCTAGCATGATCTCTTCAGCGTTCACACTATCCCCCAACGTGATGTGCTTCATGATATGCAATGCTTCATGGACTAGAGGCTTAGTAGAAAAGTAATCAAAATTTTGAACCATACCTATAGTCATATCACACCAGTTTGTAATTTATCTTTTTAGTTCTGTATGGACATATTATGCATGCATGCATCCATGTAATGTGGAGTAGAAATTATGTACCCAAAGTAATGGAGGTAAATATTCTTAGCTCTACACCCATAGTCTCTCACAATAATGGATGTGGAATGAGATGGGAGTCTTTTCATGAGATTCACATATGTGTGTAGGTAAATTATTCTGAGTAAACCTGGTGGAAAAGGTAATTCTCACTTCTCACCACTCCAAAAGGCTATCTCTATGTTTTTCCCACCAGCGTGTTGTTATCCCACGCAAAGTATAGACCAAAATGTTTCTTCTATCCCCATCATTCTACCACTGATTTTCCATGGTGCGGAATAATGTATCAAGATTACCTTCACTAGTATACCTTGGTACCTGTGTTGAACCTAACCGCCTTACCATGTGTGGCCTAATCATCCAAGTGACTCATCTTTTAACTTTGCACCTAACCATCTTGTACATTTCATGAGCCTAATTATCACAAGAAACACCAGTATTGTCACTTACAAACTACACATCTTCCCATTGAGGTACACCTTCCTTCGATGGTTCTAGATTCTTTAGATTACATACCATCTGTGGATAAATTCGATTAAGCTCTTTTTTACTCAATATATTAACATAATGATCTTCCTTCTTATCATACAGAGGTATGATCACATGATTATCTTTGTTCTCAAAACTTATGTATCTCTTATTAAAGTGTAGATCATCATTGTTTGCATAATACCAAGACCATGCAAGTAATTCTAGAAATTTGTCTACTTCAAAAATCTCTAATAGCTCAAAGTATTCAGTAAACTTGGCTCCCTGAATGGTAATGGATGCATCCTTCAAAACCCAAATAGGCATTTCTCTAGTTTTGTTCCACATATACAACAAATTTGAAGAAGGCTGTAATGTTAGTCTCCCCATCTGATTCCATGCAACCAATGTTAGCACATTAACCTTAACACATGTATATATAAAAATATTTCTTACCAGCCAACCATTAATGACGACATCAAATGTGATCTTTATTTAGCACCAAATCTATGCTCATTCCCTTCAAAAAGATCAATATGTTTCTAGTAATAAATTTATACCCTAACTCAATAAGAAGACTAAATATAGTCCCAAAGGATAAAACCTTGTTGTAAATGCTCTAATATTGTCTCAACAAAACAATGTTACCCTACATTCTCATTCCCAAAAACACAATCCTCTCAGCTTGTCAAAATTACTCTGTTCCATGAAAAGCTTCTAACGTTTTCCATTCTTCAAGTTGCTCTAGGTCTCAAGTACCAAGTATTGTATTAAAAAATGAATTCTTTCTATCCAAATTTTCTTTGGCTTATTTCCCCTTTTCAACACCTTAATCACATTTATATTCACCAAGAACTTCATTTAATAAGGTCAAAAAGTTTACATTTACTCCTTTGGTTCAATAGTGCCTACCATACCTCTTAATCATACATGCTTCTCCAACTATACATCCAAAATTACAAAGGCACCAAAAGGGATTTCAAGGATTCAACAATTCACTCCTACCCATCTTGATATGCTCTAAAAATTTCAAACTACAACTCTTCATATAATTCTCTATATATCACTTTTTGCATTCTACTTTCCTAGACCCTTACTAGGTCTTCTTAGGGCTACTATCATGATTACCTAGGTTCTTGTGAATCTTCATTGCATGAAAATAGGTGATTTGCATACTAATTAATGGCCTAAAAATGTGTATAATTTTTCTTATTCCAAATCCTAATATTTCACATACATTCTTTGTAAACCTATTTTTCAAACTATCCATAAGATTTCGTATTGAACTTTCCTTCCTAGACTGTAATAAAATTGAGTTTTGACAATTGGTTTCCATGTTTTATTTAACAAACTCTTTTTGTAGGTGCCTAGCATGATATGTTAAAGTTTTTAGAGTGTGTAGTGGTGATTTGGTGCTCTAAAACCGTTGCCCTAGCTGTGATACTTCAAACTCTCTCTCAAAACCTGAGAAGGGTATTTTGACTATGTCTTTTCCAAATTTTTGATCCAAAGATTGAAATTTTCACTGAAGGGTTTTCTTAATGTACCCCATCTGATAACTTTACCAGTATCCTCTTCCTAATGCTTCAAATCTCTCAAAGACACTATTGTCTTGTTACCTCACTGAAAAAGAGGGTTTTTAAGATGTTTCAAGGGTATGAGTGGAGTATGGAGACTCAAAGATTATAAGGACCCTCTATTTCTTATCACAAAGCTTCATCCATTAATTGAATATACCTAATTTTTTACCAAGGGATGATTTGTTTCATGGTCTTATAAACACCATCACTTAACAACTGATATGACCAAATGGGAGAAGGATCTTCAAGTTCAATACATACACTTAAAGATAACTAGTTGTACTAACTCAAAACTCTGATATTTCACCATTAACTATCTTCTATGCTAATGAATGTGATTGAATGGTGCATCCATGTGTTCTCATACCATAAACCTCTAATCATCGAGTCATCCTTTGCATAATCACATATTTTTCCCATCATCATATTCATGAAACTTATTTTCTTAGTCTAAAGTCTCTTCAAAAGGTATGTGCCAATATATTTAAGAATGTTAAATAGTTAGAAAAAGTATGTAGAAACAACCAAACATATAACTCAAAAAATCCTTTCATTCTTCTCAAACTAAGGGTTAAATTGTTCAAACCTCCAAGTATTTATAGAAATCCAAAAAATTATTTTCTAATTCTGTATTCATTTTTACTTCTATCATAAAAGGATGAACCCCATGTGCACCGGCCTATCACCTAGCAGAAGCTGAGTGCTCACCCGAGGCACGGGTGGGTGTCAAGTATCTCTTTTATGTGAGTTTAGTGGGAAGAATTATCTATGATTAGTGTAAGAGTATTTAGGAAAGAAGTTGAGACATACAAGAACCATAGGGCTCAGAATGGCCTCCAGATCCTTACAGTCACTTCAGACTGAGTGCTTTAATAGATTCCAGAACATATACTATAACAGAAAGAAAGATACAACCATTCATTCATATCATGACAGGAAAGAGAACTCACATGAACGAAATATACATTAAACCCATTGATATTCATATCTATTTATAACAGGTAACCTCAATATATTCATTGATTCATTACAGAGTGTCATAGAGTACAGACCACAGTCATGTGCATCACTGGACGTATGTAGTTAAGCTAACAGAAAATAAAAATAACAACCCCATGCTTAGTACATCCTATCCTGAACCAGAATATCCACTTGCAACATTTCTCTAGAACTTCTCTCACTCTCTAACCCACTATTCCCTATGTATATCCCTATGACATATCTATGTGTGTGTGTATATCTCTATCTCTATATCTATCTATGTATATCTATATCTATCTATTTTCCTTTTCGGAGGGAACTTGTATTTATCACTTTCCCAGGCTACCAACTCGCCTTGCCGCGTCCTCAGATCCATTGCCAAGTGTCGAATGTGGTCCTCCATGTGAGCATGTTCCTTCAGGCCTGAGCTCTCCATTCCATCTCATGATGATCTTCTAGAAGATTCCATCCATGGCATGCTCTTTCCTGGGCCAACCTATTTCCAGGCTGGCATCTTATCCGTGCAAACCGATCACGCTTTTCACGTGTTCTGCCTCAGGCGCTCAAATTGGCTAAGTCCCGAACCTCCTTTCACACGTCGCACGCTATTTGCTTCCTTAAGCCTTTCTCTTGCGCACTTTTGCCTTGCATGCCATCCAGTAACTGGGATCCTGTGCGCTCACGTACCCACGCGCCTTTATACTTGGTCAATATTCCAGGGGCCCAACATCACCCCACACTATGCCTGTTCTCCGTCCTCAGAAACATTTTACTTGACCAAGAGGCAAGTTGTTTTATGGGACCAAGATGTAGACTTATACTTTACAAAAATGAATAAGGAATGAAAGAATAGGGGAAAGAATGAAGAATGGGGGGGGGGAACATCAATTCAAAAGGCTGGGAAAGTCCTTTCATAGATCTACCTCCAGCTTGTTCCACACTTTGACCTCATCCTTTGACTTCTAGCATAGGTCACCCACCAGGGTGCTCACTTCATCAAAGCTTAGGCCAATTCCCTGGGCACCCAAGGTGTCCACAATCTACTCCAATTCCTTACCTAGGTCTGTGAGTTTATCCATTCTCCTGGTAATTTGGGGGTATAGTTCCTTCAGTCAGGCCTTAATTGAGCTCCTTAAAGCCTCAATTGCCTCCGATTTATTTTCAACCTCGGCCAGAACCTTGTCCCTCTATTCCTTGTTCCCTTTAACCTTTTCTTAGAACTCTTTCAGTTCTGCTTCAAGCGTGGCGACCAAGGAGCTCACCACCTTATCTCTATCTGTGCATGTGTCATATGTGGCTTCTGTAGACTAGGCAGTGACCTTAATCTCCATGAGTACTTGGCTATACTCAGAAACAGTTGCTACTACCATCAACCGGTCTTCCTCTTTCAAGTGTGTGGCCACTTCTTCTGTAAATTCCAATGCCAAGGGTTGCCTCTCCATAGTGAGGATGCGCGTTAGGTCTTCTAAGCATTCCAAAGTTGATGCGTACCTCTAAGGGATTGGCGTAAGGTCTGGGTGCTTTAATATGATGGCACTCTTGATTGAATCCACCTTCTTGTAGACCTCCTGCACCTTTACCTTTTCTTCCTTTAACTCACGCCTTAACTGCACACTGATTAATTCCTCCTATTTTAAACTCTTGGCCTTCTCCGCCAATTCTTCCTCCTTCCCTAACTTCACCTCTAATGCTCTGATTCTGTCATTTCTTGTGAACAACCTAGCCTCAGTGTCAACTGCGACTTTGTTCAGAGCATTACATACTTGCTCGTCTGAAAGCTCTTGAGCATTTACTAAGGGGTTGTCTCCCTTAGATTCTAGCAATGAGATGAGTGCTTTCTAGCAGACTTCAAAGTTTGGCTCATCAATGTGTGACTCAAACACCCAAGAGAGCATCTTCTTGGTCCTGGGGTATGTGCCATCCTTTTCAAAAGACCCCATGGCTAGGAGCCTTTCCATGGGTATGGTGCTTTGGAACCGTGCATGTAACACCTTCTTCATGTCATCCACATAGCCCATTATCTATCTCTGTTCTGTATCCAGAGTTCTCCTACCCGAGCGCGTGCCTTTGGGGAAGCTAACTGTCAGAGCGGGGCCTCCTAGGCTGTCATGTTCCTTTTCAATGCTCTCCTCCTTCCCTTCCTTAAGCACTATGTCTGTGTTGCACTCTAACTCTTGGTCTACAAGGACTTTGAGCATATTTTTCACTTCTCACTCTGCTAACTCAGTAATCTACTCTTTTGTAAGGCTTATGGCTCCCTTCTCCTTGGCATCCTTCTCATCTACCTTCGTGTCTTCGGTGCCTTCCTCATCTTGTGTGCCCTTGTGCCACACAAATACAAACTCTTGCTTCTCCTCTCCACTTTCTTCCTCCGAGTCATAGATACTAAACACATGTGGCTCTTTTCCCTTCTCAGGCTCTTCTTCCTCATCTCCACCTCCTTCACTCTCATCTTCTCCTTCTCCCAAGTACTTCTCCAAGCTGTCGGTTGCCTCCGAGTCAGCTTCTTCATCCACCCTCTACTTCTTCCTGAGAGGTGGCTTCTGATCAGGAGATTCGGCCTTCTCTTCTTCCTTCGGTGATTCTTCCATGGTGGTGGGTTTCTCAGGCACCTCTACTTCTGGCATCTTCTCCTTTACTAGAGACCTCTTTCTCCGTATGTAGGTGCTTGGCTTGGCACTTGTAGATGGCATGCTCACTATCTAAGTAGTCGGCACACTTGGTGCTCCTTCCTCTCCTCTGCCTCTCTTCTTAGACGTTGGCTTCTTCTTTCCCAAGGGGTCTTCAGGTATGGAGATTTCATTCTCCAAATACATGCCCTTTTTAAACTTTTTCCTTATGCACATTTACACGCATGTCATGGATCCTTCAGTGATGGGAAGCGTCATCAGCCTAGTCATTTGGATCTCATGTGACATGTACTTCTCTATGTACACACGCTTACCACCGGGGTAATTCAGCTTCTTCCTCATCTCCCTGTGTTCCTGGTCTAACCTTCCTAGTTCTAGCCTTAGCTTCTTTGATTCCTTAAATCTGTTTACTCCTGCTTGGAAGTATTGGGTAGTGAACGTGAAAGGAAGCTTGCACCAAGGGCTCCATGATTCATCAATAAGCTTGAATCTTCCCAAGCAGTAGTGCTGGTACACCGTGAACTCAGCTTCTCCCTCAGTGGCTGCTGGGAGTTGTTCAGGGATCCTCCACTCTACCCCGAATGCATTCCTCAAGTGTGTATACCACTTTTCTAGCCACGCTTTGTGGGGAGCCATCATTGTATCACAAGCATACTTCTCAAACCTCTTCATGGGTGAAGGGTCTTCGGCTGGGTACTCCCACACAAACTTGTCTGAGGCATCTGACACTCCAATTTCTGTAAACACTATGGTGAGAAAGACATTACCAAAGAGGATCCTATCCCCTTCCTTCACGCACTTAACAATCTCCTCTGCAATGTATGTGGACAAGTTGTATATAGTCCCCTCTGCAATCTTCCTGCAGACATGTAGCCAAGGTTTGTTGACCTGTGTCCATCTTTCTTGGCCATTCAGCTTAGTCACCAGATGCATGGCCATCTTCATAATGGGGTCCTTGATGTCTGAAATATCATAGTACCATGACCCTTTCTTGCATGCATACTCAGTGATGGTCTCTTGAATAGCCTCCTTGTCACCAAGGTCATCTTCTAGGCTATCTCCCTCACATATGAGGCCTGTAAATTGTGAAATCAACTGGGGAGTCCCATGCATCTTGCACCCAGAAAAGTGAAAATTTTATTCATGCACCCAAGACATCAACCATTGGTACAAGCGATCTGGCTTCCCAAAATAAGGCAACTCATAGAGTTGCAACAGCCCTACCTTCGCCAATTTAACCTTAACGTCATCGTCATATATGGGCAAACCTTCAGGTGTTCACTTGTTGGTGGGGCATACCAATTCCAATGCCATTTCTTTCTCTATGGTGTTTGTGTGGTGATTATAGTCACTAACAGGTATGCTTCTCAAGTGGGATTCCCATTCCTTTCCCAACATCACCCCATCTGGGTATTGCATCTCTGCATACCATTCTTCATTTGTGTCTACTTCAGGTTCTGGTTGTTTAGCCTTAGCTTTGCCCTTTCCTTTCTTGGGTGCCATGGTCAAGGTATTTTTATCACTCCTACCCTCTCTTTTTTACTCTATCTTTATTTTCCAACCTTCGATCTCAAATCCTTGATATAACTCTTCTAAACCCATGCCCTAGTTTTTCAAACCCTAACTTGGATAAACTCTTCACAAGACAACACCTTTTCAACTCCTTCCACACCCATGTAATTCCTTCTGGTTCACAATCTCAAACTAGCTCTTCACATTTTAATCACACAGATCTTCCACTCGATCGAATCTGAAAACCCTAGTTTATAACACTTGCTTATATCTCCAACTCTTCATTTTCACAAAGTAAAAATGAGAGTGCCCCGACCCTTTATTTATATTTTTTCCTTTTTCTGATCATTAAATGCTACTTTACCTACCCCCATACTTTGTTCATTTAATGTGGCTTTTTCAAACAAAGTCTGTCTTCAGCACCTTCACTCACATGCCCTTCCTGCGTGAAAACTTCTCCAACCTTCTGGTGCGTAACCCAACCAACCTAACAGGAGACTCTTACGTGTACTTAACCTACGCCGAAGGCACTTCTTCTGTCTAGATTCTTGCTTTCACCTACCTCATGTTGCTTTAACTACGCTTCCTTTTCCTTTGTACATGGGATCTACCAGTAGCTTTATCCTGGCACCAATTATTCTATCTTTTCTCTTCATCTACCTCTTTCAACTGGGCTACACAACAAGGCTCTTCAACACAACTTCCTTGGTACTTTAATCACGCGCTTCTTCACTTTTCTCCACCCCACACTTAAATGATGTGTGGTCCTCTACACACTCACAAATTCTCCAAAAATAGCAATAAGGTTACCGGTGCCCAAGGCACAAAACCAAAACAACAACGCGAAAGGGAAACACAAGAAAGGGAAAATGCATAAAGGAAACTTCTAAACTAACTGGAAAAACTGCCTTATTTACAAACACCAAGAAGACTTATTTATAGTAGGGCTTCAACCTACTGCCATTGAAGTGTCTAGGAAACTTCGTCCCATCCAGTGCTTGTAACTGGCACGCGCCTGAATCAAGGATGTACGAAATTGTGTAGGGACCCAACCAATGGACTTTCAACTTTCCAGGATGGCGCAGAAACTTGGAATCATATAGTAACACCATCTGCCCAACCTCAAACTTCTTGTTTCTAATGTGGTGATCATGCCAAGCCTTTTATTTTCCTTTTCCACTGTTTGGCTCCATCGGGCAAGTGATCATCTCTCATCCAGTTTCATTAGTTCATCAATTATTTCTTCTAGTGCTTGTTCATCGGCTAATCCTCCTGCACGCACTATTCATAGAGAGGGTAACATAAATTTAACTGGAAAAATGGCTTCCATGCCAAACACCAATTGAAAAGGTGTGGCTTTATTTAGTCTTTTATACGTAGTCCTGTAAGCCCATAACACTGCCGATACTTTGTCATCCCAATCTTGTCTTCCAACATCATAGATTTTGGTCAAGGTATGACTCAGTATTTTGTTGAATGCTTCCATGGTTCCATTTTCTTGTGGGTGATAGGGCGTAGTCTTGTGATGAGCCACCATGAACTCTGATAACAGGATCCTCATGGTCTCATTTAGAAAATGTGTACCCCTATCACTGGTCAAACTCAACGGACATCCATACCTCATGATAATGTTCTCCCATAAGAACCTTGCCACTGTTGCTGCCATGTAATCTTTAGTTGGGGCTGCCTCTACCCACCTTGTGAGATAATCCATGCAAGTGATGACATAACATGACCCAGTCCTACGTGCTGCTGGTGCAATAGGTCCCACAAAATCTATCACCCATTTTTCAAAAGGCTCCACACTAGGGATAGGGCATAAAGGCATTTCATCTCTCCTTCCTAGTTTTCCAATGCACTGACAGTGGTCACATGCTTTACAATAATCTCTACAATCCCTGTACAAGGTTTCCCACCATAATCCTACCATTAATATCTTGCATTCATGGTGGCATCACCTGTGTAATGCCCACCCGCACTTCCTCTGTGTGCTTCCTCCATGATGGCCAGGCGCTCATGCTCTAACACACACCTGCGTAAAACTTCATCACGTCCCAATTTGTATAAGTCTCCATTAATCAACATGTAGGGCACGACGCATATGGCCAACTGCTTCTTTTCCAATGCCTTCATTCCATCCGGTGCCACACCTTCTTTTAAAAATACTGCAATCTCCTCCAAATCTGAGGGCACGTGCACCACAACCTAAATAGTTGGGCATCTAGCATTGCTTCCTCAATACTTTGTGCACGTCCTCTCCTGAATCAATTCTTGATAGATGATCAGGTCCACAATTGCTTTTTTCGGGCTTCACTACAATGGTGAATTCAAACTCTTGAAACAACAACACCCATCGACATATGCACCCTTGAAGAATGGGCTTGTTTACTAAATACTTTAATGCCATGTGGTCGGTGTAGAATACAAAGGGTGTTGCCAGTAGATACTGTCTAAACTTGAAGAGCACGTAGATCATCGACAATGCCTCGTGCTCGGTAGTGGTATAATTCTTTCTCTACTGGTGTTAACTTCCTGCTCGCAAAATAGAGAGGATGATCAACAATCCCCTCACCTGGTTGTGCAAGCACTTCTCCAATGGCGGTTCCTGAGGCATCTACATGGACATGGAAGGGCTTGTCCCAAGAGGGAAAACATAAAATAGGCACGGTAATAAGCCTATCTTTTAATGTATCAAATTCCCTCTACTGCGCCTTTCCCCGATGGAAGGAACTTTTGTGTCTAAGCAGCTCCTCTAAAGGCATGGTGATCTTGGCATATCCCTTAATGAATTTCCTGTAATAGCCCGTATGCCCAAGGAATCCGCACACTGTGCTCTAGCTAGTAGGTTCCCTTAACCCCACAATAAATGCAACCTTAGCAGGATCTACCAACAAGCCCTCCTTACATATGATATGCCCCAATAGAGTCCCAAAGGGAGTAGCAAACACACATTTCTTAATGTTGAGGGATATTCTCAACTACCTACACCTTTCAAACATTAATCTCAAGTTGTCACAATGGTCCTTAACCAGACCATATACTGTCCAATCATCCAAATAGACCTAAATAAATTTATCGATGAAGTCCTGGAATGCTTGCACCACTATGCGCGAAAAAATAGTAGGTGCATTCTTCAACCCAAAGGGCATGACCGTATATGCAAAAATTCCCCACTCGGTGGTGAAAGTCATCTTCTTCTGGTCCTCCTTTGCAATCTGGACTTGGTGGTATCCTAAAAATCCATCCGTAAAGGAATAGATTTCACACCCAGTGACTCCTTCCAAAATCTCTTCAGTGAAGGGGGTCAGAAATGGATCAATGACACAAACTGCATTCAATTCCCTATAGTCCACACAAATCCTAATCCACCCATCCTTCTTGATGTTGATTACCATCAGACTTATCCACTCTGATTCTTCCACTACCTCAATGATCCCAGAAGCTATCATCTTGTCTATCTCCTCCTTAACCTTCACGTGCAAATTGGGATTCATCCAGTAGGGCCTTTTTCTAACTAGGCACGCACCATCCTTTAGTTTTATCTTCATCTCCCCCAAGGAATGGTGAACACCTTTGAGCTCATGGTACCCGCGTGGGAATAAATCCTCAAATTCAGAGCAGATCAATGATCTTTGATACTTCCTTCTCTGTCCAGTAATCCCCAATAATAGCTTCCTTAGGTTTTTCTTCTGAACCGATGTTAACTTTCTTCATCTTTAAAGGCTCATGGTAGGCACACACATGAGCATCTGCACTATCCACTACCTCGCACATTCCTATAGAATGGATAACATCTAAGCTTTCTGATTCCTCTCCATCAATCACATATACTAACTTTCCCTTCTCTTTTTCCAAACACGCATGCTCAAGCTGTAACTCTTCTGCTTCCTCAATTTCTTCAAAGTGTGCCTCCAATCCTAGTTCACCTAATAATTCTAACAGCCTATCTTCCATTCTTGGCACTATCCCCCATGGTAAGGCACTTGATACCCTGTAAGGCCTTATCAATCGATGGCTTGGTACTCCGATACTCAAAGGTTTGAATAAGGTCAGCCATGAGCTCTTGCCAATTCCTTGTCTGGCGGCATGTCTCCGAATGAATGTACCATGCACACACAACCCTGTAGTGTAGAATACAACTTGTGCACCCAGAGGGATGGTGGAAAAGCTTTTGCACCTTCTCTCTAGACCTGTTCACACTCCTGGATATGGAAAGAGGTGGGCTCCTTCCCATGGTACTCCTTGATGATGGTGGGTACATTACTTCTAGAAAATCTGACAGAGAGAGCAATTCTTACCTCGCGCCACTCTAAAAGGCTCTCTTGATGTGTGGCCCACCAATGAGCTACTGTGCCAAGCAAGACATAACTTAACATCTCCCTCCATTCCTTCTCATTCTTCCACTGAGCTTCTACCTCCTGCAGAAAGATCTCAGGGAAGGCTCCTCCTGAATACTTGGGTAGTTCTTTTCCTCCAAGGTGCCTAACAGTGCATGCCTTTGTTACCTTGGTTACTGACCCTCTCAACTACCATCCCATTAATTCATAAGTTCCATGTGCCCAATTGTCACAAGCCAGACTAGTGGTATCACTTACTGACTGAGCATCTTCAAACTGGATAACTCCATTAGTAGGGTGTACCATCTCAGGGTCTCTGATTGAGCACACATAAATTTTGTCTAGAACTTCTTCTCCCAATGGTTCAATATAGGGTGTCAACTTCCCATCAACCAGGGGTATAATGACATGTTCCTCTTTGTTCTCAAAGCTGATGTACCCTTTATTGAACTGAAGGTCTGCATTATTCTTGTAACACCAAGGGCACCCAAGTAGTGCTGGGAAATTTTCCACCTCGGTGAGTGCCAAGACTTCAAAGTCCCCAGTAAACTTGGCTCCCTGAATAGTAATAGCTGCATCCTTCAAGACACCGATGGGCATTGCCTTAGTCTTGTTTTCCATATACAACACATTCAAAGATGGCTGTAATGCAGGTCTTCCCATCTGATGCCATGCATCCAAGGTCAGGACATTAACCTCCACGCCAGTGTCAATGAGTATATTGCTGAGGAGCCATCCATCTACAACTGCATTCAACATAATCTCCTTGTCATAGTCAAGGCTGTGAGGGGGAAGGTTCACGTGCAAGACCTGTCTCTCGCGCTCTTCTCCGGTGCGTGGTACCTTCTCTCTCAACCAGGATCCTAGCAAAGGAATGATGTTCTCCTACCTTAGCATCTTACACACCTCCTTGACCTCATCTAGGTCATCCTTTTGTGCCTCGATTCTCCTTCCTTGTTCCTCCTTTCTAGATTTCTCCTTTAGACACTGGATCTCCCCTTGTAAGCTTTGAATAACATCCATGGTGTCTTGATATATCTCCTTCTGATGCACGGGGTCTGGATACTTTCCATGAATGACCTCTTCCCTTGAAACCAGGTTCTTCTGTCTTGGTACCTCCCTTGCACGCATGGATTCTGCCCTTGTTGTTACCAAGACAGGCTCCAAACCTTCATCCCGTGTTACCCGAGGCATCCACTATATGTCTACCTTCTTGATGCTGACCATCACAGTGCCCTTGTCCTTCCGGTGCTGCTGATTCATATGCTCAAATAACTCTGGGAACTCCTCATACTTATGCTTCTTTCCACACCACGAGCACTGTAACAAGTCCAGGAACTCATGCTTATAATGTTCTATAGATCCACAGTTAAAACATGTTCCACATGGGAACTCACTTCTTCCTCCGTGGTTACCCCGTCCACATGGAATCCTCCTCTAAAACCTCTTCCATGCGTGCCCCATCTGCGCACTCCTCATAACAGTGATCATCATTTTTAGAATCACTAGCAATGTTGGTTTGGCACACCCCATGATCAATGGCCTCATGGATCTGATCAATGAGCCTACAGTCCTTCGTATCATGGGTTGTGGAGGTGAAAATTTTGCAATAACAAGATACATTCTTCCTGATCGTGCGCTGCAGCAAGGGACATCTACTTGCATCATGGTCCCCATGACAGATCTCACAATCTACTATCACAGTGCACATACCATCCTCTAGGGGAAATTATCCTTAACGTGCCCCTCTATTTCACAATCCATGCACCACAAACCACTGTGAGTCTCATGGACTGAGTTCACAGACAATTTTTCCAACTGTTTGGCCATAACAACAATCTGAGCCTCCAAGAATGGGCTAACACCAGTATCAATACTACCAACAGCCTCAACATGTAAGGCAGCTTCCAATGCTTCACGTGGATCTGTAAAAGTTTTATGAGACAAGGCCCTTCTAAAAGGGGTGATCAATCCTCCAAAAAACCACTGTGCATGCTGAGAAGGATGGATATCATATGATAACTTAGACAAGAGAGTTTTAAAGCATGCATCATACTCCCACACACTCTCTACCATTCCTTGCTGAATCTCCTTCAAAGCACTAATGATTTTCTACTCAAACTCAGGAATGTGGAACTCTGCCAAGAATGCATTCTTTAAAGCAGTGTAGTCCACCACCATTTGATGAGGGTCATACTTTCTATACCAGCTATGCGTGTGCCCTTGCAACGTGGTTATAAATTGACTAGCCTTTTGTTCTGGGGTTGTGATACCCTTTGCACGCCATAGCAGTTCACACTTGTGAACATATTCCATAGCATCTTCAATGCCCCTGTAATCTGGAAAATGTAGAGACATTTCAAAGAATACTTGAGGTGGTGGCTGGGGTCCTTGTCCTGAACCAGAGCCTTGGTTCCCTCTGGTGTTTCTTCCACCACCTGATCCACCAGGTCCACCGGGTCCTATACCTCCAGAGCCACTAGATCCACTAGAACCACTGGGTCCAATAGGGCCTATAGGAGCTGTGCCAAGTGCTCCCATGGTCCCACTGAACTATGTGCACCGATGGTCTGTGATAGCACCCCACTACCACTACTTTGTCCCACACCACTCCCTGATGTGAGACCAAAATCTTGTACACTTGCCCCTTGTCCAAAAACTCCTCTGAATACTGGAATATGTGCAGCCATAGAAGAAGGAAATGAAAAATTGTATCTCCTAGGCATGCAGTCTGTCTCTTCCACTAGTTTCAACTGGATCAATACTTCTTCCTGGTTTGGGAAAACCAAGCACCAGGGCTCAGTCACTGGGTGGGTTCAAATATGTGCCAACGACTCTCCTTTCTCCATGTGATGAGCTCTCACCAGAAGTCCGAAGGGGTCTCCCTTACACACTTGCCAAGATGGGGTAGCACAGACTACTCAGGTTCCACGTCCTTCGCGTGAACCTCAACTCCTTCCCGCAACATCTATCTCCATAAATCCATCACACTAGCAGCCTCACATCATCTAGCAATCTCCCTTTCACACACTTTGTTATACTTGAGCCATCTTTCTTCCCTCTCCTTCTCTGTCGTATCATCTGCCATCTTCCTCCACCTGAGCTTCCTTACCTAGTGCTCAGAATAGTTTAGCCGGCCATTGGGAGCACCTCTAAACTCATGGTAACCATCAATATCTTCATAGCTAGAGGAATAACACGTAGAAATGTTCCTCTAGGTTCTCATAGAAATTCAAACTCAACAACCTCTTGGCAATAATACGTAGAAATGGCATATTCCAGAGTGTAGCTAGCTAGTACTCCCCTCCACCAATGATCTATAGCATGGGTCCATGTCAGATCTACATCCTGCAACCTCTGGTAGTCTTCTTCAGTCCATATCCATGATCCATAATGCCAACTTGATCTAGATGCATAGGCTGAAAGCCATCCATATAACTCTACTGGGAAGCAGCAGAAGAATGTCTCATACAGATCATGGTAGAGGTTCTCTTCTACCCATCTACGTGTATTAAACTCAGGTCCAGTGCTGAATCTCTGAGAAAATTCATCCTCCATGCTCTTGAACCACGATTCAACATTTTCCAATGTTAACCGATCCGTCATTACTCTTTACACAGATCATGATGCATGTTATATCCCACTACAACTTCAAAAAGAGGTCCCAGAAATGGAACCAAGATGTAGTCATTTTTACTCCTATCACAAAAGGAAGAACCCCATGCATGCCAACCTATCACCCAGTAGAAGTTGAGCACTCACCCAAGGCACGCACAGGTGCCGAGTCTCTCTTTTATGTGAGTTTAGTGGGAAGCATTATCTATGATTAGTGTAAGAGTATTTAGGAAAGAAGTTGAGACATACAAGAACCATAGGGCTCAGAACGGCCTCCAGATCCTTGCAGTCACTTCAGACTGAGTGCTTTAACAGATTCCAGAACATATACTATAACAGAAAGAAAGATACAACCATTCATTCGTATCATGAAAGGAAAGAGAACTCACATGAATGAAATATACATTAAACCCATTGATATTCATATCTATTTATAACAGGTAACCTCAATATATTCATTGATTCATTACAGAGTGTCACAGAGTGTAGACCGCAGTCATGCGCATCACTGGACGTATGTAGCTAAGCTAACAAAAAAGAAAAATAACAACCCCATGCTTAGTACATCCTTTCCTGAACCAGAATATCCACTCGCAGCATTTTGCAGAGCTTCTCTCACTCTCTAACCCACTATTCCCTATGTATATCCCCATGTATATCTCTAGATGTGTATATCTCCTATCTCTATTCTATCTATCTATATCTCTCTATATCTATATATCTTTTCCCGGGCAGGCACTTGTATTTATCACTTTCCCAGGCTACCAACTCGCCTTGCCGCGTCCTCAGATCCATCGCCAAGTGTCGAATGTGGTCCTCCATGTGAGCATGTTCCTTCAGGCCTGAGCTCTCCATTCCATCTCATGATGATCTTCTAGAAGATTCCATCTGGGGCATGCTCTTTCCTGGGCCAACCTGTTGCTAGGCTGGCATCTTATCCACACATAACCGATCATGCTTTTCACATGTTCTACCTTGGGAGCTCAAATTGGCTAAGTCCTGAACCTCCTTTCAAGTGTCACGTGCGCTATTTTCTTCCTTAAGCCTTTCTCTTGCACACTTGTTCCTTGCACGCCATCCAGTAATTGGGATCCCATGTGCCCATGCGCCTTTATACTTGGTCAATATTTCTTTGTAACTATCCTCCTTGTCCCTTTGATTAAACTTCTCTACCAATATCAAAACAAAGGTAATTTGTTCTAAGATATTGATTAACATAGAGTTCAATATTTACCAAAGTAAATTCATGCAAATCCCAAAGCATGTACTTGAGAATCAATAGAAATAGAGAATAAATATCCTTACCAACTAAGAGAAGTAATTATTAATGAAGGACCCAACCTTAAGTATTATCCATTCAAACATGCACTTTTATAGTAGATAAACTATGTACTCTTGTCGGAGATGCTTTCAAGAGTTATTTCCTAGAGATCTTAAACCTAAATCATGTGAAAAATCTCTTCCAATCAAGCTTGAAACCTCACATGTAATACTGATATGATATTTTCTTATTGTTTCTCACACAATGAATCAGTAATGAAAACAATCACTTAACAAGATATGGTCCATTCAAGTAATATTATGATATTTTTCATACAAAACAGAGAATTTTATCAAAATTTATGTATTTCATCACCAAAAAATCTCCCACAGGATCTTTTCCATGAGCCACACCTTCCTTCTAAAACAACTTCTCTTTTAATGAGCTTTTGCTTCCCATATACATGTTATAACAAACCCTAACTAACTTTTCCCCACATGTCATTAATCTTACACATAGGAAGAAAATTTTTAACCTTGCTATCATATTATTTTTTCTCCTTTCACTCACATTAGGAGTCTTGTTCACATGACTTTACCACTTAACATCCTAACTCTCACGACACACAAGCCAAGAATGGCTTAAGTTACTCAAACTTTCAAAATGACACTTTTTGAGGGAAACACACCATTTGAATTTTTGAAATGTAGAATTCTTTCAAACATTATATCATGATTCTAAGGACCTCTTAAAACTCTTAAGACACCTCACAAACCAAAATTGATCCAATTATGAGGCCATAAATTGGCCATAAATTACCATTATTTTTTCCATCCAAGCTACCTTTGAAAGTGGATTTAAATGTTATCTTGGAACTTATAGTTTTCTTAAGATAAAATATAGGATATATATCTTGTTCATTCTTTATAAATATTTTTTTGACTAATCCTATTGATTATTTAGGAAAGATGCAAAGTATTGTGCATGCAGGCCATAAAAGAAAGATAATGCTCATTTTGGTAAAATTGGAATTGATCATGGACAATATATCTAAAATAAAATATGATTTCATATTCATATTTCTCTTGAAAAATTATGCACATTAAAAAAAGTAATCTCAATCTGAGATCGTGTGCAAAAGTTATATATGTTTTTAGTTAGCCCCGAGACAATTAGAGTTAGCTCTAGAACTTGCAGTTTTAGTTCTCAAAATTGTAGATTTAGTTCCAGAACTTGCATATTTAGTTATGAAATAATTGGAGTTAGCTTTGGAACTTACATCATTAGAGTAATGTTAGCTCCTGAACCATTAGAGTTAGCTCTGGAACCTGCATCAATAGAGTAACGTTAGCTCCGGAACCATTGGAGTTAGCTCAAGAACCTCCATCAATAGTGTAATGTTAGCTCCAAAACCATTGGAGTTAGCTCTGAAACATAGATCAAAAAAGTAACGTTAGCTCTAGAACCATTGGAGTTAGCTCTAGAACCTACATCAACAAAGTAACATTAGCTCTGGAACCATTGGAGTTAGCTCTGGAACCTGCATAAATTGAATGACAGTTTTTGAGGAATTGTAAATAATTAGATAATCCATTGGAAAATATGAGAGAGATTTTTGTTTATAGTAATGTTTTTAATATAAATCTCATTCTGATTTTCTACAGTATTTACCAATAAGGATAAATATAAATTTTAGTGAGATGTAGTCTAAGGAAGAAACAAATCAGTTGACCATCAAAAGTTCCACAAACAAAAACAAAAAAGTCAAATGGAAAATTTAAGAGAGGTTTTTGTTCATAGTAATGTGTTTAATAAAAAAATCATTCAAAATTTTTACAAGTTTACCAATAAATAGAAATCTAATTTTTAGTGAACTGTAGTTTGAGGAAATAACGTATTACTTGAGCATTAAAAGTTCCACAAATAGAAACAAACAGTAAAATGGAAACTCTAAGAGAGGTTTTTTTTCATAGAAATGTGTTTAACACATAAATCATTAATATTTTCTTCATTTCTTACCAATAAGAAGAAATCTAATGTTTAATGAATTGTAGTCCGAGGAAAAAGTGTATCAGAAAAGCGTCAAAAGTTCCACAATAAAAAACAATGAAGTCAAATGGAAAATCCAGGAAAGGTATTTGTTCAAAATGATATTTTGAAGAAAAAAGTTCTTCCAATAATGTAGGAGAATAAAATCATTGTGATTCTTGCTACCAAAAAGCAAGGAGAAGATTTGGGAGAAAATCTTCCTAAAATAGTGAGATAAGACTTTGACTCCAATAATATCTCTCTCTCCATATTTTGTGGAGATGGAGATATTAGTTATTAGGATTGGAGTAAAGATAAGATCATATTGTATTACCTAAAATAAGGATTTGGTTTGATGCATGAATTATAAAGGCAACCTTCCACACTGAGATATGTAATTCTTTTCTCCCAAGAAATAAAGATTTGTTCTTCCTCTTAGGTATTATGTAGTTCTAATATCTCAGAAGTATGATTTAAATCCTCTTCTAAGGAATGAGATGGCCACTCATTTCAAGGAAGATGGATCTGTGTATTTATGTTTATGTTTATTCATTTGTCTGTAATTCATTTTGTTGTATTGTTTTTCTCTTTGTATTGTGAAAATTGAGTATGTTGTGAACCTCCAGGTGTTTCGTTTAATTATGCTTATTTCCATTCAGAAATTTCAATTTATGCAAGTTTATTTTTGTTCCTACAAGTTTGATTTCCTTCATAAAAGTGTGATTTATTTCATGCAAACTTTATTTTTGCAAGTTTGCTTTATTTCTGCAAGTGTGCCTTTAAATTTTTGCAAGTGTGATTTATTTTATGCAAATTTGGTTTTTGTTTAAAGGAGTTGTTTTCTAAATATATTCTTCTCTTAATGCATACAACCTTCAGACACCAGCCCTGGATTGACAGTATTAATGGAAAGAATTGATGACCCTCATCATTTTGGTGTCATTTCTGGGGACATGGTGTTATTAAGAGATTCAGAGTTTTCCAAGAGAATATTCTAGTGATAGTAGAATACCTCTTGGAAAATTTTGTGACAGGAAGTATTTGGAGGTAGTTCTTTAAAATTTTATTTTCTACAAATAGATTAAAATTTTATTGCTGAAATTAGGAATGTTAGATTGTAAATATTTATCTCCCCACAAACTAAATCTGTGTATAAGAAAATGAATGTGATGTTTGATCAAGAAGGTATAATGGAATGAACAAAGAATTAAAATCTAGAAATGGTAGAATATGATATTGAATCTGGAAGAAATCTAGTTGATAAAATATCATATGTCATTCTTGATAACCACCACCATTTCCCCTTGTATCAACTAATAACTCAGTGATCTTATTACACATAACCTTAGTAAAAAAATTGGCTTCTCCATTTTGTAATAATGAAGTGGTAGCATTTCTAATTAATTCCATCCATATTTAGGGATTTCATTAGAGCAAAAAAAAAACACACTCATAATAAATCCACCCATTCAAATTAGTTTTACATCCCATAATAAAATTCAATCCCTGAACCATACCCATTAGAAAAATTTATTTTCATGTATTTAAATTTCTTCATTTTTGTATATGCTTGTATAGCATTAAGAAGCAATTATTGTGAATATCAAGAAAATCACATTTTTTTCGTGCTAACATCCATAAGAATTTCTAGATTTGTTTTTAGTACCAGCATGCAAAATTTTTAACACCAACAGTATCAACCAAGGAGCAGTTTGGAGGGACCATGGATACATAACACAATCCATATCCTAAGATCATTAGTTAGGGATTTGAAGATTACTATGGTGATTCCGATAATGCACAATTCAAGTTGAGATTTGAAGACCTAGAAATTGTCTAAAAAATTTTTACAAATCTTCTTAGAGTTACTGTATGTACCCAAAATTGTAGGGTACCGTACCGTCAGAACAATGTCACACAAACCCCAACGATGATACAGGTCACCTCACAAGGTGTTCGTGATCCAGAGAATCTCATAAAGTATATGTTAACATCCCAAATGTTTTATCCAAGTTCCTTGTTCTTTGTTTTGTTCCTCTACCTTTCTTTTCTAAAGGACTGTAACCGCCACCCTACTCAAGGCAGTGGTCCTTCACGCATTTTCCAGCACACTCCTTTGATCGCGAATTGTGTAATTTTTCAACTTTCACCAGCATTTCAAACCCACCTTAGCTCGTATTGATGTTTTATGTTCCCTGGAATAGTGTTTCTTCATTATTTAATGGTAAAAGAGTTCTAATAGGAATTACCTTTGGGTGAATGTGAAATCTATAAGTATCTATCTTGTTTTTAAGAAAATGGCCCCTCAACTTCTCATTTCCATTGTTTAGTCTTTCAATTTCTTGTTTAGAGCTCATTTGTTTTCATGTTTGCATCCATGCTAGTTTTCCTTTGCTATTGGAAGCCATTCGATCTTCTTTCTTCAGTCTTGTTCATTGTTGTTCATACAAATTAGTTTAGAGCAGAGTAGTGTCATTTGTAGATTGAATCCATTCAGATTTATAGGTTGTGTTCTTCATAGAAGGTAGATTCTAGAATCTCTCGGTACACTTGTGTTGTATTCCTGCAATAAATCCCACTAGGAATTGCATACGCCAAGCTCTGTCACTTGCGTTATCCCTCTCCTACTCACATTATATTCGGTATATATCCAAAAGCTTCCATTTGAAATACCTTTTCTGTTGATGCTAGCATATACATGCTCTTCTGGACTCACGTGAACATGAAGGAACAAGGAGATCATTCTGAGGGTAAAAAACCATACACTACTAGATTCGTCATTGTTCTACAAATTCCAGGTTTTATCTGTCAAAGTTCTAGTTAAAATATATCAAATAGAATAGTGAAATATTTCGTTTCAGTTAAGTTTCATTTTTGATATTGCTAGGGAAGCTGTGGGGATTGATAATTTCTGAGAAACTATGATTCATTCCTCACTTCTGAGGTAGGATCGAGAATCTTTCAATTAAGTTAATCAACTATCTAGTTATTTAGGATAAACTCACAACTACACATGCAAGTAGCTACCCCGGGCTACCTTGCTTGTTTTAATTTTGTTATTAAATTAGTTTTCATTTTCTGAGTACATTAGATTAGTTGTTCTTTCAATTCTATTAAAATTCTATCAAAAATACAAAAATAGAGGAATATATATGTTGTAGATATATCTTGCATAATCAGTTTATTTCATTTCAGTTAGGCTTATATTGACCTTGTATGACAATCACGGGACCTAGGGAGCATAAGGAATACATTTTTCAGCCAATCGTGCCTCAACCAAATATTGTTGCAGAAATAAATGACATAGACCAAAATCTCATAATTTAGGTCTTTCGAACAACCATAGACCTACAAGAAATCAGCACATAGTTAAGAGGATTAAACATAGAAGATGACAAAGCACACACGTTCTAGTCAAATCAGCCAAATTATAGACTGCCTTGATAGATATTCGTATGACTGTAGAAGGACCTGAAAGAGAGAAAAAATTCGGTTGTGATCCACTAGTCCCACAGACAGATGCAGGAGACCTCCTCGTTGATATAGACACTAGCTTACATATCCAAGTTGCCAGAACACCTGTTAGGTACTCTGATAAAATCATGCAACTTCTAGTTCTAAATGTAGAGACCGAAAAGGCATAGGACTACTAGATACTCATAATCAGGGGTTGACTCTTCATATGACCATAGGAGGTCCACAACAACCATGAACTTATGGTTGTGATCCATAGGTCCCATAACCCAACGGGCCTACAAATCAATCCAACGTTGATGCTGGTTTGCGAACATTAGTATTTAAGTCCTCTCCACTCCCACCAGACATCATCACACAACTATCATTATTAAACGTAATAGTCAACCAAGCTAAAGATTTCTAGACTAGACCAGAGAATCATCCATAAAGCACCAAAAGATCCACTACACATTTAGCCATTCCATTTTCATGACCTTTTCGGGAGATATATACAAAGCACCCATAGTTCATCTTCCACATATTCCACAACCCATAGATTGGATCACGGAAAACATTGATTTTGATTGGAGCCTTTGAGCAGCTATCCTTGTCAAACGATCTATCACACAGGTTCAAGTTAGGAGGGCCTTCTTTTCCTTAGATTCACAGATCCCGCTATTGCGTGTTGAAGACATAAGATTACCTAACTAGCTTATATGCATCCCATGTGTATTCCATCCCCACCAGCTGTCTCGGCATGACTGTGGGAGGTCGGGTGCGAGGAAGAGTTACTTGTAGATTCTCATGCTCACATGTCACTTTTCCATCGTACAAAATTGGTGAACCTGACATGAAACAAACAACTGATTCATCTTCTCTACCTCTTTAGCCTCCACATCAGCTTCACCAAAAAAATTGGTGAACCTGACATGAAACAAACAACTTCTTCATCTTCTCTACCTCTTTAGCCTCCACATCAGCTTCACCAACAAAATTGATGAACCTGACATGACTCAAACTAATTTTCCTCTTTCTGTTCTTTCATCCATCTTCGCTCTTTCCCATTATTTTGTGGGTATTCATATACCCCCCGAATATGTTGGGATATGATGCATATGGTAGACCTCTCCTAGGTCTTGAAGCATACTATGATCAACTAAATAGACAACCATCACCCTCGCTCTTAGCATGGGGTGAAAAGTATTCAACTAACCAGTTTACAACACAAACTCCACCTCAAAGGACTAGATATAGTTCTTCTTTCCAAATAGAGGAGTTGGATCAGCTCACTCAAATGCAACAACCAGATCCTTCAGGCTCAAACAATATGATGCTCACTGGAGAATCTGGTTCATCTCCTCGGGTGTTGCTTAGACCACAAATTAGTAGATAGTCAAATCCATATCTGTTGTTAGATGACGAATACTTAGCACATTATGCTAGGAGTGAACAACACTCTCAAAATATGTACCCATCTATAGGAGGTTTGCAAACACAACCCAAGGTCTCATTCCAAGAAAACACCCCCATTCCTCCACCTATAGGAAATTCCCTCAATGAGACTTGGCAGGGCACCGATCAATTCATAGTAGGATACCATATGACTGTACAACCTCAAGATATACAAAAAATGCCACTAAAGAAAAATACCATATCTTCACCAAACGAGGTCATCTCGGCCTTAGTTGAGAAGGTTAGAGGGTTGGAACTTGCTCAAGCAAGTCAAAATTCGTAGTTCATGCAGGCAGGAACTTCCAATCCTCCACATCATCCTAGCCAAGTAGACCTCCTCATAGGAACAAGCACGTTGGGCATGCCTCCTCACTATTCACAACAAACGCAAACTAGAATCACGTTTTCTAACACCTCTCTAGTGGAAAATATAATACCTCTCGGTTTAATACAAAACAATCCATTCTTAAGCAATGCTCCTCCATACTTAAACATGTATTCCAAATCACCATAGGGAGATATGTTCTCTTCTCCCGACGTGTTCACTCAACCAAAAATATTTCCTTATGACCCTGCAAATACATATGCTACGCCATATTAACAACCCATTCCACATCCATCCCCTCAGCAAACACCATCAATGGTTGAAACCTATGTGATAGGGACTTATTCAGAATATTTGAAAGAACCTTTGGACTTCACCATACGAAGCGTCATGCTTCCAAGACCTTTCCCCAATCTACCCAAGTACAAAGGAGAGGGAGACCCGAATGCACATATTAAGGCCTATGCCACAGCCATTCAAGAACTACTCCCTTGGGATGGAGTTGTTAAAATATTCCCCAAAAATTTAGAGGGTATCACCCTCAATTGGTATTACAGAATACCTGAAGCCTCAATACATTCATTTAAACAACTCATTTCAGAGTTCATCAAGGCGTTCAACATGAACAAATTGTTGAGAACGGGGATTAGGGAATTCTTGCATATTAAGCAAGAACACAATGAATCTGTTGCTCATTTCATCCAAAGATGGCGTACAGTCCTCTATTCTTCAGCAAGTGCTCCAAACATGGATCAGATGGAACTATGTGATTTATTCCTTCATTCTCTTAGTAGAGAGATAAAGGAAGGAGTCTAGAATTTCCCACTGAGAACTTATGATGAAGTTCTAGAGATCGTTCTCCGAATAGATCAAGCTGCAATAGATAGCGGTCACAAGAAATATGGAACAAATGGGAGGTTAATCATCCCCAACCAAAACACTATGACCTATCCTACTACCACAAACACCAATCAAGTACCTAAAATCCTTAACAAAAACCGCAGAGTGACAACAGATGGAGTGACTGACCAAACAAAAAAAGCAAACGTTATAAATGTTCCACCACCAGTTAACAATCAACGAAACAACAATTTTACCCTAACAATCAACGTGGTGGATTTTAATCATCCCTAGTTACAACAACAACAACAAAAATGGCAGATACAGACACAAGGTCCAAGTCAAAACTCAACTGGATATAAAAACCAAAACCAAAGACAACAAACATAAAAATTTAATCCTAATAGTCAACAGTTTAATCAAAGTTTTGGACCACAACACGTGCCAAACCAACAACCTAAGAGTTATAATCCCAACTCATATTATGGTTTCCACAGAATTCATGGCCATGACACTAGGGCTTGCCGCGATTACAATAATTTCATGCAACGATTTCCGGAAGAACAAAGACAACTCTTCATAGATATGTTCTTAATAGATTCTGTGACACCTATGCCAAATATTTTCACAGGGGTAGTTTCCCCTCAAAATGCACCTCTTAAGATATTAAATGATCCACTTCCAAATCACAATAACAATAATAAATTAAATCCAAATGGGATGAAAAAATGTGTAATGACAGGAAATACCGATCACGAAGCCTCAACTTCACTAAATCCACCTGTCGCACCACAATTAGGAAATCAGCCACAAACCAAGATAGTTGGTCTAGTGTAGTTAGATACTGAGCTGCATGTAGAAGCAATAACAAGAGCACGAGAATATTCTTCTCAACCAAATCCAATCTATCCACTAGAGCCAGATAACATTCAACAAACATTGGTAAAACCCATAGGTGCTTATGATTTAATTAATGACTTAACAAAGGCCTTCTATCACATCTCCTTTTTGGACTTATTAAAAAATTCTCCCACCCATAGGGCTTCTCTTTTAGAAGCACAAGGTCTAGGTCATTTAATTAACATCACTCCACCTCCTAAAACACAAGTAAACCATATAGACTTCAATATCCACCCTCCAGGGCAGCCAGATAGGGATACCAAGTTTATATTCGACATAAACAAAATGCCAACAGATGCTGAAATTACACACAGAGGTGATCCGGCCTTGCATTTACAGGTGTGGGTTTATAACAATTATGTTAAATGCGTAATGGTTGATGATGGGGCAGCAGTTAATATTGTCCCCTTCTCTTTCCTTTAAAAGCTGGGATATGGAGAAACAAACTGTTTCACAACAAGAAATACGCTAAGAGGTTATGACAGCCTTAAAGCTACTTCAATTGGGACTATAATACTACCAGTCACCTTAGGACCCAAGAAAATCCTCACTTTGCAGTTTTATATCATCAGATCAGGAAACCAAATATAATATGATCCTCAGTTCAATGGATAATATCGCATGAAAGCAATCCCTTCTACGTTATTCCAGTCAATCCTCAAGATTTTTACACCTAGGAAAGATATTCATAGCAAAAGGTGACCCAAAACCATTCTGACATAAATCTAGTAGACCTGAAGAAAAGACTAGGCATTCACTCTGAGTTTGAACTCCCAACAAACCAATCAACAAATCATTGAAATGTGGTAGAAAAATTAATACAAGTACAACAATTGTACTGGAAATTACGAACCTAGTCAAGGGCATCCCAGCCCTCATATGAAGCTAACATTGTAGAAACAATGTCATTAGGAACTACTGCAAAAATTACATAATTACTGGATCAACATCTACCATATTTTCCTACCATTTGATTCCATATGTATGGGATGTACCCTAGGAGTTGGTTCTCTTCCAGTAGAGGAACTTTGCATGGTATAAGTAACTGAAACAGAAGAAACAGATGCAAAGAATGTCCTTGGCATCCTCCTTTCCTAGTAAATATTGGACTCTCCACTTCAATGGAGCTAGATGTCACTATGAGAGCACGATTCGCAGGTGTGATCTTTTTTCAAGTCTTGAGGGAAAGATCCTACCTTTTTCTTTTTCCAGTTTAAACTTTGAATTTACAAATAATGGCGCTGAGTAAAAATCCCTCCTCCTTGGCCTCCTCATAGCCAAAAGGATTGGTGTTAATGACATCAGAGTGTTAGGAGACTCACAATTAGTTACAAACCAATTCTTTGAATTATATGAGACTATAGATGAGCACTTACAACTCTATAAAATAGCGGTATTAGATCTAAGCAAACGATTTGACTTCATATCCATTGAGGAAATCCCACGAGAACAGAACCTTCTCGTAGATTCAATAACAACCTCAACTTCACGTTTTACCCCAAGTAATGAGTTGGAAGATACAAGTTTCAAGGTATCACGTCATACTAAACCATTGGTGAAGAAAATATCAACGAACCATCTTCTAACACATACAACTGAGAATGAATCTCCTATCTTACATCATGTTGACAGTGATAAAGTCACTATCGAATATCTAAACACCTATGCAGAGGTACACCTTCCTCACCCTATAGTTGATCTTTCCCTAATACCACACTCCTCTTCCTACTTTGGAAATCCCATGGTAGAGTCTCCTCCATAGAAGAATCTCGATATCTATAAGATAGGAAACAGAGAAAGCTTGGAACTACCTCTAGCCCCACCTGAATTTGAAGAAGGTAACTCTTCTTTGATAGAAGAAACCATTGACATAAACGTTGGAATGGAGGAAGAACCAAGAATTTTGAAGTTGGGATCCTTGCTAACTCTGGAAGAAATAAAAATACACACCTAAATCCTCAAAGAACATTAAAAGGATTTTGCATTTAATTATAAAGAAATGATAGGTATTGCACCACAAGTTGCGGTACATAATCTTGTCACTAAACCAGATGCGAAACCAATTAAACAGAAGTCAAGACCAATGAAGCCAAAAGTGGCTCTCATGGTAAAAGAGGAAGTAATAAAACTTCTTCAACTAGGATTCATCAAACCCATTGACTATTCACAATGGGTATCTAATATCGTTCCCATCCTCAAAAAGAATGGGAAGATACGCATTTGTATAGAATTTCAGGATATTAACAAAGCTTATCCCAACGATGATTTCCCATTACCATCCATTGATGTTATCATTGATGCAACAGCTGGATTTGAACTATTTTCCCTCATGGATGGGTTCTCAGGGTACAATTAGAATAAAATATCTGAACGAGACCAAGCCAAAACCACATTTATAACTCCCTGGGGAACTTATTGTTATGTTGTAATGCCATTTGGTCTTAAAAATGTCGGTGCTATGTATCAGCGAGCAATGAATTATATATTCCATGATCTTATCCATAAAATTATGGAATCATATGTGGATGACTTATTAGCCAAGGCCAAGAAACGTTGTGATCATCCAGAGGTGCTCCGTATCATCCTCTCATGACTAATTGAGTATGGTGTCACATTAAACCCAGAGAAGTGCATTTTCAGTGTAACAGGAGGTAAACTTCTAGGATACATTATATCTTCATGAGGAATTGATGTTGATCTGGCCAAAATACGGGCTATTCTTGAAATTATTCCACCTTTGGATAAGTCTGGAATCAGGTCATTTCTTGGGAAACTCGGTGCAATCCGAAGGTTCATCCCAGATTTAAGCTTTGCCATTCATCCAATCAACAATCTACTCAAGAAAGATTATAGTATCGATTGGACTAAAGACTGCAATGAGGATTTCAAAGCAATTAAGAGTTTCTTGTTGTCACCACCCATGCTAATGGATCCCAAGCCAGAACACCCTTTGATTCTATACTCTTGAGCCACTCATGTCTTGTTGGCCTGCATGTTGGCTCAAGAAGACGATGATAAACAAGAATGCATGATCTCTTTCATTATCTGAACGTTGCTTGATTATGAAACACGTTACACACGGGCAGAGAGAGAATGTCTTGTCATAATTTTTGCAATAAAATGTTTGAGACATTACATGTTAAACCAAGAAACAAGGGTCATTGTAAAGACATACCATTTACGAACATTTCTCACACAAGGATCTTTATCTAAAAAAGTTGGTCGTTTCATAACCCTAATGGGAGAATTTGAGTTAACATTTGTAAACCAAAAATCCGTTAAAGGACAAATCATTGCAGACTGGTTAGCTGATAATCCACTAGATGGGGGCGAGATGGTGGATCTAGACTTTCTTGATGAGTGTATATAATTTGTCGAAACTAGACCCCCATTTCTACATGTCCCTGGTATACTGATATCATCAATTTTATCATGGACCACACATACGTAGAAAGTGCCATGTCACAACAAAGAAGGTGGTTACGCGTTATTACCTCTAAATATGTTGTTTTAGACCAAGTGCTCTATCACAGAGCTTTCAACGACATGCTTCTAAGATGCATCGACATAGAAGAATCTAAGAGGATTCTTCATGAATCCCACAGTGGGATATGTGGTGGCCACTTTGGTGGTCATGCCACCGCTCGTAAAATACATCGGATGGGCTATTTTTGGCCCATTCTCAAACATGATGCAGTGGAATTTGTACGCAAATGCCACAAATGTCAAGAATTCTCTCACAAGATTCACATGTCAGCATAATCCCTTCAACCAATAACGACTTCGTGGCCCTTCTCCACATGGGGTCTAGACTTAATAGGGAAATTATCTCCCTCATCAACCAATGGCCATAATTTTATAATCATAGCCATGGAATATTTTAGCAAATGGGTGGAGACCATGCCTCTCACCACCGTACCAGGTTTGGTGATTGCCAAATTCATTTTGAAGAAAAATATTTACAGGTATGGTGTCCCACAAGTCATTATCTCAAATAATGGCACGTCCTTTAAGAACAACGAGGTTCGTGAGTTATGTAGCAAGTTCAAAATAAACCATCACATGACCTCTCTTTGGTACCCTCAAGCCAATGGGTAGGCTGAAGCGACAAACAAAATGTTGAAAGCTATTATCCTCACAACGGTAAAGGAGAAAAAATGAGATTGAAATTTAAAACTATATCCGGCCTTGTGGGCCCATTGAACCTCAATAAGAACACCAACAAGAGCAACTCCTTTTTCACTAGTATTCGGGGTAGAAGCAGTTCTCCCACTCGAGGTTGAAATACCCAGTCTCCGCATCTCATTACAAGGGATTCTAGACGAGGAAGCTTATAGGGAGGCATGCCTCTCTCAACTAGAAAGCCTTAATGAGGCCATGTTAAATGCCAAACAACAGCACAGAGCCTATGCTGACCGAATGTGCCAGCAGTATAACACAAAAGTCTATGAGCGAGAAATATATGAAGGATATCTAGTTCTAAGACTAGACAGCCGAATTGATAAGAAAACCGGTGAAGGAAGAAAGTTCTGGCCCAAATGGTTGGGCCCATACCAAGTCATGAAGGACCACAGAAATGGTGTGTATCTCTTGTGCACACTATAAGGTGAGGAATTTGGTGAAACTGTCAATTCCTTGCACCTTAAGCGGTTTTACGCATAAAATGTCAAATTCATTGCTAGTACATTATAACTACATACATTGCATTAGTATTTTAGCTGCTTCATTTTGTCCATTTCGTAAAAATGATAGTTCAAGAGCTTACTCTTAAAAAAACTGTTACAAATTTCTAAAGATATTAGCAAAAATATTCATATCACATCTCTTCAAACATCATCAAATATTTTCAAATCTTCTCATCAATTTCGATAGACAAACATTGGCGAAAACCATACCAAGACCTGCATACTTGGCTTTGTTCTTTCTTTCTACTAGGTAAAGTTGTCCTTGCCTATGGTCTGTTCTGGAAGCTTCTTGGTGTCACACCTATCCCTTTTAAAATCTCTTGGAATGAAAGGATATCCCAAAGTCATGGATCAGAAATGTCAAAATCAAAATAAATCAAAAGCACCAAGCAAAAAATATATTTTATTTTACACACATCTTTTCCCCATGAATCTTTAGTGATAAGCCCACATCTCTTACTGGTGATGTGAGGTTGAGAACGGAAAGAAGTGCCCTTACTCACCTATATCTTGCCTTTAGTGAAAAACCCATGCTTCTTACTAGTAGCATGAGGCAGGGTGTGGGGGGTCCAGTCACACAAACTAACAAATCTTGGTAAGCTAAAAATACAAGTCAAATTATGTTAAGAGAAAGAAAATATCCAAACATCCAAATTCCAAAGAGATCAAAACCTCAAAACCAGATTTTGTCAACCAGGTTGCCATTTATGAATCTAAGTCTAGATAAACTAAAAAGTAAGTGGCCTTCTAAGCTTGGTAGTAGTTCTAAGTAGGGTGGGTGTGTAGGTCCAAATTTGGTTCTTGTTCTTGGTTTGTCTGTCTCTCATCATTCTATTCAATCGAGCTCATAAAACTTGTGCCCTTCCTAATTCTTCGTGTTGAGCCCTCTTGTCTTACTAGTTGAGTGGATTTGGGATTAGGGCAAGTTCATCTCTTTATCACTATTCATTTATCACATTCTACCAATATAAGAAGGAATTACAAACGTTTCCCAAAGAGTTAAAAAGTTTAGTACTATCATATGTTAGTATCATCTCACATCAACACGGAAAAAACATATAAAGTAAAACATTCTATTTACTATCATTTGTTGTCCATTGCATACATTATGGAAACATGAAAAGTAAATATTCTAAAAAACATCTAACAACACATTTAGAAAATGAGTCACAAAATTCAAGATACCAAGATTTTAGATCCAAAGATATATATATATATATATATAAAATCAGGTTTCATGTACAATGCCATCATGCACTAGGCATGGTCAAAACGCTCAATGAGCCCGGAAAGTACAAAAATACTCGTATAAAAAACCTAACAAAGATCACTACAAAAAGAGCCAAGTGGCCTCTCAATCCCTATGGGATCCCTCAAAAGGCACATGATCACGTATAGGACCCCAGCTACACCAGCACTCTGAGTACACTAACGGCTCGCAGTCCCGAACAGTAGTTGTAGCCTCGCTATGAGAGCGGCTCCTCCTCATCAGACACTCTGCAGCCCTATAACTGGCTACCTTGGCATGGAGGGAAGTCACCATCTTAGCCACATGCCAGACAAGGGAAAAAACATCAGTATGCCTACTAGCTACTAAAGGCTCCCCTGCATCCACAGATAGCTCAACATGAGTCTTCTCCATGGGGAGCATCAGGGTATCAGTACATAACTTGCGAATCCAGTCTCTCCACTCATCAGCAGTCTCTACAAGAAAAGGAAAAAACAAATTAGAAAATGATCAAAAGGTGAAACCTAGCTAACAACAAATATCAAAGGAAGAGTGACAACTCGCTCGGATCTCCGAGCCTCAAAGAAGGATCTCTAGGATCCGTGCCTACCACGGACACTGCCGCTAACTGATGTCCTCCTCCTACATCTGGGACAACATGGCATCCTACCACAGACTCATCGTCTCCACCTAGGTCCTGAGAAAGTAACTCCTCTGAGACTAGAGTCACCCTCTCCATGTTCTACTTCACCCTCTTAGCCTATAACATCTCCTGAGTGTCATGCCACTCAGGATCGCTATCCTCTTCCCCACCTGACTCACTGATCTCCATGTCCTTAGTCTCCTCCTCCATCTCTTCCCCTGTGGACTCCTCAGACTTAGAGTCTATATCAATGGGGTCATCACTGCCATGGGCAGGACCGACGGCAATCTAAAGTAAAGGTGCCTGAGGAGCACTGGCTCTTTCTCGAGTGCATACCACCCTCCTGGATGCAATAGGGATGCCAAGAGTAACAACAGTCCAACCTCAGCCTCTAGGACCTCCCCTAGCCTCCTCAACTGATCTGAAAACTGGCACCACTGGGGGAAGCATATCAATGTAAGCAAGGTTGAACTGCTGAGGCACTCGATCAAAGGGGTGTGTCTTTACCTACCCTGTCCTATCCACAAGTTGTCCTATAGTAGAGAAGGAAATCAAAGTAAAGGTATCCTCACCCCATAACCCCGCCATAACATAATAAGGCGTGGCCTCCATATCCTCAGTAGTCAGGGAAGCAACTAGCTAGTGGGGTGCTCTAAGCACCATCATTCCTGTCCATCTAGCTACCCTCATGGCCCTGGGATCCTCCACCTCTATGCCTCTCCCATAAGGGATCATGCACTCATAGACCCAACTCATAAATAAGGTCGGATGGCTCAGCGACTGTCCCTATAATCGAAACACCCTGTATAAGTCGTGATAGGTGGTCCCAAGTATATCATCTCCCTAGGCATAAATCCAATCATGTGCCTCAATCTGTGTGATGATGGGGGCCCAGTAGTAGAGAAAAGTATCCCATCCCTTGTCCCCGATCAATCTCGAAGAAAGGATGCCCATGATGCCCTGACAGATCAGAGGGATGGGCAAGCTAGGAATAGAATGAAGCTTCACCCCCTTCTTCGAACTAGTAGAGACAACTGTGTCTCCCATATAGGTGGCCCACTGATTCACCTAAGCTCTGGATACTGCTGTATCAAATGAAAGTCTCCTCCCAATAATTAAGACTCCCAAAATGCGGTAGACATACTCTAGGGTGATAGTCCACTCACCCCTAACACCTGGAAATCAGAAGGTGTTCCAATCTGCATCCCAATAAGAAAATAAGTCACATAATATGTGACTGGCAGGTGCAACATGGGTAACCCATGTAATCCTCAATATGCCTGCCCTCTTAAGAGTATCCTGCTCATCCTGAGAGAGAACATCTAACACTACTGGAAGCCAATCACTCTCCCTCTCTCAGCTCCATCTAATGTACGCTTCCTTCATCTACAAAACACCCAAAAAAATGCAAAAAGAAGCAAGTTAGTGCTGAGATTACATTGGAAAAATCATTAAAGCAAGTAAGAATACTAAAAATGTAAAAATAAACTTAAACTAGTGTTGTTTTGACACTCTATAGAGAACCACCACCATGAGCAGGGTGTCAGTTCCATAACCACCACCTTAAAAGGTAGTGGTCTTATAACCGCTGTCTTGCTTAGGGCGGCGGTCCTATCCCGCGACTACAAATGGGTCACATGCCCTCAAAATGCTTAAAAATACAAAAAATTGACCATTTTAGCTAAAACAAAAGCCTACCCATTAGGCACCCCCGTAAGAGACACATTTAAAATTGACATTTCTAAAAATAACCCCCCCATGACAAATTTTTCATCATTTTTACATTTTGGGTGCAAAAACGTTAAATCGAGAAGAACTAACATGTGATCTCATGGGTCGAGGTTCTACTCGCGGAGGCATGATTGCTATCTCGATATGAATGTTTTGACTATACTCTCATTGAAAACTATCACTGTGGGTCCCAGAGCTCAAAAACTATCAAATCAACACACGTAAATGAATAGGAAAATAGTCCCATTTTATATATATGTATATGTATATATATATATGGTGTTTGACTCATTTTGAATGCCCCTTTCACAGGTTTACAACGCTGACAGAGGTAAGTTCTCATCCCCACATAAATGGTAAGTCCTCATTTCATACTAATTTAGTATTTATTTTATCTATCTACACTTGAGTCCTCTTTCCATTTTATAGGTAGTGAGAACTCAGATGGTGAAATTTTGACAAACGGGTGTGTCAGGTATAATTTCTATCTTCCCATTTTGTGACCGCCATACTTAGACCCACCATTTTACGCCTCTTCATGGTTAAAATGCTTCTTCAAGGGGGCAATATGTATGTACCCAAAATTGTAGGGTACCATACCGCTAGAATGATGTCACACATACCCCAATGATGATATAGGTCGCCTCGCAAGGTGTTCGGGATCCAGAGAAGCTCATGAAGTATATGTTAACATCGCAAATGATTTATCAAAGTTCCTTGTTCTTTTTTTTTGTTCCTCTACCTTTTTTTCTAATCTTTTGTCCTTTAGTGATGAAAACACCGCCCTGACATAGCGACAGTCTCATGACCTCCGCCCTACCAGGGCGGCGGTCCTGTAACCACCACCCTGCTCAGGGCGGCGGTCCTTCACGCATTTTCCAACATGCTCCTTTGATCACGACTTGCGTAATTTTTCAACTTTCACTAGAATTTCTCAACTACCTTAGCTCGTATTGATGTTTTATGTTCCCTAGAATAGTGTTTCTTCATTGTTTAATGGTAAAAGAGTTCTAATAGGAATTACCTTTGGGTGAATGTGAAATCTATAAGTATCTAGATTGTTTTCAAGAAAATGGCCCCTAAAATTCTCATTTCCATTGTTTAGTCTTTCAATTTCTTGTTTAGAGCTCATTTTGTTTTCATGTTTGCATCCATGCTATTTTGCCTTTATTGTTGGAAGCCATTCAATCTTCTTGCTTTAGTCTTGTTCATTGTTGTTCATACAAATTAGTTTAGAGTAGAGTAGTGTCATTTTTAGATTGAATCCATTAAGATTTGTAGGTTGTGTTCTTCACAGAAGGTAGATTCTAGAATCTCTCGGTACACTTGTGTTGTATTCCCACAATAAATCCCACTAGGAATTACATACGCCAAGCTCTGTCACTTGCGCTATCCCTCTCCTACTCAGATTATATTTGGTCTATATCCAAAAGCTTCCATTGATCGAAATACCTTTTTTTTTACGCTAGCATATACACGCTCTTTTGGACTTATGTGAATGTGAAGGAATGAGGAGATCATTATGAGGGGACAAAACCATACACTACTGGATTCGCCACTATTGTGAAAATTTTAGGTTTTATCTATCAAAGTTCTAGTTAAAACATATCAAATAGAGTAGTGAAATATTTCATTTCAGTTAAGTTTGATTTTCAATATTTCCAGGGAAGTTGTGGGGATTGATAATTTCTGAGAAACTATGATTCATTCCTCACTTCTGAGGTAGGATTGAGAATCTTTCAATGAAGTTAATCAACTATCTAGTTATTTAGGATAAACTCGCAACTGCACAGGCAAGTAGCTACACCGAGCTACCTTGCTTGTTTTAATTTTGTTATTAAATTAGTTGTTCTTTCAATTCTATTAAAATTCTATCAAAAATACAAAAATAGATGAATATATATATATATATATGATGTAGATATATCTTGCATAATTAGTTTATTTCGTTTCAGTTAGGCTTATATTGACCTTGTATGACAATCACAAGACCTAGGGAGCACATGGAATACAATTTTCAGCCAATCGTGCCTCAACCAAATATTATTGCAGCAATAACTGACATAGACCAAAATCTTAGAATTCAGGTCTTCCGAACAACCATAGACCTATAAGAAATCAGCACACAGTTAAGAGGATTAAACATAGAAGATGACAAAGCACACATGTTCTGGTCAAATAAGCCAAATTATAGACTGCCTTGATAGATATCTGTATGACTATAGAAGGACCTGAAAGAGAGAAAACATTCGCTTTTGATCCACTAGTCCCACAAATATATGCAGGAGACCTCCTCGTTGATATAGACACTAGCGTACATATCCAAGTTGCCAGAACACCTGTTAGGTACTCTGAGAAAATCATGCAAATTCTAGTTCTAAACATAGAGCCCGAAAAGGCATATGACTACTGGATACTCGAAATCAGGGGTTGACTCTTCATATGACCATAGGAGGTCCACAAGAACTACAAACTTATGGTTGTGATCCATAGGTCCCACAACCCAATGGGCCTACAAATCAATCCAACGTTGATGCTAGTTTGGGAACATTAGTATTTATGTCCTCTCCATTCCCACCAAACATCATCACACAACTATCATTATTAAACGTAACAGCCAACCAAGCTAAAGATTTCTGGACTAGACCAGAGAATCATCCATAAAGCACCAAAAGATCCACTACACATTTAGCCATTCCATTTTCGTGACCTTGTCAGGAGATATATACGAAGCACCCACAGGTCATCTTCCACGTATTCCACAACCCATAGATCGGATCATGATAGAGATCGATATTGATTGGAGCCTTCGAGAAGCTATCCTCACCAAATGATCCATCACACTAGTTTAGGTTAGGAGGGCCTTCTTTGCCTTAGATTCATAGATCCCGCTATTGCATGTTGAAGACATAAGATTACATAACTAGCTTATCTGCATCCCACGTGTATTCCATCCCCACCAGCTGTCTCGGCACGACCTTGGGAGGTCGGGTGCGAGGAAGAGTTACTTGTAGATTCTCATGCTCACATGTCACTTTTCCATCGTACAATTACCAAGTATGTAAAGAGGTTTCTATGAGATCTTAGATATTGCTTCTTATTTTACAGAAGTTGCACTTTTATGAATATAGTCTGATGATGGATCAAATTTTTCTCTAATCCTTCTCATGCTATCATTTCAATAATAATAAAAAAAAAACTTTGATTGGAAAACCAGCTTGTTGGCTAATCAAAGTTAAAAAATCAAAAAAATCAAAAAAATTGAAAAAAAAAAAAATTGATTGGAAAACCCACTTGGTGGCCAATCAAAGGCAAAAAAATAAAAATCAAAAATCAAAATGCTTTGATTGGAAAACCATCTTGTTGGTTAATCAAAGGCAAAAAAAACTTTGATTGGAAAACCATCTTGCTGGCCAATTAAAGACAAAAAAAAAAGATGACTCTTCTTCAAAGGCAATCAATTATTACTTGGTGGCTTCCATTTCAACACTATTTGACCATGTTAACAATATGATTACAAGGAAAACTAGAGGTATGATCAAGTTATTTTTTTCTACTATTTTATTTTAAAGCTTTCTTCTAATTTTTTTTACTACAACTAGTTCCACTTTTAAGATCTCCAAGGAAGACAAGATAAAATTTATATCTCCCCTATTTACAAATATAAAAATATATGCACCCCTTTGCAATCAAACTTTTAGAGTCTAATTTATGGGAAACCATGAATAAACAACATGCATGAGTTTAGGTGTGGGAGAGAAGGAGAAGCATGAGGTATGCATTTTTTATTTTAAATATGAGGTGCAAGGGCATTATAAGGAGATCCAAAAAAGAACCATTTGAAAAATAAAAGAAATCAAAAATAGTAGAAGGAAATCCACATAAGAACCTTTTGTAGAAGAAATAAAATAAAAAACAACAGAAAGAGATCCACACAAGAACTTGTTGTAAAAGAAAGAAAATAAAAAACAACAGAAAGAGATCCACACAAGAACCTGTTGTACAAGAAAAAAATAAAAAACAACAGAAGGAGATCCACACAAGAACTTGTTGTACGAGAAATAAAATCAAAAACAGCAGAAGGATATCCACACAAAAACCTATTGTGCAAGAAAGAAAATACAAAACAACAGAAGGAAATCCACACAAGAACCTATTGTAATAGAAAGAAACTAAAAAAAAAAATCAGAAGAAGATCCACAAGAACCTATCCTTGAAATATATATGGAATGCATACATGCCTAAGCTCAATATGGAGAAGACTCTAAGAAGAGGATATGATAATATAATGCATGAGGACATGCATAATATTAAGTGTGGGGCAATGATGAGGCCATAAATTGGCCATAAATTACCATTATTTTGTCCTTCCAAGTTACCTTTGAAAGTAGATTTAAATGTAATCTTGGAACTTATAGTTTTCTTAAGATAGAATAAAGGATATATATCTTGTTCATTCTTTATAAATATTTTGTTATCTATTTTGTTGACTAATCCTATTGATTATTTAGGAAAGATGTAAAGTCTTGTGCATGCAGGCCATACAAGAAAGATAAAGCTAGTTTTGGTAAAATTTTAATTGATCATGGACAATATATCTAAACTAAAATATGATTTCATATTCATATTTCTCTTGAAAAATTATGCACGTTAAAAAAGAAAATCATCTCAATCTGAGATCATGTGCAAAAGTTATATATGTTTTTAGTTAGCTCCGAAACAATTAGAGTTAGCTCTAGAACTTGTAGTTTTAGTTTTGGAACTTACAGATTTAGTTCTAGAACTTGCATATTTAGTTCCAGAACAATTGGAGTTAGCTCTGAAACTTACATCAGTAGAGTAATGTTAGCTTCAGAACCTGCATCAATAGAGTAATGTTAGCTCTAGAACCATTAGATTTAGCTCAAGAACCTGCATCAATAAAGTAAAATTAGCTCCAGAACCATTGAAGTTAGCTTGAAAACCTAGATCAAAAAAGTAACATTAGATCTGGAACCATTGGAGTTAGCTTTAGAACCTGCATCAAAAAAGTAACGTTAGTTCTGAAACCATTGGAGTTAGCTCTGGAACATGTATAAACGAAATGAAATTTTTTGAGGAATTGTGAATAATCAGAATCCAATGTAAAATATGAGATATGTTTTTGTTCGTAGTATTTTTTTAATATAAACCTCATTCATATTTTCTACAGGTTTTACCAATAAGGAAAAATCTAACCTTTAGTGAGTTGTAGTCCAAGGAAAAAACGTATCAATTGAGTATCAAAAGGTCCACAAACAAAAACAGAAAATTCAAATGTAAAATTAGAGAGAGGTTTTTGTTCATAGTAATGTGTTTAACAAAAAATTCATTTCGATTTCCTACAAGTTTTACCAATAAAGATAAATCTAAATTTTATTGAACTACAGTCTGAGGAAAAAGCTTATCACTTGAGCATCAAAAGTTCCACAAATAGAAACAGAAAATTCAAATGGAAAATCTGAGAGAGATTTTTTTCATAGAAATGTATTTAACAAATAACTCATTCATATTTACTTCAGGTTTTACCAATAAGGAGAAATCTAATGTTTAGTAAACTGCAGTCCGAGGAAAAAGTGTATTACACAAGCGTCAAAAGTTCCACAATAAAAAAAAACAAAGTCAAATGGAAAATCTAGGAAAGGTATTTAGTCAAAATCATATTTTGAGGAAAAAAAATCTTCTAATAATGTAGGAGGATAAAATCATTGTGATTCTTGTTACAAACAATCAAGGAGAAGATTTGGGAGCAAATCTTCCTAAAATAACGAGATAAGACTTTGAATCCAATAATATATCTCTATCCATATTTTGTGGAGATGAACATATTAGTTTTTAGGATTGGAATACAGATAATATCAGATTGTATTTCCTAAAATAAGGATTTGGTTGGATGAATGAATTATAAATGCAACCTTCCATACTGAGATATGTAATTCTTATCTCCTAAGAACCAAAGATATGTTCTTTCCTCTCAAATATTCTATAATTTTAAGATCTCAGAAGTATGATTTAAATCCTCTTCCAAGGAATGAGTTGGTCACTCATTTCAAGGAATATGAATATTTGCATTTATGTTTAAGTTTATTCATTTGTCTATAATTCATTCTATTGTATTGTTTTTCTCTTTGTATTGTGAAAATTCAGTATGTTGTGAACTTATAGGTGTTTCATTTAATTATGCTTATTTCCATTCAGCAATTTCAATTTATGCAAGTGTGTTTTTGTTCATGCAAGTTTTATTTTCTTCATACAAGTGTGATTTATTTCATGCAAATTTTATTTCTGCAAGTGTGCCTTTAAATTTCTGTAAGTGTGATTTATTTTATGCAAGTTTGGTTTGTGTTTAAAGGAGTTATTTTCTAAATATCTTCTTCTCTTTATGCATACAACCTTCAGACACCAGCCCTGGATTGACATTATTAATGGTGAAGATTGATGACCATCATCATCCAACACAACAAAAATTATGCATTGGAAAGAGATGCTCCTACATCATACTCCTAAGGGAACAAAAAATATCCTTCCTTTGTCTTCTTTCTATATTTAGAATTGGATTCTACCTTCTGAAACTGATCCATAAATGAATACCATGCATTATTTTCCTTTATTAGTTTCATCATTTCTTTCACTAGCCTCTTGATCCCTAAAATGATCACATATTTGCATAAAAGAGTTAGTTCTTGGACTAGTTTTGAGATTCTTCATCTTATGACTGAATATATGCAACTGATTCACTTCATGTGAGATGATATTTCATTGTATAATACCGTTATTTCATTTTTTTGTATCTTTCTCTTGCTCCTCTTGTTTGATCATATCTTCCAAATATGAAAATAGTGAATTTTTCTTACTATATTCACCTTCTTTTGATTTCTTTACTTCCATATTCCTTATCACACCTCCACATACAATACTAAAAGAAAAATTAGTTTGATAAAATTGAGCCTTGTCAGTCCTTTGGATCATCTCTTTTATATTTTGTTTCATTTCTTCCACTTGTTCTTCTTGAGTCTTTCTTTTCCCTTATAGCTTATTAAACCTTTTAGATGTTGTCAATCTCTTTCCATGACTATTTCCACCTTGCTCATAGTTTTATTTCCTTCCATTATATTTATTATCTAAATTTTTATCATGTTTAATTGATTCTTGTGCTTTTGAAAACTCTTGTTTTTTCTCTTTATTCTTAAAATCTTCGTATGCACTCCAAACTTCATCTCTCTCTCTCTCTCTCTCTCTCTCTCTCTCTCTCTCTCTCTCTCTCTCTCTCTTACAAATCTTCTTTGTATTCTTTTAAATATATGATATTTTTCTCTTATCCTTGTAGATATCAACCGTTTACCTCCTTATTTTCCTTCTTGTGCTTCCTCTTATAAATGTAGCTCACCTTTACCTTCTTTAGAGTTTTCATTGTTCAAGTTTTCCACTAGTTCTTCTTGCATTTCTTCTTCATTTTCTTACTTGTTAATGCATTCTCTTGGCTGATTTGAACATGTACATGCACCAATTATCCTTTCAATCATTTTTATTTCCTCATAGAACAATATACCACTCTCTTCCTCACTTGATTTATCATATTTAGGATTCATTTATTTTACTTCTTCCTTGAAATAACATACTAGTTTACTAAACTCAAATTCCTCTTTCTAGACCTTCACTTCATCTTTTTGTATTTTCTATCTTCCTATGTTTGTATTTCATTCATATATTCCTCATCATGCATGTTAGTGTTCAAAATAAACTAATTCTCACCCTTAAATACTTCATTCTTTACTTGTTCATCTAAGTTAGTTACATGGGTTTACTTACCTTGTTTTTCACTCACTTGTTTCTATTTCCAAGCTCCCATTAGGCTTCCTTGTTTTCTCTCTTTGACCTTCTACACTTTCTTTCTTGTCTTCTTAAGCTAATATGTACTTGTAGTTTGAGTTTTATTTCTTGTTTCATAGATTGATTTGTGCCTAGATACACCTTCTCCACTCTTCATTCCTTGTTCACATTATTTGCATGCTTGCTTCAAACTGAAATATGACCTTTCCTCATCGTTTTCCTCTTGTTTTCATTTGTATACTACAGCCTCATTAGTATATTTCTTTAATTTTTCTTCTTGTTTACAGAAAAATGATTTATTAAGCCACTTGTGTATGTTATATCCATCGTTAAATTCTAAATTTGAAGAACGAAGATCTTCTTTCATTTTTCTACCTTGCATAGCAAATAATTTACCAACACACCCATGAATAAATTCATAACTTTCATCTTCCATACCTTATTATGATCCATATTCGAGACCACGTCCTCCTTTTTTACCTTCTTGTCATCTATCTTCTTTTCATTTCTCTTTTTATTGTATTCTCTCTCTTGAATACCTTCTATAACATCATAGAACTCTATATGTTCTTCTCTCTCTTCATTAACATGTTGTAGGACATAATCCTTTTCCTCATAAGCTTCTATGACCTACTCTTTTCTTCCTTCACATTTATTTGAATCAAAATATTATCTTCTTGGCCTTTCACTTACAATTTACATTATCTTCTCCTTGATTTGGTTCACAAAATCCTTAAAACTTGTACACACACAAATGTAAACACAACATTAGAATATAAAATTAGACACCAAATTATCTCGGGTAAGTGCATCTTTCTTGGGAACTATCCTCCTTATCCACCCTTCATCACTAAGTTCTTCATTTTGCACTTCCTTTCTTCTCCATTCTTATTATTTCACTATGTTCTCAAATATGAAAACTCTCATCTTCCTCACATCGCTCACATGGAAACTCTCTTCCTCTTATGCCTCCATAGGATCTCATTTCATGTCTTCCTCTATTTATTCTAGCTTGCTTCACAAGTAACTTAACTGGCCACTTCACTCTTCTTTTCAAACTCCACCCACCTAGCTCACTTCTTTCTTGACTTGTTAACTGATTTCTTACATGTAGCCACATATTTTCTAAGGCTTCCAACCTTTGTAAATCATTCCTCTTCTATAATATTTCTCTCTCCATTTCTGAATCTTGTTTCACACTCTTTACCTTCATTATTTGATTCCTTCTTCTTGAGCTAATCCTATAAAAATAAACAATAGATCTTGCACAAAAAAATTTCAAATAATTATTTCACCTATTATGCCCACTTTGATACCATTATTGATGCATCACCGAATCTATACTCATTCGCTTGAAGAAGATCAATATGTTTCTAGTAATAAATTTCTACCCTAACTCTAAAGGAAGGTCAAAAATAGTCCTAAAGGATAAAACCTTATTGTGAATGATCTAATATTTTCTCAAACAAAACTTTTTACCCTACAATCTCATTCCCAAACACATAGTCCTCTCAACTTGCGAAAATCACTCCTTTCCATGAAAAATCTTCTAACATTCTCCATTCTTCAAGTTTCTCTAGGTCTTAAGTACCAACTCTTTGCTTAAAACATGAATTATTTCCTTCCAAAGTTTATTTCACATATTCCACACCTTAATTATAGTTATATTCACCAAGAAATTCATTTAAGAAGCTCAAAAAGTTTTCATTTACTCCTTTGGTTTAATAGTGTCTATTATTCCTCTTAATCATGTATCCTCCTCTAACTATGCATACAAACTTCCTAAGACACAAAAAGGGATTCAAATGATTAAATAATTCAATCTTACCCATCTTGATATGCTCTAAAAATTTCAAACTCCAACTCTTCATATAATTATCTATATATCACTTTTTGCATTTTAGTTTCCTAGACCCTTACTAGGTATTCTTAGGGCTACTGTCATGATTACCTAGGTTCTTGTGAAGATTCATTGCATGAAAATAGGTGATTTTTATAATAATTAAGGTCCTAAAAATGTATATAATTTTTCTCAATCCAACAAATATTTCACATACCTCCTTTGCAAACCTACTTTTCAAACTATCCCTAAGACTATGTATTGAACTTCCCTTCCTAGACTATCATAAAATTGAGAAGTTTTGAACATTGGTTTCCATATTTTATTTAACAATATGTTTTTGTAGATGCTTGGAATGATATGTTAAAGTTTTAAGAGTGTTTGGGGATTATTTGGTACTCAAAAACCATTTCCTTGGCTGTGATACTTCAAACCCTCTTAGAACCCGAGAAGGGTACTTTGACTATATATTTTCCAAGTTTTTGATCCAAAGATTGCAATTTTTACTAAAGGGTTTTATCAATGTTCCTCAACTGATAACTTTACCATTATCCTCTTCCTAATGCTTCAAATCTCCCAAATACACTACTGTCTTGTTACCTCACTAATAAAGAGGGGTTTTAAGATGCTTCTAGGGTATGACTGGAGTCGGGAGACTCAAGACTTAGAAGGAACCTATATTTCTTATCAAAAACATGCATGCATTACTTTAATATACCTAAGTTTTCACCAAGGAAATATTTTTTTTAGAGTCTCATAAACACCATCATTTAACAATTGAGATGACTAAATGGGAGAAAGATCTTTAAGTTCAATACATACACCTAAAGATAGATAGTCATACAAACTCAAAACACCGAGATTTCACCATTAACTATATTTTAATCCAATGAATGAGATTAAATGGTGCATCCACATGTTCTAAGACTAGAAACCTCTAACCACTAATTCATCCTTTGCATAGTCATAACTTTTTCCCATCATTATATTCATGAAACTTATTTTCTTAGTCTAAAGTATCTTCAAAAGGTTTGTTCCAATATATCTACGGTTGTTAAATGGTTAGCACAATTTTGTAGAAACAACCACACACATAACTAAAAAAATCCTTTATTTCTTCTCAAAATAAGGGTTAGATTGTTCAAACCTCCAAGTGTTTATAGAAATCCATTATTTTTTTCTAGTTCCTTCAATCACCTTATACAAGATTGTACTATCTCTTTGTAACTATCTTCCTTGTCCCTTTGATTAAAATTTTCTATCAATATCAAAACATAGGTAATTTGTTCTAGGAGACTGATTGACATAGAGTTCATTATTTTTCAAAGTAAATTCATTGTAGATCCCAAATCATGTACTCAAGAATCAATAGAAATAGAGAATAAATATCCTTACCAACTAAGAGAAGTAATTATAAATAAAGGACCCAACCTTCCTTAAGCAGAAAAATGGTGTACTCTTTCTAGAGAGGATTTTAAGATTTTTTCCCTAGAGATCTTACACCTACTTAATTTGAAAATTATCTTCCAATAAAGATTGAAATCTCACATGTAATACTGATATGATATTTCCTTATTGTTGCTCACACAATGAATCAATAATGCAAACAATCACTTAACAAGATATGGTCCATTCAAGTAATATTTTGAGCTTTCTCATACAAAACAGAGAATTTTATCAAAATTTATGTATTTCATTACCAATAAAATTCCTTCTATAGTATCTTTTCCACGAGCCACACCTTCCTTCTAAAACAATTTCTCTTTAGCAATATTTTTCTTCCCATATACATGTTATAACAAACCCTAACTAACTTTTACCCACATGTCATGAATCTTACACATAGGAAGAACTCTTTTAACCTTGGCACCATCATATTATTTTTTCTCCTTTCACTCACATTAGGAGTCTTGTTCACATGAATTGACCACTTATCATAATAACTCTCACCACACACAAGCCAAGAATGGCTTAAGTTACTCAAAATTTCAAAATGACACTTTTGAAGGGAAACACACCATTGGAATTTTTGAAATGTAGACTTTATTAAAACATCATATCATGACTCTAAGGACATCATAGAACACTTAAGACACATCAAAAACCAAAATTGATCCAACACAAAAAAACTTATTCATTGGCGAGAGATGCTCCTACATCATATCTCCTTGTAAAATTCATGGTGATGAGGTGGTAGATTTGCGTGAAGTATCTATCTCTTGGGCTCATCTCCAATGAGTAGAAATTTTTCATGTATTCATTCCTATAATAATGGGATGATGTTATCCTAACACAACATCCTACACACATCCTTCAAGTCATCCAAATCCTTCTACGAAAACTAAAAATTCTTTACACTTTATTTCTTACACACCTAATCCTTTAGACACTATATTTCACCCTGCATATCTCTGATGAATCCCATAGTTTCTTGGTAAAATTCCTTTTTGTGTGTAACATCCAAATATTTAGCATGTATCACATCTTATTTTGTTATGAGTGGCTTGGCCTTAAGAGGTTCACATGGGTGTGTGGCCTTAGTGCACGTAATAACTAATACTATCTGTAAATTAGGATAAGGAATCTTCATGAGCATCTAATGATTGGTAATTGTGCATTGTACCTTGATCATCCCCATGCCTTTTTCTTTCTTCTTATTTTTCTCATGTGCTCATATAGATCCAATAAATCCTCTAGTTTATGTTGCTTCCCACACCATGACCAAGTTGTATTCTAAGGAAAATCACACTGATAATGATTAGGGGACCCATAAGTTTAACAAGTTCCTTAATTGAACTTGCATCTACAACCACCATGAAATCAACCTCGATATCCTCCTCAGAAGCCTCCATTCTTGTTATCCATATTGTTTCACCCTTTATTATGGTGTCCTTCATGCTCCTTTGATCCACTCGCTACACTAGTCTAGCACACTTATGTCTCAATGGCTTCGTGGATATGATTAATTAATCTACAATCACTGGTATTGTGGGTATGAGCATGGAAAAGATAACAATATATGGACACATTATTTTGAATCATACACTACAAGTGAGGACAATTTAAGACATCATGGTCATTTTAGAATATTTCACGATCAAGTAACATCACGCGCATTGACTCGCATGGGAAAATATCCTTAGTATATCCTTCAACCTTATAATCACTACACATATACCAATGTATGTCTCATGTGCTGAGTTGGCAGAAAGCTTCTCAAATTCTTTTTCATGGGTGTGATATTTGCCTCTAAGAATGGGCTCACTCTAGTATCAACACATCCAACTACCTTAGTGTGCATGGATTCTTCCAAGGCCTCACACAAATCAATATACATCTTATGAGATAAATATCTATGAAACAGAGTCAATAATCCTCCCAAAAACCACTGCACATGCTGAATTTGGTGAATTTCATAAGATAATTTTTACATCAGAGTCTTAAAACATGCATCATACTCCCTCACACTTTCAGATAATCTTTTCTTGATATCTTTGAGAGTACTAATGCTCTACTGCTCAAACTTTGGAATGTGAAAATCAGCCAAAAATGTAGTGTACAAAACAATGTAATCCACCACATTCTGATGTAGATCATACTTCCTATACCATCTATGTGTGTGCCCTTTAAGTGTAGTGGTAAATTGGCTTACCTTTTTGTCATATTTCTTGATTCCCTTAGCGCATCATATTATTTCACACTTATGCACATGATTTGTTGAATATTCAATACCTCTATACTTTGGTAAGTGGAGAGACATCTCATAGTAAACTTGAGGTGTCTACTAAAGTTCTAAAGGTTTCTGAGGTGGATGTTGTGGATGTGAACCCTATCCATGAAATAAAAAACTATAAATTGCACCATTATTCTCTCTAGATGGCTTCCCTAACCCTCATGATCCTCCCACACACCCTATAGTGGGCTACAACCCATTTTTTGAACTCCCTTATGTGCCAGTTGTAGTACTAAATTGGTCAACTATTGTCTGCGCAGTTACAACACCCATAAAACTAATCCCAATGGTATGCTTTTCAATACCGTCCCATTGACACTTCTAAAAACAACCCTCCAAGTGTAATTCGAAAGAATGACACCTACTGCACTGCCATAGGTATATTCGTAGTCAGATGTACTTTTTGATTCAACATAAAATGATATCTTCACATCTCTTCTTGCCTACTTGTACTAGCCTTATCCTTCTTCTCAATAACTACCTCTATATTTGGAAAATTGTGCACAAGGGCTAGGAGGCTAGGTGGGATCAGATTTGTTCCTGCAGTCCTAATTCTTTCCTCTAACACACTGTAATCTAAAGTTGCAGGGGATTCTCTACTGTACTTTCCTAAAGTTGGAATTACTTGATGTTACGGCTCCTTGTCTTTCACAAGAGCTTAAAAAATTTTGCGATCCATCATTACCATTGACCTGAGTGACTCCTAAATGTTTTGTGCATATGCCATGTACCTCCCTCACACTTCATTAAACCTAAGTTGTTGTTCATGTCTATGTCTTTTTGTCGCCAAGTCCAAAATCCTTCTCCACACCTGATCCTTCCCCTACACATAGCATGGGTTTATCTAGCCATAGGGAGGCTCTATAAATCCATTTCTATTATCAAGATCTTGATTGTTAAAGGTATAGTGTGCAGATAAGATCCTCTAGGATCACACAAGAATCTGAATTCAACTTCCTCTAGACACAAATAAGTATAAATAATGTAATATAATGTATAATTATGCAACAATCCAGTCCACCAAAAATTTATAGCTCTAGTCCACTCCACATCCACATAAAAAAGAGTCTTGTAATCTTCATGTGTATTTCCCTTATGCGTAGTCAACCAACCAATCATACAATTCTAATGGAAATAAGCTGAAGAACATCTCATAGAGCTTGTGATAAATATTATCTTCCACCCACCATTGTGCATTGAAATAAGGTCTATTTTTATACCACTACACAAAGTTATCTTTTCCTTCTTCTACTAAAATTTCATTGCTTTCCAAAGTTATTCGATACTCCATCTATATGCAACATCCTAGAAGACAGTTTTAAAAGATGTATTAGAAATAGAACCAACATTTATTCTTTAATTACCCACTCAAATGTTATGCATATTAGCACTTCATTTAAAGAGATATGAATTCTCACCCAAAGCGTACATAGCTACCAGGCCCTTCCTTTGTATATGCTTGTCAAGGTGTTACCATGCATATTTATAATAACCATTAGTCAAGCAATCATTCAAATATAAATAATTACATGAACTCACTATGGTAACACATAATAAGGAAGTATAACAAATTAGACAAAAATAAATATCTAATGCAACATGAATTCACCATATTCAAATGTGTCAATGATCATAATCCATCCTTTATAATCCATTATATTAAATTCTTACATAACATAAGCTGAATACATCAGTTTACCAAGGTGTTGGAACATGTGCAAGCATCAAATCCTAGACCATAACTACATAACAAAGACTCTTAGAGCTCAAACACAATGGCTGGTACAAAAACAATGGCAGATTATATATATATATATATATATATATATATATATATATATGGGTGGGGACTTTACCTTCACCACCCATGGAATCTCTTAATAATAGGCATTCCCAAAATAGACTACATGCATGCTTTTACAAAACATCTAATAACAAACTATCCTATAAATAAGACTGTCTTTGATCCTATTAATAGTCTCCATGCATGTACTTGATCTTTATATCCATTCTCCAAAAATAGATTTTGCTTGGCCAGTAAGTCATCGCACTTATCTCTTTACTTTCTTAACACTCCATCATGCTTTTCTATTTTTAGCCAGTAAACTGGAAAATCGGATAAGTCTTGGGTTATGTCTACCTACGTATGATCCTTTTTCATGCCACTTCAATTGGTCCTTGTGTGCACACACGTACCTCCCCTCTGCACCACATTTATTTACACGCTCTCCATAATTAGCCATTTTTCTTCCCAACTTAAATTTTTTGAAACATAACAAAGATGTGCCTAATTTGAACTAAGCACCAACCACTCTAATAACTAAAATTTATTTTTGAACAGAATCATCCTCCTGCATTGCTGATCTCATGGAATGTGATTAGAGCAATGTCAGGAACTCATACCTATCTTGAAAACTTAATGGAAATTAGTCCTTGGTGGATGGTAAGCAGTTGGTTCCCTTCATTACTGACATGTTCTAATATTATCCCTCTTTCTTATCTTCTTATCTATATAATGCAACTCATTTTCATTATAAAGGATTATTTTTTCATTTTGTAAATTTACCATGTTAGAATGTTGACTGAATTTCAAGTTACAAACCTATCTTTTGAGCCCTTATACTGCATCTAATGCCTTATGAGTGACTGTAATAAAATTTGCATCCTTATAAGTGATAATATACCTAAATTGTCACTTGTATATTCCCGTTTTATTATATTATTGTCTTCTTACCTCTTTGTTCTTCCATTTTATGTTTTGTATGGACTATGTTTGCATGGATTTAATTTTATTATGTCATATATTCAAGGTTTTAAGTTGATGGAGTTGTAAAGATAAACTATGGTCAATATTTTCCCTCTAAATTTCTTGTGATCCTTCCTTGCTTCCCCAAACTTAAGGAAAGAGAGATCCACTTTCTCTGGTGATAACATCACTCTTTAGCTTGGTTTCCCTTTCATGTATTCCTTATCCCTTCCCCCCTCAGTTCAATAGTATAACCTATCCTACGAGTATTTTAGAATTAGTAAGATGGGTAGAGGAAGCCAACATTCTCTGGAGGTCTATCTCATATAGTTAACTCCCATATTGAGAACTCATCTCATGTTTAACTAAGGTGTTGAATCTAGCATATTCAAAAGGGGTGTAACTTCAAGTGACAAAAGGGGGATAACTTCAACTGACAAAAGGGGGATAAGATACTTCATCCCATTCAAACCCTTTTGTGTTGATGAAATAAATTGTAATTACACCCTCCTATATTGTGGTATGCAAACGTGTAATAATGCTTCTTTCTCTTTCAGTTCAGATAAATAGACAATTACTAGATAGTAAATGCTCACATTAGACCCTATAATATATGGGTTCATTCTCTTTAATTTTTAACCTTAGTTGAGGAAGATATGCTAATCTAAACATATCAAAGTTCATGACAAGGAGTAAAGAAGAGACCCATAAATAAAATTTAAGTGAAGACTGAAAGGGTCCAAAAAACTAATAGAAGCTATGGAACCAAGGGTATAGTCCTGGACCCACTGTATGGTTTTGGATTGACACTAGATGTGAGGAAATTCAGAAAAGGAAAAATAAATAGGCATGTGTGATGCAACATATAATCATAGTAAAATAACCATTGAAAGAAATAAAATAAAGCGATTAAAAACCTAAAGGAAATTAGATTATTCCATTATGATCTAGTTTCAAATTATTAAGCTCATGTACATACAACTTTCAAAAAAACATGATGTAATAATCATTTTGTGAAAATTTTGATTTCTACATTTCCCCCCTTTATATTAGTGAATGAAATTTAATATTGTAAAGGAGAAGAAATAACATACCTAAAAAGTGCTAAAGTAAGAACCAATAAGAGCATGTCAAGAGAAGATAATTGTGTGTGGTGTGACATTATCCAATGATTGAATCATGCGGAGATAGGGGAGAAGTGTGTTATAATCGTTTAGGGATATTTTATGACTATGTGAAAAAGTGTTTTATAGATGCAAAAAAATTTATTTGGTGTGTTTGCAAGGATTGGAGTGATCAAACACCCAAAAAAATTGAGCTTTTAAAATTTCAACATGGGAATTTTTTGTCCCAACAATAAGGGAATATTGTCACTATATGATTCTCAAAATGAGACCACACTGTTGCATTGATATCTAGTCCACATTACTATTGTAAAAACACATGCAAATGTGTTAGAGGATGACATATAATTTCCCCCACCATATAATTCATGGTAATTAAAATAAGAAACTATGAAATTGTTACTTGTGCACGTATTATCTAAATGTGTTTTAATTTTTTCCATGTTCTTATAAATCACAGTGGCATTATGATGTTTGTAACTATTTCTTATATAACATAATTTTGTGACTAAACTATGATTTGTTAGATCATGAAATTATGTCAAAATTGTATGACTGAGAGAACATAATCGATCTTGCATGGATTCTTTTCGTATATAATTTCTTTGAGAATCGTAGATAACATGGGATGGTCTTGTGTGACCAGTTAACTAGTGCTTTATTTTTCAAATTTAGAGATATAAAATGTGGATGACACTTCCTGGTTGGCCCTATATTTTCCCCCATTTTAGTGAAAGGGAGATGGAGGAACTATGTCACTTGATTTAAAAGAATATAAAATAAACATATTATATATGTAAGGTACATAAGGAGCTATAATTGGTTGAGTTGAAGATACAAAAGTTTACAAAATTTGAGAGAGTCAAAAATATGAAGAATAGATTTGTATATAGAGGATGTATCATATATATTCAAGGACACATAAACACATTCTCATAATGTGTGTGATAAATAATGATGATGATGTGGTGCGGGAGTTCCATAAAGAATGAATTAAATGGTGTATATGGTGTGTGAAATGGAGCAGTGAGTCCCATGATATGGGTCATACTGTGATAGAGGTATTAATGAGGAGTGGGACCTTCATTAGAGTGATGAGCATAAATTTTTACTAAATAAAGTTTATTATACATGGTAAAATATAAAAGTTGAAAGTTACTTTTCATTTCTATTTGAGTAATTGAGAATAGTGCTCTTAGACGAGAAGGATGTCAAGGGCCAGAAACAAGACTCTTTCACAATTTGAGAGAGTGATAGAGGCTATCCAAAATCATAGGACAGATGAGCTAGTAAGTACAATTAATGCATAATTACAGTAAGAGATATCCTGATTTTTTAATTAAATTTTGTAAATTTTTAATTTTTGACGAATTTGTAAAAAAACTTAAAATGTACTAAATGGTACTATTTTGGACCTAGGTCAAAATCATAGAGATATTTGTATAGATTCACTTTGGAGAGCCATGGTGGTGGTTTGGAGGTTATCACATTATTACATATTTGGGCCTACAAGAATATTTTTTATGTGTGGCCGATAGATGGGCCACATATATACTGGGCACATCCATAGATAGCGGCAGCACAATGGGTTTTTCCCAAGAGGTGGGGGTTTGATAATATGAATTATAGATTGATCTTGGATATATTGAAATTATTTGATAATATTTAAATACCATATAAAGAATATCTTGGGTGGCCATAAGATGTTTTGGAGCTCTAATCTATTTTATGGACTATATGGTTAGAGGATCGGTTCCCCGTGCATTGGGAATTATATTAGTATGATAGAGTTACCCACTAGTTTAATATCATGCATGAGGTGTCCTTAACCACCATACCCATGAATCCCATAGATATAGGGCTTTTCCTTGGCCCACATTGGTTGACATACTATTAACCCCAACTGGGGATGTGGATCTGGTGATAGTGGTGAGCGAAAAAGATGATGTGGGTTAAATTACTACCTACACAACATGGTGGGTTGAGCATTGATGGGTGTGATTATTTTCAATATTCATGGGATGCCTAGATGGAGGTGCACCACCTAGTGGTGTAGATGAGGCTCACAGTCTTCCACTTAAAGATGGAATAGGAGAGGAAGATGCCCTCGATGGGGATGCAGTAGCAACAATAATAGCTCAGTGTAAGAATATATTATATTTAAGCTATTTTTTGATGGTATGCTACTGATTGGTTAGAAATGGAATGTTTCTAATGCATGTATTATAATGATTGTAGGTGATGCTTACTAGGACACCATTATGGATGCCTCAATTCATATTTTTCTGTAGAATGTTCTAGGAGACCTTATCATTGGTGGACTTCTTGAGAAAGCATATTACATTTCAGGTGAACATAGTTATTTATTTGGCCTAGTAGTAGTTTTGGAATCCACGTGTGTGTTCTTAAAGTACCAAATGGATGATATCCATGATGAGTTAGCAAGGCATCCCATGGGCCAGCCTAGGGGTGATTTTGTAGTCTTTTAGAGAGCCTGGTAGATTCATAGGAACAATATACTAATTTTCTAGCAAATAATGCATCATTGAGAGAGTAATTTTGAACTATCAGTCTATGTCACAATTCAAGGGACGTTGATATCTAAAAGGATCCTCCAAATCACAATATCTAGTAGATGTAGAGACTGAGAGTGATAAATATTAGCACCATGTGTATGAAGAGTTATACTCTCTACATCATTTTTGTATAGAATTTTGATGTCACACACACACACACACACACACACACACACACACACACACACACACACACACACACACACACACACACACACACACACACACACACACACACACACACACACACACACACACACACACACACACACACACATTGATATTTTGGATTATAGTGTAATGTGTATGACTTGTGTTATATTTTTGGTGCTACATGGATAGATGAATAATTGATTATGTTATCAATGTATATGTATATTTCATTGATTTATTGATGGTATTGATGTATTATGATTAATTATAGAGTAATAATCAATGTGATATAATTGATACATGAAATTAACTCATGTGATAATTATATGTATTTAAGTTATAGAACATTGCTCAATGTGAGATTACCTCAAGAGGAAATGAGCCCATGTAATGATGGTATGCTGAAAATAGCATATGAATAACATGATCATGTGATATAACAAGGTATTTATGACCACATCCTATTCCTAGTGGGCATTTGAAGTGAGGAAACCTAATCATAATAATTAAGGAAGGCTGATCCTTAGATATTCCCACAAGAAACTACATGTGAAGGTCACACGTGTAAAGAGGGATTGAATATCTTGTATGATATAATTGTGTAACATGGATGTATTATGTATGGTATGAAAGATGCATGAGAGAGACTATATGAAAATATTCAAATCGATAGAATGAATTTTTAATGGAACTAAAGGGTCTTCTAAAGTCATGTGTGAAAATTTTGGGACAAACCCTTGCTCCTTTCTTACCCACTTGTAGACTATTCATGATTTTTCCTCTGTAGGAATAGTGTTAGGGTGATAAATATTGTGAGATGGACAAACATGCTCATCAAGTGTAACACTACCTACAGGTCAGTGCAATGGAAGATGTGAATAATATCTATCTGCATGTCGTTTCTCATAAAAAATGAAACCTTTATCCTCTAATAATTGAATATTATTATTTAATGCATAACAATTATTGTCACGATGTCTACTAATACAATGGAAGTTGTAAAATGGATGAAATTTATCACTCTTAATCCTACAAGGAGTGAAATGAACAATATTTTATAATTGAATCATCCTCTTGTTAACAAAAGTAAGTAAGATGTTATATGCCTATCACAGGATTTTTCAAAATATATGGGGTTCCATTTAGGAGGCGATGGTTTTTATACTTGTTGATTAGGATTAGGACATTAAAAAATTATTACCGTAATGTAATTTTTTTATTTTATCATCATGTATGGGATTCAAACATGTGTCATAATCAGGGGAAATAGAATTAGTTATAACCTTGACATCAAAAGGCCTAGGATTATGTGCTAGCATAATATCTTTCTCTATAGCAATAACATGTAAGTGAATATTATGGAATGAATCACAAGTATCATAATTTATTTTTTATTCAAGAGATTATATAAGTCCTCTACAAAATATGAATTCCATCTTTAACTCACTAGGTTGATATACAAGTAGATACATGTTTGATTTAAAATGTAATATATAACTAGAGACAAATTCAGCTTCACCCTGATGTAAAGAATACAAACATTCATATATATCCCTAGGGAATCTATTTTAACTAAATTGAGATAAGAATGAATCCTCAAGATTTTCAAAATTACCTAGAGAGTAACAAGGAAGATGAGTGAACTAAGGAAGAGCTTCAACAATGAGGATCTTATAGAAAACCTTAAGGATCACTCTATCAGTATCATAAGGGGCCATGGTTGATGTGTAATGTTTTAGGTGTACATATGGGTCCATAGTACCATTAAAAAAAGTGATATGAAGGTATGAAAAAATTATAGGGAATGATATTTGAAACATTCTATGTGGAATAATATTGGAATCAATGTTATCATAATAGGCCTTGCTTTCTAAATTAAATGTGTGAAACTTTCTTTGTAGCTCACCTAACACATGCATGAGAGAAATAAAATCTTGAGGAGGTATGACATAAGAACCTAAGGGTTCATTCAAATGTTACACTCTTCCATTAATATTATCCACATGAACATCATTAGTTCTATGAGTATGGTTGAGGGATGAATTAACCAAAGTTAGAATTGATTAAATGGGCTTTAACTCATGATTATGTTGTAAAGGGATATCAACATCAACAAAAGACAATGCAATTATACTATGGGATGTATCAACATATGTGATTTTCACCACTAATGGAATATTATCATGCTCATTTTTGTTAACATTATCATTAATGTCATTATTATGTGCAAGTGGAAGAGAAGAAGTACTAGTAGATACATCATGCTTGTCTATAGTAGAAGAAGTAGAAATAGGTGTATCATCCAAAACCTTATTATTGTTAAAATTTTGGAAATCATCAGAAATGGGAACATTAAATCAAGAAATTTCATTCATTTTATATTCAAATGGAATAATATAAGTGCAATAGTTAGTATGTGAAAGTAAAATATAAATACTATAATCAAGATCATTATTTTGGCATTCAAGAGGAGGAGAAATAAAATCATTGTCATATAAGTAATTGAAATAAGAAACATCGTGTATATCATTATCATGGATGTATATAGAATTCATGATTTCTTATTCAGAAACATAAGGGACACCATTAATTAATTTATAAAGGAAAATCAGTGGTATGTGCACTAGAAACACTAACATCGTCACTATAATATAGATCATCTATGGCATTGGTGTCATGATCTACTTATGGAGGAGATTAGTCATGGTCAGTACTCCAACCTATAATATTATCCCCATGTTATACAAGAGTGGTAAGAGGTGGGAATTGATTGAGGTTATTCAAAAGGTGTCTCTATGAGTATCTATAAAAGGTGATGTGTAGAAGCAGGGATGATGATCAATGAATGGTTAAAAAGTTGGATCTAAATCATAATAAAAAACTACATCATCCCTAAGGGAATGTGAGGATGGAGTAACATGCTTTGCATTCACATAAGTGGTATGGACATGGTTAAAGGGATAACAACCACTGTGTCTCTGTAAATCATGAAGAAAAGCCATGATCACACATAATAGAAAAAATTAAATATAAACCAAACACACATGCACCCTAAGACAACAGGAGGGTTTTAAATTTAGCTAGCCTAACCAATAACACCCCAAACTATTGCAACAAATAACTAATAAAGACTACCACCATAATAGTCTAGAGCCAAGCTCAAGTTTAGAAATGAAACATTTGGAATGTAAAATGAAATCTAAATGAAATTAACCATTTAAATCACAAGAATTCCTACTATGTTTAATTGATTACTATAAGAATTGAACCTATGAAGATAAAAAAGAAATCAAAGTGTGTTTGTTTGCTACTTCATTGAAGGTGAAAGGACCTCTCCAACAATGGCTACAAGGCCATATTAGATATTCCTTTACTAACTAGCTTTAAGAAATGGATGCAAATGAAAATGCAAGCTATTGAAACATGGAGTAAGGCTCATATGTTTTATATGATTAATGTTATTCAAAACATGGTGTAAATTTGAGAGGAAGGAGCTTGGTCCTTTTTATAGGATTTCCATTTACGAAAGGATTGCAACTTGGTGTATGTGGGACAAATGAATAAAGCATAAAGTAACTCTTGGTTAATTAACCATAGTTAGGTGAGTTAGAAAGTGAGTTAAGCTTTAGTTAGAACTTTATGGGAGTTGAGGGTGCTTTAATTAATCAATTACGATTAATTAATAGGCTAGAATAAGCTTTTTAGGCTAATTGGAGGTGTTTGAAGAGGAATTTGATGAGATTAGAAGAATTTGAAAGTGAGATTTACCCAATAAGAGGGTTTATTTATTTAATGCTTTTAAAAAGGATTAATTAGGTAATTAATATCTAATTGTTGATTTGAAGGGGATTATAACTAACGAAGTGTCGTTAATTGGCATCCAGAATGTGATGGAAGCTAGTTAATTAACGAAGTGTTGTTAATTGACCAAACTGGAGGGAAACGTTAGTTAACTAGTAGAAATCACTAATTATAATAGGAATGGTGAAATAGAGGATAATTATTACCACTTTAGCATTAAAACTACAAAAGATGATTTTAGGTGTCTACATTTTCCCCTCTTTGGGGTTGCATAAGTGATGTCACTGCAATAAAAGTAGAGAAGCATAAACAAGCAATTTTTGAAGAAAAATTAGTAGAATGGAGGATGCCCCCTCAAGTGTCACTGGGGTGATAGAAGAAGTTAATTGACGATCAAAAATTATCAAGGAAATGGATAGAAGAAAGATTGAATAATAATGAAAATTGATAGATGAAAGTGGGAATAGATTTTTACATCCTATCTCATTCAATCAAAAACTTTGTTTAATCACTTTTCTTAAATGATCAACATCATTGGACATTATTAAAATATATGCATACAACAAAAGTGTAAAATAACATTGAAAGTTATAATATGAACATTTTTTCATTGATAAAAATGCTTAACTCCATGTAATATACATAATGCAATGAAATATGAGAAAGTAAACAAGCTAACCTGATAGGGTAACAAGTACAAACACACATACTCAAACAAACAATGTTCAATATAGTTTTACTAATGTTTTTGTTATCAATCTTCAGTTCTCGAATGTTTTCGTTTAACGACAAGGGTTGAAAATGGTGCCCCAAGAAAGGATACATGTAAGGGGGATAATGGAGGAAACAAGAAGTCCCATGAAAAAGCATTTGTGCACTATGACATAGTACCTAGAAACTCTTTTGACCAAGATAGTACAGACATAACAAGCAGACCAGATTTTTGTTAATGGAGGTAGGTCAGGATGATTTGTGAGTCGTTGCGTAAGAACAAGTGAAAACTGAAGAAATATGCTTTTGTAAGACACCATAATCCTACATTTTGGAGTTGCTTGTGAATAGATGACCCTCTAATGGCATCAGAAACTAGTTTTCACCAAAGGAATTGTCCAGAGTGCCACAATTACGTGGTTTTCACACTTAGATGAATTTATTTCTCTTTTTATTTTTCTATTTTTTATACTTATAATTTGATTTTATGTTTTTTGAGGAACCCCATACTCAAGCATAGAACCACTTCAGCTGTATAGCATTCATGGGCTCCTTGAGTTCATCACCATCTAAGTAGGCAAGCTTGTATGCACCTGAACCAAATTTAGTGACCACAATATATGGCCCTAACTAGTTCATCTCAGACTTGCCTTTATTTTCACATTCCTTTGTGGTGTTGAACTAATTCTCCTTTCTTTAACAAGAAATTTTGGTCCTAAAAATCGAAGTGTTAGTAGTTCACAAAGAAAATAACATTAATAGAAAGAGGATTGAGAGTTGTTTTTGATTCTCAAGATCATATAAGGATGTATGAGAATGACATACAAAACAAACAATCCAACTATAAAATAAAGGAAATATTTGTAATTAAGTGAACCATTCAAGGAAATGCTTGCATCTCTTTTGTACCTAGTTGTTTAAATTTAGTAAATGTTCTTTATTTTAAGTAAAAAATGAAAGATTAAATTTCCACTTAGTCTAACTTTGCACTAAACATGGAAATCAAGGAATTCATTAAAAACTTAAATAAATGTTTAGAAATATTATTCAAATGTTAAAAAATTGCAAAAAATGGTTAAGAAAACCTAAAACTTACAAAAACACAAAAAATCAAAAAGTGAAACTATGAAAAATGCGCAAAATTTTCAACACAAAGCACACTTTATAATGTGTGCGTGGGAATGTTACCATATGCTCACACTTCGAAGTGTATGTGTGCCTCTATGTTCAAAACACATATAGTGTAGCACTTACATGAGAAGAGAGGCGTGTGTGCACCCTTTGGAGTGTATGTGCGAGTCATGCACATAGACTAGAAATAGAGTAAAGCACTTATGTGGATAGTGGATCATATGCACTCCCTTTAGAGTGGTAACATGGACTTTTGAGAATGTAAGTAGGCATCAAATCATATGCACAGACATTAAAGTGTATGTGTGGACCTTCCTGTAGGTGTTCAAAAACATGGGATTTTTTGGAAAAATTATTTAAAAAGTCAAAACTTTGTCAATTTGGATAAATTTTGACAACACCTCACCTCCTTTGATCCTGCAAAGAGCACAAAAAAAAAAGAAAATCCTACCTAAACTAGATAAGAAACTTGATATTTAGCCATAATTTCAAAAAGAGGGTTAGTAAATCAAAACTTTGAAACTAATCTAAAAATCTTGAAACTAATCTAGAAAGCTTGAATAAATGTAATGGGGTAAGTCCACCAGGCATGCCAAATGATAACACCCCAAACTCTTGTAACAAATAACTAATAAAGACTAACACCATAATATTCTAGACCCAAGCTCAAGTTTAGAAATGAAACATCAAAGATCAAAGCTTAATGGAATGTAAAAGGAAATCTAAATGAAATTAACCATTTAAATCACAAGCATTCCTACTATGTTTAATTGATTACTATAATAATTGAACTTATAAAGGTCAAAAATCAATCAAAGTGTGTGTTGTTGCTACTTCATTGAAGGTGAAAGGACCTCTCTAACAATGGCTATAATGCCATATTAGATATTCCTTTACTAACTAGCTTTAAGAAATGGACGCAAATGGGGATGCAAGCTATTGCAACAATGGAATAAGGATCATATGTTTTATATGATTAATGTTATTCAAAACATGGTGTAAATTTGAGAGGAAGGAGCTTGGTCCTTTTTATAGGCTTTCCATTTGGGAAAGGAATGCAACTTGGTGTATGTGGGACAAATGAATAAAGCATAATGTAACTCTTGGTTAATTAACGATAGTTAGGTGAGTTAGAAAGTGATTTAAGCTTTAGTTAGCACTTTATGGGAGTTGAGGGTGTTTTCATTAATCAATTAGGGTTAATTACTAGGCTAGAATAAGCTTTTTAGGCTAATTGGAGGTGTTTGAAGAGGATTTTGATGAGATTAGAAGCATTTGAAAGTGGAATTTACCCAATAAGAGGGTTTATTTATTTAATGCTTGTTAAAAAGGCTTAATTAGCTAATTAATATCTAATTGTTAATTTGAAGGGGATTATAACTAACGAAGTGTCGTTAATTGACCAAACTGGAGGGAAACGTTAGTTAATTAGTAGAAATCACTAATTATAATAGGAATGGTGAAATAAAGGATAATGATTACCACTTTAGCATTAAAATTGTGGAAGTGGATTTTAGGTGTCTATACTAACCTATGGTAAATTTGAAAAGATCCTAGATTAGGTTTAGGATTTTATAAAAGAGGGTTCACTAAAATGTATCAAATCTAATTAAATTTAATTATCTATGATAGTAGATAATATAGAAACTAAAAAATCTATATTGTGTACAATGATTTGTTTCAGATCAGATATACATAAATACAAACATAAAAATCAATCGAAGAAAGGAATGGAAGAAATCAAAAGGTGAATTTGGGAAATAGGATTCATTTAGCTAATTGAGATGAATTTTAGACTATGTCGATGAGTGATTTGGATTAGAAAAATATCCTTAATATTGAAGAAATCTTTTTCTGCATTGTTGGATATCCTAGGTAAAAACCATATAGTACAATCAGGATCATACAACATAAACCAACCCTACTTTATGGTTTTAGATGTGTAAAAAATGGGGTTTTATAAATATCAGTGTAACTCTATGTCATTCTTTACTACCTTTTGGAATATACAGTGTCACATGAAACGCCATATTTTACACATGTACCTATAAAATAACCCTAACTACCCTATAACACACTCAAACACACATTATATGAAAAATAAATTCAATTTTTTTAGTCAGAATAACTTTGGAAATCACCCTGAGTATGATTCAATAAGTGCTACACTATATTTAAGACTCCATGTAGTTATCCTAGTCCTTTATTCTATTATTCATGTAACTATCCCTTGTCTTAGTGTTACCCTTGTGTTTCTACTTTGATAGTGATATAAACTACTTCATCCAATTCAAAACCTTATGTGTTGATGAAAGAAATCAGAATTACACCCTCCTATGCTATGATATGAAAATGTGTAACATCTATTATTGTTCTTTCATTTTATTATATGGTATATAGATAGATGATTTCTAGATAGTAAATGCTCATATTAGACCTTGTATATATGCAGTTTCATTCTCTCAATTTTTGAACCTTACTAGGAGGAAAATGCTAACCCCAACATATCAAAGTTCATAAAAATAAGTAAATAAGAGACCCATAAATCAAATTTAAGTGAATACCCAAAGGGTTTAAAAGCATATGGAAGGTCCAAGACTAGAGGTACAGTTCTAGACCTACTGTATGGTTTTGGAATGAAATGAGATGTGAGGAAAGTCAAAAAAATGAAAATTATACATCACTCGATGATGTGACATAAAATTAGAGTAAAATAACCATTATAAGCAATCAAATCAAGAAATTAAAACCTAGAGGAGAGTATGTTATTCCACTAAGATCTATTTTAAAAGTCTTGAACTCATGTACATACAATTCTAACAAAGTCATGATGTAATAATGATATTGTACAAATTTTAGTGTCTATAGCCATAAGACCATCTATACTAATCTCATGGTTCTTGATTTAACTCTCTTAAAATATTTTTTGGATGAAATTAGACACATTTCATCTATGGATTCACGTTTCCTAGGTACCAATGCATTAAATTCATATAACCAATTATATAAACACAAGGTTGATCCAAATGCTCAGGGCATGTTTTTCCTCTTTGTTGGTAAACTTTTTCATATTATCCCTACTTCTATAGTACCTATTATCCCATATGTTTATTTTTATGAGTATATACCTAACATATAGGTCACTTTAACCAAATTATATGATGATGAACCTAATGAACTATAAAACATATTCAATAGAAAGTAATTTTTGAATGGAGTTACATTCTGGATTCCTTTAGTTCTACTACCTCAAGACCATTTTACCCCCATATTATAATATAAATTTCATCTTTTAATTTCATTTCCTCTATTCTCCATAATGTTAATCCCATTGAGAGCAATAAAATTGATATTTCTCATATCTTCATATATACCCACCCTCTCCATGCCTTTTTTATGAAAATGGGGATCATGGCCCATGACAATGCTGATGAATCTAGCATGCTTGATTGATATTATGTTGTGAATCACTATAATTCACCTATTATCAATTAGGAATGAATATTATCTCATTTTGAAAGTGTGGCATGTATATTTTCTTCATTACCAACTTATTCTAGAATGAATTTTTTTAATCATAACATTCATATGATCTTTTAATCTTATAATATTGATTCTCTATATGATAATAATGATAATGATATTGAATAAAATTTTCCATATGTCGTGCCATTCAATACTCCATTACTTGATACCCCTTGTTTATACACCAACATTATAACTACACCATTACATGTGAAAATTCTTATATTCTTGTAATTAATCTAGTGCCTCCTAAATATAATCATACTCATTACAACATAGTTTCATCTGACACAATTGGATGGTGTATATGTTTCTTTGTTGATCCCTCCTCTTACAATTTATCCTCTCCTAGCACCATCAGTCCTTATGCTACTAATATGTTTGATCCCATTAAATAGGGTACTCCATCTCTATCCCATCCTTATGACATCACTCTAGATGTGGATGTCATATATGTAAGACACATTAGTTCTTATCAACATCAAAATGGTAATTGGTATGTATCCCTCGAAATTGATTTCAAATATTGTGGTCCACTACCTACCTTTGATAATGATGAGGTCATCCTTGAGTTACTCCATACACCTAAGAATAACCTTCCTTGTCAACATCATAATCTCCTCCATCTAAAAAATAACCCCTACTATTTGATAAATGTTTCATTTCTTCTAATCCTATTATTGATGAGGTTATTAAGCTTCATGAAGAATCCTATTATTTTCAATACATTAATACCATGCTCATGGAAAACACCATTAATGTTCAAATCAATGATGACCAATCTCATATAGACATGTTAGGAAATTTATTACTACATCTACATGATAAAAATCTTGACTTCCCTCATAAAACCAAAGAGGTTTTTTCTTAGGTATACTCTGATATATTTGTAATTGATCCTAATATTGTGGTACATAACATTATCACTTATCAAGATGTTGTACCTATTGGAAAAAATATCCATAAGTTTTCCTGTAAAATCAATAATGTGTTCCATACAGAGATTTTCAAACTCCTTGATACAAAATTTAATTACTCCGTTGAATATTTTGAATGGGTTTCTGACATCATCCCCATTCATAAGAAAGACACATCATACATTTACATATGTTTTTAATTCCATAATCTTAATCTTTCTTATCCTAAAAATAATTTATTTATACCTTTCCATCGACGCCAAAAATACCCACAAGATTGGTTATAAGATGTAACTTATGGATGGATTTTCTAGTTATAACCAAATCCAAATAGCACCCAATTATTATCACAAGACCGCATTCACTACTAAATGGGACACCTATTTATGTGTTAATATTCCCTTTATCCTTTAAAACAATGGGGCCATGTATAAAAGGGATATGAAACACATATTTCATGATCTCATACATAAAATCATAAAATTATGTGTGGATGAGCTTCTCATTAAATATCAACATGATAAGGGTCATTCTCAAGACCTAGACATCACTCTCCAACACCTCCATAAATACAAGGTCCACCTTAACATGAGAAACTATATATTTTATGGCACTCTCAGAAAACTATAAGGATTCCTCATCTCTAAATGTGGAATAGAAATGGATGTTATAAAAATTAAATCCATTTTTAATATGCCTCATCCTACATCTATACCTAACATATTCACTTTTCTAGATAAGCTTGAGGAAATCTAACTATTTTCCCCTAAACTATCCTCACATACTCACTCAATCAAAAATATTATCAAAAAGGGCATTGTACTTAAGTGGGATGAATAATATTAACAAGACTTCAAGAATTTGAAAACGTATCTTATTTACTACTCTCAAACGACATCCTTCATTTACTAATTGGCCACTTATTCTCTATACCTCCTATGCCCTTGTTTATGTTGGGGAAATGTTAGACCAAGAAGATGGAAAAATTATGGAGCATGTTATTTATTACATTATTCAAGATATTCTTAATTATGAAACCCAATATACAGTTGTACAACAAGATTTTATAGATATATACTTTGTTGTTACTAATTTTCTCCACTACATGATTTACCAAAGCACATATGTCATCATTTACATTGACCCTTTATATCATTTCTTCTGAAATTCCATTCTACCTATATATTTCATTAGTAAATGGATGGATCTCCTTGCAAAATTCAATATACACATCCTTATGAAAAATGTGATTAAAGGTTAAGGAAATGTAGATCAACTCATTGTTTCTTTGATACCTCTAAAAAACCCATTTTAGGTTCCCTACCTAATGAGGAAATTTTACTCAAAAAAATAATGGAGAAAGATCTTATAATCAAATATTATCATGATAGCTTCACTCCTAATCTCAAGGCCAATCCATTGCAGTATGTGAAGATAATCCTAACGCTAAAACCACCAAAAATGTAAACTCTAGGAAGAATAAATCATTATTGACCTTCATGACGATGCTTGGACTCTACACTTTGATGAAGAAAAATGTCTTTAGGGAGTTAGAGTAGATTGTGTTCTTACTAATCCCTTGATAAAAATACTTCATTTCTACTTTTGACTTGAATTTGATGTTACCAATAACATGGTTTAATAATAATCTCATATAATTTGCATAAAGGCCACTCTTACCTCTAATATCACATATCTCAATCCCATATATGACTCCAAACTTGATTATTAATCATGTAGTGGTTTCTATCAATTTTAAAGTGATAATCTAAAATAAATCTTGAAATAGGCCAAGACTTAACTAAAAATCACTTCATTTACCATTGAATCTATTCCTTAGGAATAAAATTCATTGGGAGATTCTTTGGATTCATCTTCTACTCAAATTCAACCTCACCTAGATCTCCAAATACCAATACATGGTCCAAATCCACAACGAAATTTCCACCACAATCCTCTCTTGATTATACTCTTAATTTTCACATGGATATTTTCCCTATTATCCACAATTCATAGTATAAAGACATCGTATAATTCACCAAAATTAATTTTTTTAATACAATTTTTTTAAATGCACTAAAATATGAAAGAAATATCTCAAATACATCATCAAATAAAAAATCCTCTATTATACAAACTTTTAAGGCACCCTACTCTATTGTTTTTCACAAAATAAATTTCCTTCTCTCCTTAAATAAGTGCATGGAGGAACTTACAGTGGACACTACAACATCCATGTCATAGCTTATAAATTGCTTTTTATGGGGTGTTATTATCCTATCTTATAATATGATACACATGTTTTCACAAGAAATAAAATCTATGTTGGTGGTGCAAAGTAACTCGCAACAATTAGTATGTTGTTTATTAATCCACGATAATTTGATTATTAGACTTAGGGACGTAAAATTTCAATATTTCCAGTGTTGTATGCATAGTCACAGATGTTGGGAGGTATAAGGGAAAATTTCTATCACTATAATTAGGAAATATAATGCTGGAATTAAACTATCTTATAATTGGAAATGAATAATATGGCTATCATTAAAGCATTTAAAACACAAATCATAATTAAAGGATAAGATGTTACAAATCTAATCTAATCATGCCAAAAAATATAACAATAAACAAAAGAAGAGGGTTAGTAGAACAAAAGTGGGCCCTACCTTAGGTGTTAATCCCTCCTATGGCATGTGTCTACAAAAATTTAGCAGAACTCATTTTTTATTCAATAGGATGAATATTACAAATGGAACATACATTAAAATATCTACCTATGTATCGGTCCCATTTTTTACAACCTTCATTCCTTTTTATATTCTTCACTCAAAATATACATGAAGAGACTACCTTCTTACTATCAGTTAAATTTTGATTAAGTAAAAGATTACAACCAAGCAATCCAGAGATTCTTATACATGTAACATAACTGTTAGAAGGTTTCCTCCTATAATGACATAACTCCACTAATTGATCACTCTAAACAAATAGTTATCAAATTAAATAAACTACTTCCTTATTGGAGTTACAGAGTATAATTAGGTGATGGCATTGAATCTTCTTTTTGTTCTCATAACTTCTCTTTTAGCAACACATGAAAACTCAAGTGAAGTTTCCACGTTTCTCAAGTTCTCCATAATTACAATCTTGTATATGTGTCTGATTTCCCTTGGCTGTATGTGATTTGTTATGGAGGAGTCCTAGTTTCTACATGTCAGTTGATACGAATGAGTCCCTTTACATTGTGAATGAGTTTCTTTGGCTGCAAGTTAGTGGATATACTTAAAAAATCTTTGGTAATAAAGGAAACATTGATTCAAAGAACTATTTAATCGTCACATTGTATTCAAAAGAATAAATGCATCCATAATCCATAAAATAAAGTAAACTTATTAGTAATTATATTAATTAACAGAGGTTCCATAAGTTCATGATATAACAAATATGTTCAAAAATATATGGGAATCATAAGTTTAGGAGGGTACATATGGATAAAAAAATACAATAGATGAGGCATTTAGAACATTAAATAAAAGGGCTCATCACACCCCAAGACTGAACTTCTTGAATTTCCTCATTCAAGAATTCTTGCATTCTTCCTTTTCTTTCTTAAGGTTAGATTGAATAATAATGCACAATATCCTGAAGTCCATTGGTGTTGAGATACCTTTTGGTTATATGAAAAAATAACCCACATTCCTTCTGTACCTCTGCATTATTCTATTATATAAGTCTTCATTGATTTTTATGTTTCTAGACTAGTGGGGAATATGAAAGTGGAATATTTGTGGATAAAATCCAATGCGAAATAAATATTTTCCACATCCCTTAGAGACTTCAATATACGCATTTATCCACATGAAATTTTGGATAAGTATGCATCTCTTTTCTCCTCATTTATTATGGCATTTCTTCCCACCTTAACCTGCAGGCCTAAACTATTTCCACACCATTAAAATTAATGTGATATCATGCTTCATCATGGGCCTCTTGTCTCATCTTATAAAACCTCTATTTTATTTTCTTCTCTACCATAAACTTTCCAAATTCCTCAATCATTGCTTTAGTGTTTCCTACCTCTGCTCTTATCATAAAAGGTTTTACTTTGCACAAATGTTTGTAATCCACCATCTGATTCTCCATGTATAGCTCATTGTGAAAGTAGGAACATAGTGCCCGAATTTGTACATTTCCAATGTAAAGTGTAGGTATCCAATATTTTTCATATTCTAGAGCATAGTTATGTATATATAATTCACATAACAACAATTGAATTTCATCTTTAAATACAGATTGAAGAATCTGTGAGTTACATTAATGCCAAACTAAAAATATGAATTTATGCAAGTATATGAAGTTACAACATTTGTTCCTTTAAGAAGACAACATATACATTTTAAGGTGTCCTACATAAAAGTAATTCATTGGTTACCTTAACAGTGTATTCTTACTTCTTCTTCAATCTAGCAATCTCATTATCCTTATCCCTGAGTTGCATATTCTTTTCTTCAATATCTAGCTGATGCTAGAAGAGAAATTCTTCCTTCTCTTTTTTCCACTTTCTCTACAGCTTGTTAACATAATTCTCAATTTTTTCTACCCACTAGTCAATCAAGGTGGTTTGAGTTTCCATATCTAGAAAAGATAGTTTGGGAGTTCTCTGAAAATTTCCTCTATCACAACCTGTGGTTGCAGTTTGAGTGGTGGCAATGGTGGATACATAGGCTCTAAGACTTCATGAAAATTTTCTTGGTAAACTATAGGAATTTCCAATTATATTATCCCAATAGGATTATTAATTGGCTTTGGCTCAAGGTATTGGACAATATCGTTAATTGTATTCTCAATATCTAGTGGAAAATCATCTATAATGTCCATTATAGTAGTTTGTTCTAGATCAAGGTCTTGGGTAATATTCTTAATTGTATCCTCAATATCCTATATAAAATCATCCATAGTGTCCATAACATCAATCTTTGGTTTATGTATTGAATTTTTAAGTGCTTCCTTTACCTATTATTCATTATATTTGGTCACATGGGCTATATTTTCAATTTATTTTATAAACTCTTCTCACTCATGTTGTTTGTGGGTCTCTCCAGCATGAACGGCCTCTATTTGAACTCCAATTGGTTCATTAGGGCTCTCCTGATAAAAATTTTCATCTAACTTATTCTCCTTTTTCTCTTCCACCACCTTAGTTGTATCTTCCATGACTATGTCTGCATTTGTGTCCCCATGATCTTCCTACTTAACTTCCATTGGAATAAATTCCTCAGTATTTTTTATTTCCTCTTCATCATTATCTAGGAAGATTTTAATGTCTCTCCTAGGATTTGATGTTTTTGTATTTTTAGTATGGATTATATGGGATATCCTTTGTGGACCAGAGTTTTTTTTTGAAGAATTTTTCTTGCCTTTGGAGGAAGACAACTCATGTGTGGATATATTTAGAAAATTTTCACCAATAAGGATTCTATCAGGGGATATTGGCCTAGATTCCTTCTCAGGAGATGGAGGTTTGTCATGGAAAAGTGTTTCTGTAGGTATATTAGGTTGTGTAGGAGTAGGGGTTTATAAGGGAATAGAGGTTTCTCTAGGAATAGATGTAGCAACTATAGTTTCAGGTGGAGGAGGTACAAAATATCGATATGAGATTCTTCTCTTTTTATTCCCCTTCTGTAACAAATCATTAATATTTTTTTCCCTAGAAAAATCATTGTACGATGTTCCATGTCCAATACATGTTTCACAACTAAGGTGAAAATACAATGGTGAGACAAAGTAGACCCACCCCTTTGAGATTCCCTACTCATTTTATTTAGAATTTTATGTAGGAATTTAGGTACATTGACATGTTTTCCATTTTTCAAATGATTCATCAATTTAAAATACATAGTGTTTAACTGTGAGTACCTACCCTCACAGGTGAATTAATTTATAACATATTTGGCAACATCAACCCAAAAGGGTTTTAAATAAGTGTGTAAGGTACCTTTTCTATCACTAATGAAGTTGTCATCTGGGTCTCCAAATTTTGTACGAGCTTCATCCAAATTTTATTTCTTAGGATAAAACTTCCTTCTATTGAGAATCTAGTCACTTCATCTAGAATGTTGTCATCCACCTTAAATGTCAAACCTTTTACTATGAACTTTTTGTCCTTGAAGGTGGCAGAAAAATTTGTTACCATTGACTCATTATATCCTTGAAATTTGTTAATATAATCCATCTAACCATTTTCATGGAAATAATGTAAAACCTATGGTTGATTACAAAATTGTGTATGATCTGTAAGCTCATTTCCAACTATTTCACCTCCCATCTTTACTTCTGAAACTTCTATTAGCTCTGAGAGTCAATAAATTTCTACAGTTCGAATTGATTTTCAAAAATTCAAATGAGTGTAAATATCTTGAGTACTTAGTATTTTTGAAATTTGTGACCGACTTACACACATCTCTAAAGGGTTTGCATTAATTAGATTTGAAGGATGAACCCATGTGAGGTGATGAAGTGGGGTGACATGAGAGACAACTCACTTTATTGAAGTTGACAAAAAATTATGGAAAATAAATTTATTGAGGACATGTCACAAATATTAATTCATTATAATTATTCTATCACTACTCTAATAAAGTGGATCAAGTGCACTTATCTCAAGAAGTTCTTTTCATGCTTATGACATGTGCCCTATTGAAATTTGTGCCTTTGGCTGCATGTAGAGTCATTATGACTCTGCAAGTTGAGATGATTCATTATTGCAAGTGTTGTATATATTGTTGTAACTGCATGTTAGAGGTCCCTTAATAAAATCAATTAATTTCCAGAGAGGGAAGACTGAATCTTTATGGTGTCAATCTTCTTCATAGGTTCTTGTAGGAACAAATTCATCCTTATTTATCTTCATACAATCATGAGTTCTTCCAATAAGAAATAAAAGCAAATATTTTCTATAAGTGGAATTTATTCTTTGTGTCATCCCCTTTTGTGAGAGATTATGCACTCCTTGGAATAGATACACTAAAACTTGCAAAACATAAATTCTAAAAAAAACATATTAGTTGAGTGGTGATGATCACCAAGAAGGTTGATCACACCAATTTTATTATTCCTTAGAGTATCTAGTAATCTTAATATACCAAGGCCACTAAACTTCTCATTCCTCAGTAATTTTATAAGATGAACCAACAATTTCAACTTTTGATCTTAACTCTACTATTCTCATCTCCATCCTATTTTGACTTCCACTGAATTGTTGCATGAAACTATTCCTATCATCTATATTTTTGTACAAATTCAATCTATTCCCATTCACTAGTAGTTTTCATCTCATAGGGTCTATGGTAATTATTTTTATAGCCCCATTGGGAAATATTTTCTCAATCTCATATGGGCCTAACCACCTTGTTCTGAGCTTTCCCATGTGGTCCTTGTACTTGGAGGATTGTCTTCAAAAAGAAAACTTAGTACAGAGGTTTCTTCTTCAAAATATAAAAAGATAAATGAAGATATCTGTGATACTTGTGGATTAGGTAAAAATATACTATAGAAATCCCTTGGATGGTGCATACATTTAATACTCAACTCATTCAATGGTAATTAGTAGGGGGGTTTAGTTTGAGGTAAATTCTTAAAACCTAGACTGCTTCTAAAAAATGAAAAACCCTCTTCAACACACTCATAACTTGGCATTATCCCCAGTAGTGGCACCAAAAATGGTGGTGCAAATTAACTCACAGTAATTTGTATGTTGTTTATTAATCCAAAATGATTTAATTATCATACATAGGGACGTAAAATTTCAATATTTATTATGTTTTATGCATAGTTACAGATGTTGGGAGGTATAAGGGACAATTTTTGTCACTATAATTAGGAAATACAATGCTAAAATTGAACTAACTTATAACTGGAAATGAATACTATGGCTATCATTAAAGCATGTAAAAGATATATCATAAAAAAAGGATAAGATGATGCAACTCTAATCTAATCATGGAAGAAAATATAACAACAAACAAAAGGAGAGGGTTAGAAAACCACAAGTGGGCCTTGCCTTGGGTGCTAATCCCTTCTATGGCCTTTTTCTGCAAAAATTTAGCAGAACTCATATTTTTATTCAATAATATGAATATTACAAATGGAACATACATCAAAATATCTACCTATGGATTGATACGGTCCTTTTCTACAATCTTTATTCCTTTTTATATTATTCACTCAAAAGATACGTGAAGAGACTTTCTTCTTACTATCAGTTACAATTTGATTAAGTAAAATATTAAAATAAATCAATCCAAAGATTCTTATGCATGCAATCGAACAGTTAGAAGGTGTCCTCCTACAATGAAATAACTCAACTAACTGATCACTCTAAACAACTAGTTATCAAATTTGATCAACTAATTCCTTGTTGGAGTTACATAGCATAAGCAAGTGATGGTGTTGAATCTTCTTTATGTTCTCATAACTGATCATCTTTTATCAACACGTGAAAACTAAGGTGAAGTGTTAATGTTTCTCAAGCTCTCCAATATTACAATCATGTATATGTGTGTGAATTCCCTTGGCTGTAGGTTCTTTGCTGGGGATGATTCCTAGTTGCCGCATGTTAGTTGTTGTGGATGAGTCCCTTTACATTGTGAATGATTTTATTTGGCTACATGTTAGTGGATATACATAAAAAATATTTGGAAATCAAGGAAACATTGATTCAAAGAACTATCTAATCATCACATTATATTCAGAAGAATAAATGAATCCATAAATAAAAGTAAACTTAGTAGTAATTATATTAATTAATATAAGTTCCATAAGTTCATGATATAATAGATATGTTCATAATTATATGGGAATCATAAGTTTTTGAGGGTACACATAGATAAACAAAATAAAACAAATGAGGCATTTGAAATAGTAAATAAAATGGCTCATCATAAGTCAATATCATGAAGACCTATTTCACTCTCCACTAACGGAGCTTCAAGTACTTGAAGCTCCCTGACTCTTTAGTATGTGGGGATTCTGTTTCATCAGTCAAATTTCTCTCTCAAGATAGACATATTTTCATCATCATAGACATTGAATATTTCACCAAGTTGTTTTAATCCATACCCCTCACCAATATGAATTAAATCACCACTTTTAAATTTATTCTTAACCAAATCATCTGACACTCCAAAATTCATCATATAAATATTTTCAACAATGGTGGAAACTTCAAATACAAATAAATGAAATAAATTTATGTAAAATTCAAAATACAACAAAAATTCTCAAATCCTTATCATCCCAAATATGATGGACAATCTTAATATTCTAACAAAATTCTTTAAAATACCCTTTATGAATCATTCTCTAACTAGCATCTAAGTCTTTATCCATTGTATTGGTCTAATCATACCAATATATATATACAACTAATGGGGTGAATGCATTCTCACTTTTTTAAAGTATCATGGTAATCCTTAAATTTGAGGTGGATCTTCCTTCACTTGGCATTTATCTCCATGAAATAATGCATGATGAGAAAATATGTAAGTCCCATTAGCCTTACCTTGATTTCCTTGACAAAAAAATAAACTCACCTTATCCATCATAACTGAAAATATAAACAGTGTATCGTTAAACAACACAAAAAAATTGTCAAGCCTCATAAATTTGAAATTATAGACCTTATCTTGAAATTAGATTATACCCATGATAAAAAAAATTCAAATACACTTAAAATAGTTGGGTTCCTATCACATTAAAGGAATCTTATTTACCAGTGCATATCATATTTAAACCAATGAGGGTTACATTTGTAAGGAACCAAAAATATCTCTTTCTCAAATAATTTCATGCCTAATCTTCTCACCTATCCACTTGTGTATAACCATTGTCAGAATCAGGACATGCCGCAAGTTGTATTCTAGGAAAAAATCATAATATCCCATTTATTACTCTTAAAATAGTGTGCAATTGATGAAACAAAATATAACATACATAAGTGCAATAGATACATAAAATAAACAACATAAGGAAAGATTTAAGAAAGAGACTAAAATATGTAATATAAACTAGAATTATATTATTGAATCAAGAACTTATACATGAGTTAAAAATTGAAATCAAGATAAACCTTCTTTGTAGTACAATTACATGATATTAGAAAAATTTAAGTGAATATTGGTTTACCAATCCCTTATTCTCTCATTCCTTGATAAAATAGGATGTTCACATTCTATAATTATTATTAGATATTGTTACATATTCTATAATTTATATTTTCTTTATTGGGCATATAAATTAATATTTTTTAAATATACAATATCCAAAATATATTGAAGTTGTATTTTTAACCCCTATACACTCCCAAACATTATTGTACTTAAGTAGTTATCTTGTCTCGAGACACAAGATGATTATGTTAGTGTAGGTTATTATTTATCCTTTTATTTGTTTATTAGGATAATTATTTCACTTGGGTTATCCCTGAACTTGTTGGGTTATCTTTTTTAGGTCTACTAGTTGTGTGGAGGTAGCTAACTAGTTGTGTTGAGTTAGCTTACCAGTTATGTGGAGTTAGTTTGCTAGTCTTGTGGAATTAACTGCTAATATCAGATAGTAGGAGTTATTCACTACTGATCTAGGTAGTAATTGCACTTCCCTATTCCTTTATGTACATTCATCTTATTAATATGATTTATCTAATGATATAATGTATTATGATGGATTTCCATATATACTATTTTAACTCTTTGTTTTCAAACCCTTTTGTAAGGTTATTATGGAAAATTCCTTTTAGCTTATTAAAAATGGTGTGTTATTATCATCTAATTCCTTCACATATTGGAATAATTTTTTTATCATTCCTTTTAGATTCAAGAATATAGGAGTTATTATGATATATTCTTATAACCTTTTCTTGATGTTTATTGCACTACGCACTAAGATAATCTACCCCAATTGGCATAGATGATGTCAATTACTAGTTTTCATTCTTTGTATACTACTTAACCACCATAACAAGTGTTTAATTAAGTAATATTTCAAACATGATTCCTTTTCAAGTTTTTAATATTCAAAAAATTCCTTATAGATCACCCTTTTGGGTTTTTAATCCATGTGGGCCTAATTATATATATCTAATCAAAAATTTCACAATTAATACTTCAAAAAGCTACCTCCTACAAAATTATATCCAGTAGTTGTTTTTCTTCCTTGAACAACTAGAGAATAATGTGAGGGATGGTATACTTTAGGGTACTCTATATATTCTTCACAATGTATGAGACTATTTACGAGTTTACTTTGTATACATTTTAATATTTCAAAGCTTCATGTACTCTATTGAATTATATTTCAAATTTTCAATCTTACATGACTTCAACCAAAAAATCTACTTTATAATTTAATTCAATTAGATCATGAAGAGTTCTCTAATTTTTTATATTGTGAATCAACCCCTCTATATGATCCCTCATATGTTGTGCTTTCACCTCTATAATATTATTTTTGGCATACTAGTCCCTTCTTGTAGTCTATCACTAACATTGTCTTGGCCCTATATAGATGCCTTTAGTGCTCTATCTACCTCCTAGAAATTTTTCCCATATATCATTTTCACTTTATTTGTTTTTCTAAGGTCATTTACATCCTTATTCCCACTCATTATAGTATATAGATATGTGTTCCAATATAATATCTTAAATGTGAATTTTTTGGGTTGAACTTTATCTTGTTGGATAATGTTACTATACTAATATTATATAAGAATTACATCTTTTAATTCCTTATTATATTGGGTCACTTTAGTATTCACCTTTGTCATAGTTTCTTACTCTCATTGAGTTTCTACAAGTTTACCAACCGAGGTGATCAATTGTATTATTTTCTCATAACTTGGTCACATATAGTATTTGTGACAAGTTAAGGAAAATTATCTTCAATTTGTGAAGTCAGGTTGTGCAATGTATACTCCAATATAACTTTATGATAATTGTGGTTAAATTTATATTTAATTAAAGTTTTTGAACTCTTTCAATTTTTATTTTCAGCAGCATATTCTCAATTTCTACCTCTACCTTATAAATCATGGATTGTGTGGTTTTCCATTATGCACTTATAAAAGAAATATATAGAGCTAATATGCATACAAAAGAGGAGGGAAGAATGAGCTTATGGTTTTTTCTTTGAGCTGTTGATTTTGATTCCCACCAAAATGTTTGTGTATATCCTACTATAAATTATTCTATCATGGTCAGATATGAGCTAGATCTTCCTATCTACACGGTGTTATCTTTTATATTTTCTTACTCTACACACCACTTAGTTGAACTCAAAGAGTAAATATATGTTACACACTATATTTTGGTTGATCAAATTGCACTTCCTTATTATTTGTTTGTACCTAAATATTTGTTTGTGTGATTTTTTTTCTCTTTCACACTCTGAGCCTAAAATTTCATATGCACAATGACATCAATAATGCATTTTACTTCTTCAACTTTCTTATTCTTCTCCTCTCTTTATTGTTTTTCATTATTGGTGTGTTATACCTCATCCTTTTTCTTATGCTTTGTTTCTTTTTTATTATATTCTTGTTATTTATTGATCTTTTATTTTTCTTATTTCATATTTTCTCTTTCAATTGATTTCCTGCAAGGAATTTCTATGCTTTAGTTTGCACAATGGTTTTTTTTTGTAGATCTACTTCTTCTTCCTTATTTTTTTTCTTCCTCATCTCATTGTTCTTTTCTCTCTCCCTCAACTTTCTTGTCATTTTATATTATTATGCATTGTGCAATTGTTCATCTTCCTTCGCCCTTATAATTTACTCCTTTTCTATTTCTTTCTTAAGAGATAACTTGGGGGATTCCTTCTTTTGGTACTTATCATACTACTCTTTCTATGAATCCTCTTATTTTATTTCATCCTCTTACTTTAATTTTTCTTCTACCTCTCTATATTAAGTACCTTGTGGTACTTACACTAAAGGTCTTTGTACATTGGGAATTATATCCTTTATTTCTATTTGCTTCATATCCACATTTGTTTATCCACCCTTAATTACTTTTTGAGAATTTGATTTCATTTAAAGAGATAGGGGAGGAGAATAAATATTTTTCATTTTTCGTATCATAATTTGTGGCACTATTATTTTGAATTTGTTGTGAGTTAAAAGTTTTTCTCTCTTCTACACTCAATTTTCTATTTATTATGTGTCTTTCTTTTCTCTTTTTTGCACTTCTTCTACTTGAACTATTTCTTCACTTATCAATGATGCCATTATTTTTGTATTGAATGCCCAACCCAAAACATTCATATCTTCTTCAAGGCATGCTTTATGTGCTTACATAAAGGGGCTCATCTTTGTTCTTTTCCTTTTGTGCGGTGTCACAATTATTTTTCATCTATTCCTATTAAATTGAAAATTTGGAGATGTGGCTTGGATTTGATGTCAAATCCTAATTATTTTAGTCTCTTTATAATGTTGAATACCAGTTGGTAATTTGTTACATTTTCCATTTATATCTTGATCATGAGGGAATGTGGCATAAGTGGAACTTGGATCTTGTCTTTTTCCTTGAGCTTGTGATTTAATACTTGTGCTCTCCTTATATATTTATAGGCATACCACTCCCTCTCTTATAGAAAATATATCTTTATGCCCATGTCCTCTAGTTTAATGGTGCACACTTTACATACACTAGACATTTAGCTTTTTCAAACTCTAGGTTTGTCAAACCAATTGGGAAATCTAGGATATTTCTTCCACTTGAGGGTTGAACATGATAATGCTACATAGTTGCTATTTTATTTTCCCCTTTCTTTCCTTTTTTGTTTTATACTTGGCCCTTAGTTCATGATATGTTTCTGGGTTCTTCTATGGTTATTATTTGTAGTAGCTGCTATACATTTTAGCATTCATACTATTAGTTGCATCGACCTTTCAATGTGTAATGGATTTACATGTGTGGGAATCATCCCATGTTGTTTTTGTCAATTTATCCTTATCTATGTCCAAATTAGTGAAAAAAAAATTCTAGTTTATTTCGTAGGGTTTTTATCCTTATCACCTATTCTGAGAACATCAGTGATGACACCATCATACAAATAATGTTAATTTTACCCCATATCAATTGTTGTAAGTGCATGCACTTCATTTAGGTAGTCTATGGGATTTATGTATGAGTGTTTACTATGAATTTTTCTACCAACCATTGTTCGCATCTTCTTATTATATCCTCATATATTGTATTGTATATGGATTTAACTGGAATTTATTGCGTAACCCTCTCATGTGAGTAGTATACATCATCCACTTATGATGATTCCTTCAATGGGTCTCTCCAATGGTGTAAAAAACTACAGATGTAACTAATTATTGGTACATATGAATGTTTTTCTAAGTAACTTCTAATAACATTTTTTACTTTGATATTTACTTCTTGGGGCCAGTAATTCAGACTAGTTAAATTAGTTCATTTATGTTGCCACATGTTTATGATTATGTAAACTATACTAAGTGATGCTTGTTTAGTTCCTTTTGTGTCTTGACAATATATTTTTACGACACTATTTTAGGTAGAAATGCTGATTAAAAGGTTCACAATTACTTCCAAAGTGGATCCCCATTCATTTATGTAGATATTACCGTATGTATTTGTCATGTTATTTGCTATACTAGAGGTCTGAATTCTTTTATATTCTAAGAATGGGTGTGCCTCATGTTACGACAACCTATTGGCTTAGGTATACTATAGCAATGATTTGATGGGAACTACATCTTATACGACTGAAATAATATCACACCATTATTGTAGCAACTCATTATAGTTCTATCACCAGTATCCACGATGGTATCCCAAGTATGACATCTTTGCAAGTATCTCTATGTTCCCATCGTAATGGGTCCTTGAGTATAAGTTTCCCTCTTTCTACCTCATCTTTTTAACTAGGTCTCACTTCTCCCCAATATTCATGGTGTGGTGTATTACTCAATATGGTGTGTTATAATGTGGTGGATCACTCAATTTGGTCTATTCAGAGACATTATTTTAATGCCCATATATTATTTCTCTACATCACTTAGTGCTAACAATGTAGTCCCTTACTCATCCATCATGCCCTTGAATTTTGAAACCAATCAGGCAAGTAAAAGGATCTATCATTTTATCCTTGACCTTGTTTGACTTCTCTCTCAGATCTAGATTTGGCACTTGAATTCTGAAAAAATTATAAATTTTGAACTCAACGTTTAAAGTTATCATGTGGCTTCTCACTTGGCACAATGTTTTCAATTTTTACCATTTTTATCCTCTTTATATCTTCTATGGTGGTGAGATATTTCCATTTTATATCCCTTTGTGGCTGTGATATATACCATCTTAATTATACTTATCTATTGGGGATTTGATTTTTAGCTTTTCCAAATTTTCTTCTTCATTTCACTTACCATGAAATATGATTTATTTAGATGGCCCATCCTCATATGAAATATTTGAAGTTAGTAAGCTATTAACCTTGTTGAGTTATTTTTTTATTTTTACCTCATTACTTATTCTTGCCTTCTACACAATTTTACTGAAAATTATTTAATGTTTTCTTCTTCTTCATACCTTGTTTCCCACATTTAAAAAATTATGCTATCTTAGTCATTTAACTCTATTGGTTGATTTTTTGATCTTCCTACTCCCACACAAACTTAGCCATAAACTTATCAAATGCACAAATATTCCTGACTACCATGCATTGATTGATATTTAAAAATCCTTTTCTAAATTTTTATTGCCAAACTGAACTTATTTCTATTTTGGTTTCTACTGCATAATTATGCATTGTATGAACTTAACCCTACAACCATTTATTATTCATGAGCATAACACATTACCCTATGCATATCTCATAATACTATTGTGCCCTATATTCATTATATGGTGTATGAAATAGGGTTACTGTCCAAATAGACATGCATAATTTTTCTTAGATATGCTCCTGAATGTAGATTTTCATATACTATTACCAATTTCATTATTTGGAATTCCTTGGTGTAGATGTTTTATATCATGCCAAGCTTTATTTACTTTGTCTTAAACACTTCCTAACTCCAGTGCAAATCCATCTTGTTTTCCTCCTTTTTTGTCTAGTCAAGTAGCCTATTATTTATGGATTCATTATATCCTCAACATCATTATTATATACAATAGGTAGGACTTGGTACAATGTATTTCGATCAACAAAACTACTTCTATTCCATATACTAATTAAAATGGAATTTTTTCACTATGACTACATTTAATAGTTTTTTCTTATAGTCCCATAATACCATCAGTATTCTATCTTCCTAATCATTTATTTTCACATTACATATTATTATCAATAGCCTTTCTAATACCTTATTGTTTACTTCTTCTTTCACATTTTCATAAGATTCATATGTAGTTCTCTAATTACGTGTAATAATAAACTCCTCTATAATAACCTTAATTATATTAATGAGAAAGTGGGTTCCTTGACAAATTATCAATTTATATCGACATCAATACTTTTTTATGATGTTTTCATAGAATAATGTGATTATATCTCTTGTTACATAATTATGTTTCACAATGTCTTCATCCCATTTAGTAAAGTAATTTATTATGGTAAACATGTATCTAGCTTTAGACCTCTTGGAAGGGGGATGCATTGGTCATATTAAGTCTATCCACCACTATTCAAATGGTTACATAGCTAGTACTTAGTTAACTAACATCATATCCGTTTGATTTGGTTACGCGATATTTTGGTAAACATCAAAATGCTTTACAATATGATGTATATCCTAAAATAATGTCAACCACCAAATTACATTTTGTATTATATTTTTCATAGTTAATTTATCCACAAAGTGGCCACCTACTATCCATGCATGTTATGGATTTCCAAATAGGGAAAATTGAGGCCCCTATCCATCAAGCCCTCATCTTAATTTTGTTCAAAGATGGGAGGCCTACAATTTCCAAGAAACTAGTTGAGCATAAGAGGAAATATTATGTGGACTTCATTCCTTAGCCTAATGAGGATAAGGGGATTATGAAGAGTATATTTTATTGAGTGAGAAAAAGGAGTCGGGGAAGGTTGAAGCCCATAGTAAGAAATTTAAGGCTGGACTAGAAATATTTATAGTGAAGAAGTTGTTTCCAATATTGATACCCTCACTAATACTGCGGTCTCTACGAGAAATAAAGGGAAGGATAAAGTGGTATTTCATGTCCCTCATTCTAAAAACAAATATATCAAATGAAGGATTTTTGTGTTAGAGAAGACATGTGATACCTAGTTGAATATCATTGAAGGATTGATGGATAAAACAATAAATATTATTGAGGATTTCAACTAGATAAAAGTGGAGACTAAGAGACTCAAAGTTTCCAATGTCATCTTGGAGAATCTGTTAGAGTTATTGTAGAATAAGATGGATGAGAAGATGAACCCTTTTACCTTCCCTAGGTCAGAAGATAATGGAAATGACATCAAGAGGAAGATCACTAGTAGAACCACACAAGTATCCATGTTGGACCTAGAATCCATACATGTGGCATCTAAAGGAATAAATAGGAATATGAATTTGTTAAAAACTCCATGGTGAGCACGCATTATGATTTTTTTGTGTCCTTTTTTTGGTTTTGGTTATGGTTTCAGTATGGATAAATTTTTTCCACCTTTTTTGAAATATCAACTAATTTTTTGTTTTAAAATATGTCTTTCCATCGGGGTGTTTGGATCAATCCTGATTGACCTTGTTTCTAGTTTTTTTCCCTTGTGGGTGTTAATGATATATCTTATATTGATTTTGTACAAGGTTCTAGGGATCCTTTAAAAACATCATTATTACCTACTGAGAAATATACCGACATGTTCTTGCCTTAGTATACCATCCATTTCAAGTTCAAAAGATACTCAACACAATACTTCATCCTTTCCTAATTTATATAATAATATATTGATGATTGTGTATGGTAACACCTTAGTGAAAATCTAGTTATTATCTTTTTTAGTATAATAGTGTGCTACACCTTTGTAGTGAAGGAATTACACAATATCTTATAATATTATAGAATTGTGAAATTAGGGAATCTTCAATCAATTATTTGGGTTCTTCCCTTGTATCATTTCTACTTAAATTGTTTTGTCCCACATGTTCCCTTCTTCCTTTCAAATTCATTTTAAACCTATATTCTTGAAATAACATAATCCATCTAGATATCCTTCATCCTAAAAATGCTTTATTCACTAGATATCACAATAATTGATGGTTTGTGAAGAACTCAAAATGTTTTCCTAAGATATATTATATGAATTTATGAAGTGTGAATGCCATTTCTAACACTTCCCATTGTGCGGTTGTATAATTTCTTTCTTTTGGTGATAAATTATAGCTTACAAAGTGTATCAAGTGGTCAATACCACATTTTATTGGTTGTGTGATGATTTCTCTTATTGTGCTAGTTCATGCATTTATATGCACATGAAATTTTTTACTCTAGTATGGGAATAGTAATATTAGCATAATAACTATAATTTTCTTGAGCTATGTGAACATATTTTAACATTCTAGTGTCCATTCAAACGTGGCCCCCTTTAATAGTAATTTTTCCATTAGTTGCATAATATTGGCATACCCACTAACCAATTTCTTGTAATATCCCATATGTATTGAGAATGTGCACACTTTAGATGGGTTTTTGGGAGGTTTTAGTCCAACTAATACCATAATATTTACATGGTCTAGTAATATCCCATATTTTAAAATAACATATCCAAGTAATACCCCAAAAGGATTGAAGAAAATAAATTTATTTAAATTCAAAGAAATACACAATATTCTACATCATTCTAACATTATACATAACTTGGAGATGTATTTTTTGATTAGAGAGAAGACTTCCCAATCATAAAGGTACACTTGAATAAAATCATATATGAAATCCTTGAATGTAATCACTACCGCTCAAGAAAATATTGTGGGTGAATTATTTAATATAAATGAAATTACTCTGTATGCAAAGCTTTTTCATTATTTAGGAAACATATTCTTTGACTAATCTTATTTTACAATTGGGATTTGATGATACCCACTAAATACATCTATGAATGGATATACTTGATGACCTACTAATACCTCCATAATTTCTTATATGAAAGGAGTAGGGAATGGATAATTAATGTGTTCATTGTTAAGATACCTATAATAATTACAAATCCTTATCTCCCTTATTTCCTTACTTTAGTCATTTTTGTCATATAAAATATCTAGCATGCAAAATTAAAATTTTTAATCATTACAACTAAGCTCACCATTTCAAAATCTATCTCCCGATTATTGTGAATCCTTCCTCTGGCCATCCTATCATTCCATTCAAAATCTAAGTTTGTGTCACCCTCATTTTGACTTAGAGGAAAGTGATAACATGGTTTTAAAGTATGTTTTATGTGTATGGGAATGAATCCAGGTTGATTTAATGATAAAACTAAGCTCTAAGATGGAATAGTGTTCTACAAAGCACTAAATTAGCTATTTTTAGTCATATTTGGAAGTTGTCAAGGAAGAATTAAACCATATAGAAGTTTTATAGAAGATAAATGAAGTTATCCAAGTTATTATAGGGAAAATATGTGGAGATAATGGATATCGATAACAAGTTAATGAAAACCATGTCATGTTGGTCATAAGGAATGAAGGCTTTAACAGAGAAATTCATTTTTTTCAAGAGATTATGAGAGTTATATGAGTTGTAAGTTCATCAAATACTCAATGGAAATATATTATAATTATCCACATGATGGGTACATAAATTTTAATCTAAGTCTTCAAACTATCCTGTGATATCTCAAGTCACTATTGTTGCTCCTTCATATTGAAAGTGTGAATGGTGCAAAAATTAAAATTGAGGGAATAATTTCCTCTTGATAATGGTTGGGACGATATAAAAAGGTGATTTAGAGTCAACAACATATATTTTTTGAACCCAAAACATAATTTCATTCTCTTGGGGCCGGAAAAGCATTCATGATGTTCTAAAATGCACTTGGCGAGTGAAATCATCATTCCAAAAATATTGGTTGGAATTTTTCACACTTTTTTTCCACTTGTATTTTCCTTAAGGTGAAAAGGGGACATGGGGTAAAAAAATAATTATCTCCCTATGGATGTTATGTATTCATCACCAAAAACTTGTGACTTGAGTGGTTAGGTGAGAACAATGTAAAAATAGACAAATTTCTCATGATAAAGACCCCATTAACAAATTTTTGAGCATGATATGTCCCCTTCTCATGTCCATAAGGTTAAAGGGATATAAGGGGGAAAAAAATTTATTCCCCTCAAGTTTAAAAATGTTTCACAACTTGAATCTCATCTCTTTTACACCTACATTTCACAAACTTACATTTTAACTTATCCCCCTCTCATGTACTTGGACCCATGGAACATTTTATGACACATTCTATCCCCTTGGATTGAACCAAGTGAAAAAGGGACAATGGGGACATAAAATTGTTCCCCCCATCCTTCCTCTTAGCTCCTGGTCATATCAAAAACCCATTTATAGCTCTCGATGACCTTTTCCATCTCCCTGAATCTTATTCTCATGATATCACAAGATGACACTTATATAGATCTAGTACAAAGAAAAATTAGGTGTCCCTTGTATACCTTTTCCCCTAATTTCCCTCTCACCCCCTATTTTCAGGGTGGAACTCCACATAACCCCTCATTCAACTCTTGTTAAGCCTTTTTTTATTCAAGATGGAATTAAGGTTTGCCAGTGAGAAAAAATATTCATATTTAAACACTTAGAAATTTTTAAGTATTTTAAAGCTTCATTTTCCCTCCAAAATATCACTCTCCTTATTGTTATGCTACTAAAAATATGCCAGAGGCATCATATGCTAAAATGGAAAGTTTTTATATCTCTCAAACCCTTTGTTCAGTCCTTGTGAATTTTTAACATCAAACCCTCAAAAAAACCTTTCAAATGATCCAAACCTTGCATTCAATGGTGTTATATATTATTTTTAATGTCTATACATGTTTTCCCAAAATTAAAATTCATTTTCCAAATCTACGGAGTTTATGTGATTGAAATCCTTGAAAAATTGGAGGAAAACATCGTTATGAAATAACAGAACTGTTGAGACCACTCTCCTTCCATTCTGACACTAGGAATACCCACTCCTAAAAATAGTAAGACTTCCTAATCCAACCTCTCTATAAATATTAAGTATTACAAACAATTCATTCTTAGAGTTCTCTTTACCCCTTACACATTAGGGAAACTCAAGAGTGCCAAACTAAACAACTAGTAACTAAAATAGACTTCTCAAAATTAGGGTTACTAAAAATAGTAAGCGTTTAAATATTGTTCAATAATAAGTATGTTGAGCCTCTCATGCTGAAGAAAGAGCACCTGGATATGTTTGAAACAGGAAGAACATCATAGTGACTTGTCATGTTCATGATTTTACACTATGCACTTCCAGTTAAATGAAGGATAAATTATTTTTTTTGGAGGAGAATACCTTTTCCAATGAGTAACATATTAGAAATAAGGTGTTTGAGAGTTATGGGGTTGATTTGATTCAAAAAGGAAACATTTGTGTCATGAAGGTGAATTTTTAAGTGAGGAAGAGAAAGGTGATGATCTCCGTATTCTAACTCCAACCTTGTATTTAAACATAATCATCATGTTTCCATATCAGTGTAAGTATCACAATAGTGTTTCTAAACACTCAATAGATGCCTTAGAGTTTTTCCACATTTTACATGAGGAATAATTTTTAATCACATTATTCCAACTCAATAGGAGGTCAAAAGTAGGAAACTTCATTAATGGAGCATTCACTCAAGATCCATTTGAATCATTTTGTTTGTCAACATAAGCTTCTCATCCACGATATTTTCACTTCTCTCTCCCCTACCTCTCTCTCTAACATTCTATTTCATCATTGGTAATGTAATTTTTCACTCTTTTAGATTATTTACTTAAGTGACCTAATTTTGTATAGTAAAAGTCCCTTTTCAAAAATAAGAAAAGTACTTAACTTAATTTCTAGGGAATGTGAAAAGTCACAAGTGATGGTGATGAAAGGTCACATGGGGGAGAGGAAGAGACATATTTATAATCTATAAATTGGAATGGAATATCCATTCCAAAGAATTGATAATGGTTGATTGTTATTAGTTGTTGGGATTTGTATCACTACTACTGCAAGTAGTACAACTACATTTCTTTTTATATTATTTCCTATGTTATTCTAATCTCTCTCTAATTTCTAACTTTGAAAGCAACGTAATATTTTATAACTAAGGAATAAATTTATGTCTTTGATTAAAATATTCGTAGAACTTAACGTCTTCAATTTATTAGTCTTATTGTTCATTACATGGTTGAATTCTTATAATTAAATATGGACTTAATCTAGATTATATATGTTAATTTTGTAATTCTACTCACAATATTAACCCTATCTCCCTATTTCTCCTACTCCTCTTTACATATTTCCTAAGAAAATTCCTCCCTTATACACTATACAAGAAATTTTCCATAGGTTTAGGGGATTATTTCTACGTGATCTTTGGCCTAACATCCACCCCACAATTTTAGTTAGTTTACATTAAATAATGGGAGCCTCCCCTTACCTAAGAAGGAGGGGATTATCCCCGTGACAATTGGTGAAAACTAAAAATCTGTATTGTGATAAATTATTTCACAAATAGTTTCTGGTGAGTCCGGTGGGGAAGATTTTCCCTTTTTGCACCCTTAAAAGATCTCTAATAACAAAAATATTCTAAAAATCCATAAAAATACCAAAAAATCTCATCTAAATGTGCTAAAGACTTTTTGTATTCTATTAAAAACCCACACTTTTCAAGTTTCATTCCTTTATAATACTCTAATACAAATTACCAGAAAAAATATACAATCGAGTTGATCAAACAAGTGGCATTGTTGATCCCACCTTCAAAGAACTACAACAAGTTGATTTCATACTTCCTATTATTTAGGTAGTAAGAAAAGTTCCTTAAAATCCACTTAAAGATCCCACTAAAGAAGCAATTGTAGAACCAATTGATCTCATCTTAGAAGAATAAGAAATGGTTCAACTTGTGCCATGGGGACAAAAATCCGGTCCTCTATAATTCACTCCTCTATTTCAAGAATTACAAAAAGGTTCAAGAAAGAACTTTCACAAATTATATGGATATGGAAATCAATGTTTGTATGATCATATTAAAAATTTTAATATGATCTATGGAATTCTTAGAGTAGGACATGAGGATGTTTCCATTCAACTATTCATGAATTCATTGCAAAATGAAACCATGGAATGCTTTTACTACTTTCCACATCACTCTATTATTGATTAAGATGACATGAAAAATAAGTTTAAAGAAACATTCAAGACCGTGGAAGATGCAAATTCCCTTCTTACTCATTTATCTCAGATGAAGAAATAACCACACAAACCCATGAGAGAATTTGTGGAAAAATTAAACAAGTTGATCAAAAAGGTTCCTACTGGTTCTCAATATACTACAAGCTATCAAAATAGGTTCTTCATAAATACTTAGTTACCTAAAGTTTGTTTCATATTACAGATAGATCATACGAACACTTTGAATAACACTCAAGAACCCAGTATTGAAGTGGAAGATGACCTTATCATGTTAAGAAAGATCAAGTACTATCAAATGAAGAATAAGGTCCAAAGTTTCAAAGATGAAAGGGTTGATCCATTGCTGTAAAATTTTCTCAATGACTTGACTTCATTTAAGAAAGAAAATTATCAATATGTAGTACATCAAAACAGGAGCAAGAATAAAATTGCGGGATCACCCTGAAGGCTTTCATTAGAAGCTCCACTGGTTAATTAAGTATGTGGAACCTATGAAGATAAGGAAATGAATCATTTTAATAATAAATTAAAAGAGAAGAATAAGATGGATATGTAAATATTGGGTACTGTGAATACTCACCTAACAAAGATTTTGAAAAATTCATGGATAGTTACTCTTTTGCAGGTTCACCCACTCAAAAATAGAGAAATAATCCTCTTCTTCTGTTGCCCAAGAAAAGAATTTGAATCTTAAAATTGTGACTCTACAAAAAAACAAAAACAAAATGAGGATAATCATTATCCAATTTTGTGGGTTTAGCCAAGAATAATACTAAAACTACCTCAGTCAAGAATCCATCTCCCTCTTTCGTTAATATTTTTTCATCTCCCCTTATCAAATCAGATCCTACTTCTATTGATCCTAAGAATGAAAATCCTAATATTTTCAAAGCTTATATATTTCCCTATTTTCCTACCACTTCTTCACCTTTTGACATAATCTACTATGTTAAGAAATCAAAAATTCATATTACTCAATCTAAGTACTTGAAAAACTCACCCCAAGTAATTTGATAGAATTTTCTAGTTTATCAAAGGAAGTAGTGAAAATACATGTTCCAAAAATGTCAAAAAAAAAGAACAACTTCCCACTCCTCATACCACCCCTTCTAAGAACCTTATTGATTCCACATCTTCCACTTTCAGGAAGGTATAACCTTTCTATCTTACTTTTATAGTTAATGAGTATAAAATAAATAATGATATTATTGACTCTGGTGCCACTGAAAATTTTATGCCATAAAAATTGCTAAATATCTTGGTATCTCCCTCACTCATGATACTACACATTGTTATTCTATGAAAACCAAATAATTACCTCTCATTTTCCAAGTGAAGGATGCTCAAGTGTCATTTGCATATTTTCCTGACAAGAAGATCACAATGAAAATATTGGTGGTAAACATGCTATCCTCATATGGTATGTTGTTGAGTAAGAGTTTCTGTTGGGTTTTTGCTGGAGATATATAGATGGATTGGCCCTATTCCACCATACCCATAAAAGTAAAAATGAAAAATCTCCTTATAATGATAATGAAATACACAGTTCAAAAAATTAATGACCTAAGGACGAACATATTATTTCAAGATTCAAGGTATGGAAATTTTTTCATAACTTTAGAGCAAGATGTTAAGCTTCCCATGTTGATGGAAGAGAACCTAGGTATGGTGGATCCACTTGAGAAGTGCCATGTTGATTTAATGGAACTAGAATTTGATAGTGTTTTATTTTCAGTGGATATGGATACAAGTTCTCTACTTATTGGTGATGAAGACTTTGGATATCTTGAATTACAACAAAGCAATCCTGATATGATAAATAATGCGGATCATAAAGAATAATTGACATCAAATTAATTCTTAGAAGGTGAATCCAAAATTTCCAATCATCTTCCTGAGGTCCAACATGAAGGCTATTTTCCTGAGTATGAAAATAATTATGAATTTAAAACCTGATTTTTCCCATTAAGAGAAGATGGAGACATTCTAAATGAAGAACAAATAAATGTAAATGTGCTTATATCTCTCAAGGATGATTCCATTCAAGATGAAAACTTTATCAATGAGGAATACATGAATAGGAAGGTACTTGATTCTTTTAAAGTTGAATCTACTCAAGGAGAGGATATATCTGTCATGGAGATGAATTTCAACACTCAATATGGTCAAGATAAGGAAGAATATAATTTCCATATTACATGCCCAACCTTATGTTCATCATCCTTCCAAGAAAATGAAGCAATGTTCACTCCACAGTATAGAGAGAACCAAATCAAAGGTGAAAAAAAATTTGTGAAGAAAAATTGTTTGGAGTAATTGAAAAACATGGAGCATCAAGAGGATCATGACAATATTTAAAATATTAAAATGTCTATTGAGAACCAACTCATGGAGACAATGTTCATAAAGAAGAAAAAAATACAGAAAAAGTCCCATAAAATACCATAATATTTGGTGTGAAAATGGTAAGCTCGGTGTGATCAAGACTCATTCTAGTAACAACAATAGAAAATTAGAAATTAGAATGAAATTGCAAATAGATTAGAAAATGGAAGTAGAAGTTCAAAGAAACAAAGGAAATTAGATATTTGAGTGGACCCTCAATTATAGGAACAATCATAAAAAAAATTCTCAATAAATTGTGAAAGGGGTCATATTTAAGTGAGTTATTCAATGGATTTGTGGAACAAAGGCATTTGGTGATACCCATGCACGAGTAGACATTCAGTGAATAATTAATGCTATAATGAAATTGGGTTGTCCCCCACATGTACCATAGGTGATGTAGGTATGTTGTATCATGTTTCCATTTCTGTTGCATGTTTCTCTTTCTGTCATGTGTCTGTGTTGTGTTTTTCTTGGTTGTGTTGGTAGCCTTGTTAGTTGTTCAGTTTGTTGACTCTATTGCCCAACGAATAAGGCATTGAACTGCTATCTCATGAGATATCTAAGGTTATTCATTACATCTTATATTATAATATCCCCAAGCTAGATCCACTTGATGTCATACAAAATGTCTAGCATGTAAAATTGAAAATTTTAACCATGAAAATTAAGCCCACCATTTGAAAACCTATCTCCTGGTCATTTTTATCCTTCCTCCATCTATCATATCATCTCATGCAACTATTCCAAGTTTGTTTCACCCTCATTCCAGATGAGAGTAAAGTGATAACATGTTTTTCAAGTGTGTTTCATGTGCAATGAAATGAATCCACTATTATTTCATGATAAGACTAAGCTCTGAGATGGAATAGTGTTCTCAAAAGCACTAAATTGGCTATTTTAGTCATATTACAACATATAGAAATCCTTCAAAAGTTGGAAGGGAAGAATTAAACCATCTATAATTTATAAAGGAGATAAATTAATTTATCCAAGTACATTTATGGAAAATATATGCAGATAATTAATGTCAGGAATAAGTTAATGAAAATTGGGTCATTTTGGGCATAAGGAATCGAGGTTCTAATGGATAAAGTCAACTTGTTTGGGAAATTATAGGAGTTCCAAGAGGATTTGGAAGCTCATCAAATACTCAATAGAAATATATTTTAATTCTCCATATGATGGGAATATAATTTTTTTTCCTAAGTCTTAAAAATATCTAGTGATAGCTCAAGTCACTATTATTGCTCCTTCATGCTGAAAGGATGAATGGTGAAAAATTTAAAATTTTAGGAATAATTTTCTCCTTATAATGGATTTTATTATCTAAAAAAGTGTTTTGGAGTCAAAATCATATCATTTTTACTCGAAAACACCATTTCATGCTTCGATGCCTAGAAAATTACTCTCGATGTCCTAAAATACACTTGGTGGGTGACATCATCATTCCAAAAATATTGGGAAAATGTTTTCACCCTTGGTGTGCCCATGTAGTTTCCACAAGTTGTAAAGGGGACATAGCGGACAAAAAAGTGCACTCCCCTATGGATTTTATGCTTTTCGTCACTTAAACATTGTGACTTGAGTGGTTAGGTGAGCACATTGCAAAAGTAGACCACTTTCTCATGATAAAGACCACCTTGGCATATTTTTGAGAATGTTTTGTCCCTTTGGATTATTCCCAAAATGCAAGGTGGAAAAAAAATTGTGCCACCCCATGTTGGAAAACTTTTTACAACTTTAAGATCACCTCTTTTGCACCTAGGTTTCACAAGATCGCATTTTAATTTCTCCCCCTCTCATGTACTTGGACACATGGAAAATTTTATCACCCATTTCTTCCCCTTTTATTGCACGGCATGAAAATGGGATAAGAGGGACACAAAAATTTTCCCCCATCCTTCCTTTTAGCTCCTGATCATATCAAAAACCCATTTTTTTCCCTCCGAGTGACCATTTCCAGCTCCATGAATCTTATTCTCATGAAAAAACAAGATGAAACTTGTATTGATCTAGTGAAAAGTGCACTTGGGTGTCCCTTTTGTACCCTATATCCCCCTTTCCCTTCTTATCTCCTATTTGTTAGGTTCCAACTCCACATCAACCCTTATCTCTGGTTAATCCTTTTTGAGTCAAGATGGATTTAAGGTGTGCAAGTGAGAAAAAAAAGCTTCATATTCAAACACTTAACCATTTTTTATTTTTAATGATTCATTTTTCCTCCAAAATATCAATCTCCTTGCTATTATGATAATAAAAATATGTTAGATGCCTCATATGCTAAAAATGGAAAGTTTTTCATATCTCCCAAACCCCTTGTTAGATCCCATGAGATTTTAACAACTAATTCTCAAAAACTCCTTCCAAATGATCCCAACCTTATATCCAATAGTGTTATATACTATTTTTAATGGAAAAACAAGGTTTCCCAAAATAAACTCATTTTTATAGATCTACGAAGTTCTAGTGATTGAAATCCTCTTAAAATTGGAGCAAAGCACACTTGTGAAAGAATAAAACTTTTGAAACCAATATCATTCCATTCTGACACCATAAATATCCACTTCTAAAATTAGTAATCCTCATTATCTATAAATAGTAATTTCTAAAATTAGTTCATTCTTATAGTTGTCATTAACCCTTGTACATTAGGGAAACTCAAGAGTGCCAAATTAATCAACTAGTCACTAAAATGGATTTATCAAAATAAGGATTACTAAAAATAGTAAGATTTAGGATATTGGTAAAGAAACAAGGATTTTGAGCCTCTTATGTTGAAGAAAGAGCACCTGGATATGTTTGAAATAGGGCAGAACATAAAAATGACTTGAAAAATTCATGATTTCACACTATGCACTTTTAGTTGAATGAAGGAGTAATTCATATATTTGGAGGACAAGACCTTTTTCCAATTAGTAGCTGATGATAAATAAGGTGTTTCAGCATCTTGTGTTTGATTCCATATAAAAATGAAACATATATGTCACGAAAGTGAATTTTGAAGCTAAGAAGAGAAAGGTGATGATATCCATGTTCTAGCTCTAACATTGTGTTCAAAAAGCATCATCATGTTTCCATATCAGTGAAAGTCTCAAAAAATTGTTTATCAACATTTATTCAATTCCTTGGATTTTGTCTACATATCACAGGAAGAATAATTTACAATCATGGTGTTCTAAATCAAAAAGATTTCAAACAAAAGAAACATCATTCATGGATCATTCACTTAAGATCCATCAGAATCAGTTTCTTCATCATCAAAAGATTTGTCATCTGTGTATTTTAACTTCTCTCTCTTCTTCTCTCTCCCCCTCTCTCTAACATTCTATTTTTTCATTGGTAATGTAATTTTTCCCTCTTTTGTCTTATTCACTTACGTGACTTAATTTTGTATTGTAAAAGTCCCTTTTTAAAAATGAGAAAAGGACTTAACTTCATTCCAAGGTAATGTGAAAATTCACAAGTGCTAGGAGATGAAATTTCACATGGGGGAGAGGAGACATGTTTGTAAGCTATAAATTGGAATGGATTCACCATTCCAAAAGGTTATTAATTTTTTTTTGTTATTAGTTGTTGGGATTTGTATCACTACTACTAAAAGTAATAAAGCTAAATTTATTCTATCTCCTTACATATGTTCTTCTACTCTCTCTCACTCTAGTTTCTAACATTGCAAGCATTGAAATATTATATATCTGTGGATGAACTTTATGTTCTTCATTAATGAATTCATTAAAAAAATTGTCTCCAATTTTTTAGTATTAATATTAAATACATGGTTGAATTATTCTAATTTAATTTAAACCTAATCTATCTTATGTATGTGAATGTTGTAAGTCTTCTCATAGAACTAACCCCCTCTCCATATTTCTCCTACTCCCATTTACGTCTTTCCCAAGTAAATTCCCCCCTTGTAAACTATACAGGAAATTTTCCACAGGTTTAGTGCAGTATTCATATGTGATCCCTGGCCTACTGGACACCCAAATTTTTAGTTATTTTACATTTAGTAATGGGAGCCTTCCCATACCCAAGAAGTAGGGGCTTAGCCCATGATCAGTTGTGATAACCAATAATCTACAATACAAAAAATTATTTCACCAATAGTAACTATTGGACTCACCTAATATGAATTCTCCATGAGGTATATCAATATTTATTTTATCATGCAATCTAAATTATCCTTAATGCTAGCCTTCATATTGGGGTTGAACCTATATGGCCTCTTTTTAAGGGATTTTTTCCTTGTTTTAATTCAAAGTGCATTTCTCCCAGAGACAGATCTACTCCTTTGATTTCACTATACTTGGTTGGAAAAATATCCTCATAATCTTGTAATAGTTATATAATTTCAAACATTTCTTGTTTTGGCTAATAATCTCCAATAGTGACTAGCTTAACCATTCCTAAAGGTATCATATCTTCCACCATTTTTCACACTAGTTAATCATGTAATTTTACCTTGTCCCCAATGTCTTCAACTATCCTTGAACCTTCTTTTTATTCTATTTTTATCCTATGCATATGTTTTTGTTCTTCATTGAACAATTATTATTTTTAGTACAAAGTGGCTTAATATGTTGTAGATCATAGATGCCTATAAGTTCTATATCCTCTTCATTATTTGAAACATTTCCTTCTTATTTATTATTCCCTTCTCCATCGCATACTTTTATCTTTTTATTAGTGTGGTTTGTGGTTATATCAATTTTACTATTTATGGCTACACAATTCCCTTATATTTTTCTTCTAGGTATCTAAAATCATCTCATCATTCCACATATATAGTTCCATAACATAGGAATGTTTTTATCTTTTACAAGAATGAAATCACTATAAGATTATTGTCTTCAAGTGTGAAGGTCTAAATAAAATCTTCTTACATGTCTCCAAGTATGAGTTTCTCTTCTCCATTTCTAGTGAAAATACCATGTATTACATAATTGAGTGAGGTTTTTTGAAAAGATGTGGACCTACCATTTTAGATTTATTTTTAGTCTATTGCATGCATTAATGCATCCTTTAATTTTTATCTCTAGGTACTAATTTATGAAATATCTTGGTTATGCTTTAGTCAATCTAAATGGTAAATAAAAATATTGCATGCATCATACCTACTTATTTAATATATGTAAGATTCTTTATTTTGTATACTTCCCACCAAGTTGTATCTATCCTTTTCAATGCATAGTATAATCCACTAGATCTCATATATTTGTAGGTCATGAGTTCATAAAATTTAATCAAGATAGTGCCAAAATTAGAAGTACTAAAATATTATGGAATTTTTTATCCTCAATGCCAATCATCCTCATGTTATTTATCTAATATTCTATTCTCATTCAATGGTTCATGTCTACATTTGAATCCCATCTAATTCATGAGGTTAGTTCCCATAAAATATAAATTTCTACATTATTATTTATGTAATCATGGATTCTATGCTCAAATACATATGCTTTTCCTATCTCAAAATTAAATGGGAGATCTAATTGTATATTGAAACTCTTCTTTAAAGACATGTTTCTTTGATTGTGTATTGAGAGGAATATCCCAATTAATATAATCATTTTTTTTTAATTATAAAAATTTCATGACCACCACTCTTTCTTGATTCTCCACTTTATACCAAATTTTAGTGTCTTATGGAAAGGTAGACATGGATTATAAAGGAATCATGTCTAGGATTTTATTTATTCCTATTTATTGTTGGCATGTGTGTGCTTGTGTTGTCATTGATGGAAATGGTGCAAGAGGAATTAATGACAAAGGAGGAATAAATGGAGTATAAGAGGAATTTTGTAGTGATGATGATATGTGCAGAAAGGTAGTGGCATGGTTGCAAGAGTGAAGAAGGTGAGAGTTTCTTGGCCAAGTATGCCTAATCAGGAGGTCTAGTCACCATAGGTGATGGTTCATGAAGGATAGAGATGCATGGAGGATTTTTAATCATAGTAGAGGCATGGAGAGAATGTTTGGATCATGTTGAGACACTCATGCAGGTCTTAAAAGGTGATTACAAGGTATGATAAGGGTTTGTAGGTCTTCATCTAAACCTAGTCTAGGTGTTTGGTGTCCTAATGGAGTATGATGATCAATTTAAAAGGTATGTGGGACCATCATGGTATTTAAATGAGTGATAAATGTTTTATCAAATATTTTAGGACGTTTTGAAGAGATTTGAATCAAATTTATGGTGTTTATATACTTTGTTTAGGTCTAAACTAGACCTAATTTCATGACCTAGCTAGGAAAGTCATGGTGTTTGAGAAGACGTAGAGTTAAGAATGAATATATGATCATTGGATAATTTTATAAAGTTTTTCTTAGATATTTGGATAAAATTTTAGGGTTGTATGATGAGAATATTGAAATATATGATGATTTTAGTCCTACCAAGCTCAAGAAGATGAGTTTCCAAGATCAATATGAGATGTTTTGTGTTGGTTGGAATGTGAAAAGTTTTCATAGGGACCTGATCCATTTAGGGATGATATTTCACATAGATAAGAAGGTTTTATATTTGTAATGAGATCAAAGGATATCATGTGCTTTATGAAAAATCACTAAGAAGCTAAGGTCATCAAAAACCCTACCTAAAACCTAGTTCATGAGCGATGGAGGAAAAATTGATGGTGTAAGATATAATTTAATTTTATCATAAAATGTGATGACTAGAGGATGGAAATTAATATCCCATATTTATGATGGTAGTGGTTTGGAGTCTTGATTGTAGGTGGAGCCCACTTAGATTTTTTTGTTTTTAGAAAATATTAATTTTCTCTCAGGTTTTCCATTTTACCCATTTACTAAATTTATGTTCTGAGTAGATGGGGAGATTAGCCACAAGGTTTAAGTTGTTTTAGACCTTGGTAAATCCATTTGGATTTTTACATAGGTACAAATGTGAAGACATGTTTTAGGCCTAATAGGAAGTTTTTGACAATCACGAAGTAAGGATGTTCTTGGGCATGTCTGGTCTAAGTAGAGGATTATAATTACTATGATGGAGTTGTATGCATCCAATATGTCATGTGAAATTATTTTTTTGAGTCATGTAGGTCATATTGGTTGGAAAATGTTGAGGTCACAAGTCGAACTACTTCACAAGATTAAGGATAGTGATGGTTCTTTGGTGAAATTGGTCTGAAATACCAATATCCTAGTTTGACTTTTGATATATATATATTGGACAAGATGAGAGGTTTAATTTAAACCTATTACATGCATTGATAATGTTTCAAAGTGTTAGTGTGGTGATCCCTTGTTTTATCATGTTTTATCCTATGTGAAACCCTGTTTTGTCATGACATCATTTTGCACTATGTATCATATTGTCATTTCATAACTAATACTTTACTATGTTTTGGAAAGAAATATTGTGCATATATTTTGTTATTTTTTTATATTATTAAAATATGGTTCAAATATATATTTACGAGTATTAATAATGCATTGAAAAACATATCTTAAAATCATCACAGGTATCAACTACAGACCAACACATGACTATCTTATGTGAGAGCACAAGACTTGCTTTAAATCATATGAATCGCCATTCCATGAGAACAAAAATAATTGTGGACTGAAAGACTCGCCCATATAGCTAATTTATACTCTCTTATAATGAGGAACTATCACAAAAGAGGTAAATGAATTGGATAGCAAAGCAGAAAGTTGATATAGCTATCACACGAGTTGATACAATGAGACATGTACTTATATATCAGCCTTCATGTGGATTATGAGGACTATGCAATACCAAATTAACAACAATTTTTTTAATACATAGATAAAATAATCAAAAAACTTATAGACTTATAATCAACATGATTACATGGAACCAATTCAGGATATGTTATATCTTATGGCAGTGATTGATTATCTCAATTAAGATTCAATTATGGACCTCATATGTAGTTAACAGGATGAATTTGTTCCAAAAAAGGAATGGAATAATACTTCCATGATTTTAATTCCTTAAACTATTAGATTTTTCTATAGTTATCTTCCAGTTAAGTATTTTTCATTAATTTCAAATAACTAGTCCTCTTTTAGAGAGACTAGTTTTACTCTGAATATAAAAGAGAGAGTGTGGTAGGATTAAAAAATTAGTTTGATTGATCAATGTAAAAGGAATTCTTTCATTAAATAAAGTGTTGATTCAAGGGAAGTTTCTAGTTATGTGACTTGCAAATTTAAACCGGATTGGCAGAAAATAGCAAGGGCCACTCCTTGCCAACGTGAAGGGATAATTTCTTGTTAACTTCCCTTCTATTATTTTGCATTAATTTTATTTATCAACATCAATTTCTTTTCATTACTTTTAATTTTATTTTCAATCAACTTCATTTCTTTATGGCAATAATTATAGTATTTGGTTAATTTTGTTATTAAATAAATATTGAGTATGGTTCTAACTATTTCCTTTTCTTCACATAGCCATGAACACCACTTTGGAATGAAAAACATAATATAACTAAAGTACAAGTACCAATAATTCTCATCAAATTTTTATGCCATTTCTAGGGAATCTCAAGGTGTTATCAAAGATAAAGGTACTAACTTGAAGTGTTACTTGATTGCCTGATAATTTTATATTTAGAAATTTTATTTCCATAACTCTTTCTTTTGGAGTAGAAGATCTTGTAGTGACAATGAGATTATTTTGTAATATGGAGTATGTCAAACACAAATAGTCATATAAGCATGGGTAGTTAGGGAATTTTCCTCAATATTATAGGATTTTATGTTTAGACCTAAATACTATAGAGGTAGATTTATTAGAGTTAATTTTCAAAACCCCCCTCAAAACCAACTTGTGGAATAACTTGTTCACCAATAAATGATGGCTAACGAAGTAGATAACCCCAATGGTGCATATAATGGAAATCCTCCACTTGGAAGGAAGTTCACCTATCCCATACAATTGGATCCTAATGATCAAGCCCCCATGAAAAGTATATTCCATTTAATTTTACCAAACTTCAGGGGATTAGTCTCAGAAGATCCTGATCAATTCCTATTCGAGTTTAAATTCGTATGCCAAACCTATGATTATACCTCATATACCCAAAAGATCAAGTTATTTCCTTTGAATTTAAAGGGCAAAGATATGAGATGGTTCATAGGCCTAACCCCTATATCCATCCATAGCTAGCAGGAGATGGAAATATTTTTTATGGATAAATACCAAGACTATTGTAGATTCAAGGACAGGAAGGAAGATATTTTTAGGATTCAAAAAAAGGAGGATGAGAGCTTGGAAGATTATCTTGATTTGTTCCTCTTCCTTCACATGAGGTGTGGTATTAGTTTTGATATTAATATACTCAAAAATTTATTCCTCAAGGGATTCGATGAAGACACACAAGAAGCCTTCAATCTTATGAGAAAATGAGACATGAAAAAAATAGAATATACTGATATCATTGACCTCTATAGAAACTAATCCTGAACTCACCCTAACCTTCATAGATAGAAAGGAAAAATGGCCAATGGAAATATATCTATACTAAGAGAAGAGATTACAAATTTGAGAGCACGCCTCTTAGTTCAAATTAATAAAACTATGGATAGGGAGAAATCCAAGAACACGGAGCCATTTTTCATATACTATCCAAGATGTAGGAACAAACACGGGCTTAAGGAATGTCCCTTAGACAAAATAGACATATCTCTTGTCTATGATCTAAAGCATGCCACAGACCAATGTGGATTGCTTCCCTTGTTGAGAACCCATCTAAAAAAAACTCACAAGGCAGAGATGATTTAAACTAATAGATTAGAGGAAAATATGGAATTTGTAATCAAATCAAAATCATTCCTATTCACCAAAAACACAATGGATCCCAAACCAATGGAATGCAACATGGCCATACCCCTAGCCTTGGGCTCAATAAGTCCCACAGGAATAGAGTCCTCATTGGAATGCACCACAAATTTATTATCAATAATCCTTGACTCTGAATCCAAACATTCAACCATTTCAATAGTTTAATTCTTGCTTCCAACAATAGTGGAATGTATGTCAAGGATCAAGGCAACAATATCATAACCACAGAAGACACTGAGATCAACAAGCTTTGTTAACTAGGCCTATAAATGTTACCTCATTTGAAAAACTTACTCAGTCATAGATTCCATCTCAAACTGTGGTGAACCATAAAAATTGGAATTAGGGTAACCCAACATACACCATGGAATCAGATAAAAATTCCACAATAAACTCTATGAATTTTAGAAACATCTTGCTATGTTTAGGGAAGGTTACCTCAAAACCTTTATCTCATGTTATAGAAGAAATCACTGAAGATGAAGAAAATCCATAATAAATACATCCCAGTCATGTTGTTAAAGAAACACCCCAGCCAAACATTGATATTCCTTTTCCATCTAGAATCTTGGAGAAACACAACATTATAATTCATGAACAACCAGAGTCAAATCTAATTCAGATACTCAGGAAATTAAGTATTGGGGTTCCTCTGTTACAAGATCTTAAGGAAATTATAAAATTGAAAAAAACCGTCAAAGATCTCTATTTTAAGACTCCAGGAAGAATAAATAATCATCCTAATACCATTCATGTTGATGGGAAACTTGCTATTATATTGGAAGGAAATATGACCCCTCCTAAATATGAAGACCTTATAAGTCCTACTGTTACAGATTTGCATAGGAGATGTGCAGATCCCAAACATCCTAATTGACTTAGAAGTTGTTGTCATTTTTATGACCATGGATACTTTATCGACATTTTCTCTCCCTGAACCACAATCAACTTCAATAGTTTAACAAATGGCAGATGAGTCTATAAACAAGGAAAAATGGATTATAGAATATGTTATCATCACCATTGAGTCATCGGATTATTCGGTCAACTTTATGGTCATAAAAATGAAGACTAATAATATTGGATACCCTTTGATCCTAGGACGCACTTTGTTAGCTACTTTTTTCACCCTCATTGATTGCAGAACATGAAATATGGTGATTACAAATAGACATGATTCCAAAAATTTATCCATTTACCCATCCGTAAAACCTTTTGCTACAGAAAATAAAACATGGTGGAAGGGTAATGCAAATGAATTAGAGGACATCATTTCATCTTTGGCCATAGTCATAGTTCAAGAACATTCAAATTAAATTCAGGATGTTGACCATGAGTCATGTGTTGGACTGAATTATAAGTCCTGCACCTAATCATGAAGTCCTGTGTTGGATTGACTGGTTAGTCCTGCATTACACACTAGTGGAAATAAGAGATGACATGATGAATGATGACAATCAGCCTATCATCTACCCTTTTTCACGAAATATAGACTTGACCGAGTCTATATTTTAAAATATCACTATTATTCATAGATTAATTTCCCACATGTGCCCATTGAATGCATTATTTAGAGAGTATCCCATTGTAAATTCTCTCCATCCAGGCACCAAGCAATTACCTATTCTCCCAGGGAACACATTAGTAGTAAATAGTTGGTTGACTAGTCAGGAAGAAAATACCTTATTTAAACTCTTATGCTCTCATACTCAAGCCTTTACTTTGGAATCTAGTGACATGAAGGGTATTCACCCCAGTATTTGTACACACCACATTTACATAACTTATTCCAAAATAGTGAGAAAACCATAAATAAGGATAAACCCTGCCTTAAGAGACATTGTAAAAATTGAAATTGAAAAAATTCTTAAGGTAGGATTCATTTATTCAATCTTAGATAGCCAATGGGTTTCTCCATTAGTGATAGTTCATAAAAATAATGGGAAATGAAGGGTCTTTTTGGATTATAGGGAGTTAAATAAGGTAAATCATCGAGATTATTTTCCACTACCTTTCATTGATCAAGTCTTAGATAATTATTTTGGAAATAGGTTTTTCTCATTCCTTGATGGGTTCAGTGGATACAGTAAAACAACAGTAGCACCAAAGGATCAAGATAAATCCAATTTTACCTACTCATGGGGAACTGTTTTTGTAAATCAGCAACACCCCTGGATGTAAATCAGGTTTCTAAGTTGATGTTTTAGACATCCAGTGTGATTGCACAAAATTGAAACCTCTCTCAAGTGTGGGACTTGTAAAATGAGAGAAGAATCTCTAGATTAGAGGCTCGTTCCTCAAACTCATCTGATCAAATCTGTTATTTGCACAATTGCAAAGGTTTGAATCCTAATCCTACTCTGAATTCCAAGGAGACAGAGATAGAAAGTGCAAAAATTGAAACTAAACTAATAGGTGATACACCAAAGGAGTGGTGAACACTTCTTGTTCATGAAAATTGACACAATTTCATGAAATGCAACATGAAACATCATACACAGGCTGATAAGATGCAATTAGAGGTCTGAAATGAAGCAAGACAATACAAACAAAGGACTGAAAATTGATCACAGAGTCTGCACTGTCAGTTTCACTATCAAAATCCTTGCATTTGCAACATCAACGAGGTATAAACCTATTACAATTATGAAGAAGGTCTGATACTTGCAAAAAACACTTGTTGAAGGTGAAAGAAGAAGCTTGTTGTCCAAAAAAATGTTCAACATTCAAAAAATGACCCAAATCTAGCTTTTACAATGCATGGGTCGAGCCCAGGAGACAGAAAATGTGTAAAAACGTGGGAGCCATTCCCCATTGAAGGAAGATGCATTAAAACAGCATGGGCATCCTTACAGACCCATACCCTGACATTTTTGGCCATGCTGAAGAAGAATGCGACCCATTTTACATTAAAACCGGTTGTTGAAACGTCATTTCTAGCCATTACCACGTGCTAGAGACGTTTCTTGATTTTCTCTCTCCAAAATGAACCAAAATTCAAAAGTTACCATGGAATTTTGTAGATAATTTCACCATCTTTCCATTGATATAAAGAACGTGAAAATATGAGCTTTGGATCGAAAGATATGGTCATTTGAAAATTTAGGGCAAAACAGGGCCAAATCGGGTCGGTGGGTAAAAAATTTGAATTTTTTACCTTTTTTGTCATTTGGAATATTTTCAAAAAATTCCCCGCACCCCGCCAGTTCAAATGCCATGTGGCACATTTTAATTGGTCGCAGGCCCTTCCTGCTCCATTTTACTTCATTTTTACCTTTGGAAAATTTTCCAAAAAATCCCCGCGCTCCGCCATTTGGATGACACGTGTTAGGCTCTGATTGGCCGCGGGCTCATCCTTTGAAAGTTTTCTTTCATGCCCTTTCTTAAAAAAAATTTCCACTTGGACATGTGGCACTATTTTATTGGCTCCGGCCTGAGGGGCACAATTTGCCTTTGAAATTTTGACATTTTTCACTTTGGGAAAATTTCCCATTTTCCCTTGCGCCCCGCCAGTCCGGGACACATGGAAATGTCTCATTTTTTGATGGAGGCCGCGGGGAAACTTCCTTTTTTGATTTTTTTGGTGAATACTTAGCCAAATTTTCCTTTCTTCTCTACTGGGTCGATGGTGAAGACACATGGCGCAATTCCATTTGCTGCAGGCCATGCGGGCCAATTTTTTTATTTGAAACTTTTGGCAAAACTTAGCCAAAAAATATAACTTCTCCCTCGATACCCACCATCTCCTTTGGACATGTGGTAGCATGCCATTTGCTGCGGGCCAAATTTCAAAATATTACCTTGTGCCAAACACTTAGCAATTTTTTTCAACTTTCTTCCCCTTCTAACACGTGGCACGTTCTAATTCGTCTGCGGGCCCGCGGGCAAAAATTTTAGCTTTGAAAATTTTGACCAAAACTTGGAAAATTTTCTAAGTTATTCTCTTTTCCTTGCCACTTCCTAGGACACGTGGTGGCTTCCTATTGGCCGCGGGCCTCCTAAGGGAAAATTGCCCACAAAAACTCTGTCGAGCCATAACTTGAAAAATATGAGGAGTTAGGAGGAAAACTTTACCTTTCTGGAAAGGTGAGAGAGATCTCTATCCAATGGTGCCATGTTTAGAAAGATTTGAGAGTCTGAAAATAAAAAATGGAGACTGAGGCACAAGAGAGGTAAGAACACAAGGAGTTAGCCACAACAATGAGTAGGGGCACATTTTGGATAACAATTTTGGCAACTCAAATGGGTCATCTACCTGCTAGATGAAGATACCAGTTTCCTGAAGAAGCCCATTGGGCATGGAGTCATAAAATTTTCTTTTTGGAACCCCAAATGACTTAGAATGTTGCAAGGAGGAAGATGAAATATCACCTGATGGAAGTAAGGATTGCAAAACATCTCCAGGGACAGCAAGCCTGTGCCAAAGCACTTAGGGAAAGAAAAACAACCTACAACAAAACAATGTGCACAAGCACTTGGAGGAATGAAAACCTAAGCTAATATTTACAAGATGGAGAATTTCTCTTTAGTAGCAATGCTTTAGATAGATTCCATTAACTGGAATCTGCAGTTCTTCGCCATCCAATGAAGACAGTTGGAAGGCATTGCTATCCTTACACTTTGTGACCATGTATGGGCCACTCCAAATGGCATAAAATTTTGAATGCCTTCCCAATTTTTCTCTATCTGCATCCCATTTTAACACTAGATCTCCAACTTGGAAAGATCTACTCTTGGCCTTCCTATCAAAGGTCTTCTTGATCAAAGCTTGATCCTTCTCCATTGCTTGGGATGCTTGATCTCTGATCTCTTAGAGCTCCATCAACTCTGCATATCTCACCTCCATGGGCCCAAACTCTAGCAACTCTAACTGCTTCATGAGTTCCAATGTTGGCAACTCAAGTGACATGGGCAAGATTGCCTCTCTTCCATAAACAAGCCTGAATGGAGAGTTACTTGTGGATCTCTTGGGAGTTATCCTATCAGCCCATAAGGCTGATTTCAGTTTGGTATGCCAAGACCTCTGATTCTCGTCAAGAGTCCTCCTAATGATCCTCAACAAGTTCTTGTTTTTAGATTCATCCTGGCCATTACCCTGAGGGTAGTAGTTTGATGAAGTACTTAGGTAGGTCCCGTTTTTGACAGCCCACTCAGTCACCTTGGATCCAATGAATGTTAATGCATTATCTGAGATTATTGTAGTAGGTATGCCAAATCTAGTTACTATCCCCTTATAGAAGTCTAAGATGCTAGACTCATTTGCTTCCTTGAGTGCTACTGCTTCAGTCCACTTGGTGAAGTAGTCTGTGGCTGTCAAAATCCACTTATGCCCTTGGCTTGAATTGGGATTAATGACTCCAATGAAGCCCAAACCCCATTGAATGAATGGCTTGTCAGCTGAAATTGGATGCAATGGAAGGGTAGCAAGCCTCTCTTTACCTGTGAAGAATGCACAATTCTTGCACCTTTTGATCCACACAAAGCAATCACTGAAAATCTTGGGCCAATAATAGCCAACCTTCATGATTTTTAGAGTTGTCACTCTTGGTGCAAAATGACCACCAGATGGTCCACCATGGAACTCTTCCAACACCCTATGAATCTAATTTGTGCTAATGCATCTCAGTAGCACTCCATTCACATATTTCTTGAACAAAACACTGTCTACTATGGCATATGGGACAGCCTGCAATCTGAAGTGTCTTCTTTAGGTCTTGTTCATCTCTAGAGGGCATAGGCCTATGCTTAGGAAGTGCATTATACCTTGGGTCCAGCAAGGAGTGGGGACAACATTATCCTCTTCTTGAGTTCTACCTTGCACATGGCTATCTTGAACTATCAAAACAGCCTCTTCTTTATTACATACTCCTTTTTGCTTTCCCAGAATTAGCTGCTCACACAATCCTTTTCCTCTTACCAGCTTATAAATGTGTTAGCAATAAGACCTTTTATTTCTTGTATTTACATTCATTAATTAGATAAAAATAGAGGATTTACAGCCATTTGAGGAATCATCACACTTCTCAGATCTAGCCTTGCTAGGCAGTCCTCTGACTCTTGTTATTTAGTATCACTTAGTGGTCTTTCTTTGTATCTACGGGTAGTCCTTCCTAGACAAAAATGAGTTCTCTATGATTAGCTTTGATAAATTTAGTGTCACACGTATTCAACCTACCAATGACATAATCAAAGGTATTCCTCCTTGACCTTTTACTTTAAATATTTTTTCATACAACAATTTGGTGAAACACTTACATAATCCAAACAAAACTTGGTAGTCAACCATAAACTTAAACCTCTCCTTGAGAGATGATTTGGAAAAATTCGTATCAAAATTTGATAGTTGCAACACCCTTTTTATTGACAAGTTAAATTTTATTTCCTTGTAAACCCACCAACTATTTCCTTATAAAATATATTAAAATGCTATTTTCAAATACTCACAAGACAACCTTTTAAACCCTGGAAAAGAGATGTCAAGTTTTTCTGTATTCCTTGATATGTGGGGAGTCGCATCAAGTCTTAGTTCAACCTTGATTGATCATTTTTTGGTCTTTTTTCTGCCCCTCTAGGAGCTCTATTACCCCGTTTTGAAGTTTTAAGAAGATGCTAAAAATGAAAAGTTTGGTTTTCATTTCAGCTCACCATTTGGACCCTAAGCAAAGAAATACTTATCTACCTTCGTAAACCTCTAGTATTTTTACTAGAAAATTTCATGTAACCTTACATTTGTTGAAAAACATGTTTTTAAATATTTTGGAAAATGGATTTTGTAGGCCTCCAATCAATGTTTGATTAAGTAAAACTAGACTAATTTAGACCAGTGGCTCCAGAAATCCAATCGTCATTTGTAATCCATTTGTCAGTTCTCAGTTCTGTTAACTCTGATGAATTATAAGTATATAGGAGAGCATGTAGGATTTTTTTTTTGCACATTCATCTATATGAAGTCAGTTTTGGATGTGGTTTCTTACATATTGAGCTGAAATTGGTTGTTTTTTCAACTTGGCAAATTACAACCGATGTCCTTTGAAACCTAGCCACCAATTGTAAATTGTTCGCTAGTTCCATATTCCATCACTTCCTTTGAATTATTGGTATATAGGATGACATGTAGGAATTTAAATTTTGTGCATTTTCAAAATAGAAGAAAGTATTTTAATACGGTTTCTTAGCCTCTGAGCTTAAATTCGTCATTTTTGCATCTAGCAGGAAAATGTAAAAAGAAATTCGTAGGACCCCAGTCAAGTTAACAAACCATTATTAAAAACTATTGACACTTATAAAGAACTATATGGAACTCTATCTTGTGGCTTGTGTGTGAAATATTACTTTTGGGAAAATATTTTTTCTCTCTCCTCTCTCTTCCCTTAGTTAAGAAATGAAATGAGTATATGTCCCTAAACCTCCGTTCTCACCTGTGAATTATTCAAATTATGTAAAGGGAAAAATAAAAAACATTAATTATGATTCATTTAGGTGGATGCCATGCCAATGATTTTTGTTGACTCATGCTCACATGGTTTTATAAGATACATATAATATGGTGAAATGGAGTGGTTGTATTTCATTTTGGTTATTATTGTAATTTGTATAGGTTAATGGAGAAAAATATGTATTGCTAAGTTTACAGTAAAATTTCATTTTCCTTTTTTCTTTCAAATAAAATATTGTCCTTGTTATGCATGAAGTTTTAGTAAACTTTTAATTATTATTTGCTATCAAGTTTAAAGAGTTAGCCAAATATTACTTTATGCTCTTCTTGACTTCATTTATAGATATGTTGTGAAACTTACATCATGCATGGAATAAAGAAGTATATATATATATATATATATATATATATATATATATATATATATATATATATATATATATATATATATATATATATATATTAAAATGGAAATGTTCTTTAAACCTCTTCAATTCTTCATCTTCCCTCGATTACTACATGACTAGTACGTGAGCTTTGACACTAGACAATTGAGAAAAACTTGATATTTATTCCATATTGAGTGATCCCCACTCTAACCATGACCATCCTAAGTATGGGTGCTAGTGTTTACCAATTAAGAGTTATACTCTCATGTTTCATGCTTCAATAGGACCTCGTGATGATTAGTTTTTCCCTTGTGTTTCACTTTGTAAGTATCATATCTAGTATAAACCTCTAGACTTGGTCCTTATGAGGTGTTGGACCTAAGGTAAATTAAAACTCATGATTTATTCCATTTAATTAAAGTTAAACATTTTGTGTACCTATGAAATGAGGGTTTGAACCATGAGAGGATCCCATGTTGTAAGATACCTATGCATGAAACCTTTGATTTTCAAGTCGTTTCTCTCCATAAATACGCATGTTATCTTAGTAGGAGGCCCTTTAGTTGTGCATAAGATGCGAGGTAGGTATAATTGGTTTATATAGTTTTTCCCATTGGTATGGTGTACATCCCTTTTAGGTGTTAATGGAAATTCCTCAAATGTGGACCTCTTATGTGAATTAGGTTGAATTACACGATTATATATTTTGACCAATGAGAAGGTTAGTGAAGATAATAAGGCATATAAAATTATAATTGATTGTATCCTTGTAACGTGCAGCTAATACTTAAATTTCCTAGGATTTATCCAAACTTGGTTGAGTATGAAATTATTCTCCTTAGGGTCTTGATGAATAACTATTTAAGTGAAGTATTTATAATATATGTTTAATTGTAATAACTTAATTTAAAATAGAGCAACCTTGGTAATTAAATGCTAATATAAAAAGAACACAATCTATTTACTTTTAAATTAATAAACTTCCTTTGTTTCATGTGAACCTTCCTTGTTACAACTGAGATAAATTGTAAAACCTAAAAAACATGCAACTTAGAAAACAAATCCGTAGAACAAACACTAGTAGCCTCATGTGTGTACATATGTTTCTTTCAACAACCAAGCTACATCATTCTATTGCCATAAGGGAAACAAGAAAAATTAGATGGAATCATTAGGATAAAAATGTTAAGAAAAATAAAGATAATGTAGTCTAGTTTAAATAATAATTAAGGACTACATGATAAGTGTTTTTCAAATAATTAATGTCAATAATGAAATATGACTGTAATAATTATGTAAACTGAGAAATTTTTGTGTCGTGGATGGTGCCTATATTGGAGTTTATACTGTATTTGAATCATTATGTTGAGCCTTGCCATTTAGGGAAAAGTGGCCTCGATGTGCATCATGTATTTTCATATTATCTATGTGGGATAATGTTTGTGCCAACGTATCATGTGCTATGTGTTTTCCTAAGTGTTATCATGGGTGTCGCGTATGTAACAATGTAGGTCAAAAATAATTATTTCAATATTTTACTATTGTATTTTGTGTCTTTTTTGTGGGTGTTACTGTTAGAGAAAAATCACAACACCCCTGGATGCAAATCAAGGTTCTAGATGATGTCTTAGGCATCCAGTGTGATTGCACAACATGGAAACCTCTCTCCAAGTGTGGGAATTGTGAAAATGAGAGAGAAATCTCGAGATTAGAGGCTGGTTCCTCAAAATCCTCTGATTTAGATCTATATTTGCACAACTACAGAGGTTCAGATCCTAATCCTACCCTAAATTGCAAGGAGACAGAGATAGAAATGCAAAAAATTGAAACCAACTAAAGATGGTGATGCACCAAAAGGAGTGGTGAATATTTTTGTCATGCAAATAGACACAAACCAAAGATTGCAACATAAAACATACACAAGCTGATAAGATATAATTTAGGATCTGAAATGAAGCAAATAATACAAACAAAGGACTGAAACCCATTCACAAAGCTTACATTATCATTTCCAATGTCAAAGCCACTGCATTACAACCTCAAAGAGGTAGAAAACATGTTACAATATTTGAAGAGGTCTGATTCTTACAACAATCACCTGCTGGAGGTGAAAGAATAATTTTTGCTATGCCAAAAAGTGTTCTCTCTTTTAGAAATGAGCCAAATCTGGCTTTTACATTGCATAGGTCGAGCCCAGGAGAGAGAAAATGTACAAAACATGGAAACCCATTCCTCATTAACTACAAATGCATTAAAATGGCATGGGGGACCTTACAAACCCATACCCTATCATTTTTGACCGAATTGGAGGAGAATGCAACCCATCTTGCATTAAATTTGGTCGTTGAAAGGTCATTTCTGCCCATGAACACGTACCAGAGCTGTTTTTTGAATTTTATCTCTTGAAACTAAACCAAAATTCAAAATTGACCATGAAATCCTGTAAAGAATTTCATAAGCTTTCTAATGATATGAAGAACATGCAAATCTGAGCTCTTGATCAAAATATATGAAGGTCTGAAGTTTTAGGGAAAAACGGCCAAAAAAAACGGATGTCAAGCAAAAAATTTTAAATTTTGACCTTTTTGCATTTTGGAAATCTTTTTGAAAAATTTCCACGCTCCTCCGGTCGGATGGCACGTGTCAGGTGCTAGTTCGCTAAGCAATTCTCTCTCCTCCACCTTTCCACAGGCTTTCTCTTGAAATTTCGACCTTTTTAACTCTTTGGAAAATTTTCCATTTTTTCACCCATGCCCCGCCACTTGGGACACGTGGCATGCATTGATTGGTTGACAGGGGCACGGGGAAGACCTTTGCTTTTTTAATTTTTTGGCTGAATAACTTTTTCTGAATTCTCCAAGTCCTCCCCGAGCTCCGCACTCCCCTTCTCCTTAGGACACGCGTCCTCTTTTTATTTGCCGCGGCCCTGGCTTCCATTTTCTCCCCTTTAAAATTTGCATCGAACACTTAGTCAAAATTTTGTTTCGCTCCCCGCACCGTGAACTCCCCGGCCCTTAGGACACGTGTCCTGTTCTGATTCATCTATGGGTCTACCAGTTTTTCACGTCCCTCGCGTCCCCACGGCCCGGCTGTCCCAAACTGCCTGGGACAAATTCCTCTGAGCCGCCCGATTCGGGCTTCCTTGTCCCTCTTTGCGGTGAAGACACGTGGCGTGATATGATTGGATCTTGTCATCTTCAGATTTTTGTGTCCCTTTGTCCCAACTATCCCAGACAAAAGTTATCTGTTTCAGCCGATCCAGGTGGTTCGCATCCTCGCGGCCAAGATGTCCCAGCCTGTTCTACACAGCAGTTAGTCAATTTGTTTTTACCTTCGGCCGATTCACCCTTTCACGTCCCGTGCGTCCCCACGGCATAGATGTACCTTTGCTATGTGGTCCATCTGGTGGCCTTTCGGCCAATTCACGCCTCGACGTCCCAACTGTCCCAAGGACCACCTGGACTAGGACTTAGCCAATTTTCTTCATTTTTTCAGCCGGTTCGGATTTTCGTGCCCTGCGCGTCCCGATGTCCCAACTGTCCCAAGTGCTGCTTGGGCAAGGACTTAGCCGATTTTCATGATTTTTCTTGGCCCCCAAGATCTGATGCATGTTATCAAAATTTACCCTAGGGGGTGAATTTTGGATAACAATTTGGCGACTCAGCAGGGTCATCTGCCTGCTAGATGAAAGACCAGTAGCCTGAAGTGATCCATTGGGCATGGAGTCACTTGATTCTCTGTTTAATACCCCAAATGACTAGAACATTGCAAGGAGGAAGATGGAATATCACCTGATGCGAGTGAGGACTGCAAAACATCTCCATGGACAGTAAGTTGTGCCAAAGCACTTAGGGAAAACGAAACTAACCTACAAGAAAACAATGTGCACAAGCACTTGGAGGAATGAAAATCTAATCTAATATTTACAAGGTGGTAAATTTCCCTCTAGAAGCAATGCTTGAGATAGATTCCATTGACTGGAATCTATAGTTCTTCACCATCCAATGAGGCCAATTGGAAAGCATTGTTGTTCTTACACTTTGTGACCATGTATGGGCCACTCCAAATGGCATCAAATTTTGAAGGCCTTCCCGGTTTTGCTCTATCCACATCCCATTTCAACACTAGATCTCCAACCTGAAAAGATCTATCCTTAGCCTTCCTATCAAAGGTCTTCTTGATCAAATCTTGATCCTTTTCCATTACTTGGGATGCCTGATTTTTGATCTCTTGCAACTCCATCAACTCTGCATACCCCACCTCCATGGGCTCAAATTCTAGCAACTCCAGCTGCTTCATGAGTTCCAATGTTGGCAACTCAAGTGACATGGGCAAGATTGCCTCTCTTCCATAGACAAGTTTGAATGGAGAGTTACCTGTGGATCTTTTGGGAGTTATCCTATCAGCCCATAAGGCTGATTTCATTTTGGTATGCCAAGACCTCTGATTCTCATCAAGAGTCCTCCTAATGATCCTCAACAAGTTCTTGTTTGTAGACTCGGCCTGGCCATTACCTTGAGGGTAATAGTTTGATGAAGTGCTTAGGTAGATACCGTTCTTGACAGCCCACTCAGTCACCTTGGATCCAATGAATGCCAATGCATTATCTGAGATTATTGTAGTAGGTACACCAAATCTGATTGTTATCCCCTCATAAAGGTCTAAGATGCTAGACTCATTTGCCTCTTTGAGTGCTACTGCTTCTGTCCATCTAGTGAAGTAGTCTGTGGCTGTCAAAATCCATTTGTGCCCTTGGCTTGAATTGGGATTAATGACTCCAATGAAGTCCAAACCCCATTGCATGAATGGCTGGTCAACTAAGATTGGATGTAATGGAAGGGCAGCAAGTCTCTCCTTTCTTGTGAAGAATGCACAATTCTTACACCTCTTGATCCATGCATAGAAATCACTGAAGATTTAAGGCCAATAATAACCAGCCTTCATGATTTTTAGAGTTGTCACTCTTGGTGCAAAATGACCACCAGCTGGTCCACCATGAAACTCTTCCAACACCCTTTGAATCTGATTTGTGCTAATGCACCTCAGCAGCACTCCATTCACATCTTTCTTGAACAAAACTCCATCAACAATGGCATAAGGACAGCCTGCAATCTGAAGTGTCTCCTTTGGGTCTTGTTCATCTCTGGAGGGCATAGGCCTATGCCTAGGAAGTTTATAATACCTTGGGTCCAGCAAGGAGTGGGGGCAGCATCCTCTTCTTCTTGATTGCCACTTGGCTCATGGCTGTCCTTGACTGTCAAAATAGCCTCTTCTTCATTACATACTTCTTTTTGCTTCCCCAAAACCAGATGCTCACACAATCCTTTCCCTCTTACCAGTTTGGTGATCTTGATCTCAATGTCATACTCCATGACATGGGTGATCCAACCTACCCTTTTCTCATTCAAATCCTTGTTGAGGAGGAAGTCCTTTACTCCCGCATGAGAGACCAACAGCTGAACCTTGTTGTTTGAGACTAGATGCTTGAATTTCTTCAAGCTTCTAATTACTGCAATTACATGCTTCTCAATAAAAGAATATCTCACCTCATAGTCATCTAGGCTTTGGCTGAAGAAAGAAATTGGCTGCTCATCATTGTCCTTGTTCTGCTATACTAAAATGGCAGAAATAGTATCATTACCTCCAAATGCATAGAGGATGAAATCCTTGGAGAAATCCAAGTTGATGAGAGTTGGTGCTTGGGAGATGGCTTCTTTGATTGCTTCAAAACTATCCTTTCCTTCTACTGTCCACTTGAAATCCATGCTTTTCTTTAACATTTTGGTGATAGGTTTGACAAGGGCTACAAAATCTGGGACAAACCTCCGAACAAAGTTTATTCTCCCCAAGAAACTCTAAAGGGCCTTCTTGTGGCTTGGTAATGGTAGTGCTCTTATGGCTTCAACCCTCTCTGGATCAATTGCTAATCCTTCTTTGGAGACAATATGGCCAAGGAGCTTTCCTTCATGTGCTAGTAAGATACACTTCTTAGGATTCAAAGACACTCCAAATCTCCTGCACCTTTGGAAGACTTGTCTCAAATGAGAGAGGTGGTCTGCTGCATTCTTTGAAAAAATAGTGATATCATCAAGGTATATCAGTACCACATTGTTAATCAAACCTTTGAACACCATGTCCATTGCTCTTTGGAAGGTAACTCCAGCATTGGACAGCCTAAATTGCATTTTTCATGTATGCATAAGTTCCCCATTTGGTTGTGAATGCTGTCTTGAACTGATCTTCTTCCTTCACCATAATCTGATTGTAGCCCGAGTAGCCATCAAGTAGTGAAAACCTCTCGGAGCCAGCCACAACTTGAAAAATTTTCTCCATAGAAGGGAGTGGGTAATGGTCCTTGAGAGATGCTCTATTCAAGTCTCTAAATTCAACACACAATCTGATCTCTCCACTCTTATTTTTGACTGGAACTAAGTTGGCAACCCAACTAGAATGCTTGATTGGGAATATGATTCTTGACTCAATCAACTTGTTCAATTCCTTCCTCATGAGAGGTTCCATGTGTGGATTGACTGGCCTTTGTTTCTGCCTGATGGGCTTAGTATTTGGATCCAACTCAATGGTGTGCTAAGCTAAATTGGGATTGAAACCTTTCAAATATTCGTAGCTCCAAGAAAAAACATTAAGGAACTCTTGACACAGCTGTATGAACTCATACCTTTCTTGTTCAGTTGTCATCTTTTCAATTTGCAATGGTTTGTTCTCTTCCACTAAGATGGATACTGAATCTTCTCTCTTGACCTGAATGTTTTCTTTCTCTTTCCTAAACTGATCATTGGGATTGAAAATGGACTCCAAAGTGATAAGTCCCTTGGGCAGCTTGTTAGTTCTTAGCTATACCACTTGGTCACCATACTGCTGTTCGAATTTTTCTTGATTTTTAGTTGAAAACTCAGCTTCTTCTTGTAAGAAATGGATGATTTTCTGGTCATTCTCAAACACTTGCCAACTTACATTGTTTTCTGGCACTGAAGGCCTCACAATCACATGGATGTTTGGCTATACCATGTCCTTTTGAATGCTGTCCACAATATCAAAGGCTGCCCCAACTGCTCCAAGCCTGTAAGCAACTTGGTTTTCTTTTCTAGGAATGGTTTTTATGCTAAAGCCCTCAAAATATTCAATGAGGTCCCATACCCTGTTCTTGTAGCACTTGAGTAGATTATTCTTGATAGCATGCTGCCCCTTAACTTGGTTTACAATCAATTCACTATCACCAAAGACTTGCAAGTTTTTTATTCCTCTCTTTATTGCCCAATGCATCCCTTGCACCAAGGCTTCATATTCAGCAGTGTTATTGGAGCATGCAAACTGAAATCTAAAAGCTGAATATTACTTTACTCCTTGAGGTGAAATAAGCATAGCTCCACCTCCTGCACCTTGTCTACTCCTTGATCCATAAAAAAAAAGCTGCCATACCTCATTGTCATCCTTGTGGTTTGGCTTGGTGATGCTAGGAATGGGCTGATCTTATTGATGTATGCAATAGACCCCTAGCTCAGATTCTTCTACTTCTTGATAAGGATCAAAAGCATGTACCTTGTTTACCCATTCATCAAGAGTTAGATTCAGGATGCTTCCAATCTTGGTGTCAGCTTCATCAGTGCTTGGGTGATCTTCTTGATCAAATGCCGAACAGCTGGCATTGATCTGACTTGGAGTGTAGGGCTCAATGTGGAAGTTTGCAATATGTTCATACCTGATTGTAGCTTTCGTTCCATACCTCGTTCTAAATAGCATGTGTGACCAATCAGCAGACAAATATCCTCTAATCTTGGCTGTGAAATCTCTTGACAAACATAGGGCAAAGAGTGGTGGAAGGTCTATAACTGATACATCTTGTAAAACAACAACATTTGGACATGCATGCAAGGTAAGACTCAAGTTTCTAATCACCCCAACTGTTGTTACTGCTATCCCATCCAACTACACTACCCCTTTGGATATGGTTTCATATTGAAGTCCTAGCTAATCAGCTATTTGCTTGGGCATCACTGAGCTACTTTCCCCAGAATCAATCATGTAATTGTGCACCAATTGGTTTCCAATGATTAATGAGACATAAAAATTAGGGGGCTTCAACATTTTACCTTACTGTCCTCCATGATTACCTTCAGGTTGGGCAGCATTTGTGAGCACCTTCTCTTGCATTTGGACTTACTGATTCGAAGTTGGCCAGTCCTTCATGGCAACTTGTAGCAAATCTCTTTGGCCTGGGATAGATAGGGATTCCTACATTGATATATTTACATTTTTCTTCTTCATCTGATTAATGATACTAAATGGTGATGAAGGATCTCTTTTATGTCCCTTGGTTTTCATATTCATCCTTTGCATGTGGGCAGCAATAACTGGTATTTGAGTTGGTCTAGGAGCTGTTCTTGGCTGCCCTTGTGCATTTACAACTGGATTTTGTTTGCCAACCATTTGTGGAGCCATAGAAGGTTATGGATTGGTTGGAGCTAATGGATGTTCTTCACCCAAATTCCTTCTTTTGACCTTGTGTTGGCTGTAACACCTTGAGAGTCTGTTTTATTTATGCCATAAAAATCCTCTGCCTGCCAGTTCACAAGTGTGGTGTCATTTGGAGCAGATTGCTGCTGGAATGTTTCTTGTTGTCGGTTGTTTCCTTGACTACCCTCACCCTCCACACCAGTAGTTATCACCATTAATTATTGATTCAAGGCACTGTTGAAGCACATAGATTGGTTGTGAGGTTAATTGCATGGAAAACATCAATCATACTCCTGAGCAACGTTGTTTTGTGTTGGCACTAATGCCTTAGAGGTAGATATAGCATTTGGATTATAGGGTTGAAATGGTCTGTTGGCAGGAGGCCTTGCTTGATTTAGATTTATAGCTGGATTGGGTGGTCTATGAGGTTGATATGGCTGCCTATTAGGCTGAGCTTGAGGCTGGAAGGAAGGTCTAAAACTTTGGGCTTGTTGCCTCTTGAGAGTAACCAGCTCATTACCTAAATTTTGCAATTGCTTCATGACTTCTTGAAGCTCATTTGGGGCACTTAGAGATGAAGTAGAAGCTTCATTTGAACTCTGATTTCTAAGAGTGGGAGAAGGAGCCAAATTAGGTGCTTGATTAGTGTTTGGGCTCTCTAAACTTGGAAACAATGGCATGGGAGGTCTAGGGGCTAGTTTGTCATCTTGGATCAAACAATTTTCAGCCCTAATGGCAATGCTATAAGACATAGGGATAGTTATGCCTCCCATGGACTGAATCAACATAGAAATATCAGAATTTAGAGCTTTGAGATAGTAAAGAAAAGCACCTTCTACTGTTGGCCTGACTGCCATTGGAATTCTCTCCTAAGTCCTTTGAAATCTGAAGTTGAAATCAGTCAGCTACTCATTGGGAGCTCTCTTGATGGTTGTCAGTTGCTCCAAAAGAGACAAGTTGTCTCCCTTCTCTCCAAATTTCTCATGAAGTGCTACACATAGCTGGTTCTAATTTTGAATAGAACCTAAGGCAAGGCTTCTAAACCATTGCAAATCCTTCCCCTTGAATGAAGATGCCAGTAATTTGACAGCAACTTGCATCTCATTGATTTCATGAATTGCACAAAGGTTGGCAATGTCTTTAACATGATCACTAGGAGTAGTCTGATTCTCTCCAATGAAGTATGGAATGTTCTTCAAGGCTGCAATTGGAATTGGATTTTGTGCATTGAGAGCAAGTGGGCTGCTGCCAGTGAAATTGACATAGGGGTTGTTTTGTTTCTAATTGGTCTTAGAACCCTTGTTGACTGAATGAAAGGCCTACTAGGTGGAGGAGTTGAGAGAGTTCTGTTTGGTGGAGATGGAGACCTTTGAATCCTTCTTCCTCTTTGCCTTCTTCTTGGAGATAACTACAGATATTCAAACAACACCTCTTCTTCTCTAGCTCTTGACCTTGTAGTGATTCTTCTCATGAGCTTTCAGGTCTGCACTGCTAAAACTAGCTGATTCTTCACCTTGGAGTCGCCAGATGTGCAATTTATAGCTCTTTTAAGAAAGAAAATAGCAACAGATGCACATCAACTTTGTTGCAATGAAAATGAGACCTCTAAGCTCCACCAGGCATGCCAAAACTGTTGTTGCAAATCAGTAGCACCCCTGAATGCAAATCAGGTTTCTAAGTTGATGTTTCAGGCATCCAGTGTGATTGTACAACATTGAAACCTCTCTCCAAGTGTGGGACTTGTAAAATGAGAGAGGAATCTCCAGATTAGAGGCTGGTTCCTCAAAATCCTCTAATCAGATCTGTTATTTGCATAATTACAAAGGTTTGAATCCTAATCCTACTCTAAATTCCAAGGAGACAGAGATAGAAAGTGCAAAAATTAAAACTAAACTAATAGGTGATACACCAAAGGAGTGGTGAACACTTCTTGTTCATGAAAATTGACACAATTTCATGAAATGCAACATGAAACATCATACACAGGCTGATAAGATGTAATTAGAGGTCTGAAATGAAGTAAGAAAATACAAAGGACTGAAAATTGATCACAGAGTCTGCACTGTCAATTTCACTATCAAAATCCTTGCACTTGCAAAATCAAAGAGGTAGAAACCTGTTATAATCATGAAGAAGGTCTGATACTTGCAAAAATCACTTGTTGAAGGTGAAAGAAGAAGCTTACTGTCCAAAAAAAATGTTCAACGCTCAAAAAATGAGCCAAATCTAGCTTTTACAATGCATGGGTCGAGCCCAGGAGAAAGAAAACGTGTAAAAACATGGGATCCATTCCCCATTGAATGAAGATGCATTAAAACAACATAGGCATCCTTACAAACCCATGCCCTGACATTTTTGGCCATGCTGAAGAAGAATGCGACCCATTTTGCATTAAAACTGGTTGTTGAAAAGTCATTTCTGGCCATTACCATGTGCCATAGATGTTTCTTGATTTTATCTCTCCAAACTGAACCAAAATGCAAAAATTACCATGGAATCTTGTAGATAATTTCACCATCTTTCCATTGATAATAACATGAAAATCTGAGCTCTGGATCGAAAGATATGGTGATTTGAAAATTTAGGGCAAAATAGGGCCAAATCAGGTCGGCGAGCAAAAAATTTGAATTTTTAACCTTTTTGGTCATTTGGAAAATTTTCAAAAAATTCCCCATGCCCTGCCAATTCAAGTGCCACGTGACATGTTTTAATTGGTCGCAGGCCCTTCCTACTCCATTTTACTTCATTTTTGCCTTTGGAAATTTTTCCAAAAAATCCCCGCGCTCCGCCATTTGGATGACACGTGTCAGGCTCTGATTGGCCGCGGGCTCATCCTTTGAATTTTTTCTTTCAGGCCCTTCCTTAAATTATTTTTCCACTTGGACACTTGGCACTATTTTATTGGCTCGGGCCTAAGGGGCGCAATTTGCCTTTGAAAATTTGACATTTTTCACTTTGGGAAAATTTCCCATTTTCCCCCATGCCCCGCCGGTCTGGGACACGTGGTGATGTCTCATTTGTTAATGGAGGCCACGGGAAACTTCCATTTTTGATTTTTTCAGTGAATACTTAGCAAAATTTTCCTTTCTCCTCCGTTGGGTCAATGGTGAAGACACGTGGCGCAATTCCATTCATTGTGGGCCATGCGGGCCAATTTTTTTATTTAAAATTTTGGAAAAAACTTAGCCAAAAAATCTAACTTCTCCCCCGATGCCCGCCATCTCCTTTGGACACGTGGCAATCCACCATTTGTTGCGGGCCAAATTTCAAAATATTACCTTGTGCCAAACACTTAGCAATTTTTTTCAACTTTCTTCCCCTTCTGATTCGTCCGCGGGCCCGCGGCCAAAAATTTTAGCTTTGAAAATTTTGACCAAAACTTGGAAAATTTTCTAAGTTCTTCTCTTTTCCCTGCCACTTCCTGGGACATGTGGTGGCTTCCTATTGGCTGCGGGCCTCCTAAGGGAAAATTGCCCACAAAAACTCTGTCGAGCCATAACTTGAAAAATATGAGGAGTTAGGAGGAAAACTTTACCTTTCTGGAAAGGTGAGAGAGATCTCTATCCAATGGTGCCATGTTTAGAAAGATTTGAGTGCCTAAAAATCAAAAATGGAGACTGAGGCACAAGAGAGGTAAGAACACAAGGAGTTAGCCACAACAATGAGTAGGGGCACATTTTGGATAACAAGAACATTTTCTTATAAGGTGTTACCTTTTAGTTTAGGTAATGTTCCTGCCACTTTTAAATATCCATGTTAGCAGTAATTGTTGATCTCACTTGTGATTATGTTGATATTTACATGGACGTCTTCACTATTTATGGGGAAATATTCCAATAGGAAATTCAAAATCTAGAAAAAATCCTTTTTAGGTGTGAAAAACATCAGTTATTCTTAAATCATGAAAAATTATTATTTATGATAGAGCAGGGTATAGTCTTAGGCCATCACGTTGCAACTAATGGAATCAAGGTAGAACCTAAAAAGGTCAATATCATCATAAAACTCCCATATCCCAAAAAGATGTGAAAATTTTTGTAGGGCATTTTGGCTACTATAGAAGCTTTATTTCAGATTTTAGTAAAATAGCTTCTCCATTGTTTTCTCTTTTAACTAAAATTTTTGAATTTGAATGGATAGAGGCATGCCAACAATCCTTTGACACTATCAAAACAAATTGGTAACTACCCTAGTATTAAGAGGTCCAAATTCAAAGATCCCCTTATATATACAAATAGATGCTTCTAATGAAGCAGTAGGGGGTGTACTTAGAAAACAAGAAGAAGGAGAATCAATGCATGTTATTTACTATATTAGCAAAAAAATATCCCTTGCTAAAAGGAATTATACCACCATAGAGAAGTAATTTCTTGTAGTTTTTATGCAATTAACAAGTTTCTCCATTATATCACGGGCTATCAAGTGATTTTTCACTCTGAACACTCTGATATTAAGTATTTAATCAATAAACCTTTAGTTCGTGGCAAGATTGTAAGATGGATATTTTTATCACAGGAGTTTAAGATTAAAATTATTGAAAAATTAGGGAAATCAAATGTTGTATCAGATTTTCTATCAAGGTTAGCCATTTCAAGGATAGAGGACATCAATGATAATTTTCCAAATGAACATTTGTTTGCAATTTCCACCATCTCTCATTGGTTTTTAGATATGGCTAACTACTTGGCCATAGGGAAGTTCCCAAGTTTATTCACACATAAGAAAAGGAAGAATTTGATTAAACAAAGTGCGATGTATACATGGTTGAATGGAATACTTTTTAAATGTGGACCTGAACATGTTATATATAGGTGTGTAGCTGAATATGAGATCTTTGATATACTCATGACATGTCATGATGAGCCATCGAGAGGACATTATTCAATTAAAAGAACCATTCAAAAAGTCTTGGGAGTTGGTTACTATTGGCCTTCATTGTTCATAGATGTCAAAAAGTATGTGTGGTAGTGTGATCAATGTCAAAGGATGGGAAATCCAAAAATTACATCTAAGATGCCACTCCAACCTCAAGTTTTTTTGGAACTATTTGAGACGTAGGGATTGGTTTTCATTGGAACAATTGACCAAACTTCTCAAGGGAAGGAGTATATTCTATTTTGTATAGATTATGTCACCAAATGGGTCGAGGTGCAAGCTCTACAATATGCAAGGGATGAGAAATTTTCTGACTTTTTATATGAGCACATCTTCAAAAGGTTTGGAGTGCAAAGATCCATTTCTTTAGACCAAGGACCAAAATTTATGTCAGGTGTAATTATTTCCTTTGTAATAACATACCAACTTAAGCATAAGAAATCATCATCATACAATACACAATCCAATAGGTAAGTAGAAGTTACTAACAGGGAGTTGGAAAATTTCCTAACATAAAAAGTGGATATCTCAAGGAAAAATTGGATTCAAAAGTTACCTGAAGTAGTGTGGGCCTACAATACTACTTCGAAAACAACCACAAGATTCACTACTTAGTATTTGGTTTATGGGAAGAAGCCTATTATTCCTATATAATTTGAAATTCAAATGTTAAAAATAGTTGTTGAAGTGGGAATTGGTTTATCAGAAACACAACCGGTAAGAATTCTTCAACTAAATGAATTGGGTGAGAAGAGAGTATAAGCATTACATTATAAATATCATATAACATCAAAGAATAGTATGGAACGATAAACATATTAATAAAAGGAAGTTTCAAACAGGAGACTGGGCCCTATTTTTTGATTCAAAGTACAAGGACTTCAAAGGAAAGTTGCATACAAGATGGATGGGTCCATATCAAATTGAGGAATTATTTAACAATGGGACAGTTTAGCTAACTCCAATTTATGGTGAGAAGAAAGTAATGTTATTTAATTCCCATAGATTGAGGCTATACCATAAACCAACATCTAAAGGAGAATTCTAGAACATGTTATAAGAATATGGGACTTTATATTGTTTATACAAAGTATCTTTGTCTAATTTAACTCAAAGCTAAGATAGTTATCAATTAAATAAATAGGATAAGGTTAAAAACTATAAATGGAAACCATCATCCTATGAGGTATTGACTAAAAACTAGAAATGGTGATCACTATTTCTAAAAAATTTGAAAAAAATAATAATAAGTACAGGTGGCTGAAAACTAGCAATGGTGGTCACTACCTTTGAATCATGAAGACAATAAATTAAGAACAATATGTGGAGGGAGAAAAATTTAAATGATAGCCGATGATGTGACAAGTGAAATTAATGAGGTATGCGTAGTCATTCTTCTCTTAAATATGGTAACCTTTAATTTATTAGATGATCATTATTATGTTTGTGTGAATTGATGACCTCCCTCATTCCCAGTGTTTTCTCATGTACCGCATATCCCAATAAATTTTCCATTCATATCTATATTAATTCCCCACATGTACCGAATTTCTCCCTTCATTATCATTCATCACATTGGGATTTGTTAAAACTTTCCCTATTCGGGGTTGTTCCATATATAATTGTTTTGTGTCCCATGCCTTTTTCCAAATTTTCACTTTTGTCATTTCACTCCTGCACTTCTAATGGCTCCATTCATGTTCCTATTTTCATTTATGTGACATTTTTTCTTCATTCCTATGCCCCATTACTTTCCAACTGTGTGCAATTATTTTCTCTATTTTAAGAACCTGCCATGGGAATTAGACTTAGGCATGAACCTACAAATTTGTATAGATACTGGCTAATAAAAATTCAATAGAATGTTTTGAGAAGGCAAGGTGGCTGGAATTTATGTTGGCTTATGAAAATTTCAATCCAATAATGAAAAAGGATTTTTCCAAGAACATTAAAGAAGGACTTGCCACAGTGAAAGGTAAGACAATCTTGTTCAGACAAAATACTACTAGCCATATTTCAGGAATACATAAAGAAGGGAAATTAGTTAACTCTAGGAACCTCTATTCTAAAATTATTAAAATATTTTTTGTGGGGAAGAAGGAAAAATTGGAATTGTTTGAGGAAAATAAATGGAAAGTTAAGGGTATAAAAAGATCTACTCTCCCTGAGCCCTAGGCATAGGTAGCTAAGTCCATAATCAAATATTTTACATGTGAGGGGCAGTATGAAATCATTTTAGGCCTTGTTTTAAGAATTATTATCCACCTTCACCATGGCCAAGATAAAACCCATAAGAAAGTAAACTTTCCCCAGTTCTTGTTCGATTCTTTCTCCTTTTCTACTAAAAAATTTCGTTGGGGTACTTCTTATTCGAAATTCCAAGGCCTAATACACTTAATTTACAAGAATTGTTTTATCAAGAAAATACATAGCCTTAATAAGTGGATGAAATTATAGAAAAATTATGCCCTATAGCCTTCATTAGTTCTATAAAGAGGGCCTTCCACTTTAGGACATCCTAGGAAACACCCCATGATATCTGGGCCTACTCAAACCCTTAATGAACACCAAACAAAAATTGTTCCTTATCAAAAATAACAAGAGGTAGCTTCCATCATGAAAATCTTACTCCATACACCACCTGTGTCTCTCACTCATTTAGTATCAACATTTTTTCTAGTTTATGAAAAGGAACTAGAAAAAACTGAAATTAATGTCACTGACTCTCTCATTAGGGACAAAAGTAAAACACCCCTGATCGAGGGAGAAACTAGTTCCCATCCTGATTATGAAACAATTACGCCACAAGTCTTATCCCTATCAAGAAAATAAGGTTTTAAAGGAATATAACAATCTACTTCGAGATAATGTGCTTAATATTTGTTGGTTGTATGATCAGGTCCTCTCATGCAAGCCCCCTTCTAATTTATATGCATTTCTTTTAAAGTATCAATTATTAAAGTGACAGATTTCTAGAGTTTTTTCTATGTAGGATATAAAATTTGATGATGATAAGGAAATTTTTTGAGCATGCACAATAGGAGATCATTTTTTTAAGAATATACTATGTGAATTTTATGTTCATAAATTCCTTCTCCCTGAACAAATTTAAATCCCAATCAATTTATATGTGGGAGTGGTACAACTATGACAATTTATCTCTACCTTAAGTCATCCATCTATGTGGATGGAGAAGAGGGGAACATACATCTAAGAAGAAGCTAAAATAGGCCTCTTATTGAGGCATGATCTCCATACCCCCATCTAATTTCTTAGAAGGTTTCAGTCTCAGGCGTATTATTTACAATTTATGGAAAGGTATAAGGCTATTATAAGAACTTTCATATCATATTTCAGGGAGTAGGTACTCTCAACATTTTATGTCAATTTTCTTGTTTTCTAGTTGAGATATGAACTAATTTAATATCACTATAAGAATAAGGAGGTGATTCCCCAACTAAACTTTATTGGTCGTTAAACATGACCAAAGACCTCTGTAAGATTATTCTAAACATGCAAGAAAAATGGATTAGAATGAGATAATGCCTCCATTTGTGAAATCCCCTATTCCATGTTGGAACTCCAACGGGGATCAATTTAAAGCCAATTATAAAACATGGAGGGACATTGTTATCAATTTATTTGGTTTTTGCTACACAGATCTAGATGAGACTTGGCAGACTTTTGCCAATGAATATAATTGTTCAAGAATCATTGACAACTTGAATAGGTAGTAGGATGACCTTCTAGATATTAAGTGTGGGGGAGTGATGAGCCCCTATTTTTTCATGCTTTATCCTATGTGAAACCATGTTGTTTCATGAGATAATTTTTTGCTATGTATAATATTGCCATTTTGTAATTAATACTTTAATATGTTTTGGAAGGAAATATTGTGCATATCTTTGTTATTTTCATCTTGTTTTCACTTCTTCAAATATGGTTGAAATGAATCTTTATGAGTATTAAAAATGCTTTAAAAACATATCTTAAAGTCATCACAGGAATCAACTAGAGACCATCGCAAGACTCACTTATGTACGAGATAAAGACTCGCTTTATATCACTGGACTTACCCTTACATGATTTTAGGACTCAATATGGAGAGCACGACTCACCCACATCACTAATGCAGAATTTATTGGAATGAGGAACTCACGAAAAGAGGAAAATTACTTGGATAATAAAGTAATGAGTTGATATAGGTGGTAAACTAGTTGATACAATGAGATATGTACTTATATCTCAAACTTCATGCAGATTATGAGGACTATGCAATCTCAACTTAACACTATTTTCTTGAAGATATGGAGTAGACAATCATAACACTTATAGACTTATAATATTCATGATTTAGGGAACAAATTTGGGATCTATAATATCTTCCAGCATTGATTGACTATCTCAATTAAGATTCAATTATAGACCTCATATGTAGTTAATAGGATGAATTTGATCCAAACATAGCATGGCCTAATCCTTCCATAATTGTAATTCCTTTAACAATTAGTTATTATTATAGGTATCTTCCAGTTGAGTATTTTTCATTAATTTCAAATAAATAGTCCTATTTTAGAGAGACTAGGTCTGCTTTGAATCTAAAAGAGAAAGTGTAGTAAGATTAAAATTTAGATCAATTGATCACTATAAAAGGAATTATTTCATTCAATAAAGTGTTGATTCAGGGGAAAATACTACTTGTGGGACTTGTAGCTTTAAACCAGATCGACGGAAAGGAGCAAGGGCTACTCCTTCCCAACATGAAGGGATAATTTCCTATTAATTTCCATTCTGTTATTTTTCATTAATTTGATTTATCATCATCTCATTAATTTCACTACTTTTAATTATGCATTCAATAGTCTTTTTTGTCAATTAACTTCATTTTTTCATGGAAATAAGAATAGTATTTGGTTTTTTTTTTATTAAATAAATATTGAGTGTAGTTCCAATTGTTTCTTTTGTTGCACATAGCCATGGACACCTCCTTGGAATGAAAAGCATGAGATAACTAAAGTATGAGTAACAAAGATGCTCTTCATAGCACATGGTTGAGAAGGTTAAGTTTCCAAGACTGGTTTTTGGGAAGAATGTGTATCTTGGAGTGAAAATTTGTTTTGATGGCTCTATAACCTGAGTCATGAAGTATAAAGTGATTTTAACTATTCCTTAGGGTATTGGATTTCAAATGAGTGATTCATTCTATGTTTTAGGTGGAATGTTGAATATAGGTCTTCATATTTGAAGACTAATCATTTAGAGGTACTCAAAATGAGTAGGTAATAGTCCTACTTCATGGTGTGACAGAGAAAATGGATGAAGTAGAGGTTTCCAGTCCTATGGAATACGTTAATAGGATGTCCTTGAATTTTTTTAATCTTTTGGAGGCATGATGGATATTTTTTGTGCCCTTAGAGTTCATATTACATTCAATGGTGATGAAACTAGCCTTTTAAACCTAGTTGTGCAGTTTGAGATTCTTAGTCTAATGCTGACCTATATAGTCCTTTCATGTGAATTTATATAATGTATTAGATGTATTTTATTGCTGGTATGACTGAACTTATTCATCATTTCCTACTTTTAGGTGTTTAGGAGTTGATTTATGTATATAAAGTGAATGTATTTTCTCATTTGAGCTAGTGGAGTGGATAGAAGTGTGAGTGAGCTAGAGGAGGTGAAAGATAGGGTTATAAGGCTCCAAGGTAGAATTAAGAAGAAGCATGAAAATTTGATAAGGGTAGAGTATAAGGTATTCTAGGTCATTAGAACTAATCACCTTATGAAGGAGTGAGATTGAGCAAAGTAGGAGAGAAATTTGTTTGAGAGGGTTTTTAGGTGTGTGAGATGAACTAGTGATCACAATCTATTGTAGGAGAAAAATTATTTTAGTGATCATAATCATGTGGTTAAGTGGGTGTTTGATCATCTTGGGGGTATTAGCCTCCATGTATAGTGGGTGCTTCACTATATAAATCTTGTGTGATGTGTCATATTCATGCAAGTCTTTGGAATTGAGTAATATATTAAATATTTTTAGTGGGATTTCTTCCCCTTGAGGGTTTCCGACTTCATATTTTGTGGTATTTTGTAGTCTCTTAGTTTATTTTATTTTGTATGGTTTTTTCATGTTAATAAGTTCACATTGATGCATGGTTGACTGACTAATGGTTTACACAAGTTAAAGTAATTGAAATAAAAATTTTGAATAACTAGTTTACCCTGACTCATTCCATTGTGTTTACAACATTTACGGGGATGATGATGATAGAATCATCAATATGTTCCTCCATTTGGTTAGTGGCTGTATTGATTTTCATGTTCCCATCATATGCCCATTTCTTTCCAATCATAAAAATATGTTTTATGTCATTAGTCTTAATATCAATTACCTCAAAATATCCTTTTGAGCTTAAGTTTCCTACCTGAATTTACACATCTTACAATTATCCAATTGGATTTTACCTTTAATAATCTACAAAGATTCAAGTAACAAGTATGTGGGCTAAGGTTAAATCACCATGGCTTCTAATATACACATCATCATCATGTTAAAAGTACTTCCAAAATCAAATATTGTATCTCTTATTTTGTATCCTCCTATAATAATGTTCATCCTAGTATCTACATCCCAAGGTTTCTTGGTTTTAGTACCATATGGTTTTCTTGGACTAAACAACTCCATTGGTTGCACTTTATAATAAATTATTAAATAGTTTGTATTTTTTTTGTGATATTTCTTCATTACACAATACATGTATTATCTCTAAAATATCCTATAGCATGGCCACCACTCCTTGCTTCAAATTCCTTGTCATTTAACCATATATGTATTATTCATATTCTCCTATGTTTTGACTATTTGTGTCTCTATTCTGAATGGAATTCAACAATATCTTGGCCTAATCTAATAACTATTTCTCTATTATTAGATCTTTCCTTTCATGTATAACATATCTAGGGATCACTACACATATGTATATGTCCCCAGACTTTATCTTTTCTCTGTGATTTGGTAGTAGTTTAGATACGTGTAGTTTATTTAGGAACCACATTAATAATTTTTACACTATGTAATTTTTTCCCATTACTTATTCAATGTGGGATGATATTTGGTATAATGTTACTCATGTACATTACGATATGTGAAAGATATTGTTTTGGATTTAAAGGAAAATTCTGCATAATGTGATTCAATTCTCTACAAAGATAAAATATCACTCCTTTCCTCTAGGTTTGAGGTATCATCCTCCTTTATTAATAACCACCCTTATATCCTCCTTATTGTGCATAATACAGCCTCTATGGATAACTCTACCTTTATTATGGTTATGGTATCCTTGATAAAGACCTTGTGGTGGAGGGATGATCCATATAGTTGATTTTTCTATAAAAGGAATTTCTCAACCATAGTATTTTGAAAAGAAGGTAGATCCCAACTTAGAATTTATCGACAAAATTGTGAATTACATCCTATATTAGTTTAAGTTTATGGAAGATCCCACTATAAATTCAAGCATGGAGATAAATATTTTTCTACCTATAGAAAAAAAAATTATTCCCCTCAAGCTAATTGTGTCTAAACTATAAGAATTACTTGTTAATTCCCCCTTAAAATCAATTAACACCTTATAGTCCTTAGTCTCGTATATAGTATACCTATTAAATTTACACATGTTTTGAGGATAGTACACATAATGTTGTACTAAATGAAATTTATTAAGTAGGATTCCTCATACCATAAAAATCTCAAATTATTATCATTTCTCATCTTATGGAAATAATGTTCTATCTGTCTAGGATTTTGTACAATCATTCCTCTGGTGTCCTTCATCTCTTCATTCTATGCACTATATGTTCAGTATTGGTTTCTTCCTTTTAACTCCTCAATATTCATATTATAACATCTACCATTTCTTCTAGCTTTTTAATCACTATGATCGTAATGTCATAGTCTTCAATCTTTTATACTCTTCTAAAGGCCTCAATTGTGTCTGGTTTGGCAGGAATTTTAGTCTGTGTAATTGTAAAACAGATATTACTACACAATCCCTCCACAAACCAAACATCCTTACTCACCTCATTAAAATTAATTTTATTTTGTTCAGTAAATCATAAAACCTCATGCCATACTCCATTATAGATTCTCTAAGAGTATTTTTGGTTTCTCTTAGGTTTTGAATAATCAATCCTACACACTTTTTTCTTTTTAATTCTTGAGTAAGATCATCATACACTTCTTTTAATGTCTTTCCACTCAATTTCATAAAGTAAATTAATTCCAGATCCCTACCATATAATGATCCCATGAGTTTAAATTTCTTGATATTCTCATCCACGATTCCCTTCACATCCCATCACATTTCACAAATTGTAGATGCTAAATTTTGGTAATTTTTCCTTATGCAATGCCAAGTTTGACATTGTATCCTTGATAACAAAAATTCTCACATTCAGAATCCAATATCATCTTCTCTCTATACATTATACAACCTTATTATCATTATATTAGGTTATGTTTTCAATTTTGGGAATATTATCTTATCGAAAGATCATAAAAAATCTTATATTCATGGCACAAATTTTACTTTTGATGTTTATCTTTTATATCCAAAATTATACGCAAGTGTCGGGATGTCTGTTCTAATCCTGTCCAACCTATAGGGTCCAACCCTTGTCAATAAATGACTCTATTTTCACTTCTAAATAATTATTTGGGTAATTTCATCTTCATATGGCCGGCCTTATTATAATATCCCACTTATAGAAGAATATATAAGTAATTCATTATCATATTTTAACTTTCCTGACATTCTTACAATATCCTATGGAAAAAATCATTCTAAAATCACTCAAAGGGTTCCTAAATCCACTCGAATTAGGTGCACATCATCCAGGGTAGTCCCTAATACAAGTCTAAATAACTCCACTAGGTTAAATATTATTAATTCACATATTCAAAATCATGCAAAGATCATAGAGCTAAGTCATAACAAGAGAAAATTAATTTTAGGAATTACACAAGGGTTTCAATCCACACAAAGGTTAGGTCACATAGATGATGTCCACCATATCCCACTACTACCATGTTGGGTACATTCTATACTATATAGTTAGCTCACTATTTTTGTGTCAAGAGATAGAATGGTACCCTTATTTTTCTCCTTGTTTAACACTTTAATTGAGGTTTATGAATTTATAGGGTGTTTACTTTGTTTCTGGTCATCATAGGTAATCTTGAGGTTGTGTGAGAAAGAGTTGCATATATTGAGCACCATTTCTAAACAAGGTAGGAACACAAAAATCTATAAAACATGACCATCTCTTAGTATGAAACCATATTGTCCTTTTCCTAGGACATACAACTCATTCCTAGACTGTATAGATTTTATACATTTATGTACATACACATTCTCTAGTTCTATAATATTTTATGTAGAATCTACAGATCTAGATATTCTTATTCCACTACCTTACACACCAACATCACTCCAAAATCATCTCGAAAATATAATTCTACTTCTCCTTTTTTTTTAAATAGTTTCATATCATTTAGTACATTTGAATTATGAATGCATTATTATCTTCTTGTATATTTGATGTTAGAAGTAAAATATATCATAATATTCTACATATTACTAAACATTAAATCCTTCTTATTTTTTTGTAAAATAACATAATAAAAACTTAAAATCTAATTAGGGTGTAAACATTTAGTGAACCTAACTCTCAAATTGAATTTAAATTCCCTATAATTTATTCTCCTAAATTATCTTCACTCAATCATTGATCCCTCTCAAGGCCTTGTGGTATGTATCTAAGAATATATTCACACTCACTCTGTAAGTTAATAGTTTCATTCACAAATCATACAAACCAAATAAATTCATCTTATTGTACCCTATGAATATGTGCTCTATATGTTTTATGTTGTAAATATCATTACTAAAATCATATCCTTCATCCTCAAAGAGCTCCCCCCACACTATTTCACTATTTGGTATATTCCATTATATATTCAAGTATATATATAGAATATCTTGGTCAAGAAGTTCTTTATGGAAAATGGATCAGGCCTTCATATTTATAACTTATCCTTTTAACATCAATTCATATATTCAACTACTAATATTACCTCATATACCATGCAAATCTAAGATTTTGATCATACTCTGCATAATATGCTCATAAAAATCACCTTTCCTATTACCATAGGAGTGTGCACTCTTTATATTATGTGTCATGGCATGCCTAATCATATTAGTTACAACACTATTCTAATTCATCCTTAGATCCAAACTATGCATGATGTACCCTATACTATTAATGATTATTTCAAGTACTATTATATAGGATTTTTCTTCCTCTTTGATGTTGATATAACTCTATTCAAGAATTTTCGTACTACCACCCATGATAAGTTATTTATTCCTCGCATACAACGTGGACCAGCCCCAATTTTAATAAAATACATTACACCATGAACTTTATTTACAATCAATATGGAATGTATTATCACTACTTATAATGAAATATATTTATAGGATGAGGACTTAGTCAATCTAAGAAAGACGTCCACACACCTATTACATCCTACCTACTCTCATAACCAAGGTCTTGGTTATACAAATTAGGGGTTATGTACATCATTCTTAGCTTTAACATTTCTTCCAACATCAAATCCTTCACCTGGGGAGGTTAACACGGTAGCTCATATGACATCTCTATCACTATTTAACCCCAATCTTAGTGATGATAATGCGTATATTGAAATTCATACCTTAGATGGATTCACTAATGAAGAATCTATTCTTGACTACTTGGGTTTCTATGAGAATTTCTCTTCTTTATTTCATACGTATAAATTTCCTCACACCTTAAATTTACATACATATTTAGGGAATGGTGATACTTATGAAATCTCTCGAGATACCCCTAACGCTATTCCTACACATCCCTACATATAACGATCTATGTTACTCAATGAAGAGATACATCATTCAAATTTTTCTATTAAACTAACCATTAGCTTATTTCCTAGATGCTTCTCTTAACATCAAAGAGTGAGAAGCTCTTAAACAAGTGTTACATTATTTTCCTAATATATTCACATAGAACTATAGAAATAATCCTAATATTTACCCCTCAATTTACACGCATAACATCATCTTACATGAACATGTCAAGGATACCCAATGGTGCATTCATAAAATACATCTTCATGTTTCTTTATTAGTTAAGAAATAAATAAAAAAATCTTTGACATTGGCTTTATCCACACCATTGATTACCAAAAATTGGTGTTTAACATATTCCTAGTCCTAAAACTAATGGTGAGGTTTTATGTTGTACTGAATTTCATGATTTGAATAAAGTTTTCCCCAAAGATAGATTTCCCCTTTCATACATAGATATGATTGTGGATTATACCATTAGTTATTACATGTGATGCAAGAGCACCACCGAATAATGAGAGAGTTGCATGAGTTTTGAATTTTTTACTAAGTAATTTGGTCTATGAAAAAAATGGAACTAATTAGCTACATAGTTAGGGCACAAAATATTAGTGCATAAAAATTCAGAAAAGTTTTGGAAAGGAAGGCTTACATGAAAATTTTTATAAATACTCAAAGGATGGCATGATAAAGTCACAAAGGGATGTTTTGATATTTCAACAAGGAAAATATAATGATCACAAAAGAACTAGTTGAAGGGAAAAATGAAAAAAATATGGAGTCATTAGATAGACTTCTCTTGACAACAAAACTAGGGTTAGTTGGCCACCATTAATGCATAATAGTTAAAAATACAAGTTTGAGTGGGATCAGGACAAATTTCTGTAAGGAGTTTCAAATTTCATAATGGGTGAGAAGGGCGTATATAAATACCTTTCCAGTTCTAGATTATAGGGACTTTAGATGAATATTTTTAGAGATAAAGAAGAAGAAAATTATTTTGGGAGAGATGAAAGTAATCATCCAAGTTTGGGAGCCACCACCTCATATTTATGTATATGTGTAACTATCCCAAAATGGACATTGTAGATGTTATAAGGATTATGATAATAGAATCTAAGTTTTGTAAGTGATTTATTTTGTTAAGTTTACTTTAGAAATGCCAGGATCGAGGAGTACCAAATAGACTCCATGCATCATGTTATCAAGAGGTATCAAATCACAAGATACATACCTTGGATATAGGAAGGAAGAGGAAGGATTGGTGGAACACTGATTGTGAGGAAAATAGTCAAGAGAGAGAATATGTCACCAAAAAGAGCTATCAATATGGATGTAAGAAACATAGTTAATGTAACTAATGTATCTATCATGGGAGAGCTAGAGAACGTGATGACAAGACTAAGGGGCGTGAGGATGAGGTTGAAATTCATTTTAGAAGATAGATGAAGAGAATTTAGGGCACTATATGCATAAATTGATGATGAATTTGATGTGGTAGGAAGAGGAACACACAATGAGGAAGTTGTTGAAGATGAACAAGAAAAGGATAAAGATATTGGCACACGAGAAGCATTATTACTTTAAGAAATTTAAAAAATAGGTTATGGGATGAAAATGTATGTTCCATCATTTTCTGGGAGGTTAGACCCCGAAGAATTTTTGGATTGGTTACCAAGAATGGAGGAATAATTTGATTTTTAAGAAATAGTCATCCCGCAGAACATCAAAATGAAAGAACAAAGTTAAAGGAACATGTGAATTTTTGGTGGAAGTATGTGTAAAATGAAGGACGAATGAGAAGCAAGGAAAATATAGTATGGTGGGATCACATGTTTTCTTCAAGAAATTTTTAAAATAGGTCATGGGATGAAAATGTATGTTCCATCATTTTCAGGGAGGTTAGACCTAGAAGAATTTTTGGATTGGTTAACAAGCATGGAGGAATACTTTGAGTTTGAGTATAGCCAGCCCGCAACACATCTAAGTGGCACAAAAACTTTGAAGGAACATGTGGAGTTGTGGTGGAAGGATGTGTAAAATGAACGATGAAGGAAAATCATGGAAAAGATACTATGGTGGGATCATATGTTTTCCAAAATGAGGAGTAAGTTCCTACCATTTGACTACCAAATGAGTTTATGTAAGAAGTTGTAAAATTAGAGACATAAAGAGATGTATGTTAAAAATTACACTGAGGAATTTCACCAAATCATGATATTATCTAGACATGTGGAAGGTGATAAATAGAAGGTCACACAATATATCAATGGCTTGAGGTTTAGAATCTAGAAGGAGTCTAGTATTTTTTGAATTCATACCATGGAGGAAGAATATCAACTAGCCTTGAAAGTGGGGGAAAATTTAGTGCATAAAATTAAGAGTGAGCTAAAATAGGAGACCACAATGTGTGTGGTAGAGGAGGAAACAACCAAGGATATAATAGATTGTAATAATATGAGCGTAATAGTGCACAAAATCCATCCCAAAATACTGTGTGAGATGATGGAGTATCGTACTCTTCAATAGAACATGAGATATTTATTCAAGGATGGTGAAGAGGATTCTCTAGAACATTTTTCAAGTGTTAAACTGTCAGTCATCATGCATTCGAATATCCCAATCCACAAAGAAAATTCACGAGTAGGAACACAGAATAATGCACAAATGTATCACATGGTGAAGTAGAGTTGGTAGGATCTGTAGAACATTCAAAGATACTATAACACAGAGAATACCTAATGATAAGAAAGGTATTGCTAAAGACGTTTCATAGAGAATAATAACTTGTGTATAGAAATAATTTATTTAGGACCATTTGTAAGTCTGGAGGAAAATGTTGTAAAGTGATTGTCAATAATGGGAGTATTGAAAACCTCATTTCTTGTGAAATGGTATAGAAACTAGGGATGTATAAGATCATGCATCCTAACCCCTACAAAGTGTCATGGATATAAAAGGGACACTTAATTCTAGTAAATGAGGAAAGTATTTTCAAGCTCTATATCAAGAGTTATTGCAATGAAGTGTTGTGTGATATGATGCCAATGGATGTATTTCATCTATTTTTGGGAAAACCTTGATATTATGAGAGGAAGGTTTTCAATGATGGGCACATAAATATCATTTACATTAAGAAATATGGGTGCAAGTTTAAATTGTCACCACTAAAAGATGAGATGAGATAAGTGTGTTGTGGAGCTTACGTAAGGGTTTTACTTGTATCAGGTAAAGAATTATTGCAAGGATTTTAAGAAGAAAAGGAATCTTACGTGTTGATACGAAAGGAAGTGTATAGAGATTGTGCAGAAAAGGAATAAGTACCCACAAAAGTGTTTGATGTATTCAATGCATTTTCCTATATTACAATGGAGTAATTTCGATGAGGATTATAAATAGTTTGCAATATCAGTCACTAAATAGACTTGATGTCAAGAGATATTTTTCCAAATAAGGATCCATATCGAATGGCCCATAAATAAAACAAAAAGGTACACATATAAGTGCAGAATTTTCTTGATAAATTATTAGTGCATGAAATTTTGATTCCATGTCCAGTACCTATAGTGTTGTCACCCAAGAAAGGAGGATTTTGGCATGTGTGTGTTGATTCTAGAGCCATAAAAAATATTGCCATTAAGTTGAGGTTTCCATTACATAGGATGTATGACCTAATGGATTACCCTAGTAACATGCAATATTTTTTTAATATTGACCTAAAGAGTGGGTATCACCAAATCCCCATCAGATAAGGATATGAATGGAAAACCATGTTCAAAACAAAGTAATTTCTATGTTATTGGTTATTTATACTATTTTGGTTAACCAATTCCTAGAGTACCTTCATAAGATTGATGAATGAAGTGCTAAATCCATTCCTTGGGAAATTTATAGTTGTATATCTGGACGATCTACTAGTTTATATTAGGAAAAAGGGAAGAACACCTTGAACACGTATATAAGGTTATGAAGTGCTTGTAGGAATAAATTATATTGGCAAACATAAATAATTATAGATTTATGCGTAAGGAGTTATTATACTTGGGATTTGTGATATCCCAAGAAGGATTACAAATAAACCTAGAAAAGGTACACGTAATAATTGAGTGGTCATCATCAAGAAATGTAATGCACACATGAAGATTTTATGACTAAACAAGTTTCCAAATTAAGTTTATAAAAAAATTTAGTGGCAATTTTGTGGCGATCAAGGAGACTCTGAAGGGAAATTTCAAGGAGTTTGTGTGGACCATAAAAGAAAAACATAGATTCTATAATGTTGGGGTTAGCACACTGGTTATACAGATATATTAATCAGATCTAGGCATTATTGGTTTTTTATTTAGCACATTTATAATAACCCATAGTCAGGCGACAACAAGTCCCTCCTCTTATGAGAGAGGTTCCCTTATTGAAAGAAAACATAAAAGCTTACATAAAAATATACAACTTTCATATTAATGAGGACCTATGATACCTTAAATTTTTTATATGAAACTAGATTACCAATACAAGAGAATATAAGAACTAAGCAACGTGAAGAGTAGAATGTAACAGTAATTTCAGGACATATAGATAGCATAATATAACCTTATACGTACTGAGAAAAGGAAATACAGAATAGAATCATTCACATTCAATCATAAGATATTATTCCATGGAAAAAAATTTCTAGAAATCACATCCATAAGAAAAAAAAGTTTCTTAACATAAAAGATTAATGATCCATGGATTTCAGATGAGAAAGAAAGGATAACACAAAAAGATATAGACAAGAGGAAAATTATTTTGTATTGATTGCTTTCAATTTTATTTACACTTCAAAAGTATCAGAGTTCCTTTTTTTTTACAATGGCATGGAGAGCCCATTATATAGCTTACAAAATAGTTACATTTGGTTACAACTTCTTTTAATCAAAATATTAAAGACTAATTAAGAAATACATCAATAGAAAGTCTTTAATTAAAATTACATCAAAGGTTTCACAACCTTAAAATAAAAGAAGTGTCTCAAGACCCCGAAGTAAAAAAATACGACTGAGGGATAGAGGGGCCAACTGACTTAATAATTTGATGCCTGAACCTCTTCAATGCCTCAACTATCTCCATGAATTTTGGAATGGTAGTGTTGGAAGTGGCATGAGTCCATGTGCCAAGACACTTCTCCATATCCTTATCAAATTTTGTATCCTCCATAAATTCTTTGTTAGCTTCGGTGATGGCTGACTGGAGATAGTAGACATCCTTCATCTTTTCCTTAGTCATCAACTCTTCTTTAAACAAATATTCTTTGATGAAGGCATTAAATTTATCCTTAATCTCTTTAATGGAAAAAGGAACACCTGTGGCTTCATTCTGAATTTGACAGTGAACATATTTGAAGGAAGAAAAAACTAAAGCCTTGATAGCTTCTCCTTTTTTCCACATATTGTTCATTTATCCTAGTGCTTCTTCCAGAACCTTAATCTTCCATTCAACACTAAAAATCCATGTTCTTTACATGTTGTTCTTGGCTTCATCGGACACTTTACTGGCCAATAAGATTTTCTCATCTATATGGCCCATCAAACAAAGATCATGAATACATTCACACCAGAGCTTTAATTCTTTGTTCAAGCCATTGATTGTTGCAGTGAAATTCAATTGCAAATTGGACACATTCTCATATGAATTGAAGGCCTCCCCAATGAATTTCAGTCCAACTACTGTCAAATCATCCATCAATGCTTTAATGGCTTTCCCATAGGTGATATATTTGTTAATTTCCTTGATAGTATGAACTTCATATTTGTTGAGAGCTATGGGAGGTGGAAGAGTAGCCAATGGAGTTGGATCCAAGACTTCATCTCTTGCCAATAATGATTTTATCAATTAGGAAAGAACTTAGTTATATTCTTCCAATTTCTTCATATTTTTCTTGTCCTTCTCCACTCATTCAATGACTCTGGTTATGGTTTCTCTGAGGTTGTGGACCTCACTTTCAGGTGTGGATTCTCCCAGTGGAACTCTTCTAAGCTCTAAGTTAGAAATCAAAAGATATTTTTCCCCCTTATCCACCTTAGGCTTAGCTATCTCCATGAACTATTGGCCTTTTGAATCTTTCACTAGCCTATAGGTGGTATTTTATTTCTTTGTTGGATGAGGAGGAGTAGTACTGAGTAGAGCTACCACATCATCAAATTTGAGAACTATCACCTCAGGAGAGGATTTAATTTTCTTATTATCAACAAAAGGTTGAACCCAAACAAAGGAAAAAGAAGAAGAAGTAGGGTAAATAGGTCCAAGTGCAAGTGAAATCATTGCAGTTATTTTTTGTACTGTTGATTTCTCTAGTGGAGAAGTTGGCACAATTTCAGAGAGATCTTTGGAAGGAGTATCAACCCAACCGAGAGGTTTAGTCATTTTTTATTCATTTTCAATCTGAGGAACAATGACAGGGGTTTTCTCTTTTCCCCGCATCTCTTCACTATCATCTTCACTCAGAACAATGACATTCTCTGGACTAATAGGGACTTCAAGCTACTCCATGAAAACTTCTTCTTCATTTGGTTCTTGTTTAATTGCCTTACCTTTCTTTAGGTATACCTTCATTGAAGAAGACAAGGTAGACTATTCAGGAACCTGTACTGAAGAGGAAGGGGTAGATTTTTCAAGTGCTTCCATGTTGGTTGTATTCTCCTCCTTCCTAGAGGAGGAGGTTTCTCATGAAGAGGATTTGGCCTTGTTCACCCTGAAGATTTGCATCTTCCTATAAAACCAGTGTTTGGTTCTTATAATGATAGGGTTAATTGCCTCCTTCAAATAATATTGATCTTTCACAAACCAATCAATGGTTTTTAGAGAGGTGTGTTGAATAGAACTTTCATATTTAATAGACTGCAAATCTTCATCATCATCTTTGAGCCCTTCAGGAACTTTATAGAGGTTGAAGTCTATGACTTGTTGAAGAGAGAATCTTCCAAAATATCTTCTTCTTTCCTCAAAATCATCTGTATAATCAGCCCAATAATCTTCAGTGTTGGGGCGATGATAGTAAACTATTATGAGGTTGTCAGCAATATAGCCCATGATGTCAAAAAAACTTCTATATTTGAAGAAATGAACGGTGAGAGGAGAAATAGTCCTAATAATAGTATTTAAATCTAAGGTTGTCCTGCATGTATAATTTCCCAAGGAGATAGGGAAATGAATGCCATAAATATTCTTATCTCTGTAGGTTTGGTGAATTTTATCTAGTTTCATGCAAAGTTTGACCAGATCCATTTTATCATTGCAGAACATGGGAAGCTTTAGGGGTGATCCCTCAAAACAAGCCAGCCTAATATATGAGAACTTTCTGAATTGGGTGAAGAAGATTCCATATTTACATATCAAATTCTTAACTTCTTCAGAAAATCCCCTAGCACTATCACCCTCTGGAAGCCTTACAATGTACATGGTGAATGCATCATTAACCCTCCTAAAATTATGGTTGCTAACTTTGAGGGTGAACTCAATGCAGTATGCATATATAGGGACATATTTATTGTCTACAAAAAAATTGAAGCCAAGCCATTCCCTGGAGTTTTCCAGGGTGTACATGAGGTAGGAGGTCATATAGAATGTTAGGGTTCTATGAACATTCTCCAACTACTCTGTTAAATTCTCACAAATGATCTTGTTCCAATTCAAATATATTTACCCTCACAAATGATGTTGATGAAAGAACACATCCAATAGCTAAATTCATTTGTATAAGGCATCCCTATGATTCTAGTAAGTAGGGTGATAATGTTTGAGAGCTCCTCTTTGAAGTAAACCCTAAAAAATGTTTGTGAAAGTAAGGGTGCCTCCTTTTTAGGGTTATTCAACTAGGATTTGGCCACCCTAGCTTTGTATTTCTCACTGTCATGATCAAACAATGCTTGTGCTTGGGCGAGGCTGAGAGTGTTGGCTCCTTGTACTACTGGAATGCGTAGGTCAGCACTGATGGCCTCGGAATCCAAGCATGCAACCACTTGACCATGAGCATCAATAATTTCTCTCAATTCACGATTGAAATGGGCACCACATGTGAGAAAAGTATCCATACATTGCATAGAAAAATGAAATCCTACAGAAAATGCAATCCTTCTATCTTTGATCATCTGAGAAATGGGGGTAGGGTTGTCACATCCCAATCTATTCTATAAATCATAAAGATCTAGATGTTGAGATTCACTATAACCAATATCAAGTACAGAGGTTTCCAAGGAAGGGAGGTATCCATGCCCTTGATATTGAATTTTCATTGTGATAGAGGTAGGAGGGAAAATATTTCAATAGAGTGAAAATACAGTCTCAAAATAATCCTTGCAAGAGAAGATATGGAAGCACAGACACGAGTGGGAAACAACTTAATTTTTCATAAATAAAAGTGAGGAGAAATAAGTAGGAAAGGTGAAAAATGAATGAGTGTTCATCCCCTTTAAATAGCCACAAGGAGAGAGAAAATCATAAAAGTGCAATTAATAGTCCTCGCAACGAATCAAAAAAAGGAAAAAGTGGAAATTGTAGAAAAAATTTTCCCAGACGGTCCATGGGACGTTGGGACATGAGGGACTCACAAATCCAAAATACCCTTTCCAAGAAGAGTGAAAAAAAATTGATTCTAGAGAGCACAAATGGTCCACGGGATATTGGGACGTGAGGGACGTGAGGAACTGATTCAATCGATGCGGGAAAAGTGGGTCTAGAGAGCAAAAATGGTCCACTGGATGTGGGGACATGACATATGCACAAACCGTAGAAATCCGATGATGTGGGTAAATTGTAAAATCAGAGAACAAAAGGCCTAGTAGTACTTGGGACATGTAGGAAAAAAATTCCGATGAACCCGGCAAGTAGTGTACTGTAAAGAAAGTGGAAAATTAGGGAACAAGAAGCCTGGGCGCACTTGGGACATATGGAACAAAAATATCTGAAAAATCCACACAAGCATAGCATTTGTGGAGAAAGCGGTAAATCAGGGAACTGGGGGCCCAGAAGCACTTGGGAAATGAGGGACATAAATATCCGATATACCCGCACAACACTAAAAAGACTTCAAAGAGAAAAAATTTTATATCTTTCCAAACTTCTTACTTTACTTAAACACTTCTAAAGGAGACCAACTCAAAAATTTTATATTTTTACTTTCACAAAGAGGGGAATAATGAGGGTGACAACAACTGGCTCTATCTGGGGATGAAATTGGACCATAGCGAGTAGACGAAAATTCTCAGGTATTACATGGGTCAAGAAAACTAGAAGAGCTCTGTGAAAATTGGTTAATAGATTCATTACTTTATCCATCGGGCAAATAGAGTCATAAGGTCAATGCACATACAATGAGGGAAACACACAGAAGCGAAAGAGCACCAAATGGAAAAGTTAAAAACACAATGTAAGGGAAGACTATACTACATGGAAGGGAATGTTACAAAGACATGGGAATAATATACAAAATTTTCTCACACTTGAAAATAATATGATAAAAAATAGGTACAATCATGGTGATGGAATAGTGGGATGAATTCGTACCACTTCCAAATCTCAAAAAATAAACAGGTGGTCATGTCACACTCTCACGATGGTTCTTGATGCAGGAGCATCACTCCGAGGTTTGTATATAAGGTTGAAATAATCATTTTTTTCTTTCTTAGTGTGGTGGATATGCCTTCTTAGAGGTCAAACTAGGGTCTCACCTTTAGTTGATGAGTTGAGTTTTTATCTAAGACCTGCATCCTATATTCATCAAACTTCTAGAGATACATGATCCTTTTAACTCCGAAGGAACTGATGCCAATTTCAATCTTCAATAGAAATTTCGGACTTGTTCTAGCATTTAGGTATGTTTCTTGGAGCATCTAATATATGGTGAAGTTTTAAATGGTCCTATTACAGACTTCAAAGTCATAATTTATATTTAGAATTCAATACTTGGGTTCTAGCCTTGAGAGGATCTTAGATATTAATGTGCCAATTAGACAAATTGAGAGTCATGTACAAGCTTTCAAACGATGGTCGTAACGGGAAATATTCGGTTGGATATGTAGTTAGAGAAATATTTAAGCCTTTAGGGTAATAATCTGATTTGAATGCTATCATTCGAAATGGTCCATAACCATAATGAAAAATACATCATCTCAAGAGAAGAAAATTTAGACGAGAACTTTTACGTATAGCATTTTCATGTATTGTAATGGAAAAGAGCTTGGTGATAGCATTTTCATGGGTTTTTGTGCATGGAGATGATCAAAGAAGACTATGCATGAAAATTAAATGAAATATTACATTAGTAAGATGCCTCTTACTATGTGTTTGCATTGATATTAGTGATATTTTATGATTTGTGTGTGGATACAAGGTTAAGTACGTTGTTTAGGGTCCCATGTGTTAAATCAAGGATCCAGGCCATTGTTGAGACCAAGGCTCATCAGGATTATGAGGGAAGATTCTAGTAGTAAATTAGCCAATTTAGGTGACCGAGGGATAAATAGTCTGATCATGCTTCAGACTTCCTCAACTTCATATTTAATGCATCTCGATAAGGCAGAGTTGTAGAGTTAAAATTACCCTGCATGAAGACTGTTGTGAGTGGTCCAAGACTCCTAGTCCTTAGACACAATAGAGGGATTTATGATCAATTTTGGAATTTGATGCCACAAAGATATTTTTATTTAATGTTTACATGTGAGAGAGGTTGAAGAATGTTATTGTGTCAATTTTCAAGCCTTCAAGGAAAGTAGTTTGCTATTTGTTACCAAATCTCACCTATATGTGTCATACCTAAGCTTAATAGCTCTCCTTAGGGTTTTTTAAAGAAGAGTGATTAGAGGGAGTTTAAGAGTGAAAGAAACTATGCATTATTTAGGTAGGTTAGGTGAGTTCCTTATTTTATGTAATAAAATTATCAAAAGCCATAAAATACTTCCTCTTGATCAATAGAGAAGTGCAACAGTTACAAAGGAAGCATGTACCCTGTGCTAACTTGGTTGGCTTCAAGAATAAAGGTGATACTCTAGAAATTTCACTACTCAATTTCTCCTCTGACGGTGGAGACTCCTGTTGTGTAAGAATTTTAAGACTCAATCCTTGAGACCTCAGGTACAAATACAACATGTATTGGGAGTCTTGAAGGGAGAGAAATTCATTTATCTAAATTTTTTCTAACAGTCATGGTAAAGGAAGAATGTATCACACAGATTTTCTAGTTAAGAGTCTAAGAACTTGATGAAGTGGTTGGTTTAGTGAAATAATGTGAATGATCAGGAAATTAGTATAGCAGCCATTGGTAGTATTTGTGGCGTATGCAATGAGATAATAAAATCTATTGTTGAAATCCAGACATGCTATACATTGTTTGAGTTTTAGAAATCAGCTTCTAACATTGTGAGTATCTTCAAGAGCTGATAAGGCTCTGCATTCAGGATTCCATACCGATGGTTTTCTTTCCTTTCATCATGTGAGGGATACTCAAAATGTCCAGTTCTGCATAATATGGAATGAACCTCCTATAGAAAAATTTATTTGTATCCAAAGAACCACTTTGAACACCTTTTTTGATAGTTTTGCTTGAAAGAGAGTTTAAAACCCGCAAGCAAGGATCACGAGGGACGATGTGCACATCAATGGACGTGCCAATGGCAGAGTGAAGATATCTCAAGAGGAGTGAGTAACCGAATGTGCATGCAAAGATTTGAAACATGGGCAGAAACTGGTTAAGCCATAAAACTCTCCTCTATCTCATAGATCAAATCTGGTGTACATATAGAAGGTGCTGAGTAACCCCCGGTGCTGCAATCATGAAAACTCAAATAGAGAGGGGGAGTTACACTCCCAGGATAGAAGTGTAACTCCCAATGAAACACATGATGCACTAACGCACTAATGCACTGATGCGTAAGAGAATCTCATAATGAACCCTAAATGACACATGGACCTATGATCTCACCTAAGTGAGATGACTCACCTAATGATGTGAAAAATAGCACACAACAACACCCCCCCTTCATCATAACTTAGGATGAGGTGGCATGTTAGAAATAAGAAATGGGTCCCGGCACAAATCCTGATGAGGTACCCATGCACATGAAAAAGGTCCCAAGAAGTGAAGGAAAACCCAGTAAGAAAAACATCCACCACAAGAGAACAAACACACTCTCTAATCTAAGAAAGATGCCAAAATATGGGTCCTAGCCATAGACGAGCCTGAAAAGGGTACCCATGTACAAAGAGGAAATCTCTCATGGAAAGAAGAAGAAGAGAGAAGAAGAGGGGAATGAGAGGAATGTAGAAGATGACATGGACGAATCTAAACTCTGCAGCTCTAGGAGGTCTCCCAAAAGAATGTCGATCATGAGATCCTCTACCTCTAGACTAAAGAAGAGCCACTCACACCGAACTATGTGCCTACCCTTAGGAAGGACAAAAATGATGTGCTAGAAGTCTACCCACTCCACAAAAGAAACTGAAGGCAGCAATGCGAAGAACTCTGAGTCTAGTGCACGAAAGTTTGACATAGGTCTGGCAAGTGAGTGCCAAGGAACCGAAGGTAATTCCACATGCATAGAATTTTCAGAGTGAAACAGAGGAACAGCCACAAAAAGGATGTCCAAGTGATGTGAAGGGAACAAAACATCCTCCACAACAAAAAAGGGATCCACAGCTAAGGGTGGATCAATGAAGGTCTCTTGAAAATGTGGAAATGACATGATTCCCAAAAGTGGAACTCCCAACAATAGAGATGATGAAATCCTTTGAAATACCTGTAGATGGATGAGGAACCTGTAGAGCATCACAAGTGGACTCTGTGAAAAGACGACTAAGGTCAGGAAGATACTCGTCCCAATGAGGGGGCTCAAAAAATAGAAGAGAGATGTCAGACAGGTATGAGTCATGCGATGAAGGTAGAGGAGTGGAAGGGGCCTTGCACACTGAAGGTGGAAAAGAGGTGGTTGTGATGACTATATAAGACTGAATAGGATACTGCTTGATATCTAATGAGATGGGAGGGGTGAGTCAACAATGTATGGAATAGTGAGAGAAAGAGGAGAGAAGTCCTTTGTAATTCTCTCTGCATCAGAACTGGGTGCACAATCCTCATCATCAAAAGTAGAATCAAGTGAGTCTGTATCAGTTGTACTGTCATCACATGAAGAAATGGAGGAGATGAGTGAATCAACATCAACAACAACGAATGTAGTATGTGAAGGGTCTCCATAGAGGGACTGAAGAATGCTCTAGACATGGTGAGGTGGATCTGAGTCTACCACATGAAACCAGAGAGATTGAGATACATTCATCATCATGTGACCAAAGACATGGTCATAAGTGTCAAGGAAGTCCTCTAGATGACGATGATCAGTAGATGCAGGAACTGGCCAAAGCAAGAAGGGTAAAAGATCCTTGTGAGTGAAGTAACGTTCCATGGAAGCATGCCATGCTGAATAGTTCCCTCTCTTGGTGAGAAGTGGCGGAGGCTGTAAGGTGATCCTACAATGCTCAAGTATGGAAAGAGCACTCTCCATGATGTAAAATGCAAGATGCACAAAAGCAACATGTCGGAATCGGCTGATAATATGTCTGCATGTGAAAGCCCAAGAGTACAGTCAACCCCCCCCAGAATGTGGAACTTTATTAAGTAGTGTGTTTACAAAAATGACAATTTCATCACGTAATGTGTGAAAAATAATACAACTTTGACTAAATAAGTGCTCAAAAATGAGCTGCGAGTCAAAAGTTATGGCATTAAAATGATTCCCGCAACTGATGGAAAATGCCACTAAATGTTGCAAATGCATTAAAAAAGTACACAAGATGGGTGCAAAGGGTATCATGTGGGTACTCATTGGAAACAACACAGAATTTTAACCATAGTTTGGTTTTCTTGTAAGGGGGGATTAGCCTCTTGCCAACCCCGGACCTCACCCTCCGTCTTCAACGGTCGTAGGAGGGGATATTAAAACAAGCCAATACAACCCAAAATAATTAATTATTATCCAAATGAATGAAATATTTTTTATTTGAACACCTTAAAACATTAAAAAGAAGGTGGAGGAGGGCCCACATTGGAAGAGCTAGCTGTTTGGTTGTGCCAAGGTACTGCAGGTCGCTAGAGTGGCCGTTTGACCACCGTGGAGACTACTGTCAACAATACCTTACATTACCTTCGCTACAGGCAGGTTGTAAGGCCACGTGGAGTGTAAAAATGGAGATCCATCCAAAAAAAGGCCACACAAAATGAGCCTGGTGGACTACAGAAGGAGCGACCAAAATAACAAGTTAAAAACCATTTTTCAATGCAAAAAATAGAGGTGGGAGCTGTTGGAGCGTGGGAACAAGCTGGAGGGGTCGCAGTGGAGTTGGGAGGTGCTGCAGGTGTTGTTGGTCCATGTGTGAAAGGTTTGAATGTAGAAAAGGGATCCAAAAAAATGTAGGGCTCCAAGAAACATCCAGCAAAAATAAAAAATGTTTTCCAATGCTGGAGGCAGCATGTGGCAAAGATGGAGTGGTGGAGGAAACCACGAGCTGCAGGAAACATGGGTGGGAGCAGCAGAATGAAAAAACCACAAGCACGTAGTCAAAGATCACCAAATACCAAAGAAAGGGCAGAACTAGAATGGCGATCAGAATGGATTCACGTTAGAAGGTCAGGCATACACGAACCCGAGTTGTCAAGATTGAACATAGGCAGACATTTAGATGCAATGAGCTACTAATGCATGAGCAGGTCAAGACATGAGCACAATGCACATCGGTGGAGCACAAAACACTGGTGAGCTCAGGAAAGACTAAACTTAGAAATCTACAACCTGTGAACTTGAAATGCACCCCAGAACACACATAAAATGCATATAGATCCAACCATGAACCATGAACAACTGAGTGGAGGTATATACACCCGAATCAATGCACTAAAGCACATAACGGAATATCCATTATGACACATGCAATGAGAACTAGATATCATGTCAGAAGCAGGAAAACACACACAGAAACACTGATGAGTGCACGGATCCACAAGATCCACTGTGATACCATGAAAGAGGGCTTAAAACCCACAAGCAAGGATCATGAGGTATGACGTACACATCAATGGATGTGCGAATGGTAGCGTGAATATATCTCGGGAGGAGTGAGCATCAACTGAATTTGCATGCAAAGATTTGAAACATGGGCAGAACCTAGTTAAGCCATAAAACTCTCCTCTATCTCATAGATCCAATGGGGTGTACATATAGGAGGTGTTGAGTAACCCCCAGTGTTGCAATGATGACAACTTGAGTAGAGAGGGGTAGTTACATTCCTAGAATAGAAGTGTAACTCTCAATGATGCATATGATGCAATGACATACTAACGCATAAGAGAATCTCATAATGACCCCTAAATAACATGTGGACCTACGATCTCACCTAAGTCAGATGACTCACCTAATGATGTGGAAAATAACACACACCAACATGGGAAGAGGAATCTACTGAATTTCCTAAACTCTTTCTGGATCTATCTTAATTCCTTTTTTAGAAACAATATGCCCTAGCAGCTTACCTTTAGTAACACAAAAGGTATACTTCTTAGGATTAAGAGATACTCCATGCTCTCTACATTTCTGAAGGACCATTTCAAGATGTTGAAAATGATCTTCTCTAGTATTATAGAAAACAATCAAATCATCAAGGTATTTAACAATACATTTTCCCTTTATACTACCAAAAGTGAAATCCATTGCTCTTTGAAAAGTGGCCCTAGCATTGATAAGGTCAAAAGTAATTCTCTTGTATGTGAAGGTGCCCTAAGGAGTAGTAAAATTAGTCTTTTGTTGATATGGGGTGTTGGATTCCACCTGATTGTATCCAAAAAAACCATCCAACATGGACACCATCTTAGAACCTATGACTACCTGCAAAACTTGATCCATCATGGGGAGGGGATAGTTATCTTTGAGAGAAGCCTGATTTAAATTCCTGAAATCCACACAAATATGAATCTCACCATTATTTTTCCTTACTAGTACAATGTTGGCAATCCATGTTGAATGATGTATAGGAAAAATAATCTTTGCTTTCAATAATTTCAAGATCTCTTGAAAAATTGTATCAACGATCTTAGGATTGTATTGCCTTTGCTTCTGTTTGAAAGTTTTAATCCTAGGTATTAGAGGAATATAGTTTTGCATTTCTTTTGGTTGAAAGGATTTGAGATCATCATATGAGTAGGCAAGAATGTAGGCATTATTTCTTAATAAGTTTGTTGCTTTCTTCCTTTCCTCTTGAGTGCATCATTTCCAAATATTCACCATTCTGGGTTCATTGTTACTTCCAATGTTGATCTTCTCATATTCAGAAGATTGAAGAGACCCTTGAGGAGCTTTGGATTTGATATACCTATCATGTTTATCAAATAGATCTTCTAGACTCACTATCCCTTTAGGTATCTTATTACCCTTCAACTTAATACTACCATCCTGATCCATTTATTCCTTGATATCTTCTTCATTAGAGGGCACAAAATCTCTAGGCCAAGTCTTACTTCCTTTAAAATATAATTGATCAAAATTATATTTAAGCTCTAAGAAAGAGAGAAAGTGTTGATCATCATTGAAAACTTTCCAGTTGCATGCATTATCAAGAACACTAGGCCTATGGATCATCTTAATGGAACATTTCTCAATTTGGGTGAGGAATCAACAAAGATCCCGAGACAGCTAGAGAATCAACTTTAGGGTTCTTTTCTCTTGGCACAACTTCAATGGAGAAAGCATCAATAAATTCAATGGAATCCCAAACAAGATTTCTATAATGTTTCAACCTCTTATTCTTGACTTGGAAAATATCTCTGACGTGTTTCACAATTAACTCTGCATCACCACGAGCACAAATAGTCTTCACTCCCATTTCTTTTGCCATGTTCAATCCAAGGATGAGAGCATCATATTCAGATGTGATATTTGTATTTTCAAAGTAAAGCTTAAATGAAAAAGGATGAATCTTCCCTTATGGAGATATTAGCACCACGCCAGCTCCTGAACTAGCTAAAGAACAACTTCCATCAAATTCCAGAGTCCAAATTCAATTGGGATCATGAATCACTCCTTTAGGAAGTTTTTCCTCATATTTTGACATGATCATATAATGACCATGCCCTATATCTTCATAGAGTATTTTTGCTTTTGGATCATCAGTCTTTTACACTATGTACTCATTTTGTCACTTTGGTAGAAAATTTTACATTTTTCCATTGACCAGGTGAGAACCTGCAACCTTTCCAATTGGATTTAACTTCCTACTTATTTACAAAATTTTATACTCAATAACATACCATATGAGGGAGGAATATCAGCTACTAGAATAGTGGTTTTGAATCTTTTCTCTAGAAAACCAGTGAAGGCTACTTGTGCATCTTTAATCCTTCCAACAAAATGTACTTCTCTACTCTCCATGGAGTAACAAGAACAAAAATTATGTGTTAGAATCAAGCCCAAAGCATGAGCTAATTTTGTAGGCATTACATTATTTGATGCTCCTAAGTCAATGACACAATTACTGAGTTTATGGCCAACTATGAGAAGTGTTACATAGAATGGTTTAATTTTCTCATTAGGTGAAGTGATTACAGCTATAAGACTTGGTTGGGAAGAGGGGGGAGTGGGTAAAATACCTTTAGAATTATTGGGTGAAGTTTTGGATTTGGATTTGAAAAACTTTACTACTTTAGCAAAAGCATTTGGATGAGTCTGGTAAAATTCTACCTCTAAAATTTGGATCTTTGTCTTCTTAAGGTAGTCAATGATATCAAAATACCTAGAGGTTGATAAGGCATCATTACTAGGAATACGAGAAAAATTTGAGTTATCAGGTTTAGGAGTTGAAGTACAAGAAGTTTTGGAAACAGAGGTAGAAGGAGAAGAATTACCATTACTTACCTTTTTTACGGAGGTGGTGGGAATAGGGGCTCCTCTTCTTGCAACTACTAGAATAGTTATAGGAAATCCCTTGGATTTTTTGGCAGGTTGCATCACTTTTTCTTTTCTGTTCATTTTCTCCTGATTCATAATAGCATATGACTCACTTTTCCTATCTACACCTAATTCATCATATTCATATTCATCATCAATACCTTCAGTAGTGAGGAAATGAACTTGAGATTCACCAAGCTCCTCTTGTTCTTCATCAATCTCCTCTTTTGGTTCTTCATAGTTTTCATTAACTTCCTCATCATCAGATTCTTGAACTTCATAAGTGACATTGACCGAAACCTTGATGGGTGGGCCTTCAATATCCAATCTAGTTTAAGAAGAGGGTAAATGGTTCTGTTGATGCAAAATCACAACACCCCTGGTTGCACATCAGATTTTTAGGTTGATGCTCATGCATCCAATTTGATTGCATAACGTTGAATCCTTTCTCCAAGTGTGGGACTTGAAAAATGAGAAAGAATTCTCCAGAGAAAGGATGGTTCCTATTCCTCTGTTTAGATGCACCAATGAAACGCAGAGGTTTACCCCAAGAAAAACTAAACTAACTACCAAGGTGACAGGGAGAGAGAAAATGCATATAAATAAACCTAAGCTAAGGAGGTGATGCACTGAGGAATGAAGAACATAAGCTTTGGCAACATAAACACAGAATCATATAGATGCAATACCTACACCGACATGCACAGAGTAACCGAAATGCAATGAGAGATCAGAATGACAACAATGAATACATGAGAGGACTTAAATTCAATCACAGACATATATATTGCTCAAAGGATCAATTCGATACATTGCAATGGCCAAAAGGCACAATGGCATTACAATCTATGTGGAGGAGGCTTGAAAACTCCAATGAATTCTCTTACAAGCAGGAGAGAAGGGAGGGGTTGCAAAACAAGAATGTCCAACATTAGAAAGAAGCCCCTCCCTTACAATTTATAGGAAGAATGAGAGAGAAAGAGAGAGAGGAATTCAAAATCTGGCCCAACTACCTCCAGAATGCACTTAACTCATCTCATAATGATGGAAGCGACGGATCTTAGCAAAACAGCGAGCTGCCTAGCAGAGGTGGCGAACTGTCTGCTGCATTAAAGTTGTTAGTTGAACATCACTTCTGCTTATTATTTCGTGCCAGAGGTGTCTTCTAATTTTCTTTCTTCAAACTGAACCAAAATGCAAGATTGACCTTGGAAACATGTAGAGAATCTCACAAGCTTTCCGTTGATATAAAGAACGCGCAAATCTGAGCTCTGGATCAAAAGTTATGTCGATCAGAAGTTTTAGGGCACGGAACAGATGAAAACGGATTTTTTGAATTTCTTCCCGTGCTCTGCCACTTGGATGACACGTGGCACGCTCTGATTGGACGAGCAATTCTTTCTCCTCCATCTTTTCGGCAGACTGTCCTTTGAAATTTTGACTTTTTGATGATTTTGGGACTTTTTTTACCCCTTTCCTGCGCTCCCGCCTTTTGGATGACACGTGGCATGATCTTGTTGGAGGACAAGGCGCGGGGCTTTCTTTACTTTTAGCCTTTTTGGGGAACTCAACCAAATTCTCTAACTTCCTCCCGAGCTCTGCACTTTACTGCTCTATTGGACACATGTCCAATTCCTATTGGCTCGGGCCAGTGCTTCAAACCTTGCCCCTTTGACTTTTTAACCTTTCTCCTTGAGACACGTGGCGTCTTTTGGTTGGTTCTCGGGCCTGCCGGGTCTTCCGTGTACTTCGCGTCCATCTGTCCCGGATGTCCCATTTGATTTTGGACCCTTTGTGACAATTTCGGCCGATTCGGCTGGTTCGCGTACCTCTGGCCCGATTGTTCCATTTTCCTTTGGACCGCTTAGGACAATTTCGCCCGGTTTGGCCGGTTCGGGCCCATTTGTACCACTTGTCCCACTTTGTTTTTGGGCCCTTTGTGCTTATTTCGCCCGGTTCGGCCGGTTCGGGCCTTTCTGTCCCAAATGTCCTGAGCAACACTTAGCCAAATTCTTCCTCCTCCTTTGGCCGGATCGGCTTTTCGCGCCTTTCGCGTACTTCTGGCCCGATTGTCCCAAATGCAATTTGGGCTGCCTGGAGGCTTTTCGGCCGATCCGCGCCTTGACGTCCCAAATGTCCCAGTTGCTCCCTTTAGCAGGACTTAGCCAATTTTTTCACTTTTTTCTGAATCAACCTATTTGCCTTTCTGCCACCTTTGATGCATGTTATCGAAATTTACCCTGGGGGGGGAATTTTGACAACAGGTTCCTAGGCTGAAAATTATTTCTTGGAATATCTTGGTAAGGAGTATGTTGAGCCAATTATTTCTTGATAGTAATGAAATTATTCGCCAATTTCTGCACTAACTGATCAGAGTTGGCTCCCGAGGAGGAAGAAGAAGATGCTTTAGAATTGGAGGGTTCTCTTTTCAATTTTCCATACATGATAAAATCATCCTCAACGCTAATATTCAATTACTCCTCAGCCTCCAGATTCATGAGGTTATCTCTCCTTAATGCATAACTTACTTTAGGTAACTGGGCATTAAGGAAGAAACACTTCTAGATTTGATCTACATGATGGGTGTTCTGTGGAATTTTATTAATTAGCTTGTTGAATTTGGCCATGAACTCTCTCATAGGCTCATATGGTTCCTTCTTGATATGAGATATTTGAGCTAAAAGAGCATGCACATCTTCAGCAGGTTTGAAACGTTGCTCAAATTGAGTTGTTATGGTGGTCCAATTAGTAATCGACCCAGTAGGGAGATGATAAAACCAATCAGCAATATTGTCCTAAAATGTTTCCATGAAAATCTTGATAGAGACACCTTCTTTTTCAACCCCAAGAATCCCACATGTAACAATGAAGGCTGCAATGTGTTCACCTAGATACACTTTCCCGTCACCTCGGAATCTAGGAAAACTTTTCCTATTTCCCCTCAGTAACTCATGAAATGGCTGAGGAAGATCAAGAAGCCCAACCTGTTGTCCCCAAGGCAAAGGTGTAGACATATTTGGGAAGATTTAATGTAGGGGAACTGTAACTCCAGACAATACTAGAGCATGGAGGTTAGGACTAAGTTGTTCTTGAGGAACCATATCTTTAATAGGAGGTGTGCTTGCAAAATGAGCTCTCCTATTCCTTCATGCTGGAAGAAGATGGAAGTTTTGTTGCTATAGAAGTTGAAAATTATAATCTTCTACCCTGAGAGATTTCTTCCCACGTGTATACCATAGAGTCGACAAACCATAAAATAATTTTTAAATTTTCTTTTAGAAAGGAATGTGTTGGAAACGTAATCCCAAGTAGAGTAACCAAAAATTGTTGGTTTTTTTATTTAGCATGTTTATAATGACCCACAATCAAGGGATAGAAAGTCACTCCTCTTATGGGAGAGGTTCCCTTATTGAAAGCAAATAACAAATCTTACATTAAAATGTACAACTTTTATATTAATGAGGACCTCTAATACCTTGAAATTTTTTTATATGAAACTAGATTATCAATACAAAAGAATAGAATAACTAAGTAACGGGAAAAGTAGAATATAAAAGTACTTTCAGGAGATATAGATAGTAGAATATAACCTTATATTTATTGAGCAAAGGAAATACTGAATAGAATCATTCACATTCATTCATAAGATATTATTACATAGACAAAAAGTTCTAGAAATCACATCCATAAGAACACAAAGTTTGTTAACATAAAATATTAATGATCCACAAATTTCATATGAGCAAGAAAGGATAACATATGAAGATAGAGATGAGGAAAATTCTTGTGTATTGATTTCTTTCAATTCTATTTACACTTCAAAAGTATCAAAGTTCCTTTTTTTTACAATGGCATGGAGATCCCATTATATATCTTACAAATTATTTTAATCAAAATATTAAAGACTAATTAAGAAATACATCAATAGAAAGTCTTTAATTAAAATTAAATCAAAGGTTTCACAACCTTAAAATAAAATAAGTGTCTCAAGACACCAAAGTAGAAATAGCTGACTGAGGCCTAGAGGGGCCAAATGGCTTAAGAATTCAATGCCTGAACGTCTTCAATGCCTCAACTATCTCCATGCATTTTGGAATGGTAGTGTTGGAAGTGGCATGAGTCACACTTCTCCATATCCTTATCAATTTTTGTATTCTCCATAAAATTCTTTGTTGGCTTCAGTGATGGCTAACTGGAGAGAGCAGACATCCTTCATCTTTTCCTTGGTCATTGACTCTTCTTTGAACAAATATTCTTTGATGAAGGCATTAAACTGAGCCTTGATCTCTTGAATGGAAAAAGTAACACTTGTGGATTCATTCTAATTTTAACTGTGAACATATTTGAAGGTAGACAAAACACAAGCCTTTAAAGCTTCTCCTTTTTGCCACATATTGTTCATTTCTCCTAGTGCTTCTTCTAGAACCTTAATCTTCCATTCAACGCTGAAAATCCATGTTCTTGAAAGGTTGTTCTTGGATTCATCAAAGAATTTACTAGCCAACAAGATTTTCTAATCAGTATGCCCTATCAAATGGAGATCCTGAATACATTCACACCAGAGCTTTAATTCTTTGTTCAAGACATTGATTGCTACAGTCAACTTCAGCTACAAATTGGACACCTTCTCATATGATTTGAAGGCCTCCCCAATGAAGTTCAGTCCAGCTACTATCAAATCATCCATCAATGATTTAATGGCTTTCTCATAGGTGGTATATTTGTGAAATTCCCTGATAGTTTTAACTTCATCTTTATTGAGAAATATGGGAGGTGGAAGAGCAGCCAATGGAGTTTGATCCAAGACTTCATCTCTTGCCAATAATGATTTTATGAAGTTGGAAAGAACTTGGTTATGTTCTTCCAATTGCTCCATAGTTTTCTTTCCCTTCTCCACTCATTAAATGACTCTGGTTATGGTTTCTCTGAGGTTGTGGACCTCACTTTCAGGTGTGGATTCTCCCAATGTAACTCTTTTAAGCTACAAGTCAGAAATAAAAATATATTTTTCCTCCTTATCCACCTTAAGCTTATCTATCTCCATGAACTACTGACCTTTTGAATCTCTCACTATCCTAGATGTGGTCTTTGCTTTCTTTACTGGAGGAGGAGGAGTAGTACTAAGTAGAGCTACCACGACATCAAAATTGATAACTATCACCTGAGGAGAGGATTTCCATTTGTTATTAACAATAAAATGTTGAACCTAAACAAAGGAGGAAGAAGAAGAAGTAGGGGAAATAGGTTCAAGTGCAAGTGAACTCATTGCACTTAGTGGTTTTACTACTTATTTCTCTATTGGAGAAGTTGGCACAATTTCAGAGAGATCTTTGGAAGGAGTATCAACCCAACCAAGAGGTTCAGTCATTTGTTCTTCATTTTCAATCTCAGAAGCAATGAAAGGGGTTGTTTCTTTTCCCTGCATCTCTTCACTATCATCTTCACTTAGAACAATGACATTCTCTAGCCCAATAGGGAATTTTAGGCTACTCCATGAGAACTTCTTCAACTGGTTCTTGTTTAATTGTCTTACCTTTCTTTAGGTATACCTTCATTGAAGAAGATGAAGTAGACTATTCAAGAACCTTTACCAAAAAGGAAGGGGTAGATTTATCAGGTGCTTTCATGTTGGGTGTATGCTCCTCCTTCATAGGGGAGGAGGTTAATCATGAAGAGGATTTGGCCTTGTTTTCCTTGAAGATTTGCATCTTCCTATCAAACCAGAGTTCTCTTCTAACAATGACAGGGTTAATTACCTCCTTCAACTCATCTTTCTCTTTCAAAACCCAATTAATTTTTTCTAAAGGGGTGTGTTGAATAGACATTTCATATTCAATAGACCAAAAATCTTCATCATCATCTTCAAGCCTTTTAGGCACTTTATAGAGGTTGAAGTATATGACTTGTTGAAGAGACAATCTGCTGAAATATCTTCTTCTTGCCTCAAAATCATCTGCATAGTCAGCTCAGTAATCTTCAGTGTTGGGGTGATGATAGTAAACTATTCTGAGGTTGTCAAGAATATACCCTTTGATGTCAAAAAAAGTTCTAGATTTGAGGAGAAATTGTCCTATCAATATTGTGTGCATCCAAGGTTATCTTGCGTGTATAATTTCCCAGGGAGATTGGAAAATGAATGCCATAAATATTCTTATCTCTACAAATTTGGTGAATTTTATCCAGTTTCCTGCAAAGTTTGAAAAGAGCCATTTTATAATTTCAGAACATGGGAAGCTTTAGGGGTGCTCCCTCAAAACAAGCCAACCTGATATATGAGAAATTTTTGAATTAAGTGAAGAAGCTTCCATATTTAGATATCAAAGTCTTGGCTTCTTTAGAGAATCTCATGGCAGTGTTTCCCTCTAGAAGCCTTACAATGTACATGGTGAATGCATCAATAACCCTCCTAAAATTATGGTTGTTGACTTTGAGGGTTAACTGGGAGCAATATTCATATATAGGGGCATATTTCTTGTCTATAACAAAATTGAAGCCAAGCCATTCCCTGGAGGCCTCCAGGGTGTACATGAGGTAAGATATCATATAGAATGTTTGGGTTCTATGAACATTCTCCAATTTCTCTGTCAAATTCTCACAAATGATCTCGCTCCAATTCAAAAAAAATTACCCTCACAAACGATGTTGATGAAAGGAAACATCCAATAGTGAAATTCATTTATATAAGGCATCCCCATGATTCTAGAAAGTACGGTGATAATGTATGAGAGCTCCTCTTTGAAGTCAAACCTAAACAATGTTTTTGAAAGTCAAGATGCCCCTTTTTTAGGGTTCTTCAACTAGGATTTGGCCACCCTAGCTTTTTATTTCTTGCTGTCATGATTGAAAAATGCTTGTGCTTGGGAGAGGGTGAGAGTGTTTGATCCTTCTACTACTGGAATGCGTTGGGTGGTACAAATGGCCTCATAATCCAAGCATACAACCAATTCACCATGAACATCAATAAAATTTTTTTATTCAGGATGAAAATGGGCACCACATGCGAGCACAATATCCGCACATTGCACATAAATAGGAAATCCTGAAGCAAATGCAATCCCACTATCTTTGATCATCTGAGAAATGGGGGTAGAGCTATCGCATCACAATCTATTCCAGAAATCATCATGATCTAGATGCTGAGCTTCTTTTTCACCAATATTAGGTATAAATGTTTCTAAGGAATGAAGGTGTTTGTACCCTTGATATTGCATTTTAATTGTGATAGAGCTAGGAGGGAAAATATTTCAACGTAGTGAAAACACAGTCTCAAAATAATCCCTGCAAGAGAAGATATGGAAGTAGAGACACGAGCGGGCAACGACTTAATTTTTCATAAATACAAGTGAGGAGAAATAAGCAAGTAAGGTGAAAAATGAATGAATGGTTGTCCCCTTTAAATAACCATAAGGAGAGAGAAAATCATAAAAGCATAATTAATAGTCCTCGGACCGACTCAGAAAAAGGAAAAAGTGAAAAAAGTGGAAAACTTAGTCCAGACAGTTCATGGGACATTAGGATGTGAGGGACGCACAAAGCCAAAATACCCGATCCAAGAAGAGTGTGGAAAATTCAGGTTTAGAGAGCACAAAAGCTCCATGGGACATTGGGATGTGAGGGACACGAGGACTTGATTCAGCTGATGCAGGAAAAGTGGGTCCAAAGAGCACAAATGGTTCACGGGATGCGCGGACATGAAAGATGCCCAAACCCAAGAAATCCAATGATGCAGGTAAATTGGAAAATTGACGAACAAAAGACTCAGAAATACTTGGGAGTTGCTGGACAAAAATAGCCGATGAACCCGAAAAGTATTGTAGTGTGGAGAAAGTGGAAAATCAGGGAACAAGAGGCCTGGTCACACTTGGGACATATGGAACAAAAATTTCTAAAAAAGCCACACAAGCATAGCATTTTTAGAGAAAGTGATAAATCGGGGAACTTGGGGCCTAGAAGCACTTGGGACATGAGGGATAGAAATATTTGATTTACCCGCACAACACTAAAAAGACTTCAAAGAGTGAATTTTTTATATCTTTCCAAACTTCTTATGTTACGTAAACACTTCTAAAGGGGACCAACTCAAAATTTTAATATTTTGTCTTTCACAAAGAGGGGAATATTGAGGGTGAAAACATGCATAAAAAAATCAATACAAAAATAAAAAAGAAGAAACAATACACAATATTTAACGTGGTTCACTCAGTGTGGGCTATGTCTACTAAGAAATAGCCAATTTTCTATCACAAAGGAAATACAATGAAGATTTGCAATCTTCCACACCTTCTTGGATGTCATGTAATTTCTTCTCTACAAATTTCTCTTTTTTCTCCAAAGGAAAATTCTCTCGAATCTCAATTAAATTCTAAATTCTAAACCCTAGTTTTAAGGTTATATATGAATCTACAATCTTAGGGCACTTTAGCTATACAATTACAACCATTAGATTCACTTTACAACTAAATATCTAGATCTGATTCCTGTAACTTAATTATAATAGTCACACAAAGGAAACTGATGTCAGTTATCCCTAATTGATGTCAATTCCTCTTGCCTAACTGATACTAATCCATGGGTGACCAACGGTGGTTCGTTAACCGAAGTTAGTTACTATGTATTCTAGCAGGTCTACAAAATCATGCCAGTGAAGTGATTAAGCTCTATAACTCAGCAATCTCCTACTTGGAGATAATTTTTTGCACTATACCATACAACTCTATCCTTTGATCCTTTCCTTTGGCTTATTTCTCCCTCTTCAAGTATCAAAATCGAAGACCAATAGAATTGGAGTGTAGCTCCAACTTATCCTTTTCCAACAACTTTATTAGCATATCCGTAGGATTTTCCTTTATATGAGTTTTCTCCAACTTCATTTTCCCATCCTCCAATGCCTGTTGTATGAAGTGATATCTCAATTAAATTTGTTTCATTATTTAATGAAACATTGAATTATTTTCTAAATGAATTTCACTTTGACTATCATTGTACAATCTGTAATCTTCTTGCTCTTTTCCCAAATCTTCCATGAACCTTCTCATCCATATCATCTCCCTGTTACCTTATGTAGTTGTAACATACTCAACCTCTATAGTTGATAGGGCCACAACCTTCTACAATCTATAAATCTAGCTAACTTTCATGCCACCTACCATGAAAACATATCCATTGGTGCTCCTTTTTCCATCCGAATCACCATCCATGTTTGAATCCACATAGCCACATAAATAAGTATCTGAACCTCCATAACATAACTACATGACATATGTCCCTCTCAAATACCTGAGAATCCATTGGAATGCTTTCCAATTCTCTTTACCTAGATTAGCCATAAATCTTCTCACAACTCCCACTTCTTGTGCAATGTCGGGTCTGGTACAAATCATAGCATACATCAAGCTCCAAACTATTGAAGCATACAAAATTCAATTCATATACTCAACCTCCTTGTGTGATGTAGGACACTGATCTTTTCTCAATTTGAAGTGTCTAGCCATATGTGTACTTACAGGTTTTGAATTTTGTAAATTAAACCTTTCCAACACCTTATTAATATAATCCTCTTGAGACAAATAAAACTTCTTATTTTCCCTGTCTCTATGAATTTACATGCCAAGGATTCTCTTTGCAGCCCCCAAATCTTGCATATAAATGTGTGACCTAGATTTTTTTTAAGCTCACCAATGTCATGCATACTAAATCATGCAATAAGCATACCATCCATAGACAATAACAAAATAATATACCTCCCATTTCCAAGAATTTTGAAATAAACACAATGGTTAGATTCACATCTCAAATAACAATGCTCTTGCATGAAACTATCAAACCTCATATACCACTACCTTGGAGCTTACTTGATCCCATATAGGCTCTTTTTCTATATGTACACAAGTTTATCCTTACCCTTCACTTCATACCCAAGTGGTTGATTGATATAAATCTCTTCCTCTAAATCACCATGAAGAAATGTCATCTAGACATCAAATTACTCTAAATGCAAATCCTCTACTGCAACTAGAATCAATACAGTACGAATAGAATTCATCTTAACAACATAAAAAAAAAATTCATGAAAGTCAATACCTGATTTCTGTGTAAATCCCTTTGCTAAAATCTTTGTCTTGTATATCATATGTTCACCATCTTCTTCCATGATCTTTTAAACCCACTTGTTCTGTAATTCTCTTTTACCTGCTAACAACTTAACCAAACTCCATGTCTGGTTCTGCTCTAAGGAGTCCATCTCCTCATTATTTTCATGCTCCCACTACTTATGGGATATATCCTACATTACTTCTTCAAATATTTCTAGTTCACCACTATCAGTCAATAATAAATAAGACAAGGAAGGTGAAAATATTTATGGAGGTCTACTTACCCTTTTTAACCTTCTCACTGAGATTTGGGGTACCGGAGGCTCATTTTTCTCATCTTATAGATTTGTATCTACTTTTGACAGTGACTGATGTTGGTCACCTTCTACCGATGTCGGTTCGGATAGCCAACATCGGTTTGTTTCTTCTATAACCGACGTCGGTACAGGGGACCGATGTCGGTCAAGGGTAAATTGATATCAGTTATTGTGTAAACATGTAGATGTTAATTTTGAATCCGAGAGGTCATTTTCATCCATAAAATTCTCCATCAATTCACATTTGGGTACCAAAACTTTATCCCTATACATTCTCTTTTCATTCCAATCAATTTCATGACTCCTAATTATCTTAGAACCTTCAAAATCCCAAAAATGGAATCTGAAATCACCAGAGCCATAACCAATGAAAGTACATATTTTGGATTTAGCATCAAATTTATTTCTATTTTCCTTATCAATATGAACAAAATATTCTAAGCCAAATACTCTAAGAAAATAAATATCTACCTCTTTTGTAGTCCAAGTTTCTTCTGGTATTCCACCATTCAGTACACTTGAAGGTCCACGGTTAATCAAATAAACTATCGTGTCTACTTCTTCCACCCAAAACTATAATGGAAATCCAACATGTATCCTCATTCTTCTAGCACATTCCATGATTTTCCTGTTCATTCTCTACGTAACACCATTCTCCTGTGGTGTTCTAGGAACCATCCTTTCTCTATGTATTCCATTTACTAAATAATAACCATTGAAATCCTTATTGTAGTACTCACCACCATTATCAAATATAAGGCACTTTAACTTTGAATTTGATTCATTTTTAACAAGGGCTTTCCATCTTTTAAAAGTTTCAAAAACATCAAATTTATGATTAATATAATAAACCCATACCTTTTTTATGGCATCATCAATGAAAGTAACATAGTATTGGGATCCTTCATGAGAAGCTACCTGGGCTGGTCCCCACACATCTGAGTGTACAAGCTCTAATCTATGATTCTTATTTTTTGCTCCAACTTTGAGTAATCTCACTCTTTTCTTCTTTCCAAAAATAAAATGCTCATAGAAATCAAGATTTACATGTTTCAGATCTAATAACTCACCCTTTTCCTTTAAGATCTACATTCCCTTTTCACTCATATGGCCTAGCCGATTATGCCACATGCTTGTATTTGAATCTAAATTAGAAAGAACAAAAATGAATTAGTAATATAGGTATAAAAATACAATGATCCTACCTTCTTTCCTCTTTCTACAACAAGAGATCCCTTGGTAACTTTCCAAGATTTAGCTATGATTGTAACCATGCAACCAGTTTCACACAATTGTCCTACAGAAATTAGATTTATTTTAAGGCTTGGAAAATGCCTCACATATTTCAATATCCATGTGTTTCCATTTTGAAATTTAAGATGAACCTAACCTCTACTAGTAATATATCATGGTTCATCATCTCTTAAATAAACATGTCAAAAATGACCCTGGATATAATTTCTGAAATAACCCATATTAGTGGTTGCATGGAAAGAATCTCTTGAATCTAAAACCCATGACTCAATTTTACTATCCAAGGAGAGAATTATGACATATTGCATTACCTATTTTGTAGCAACATTTTCCTCTTTCCTAGTACATTCTCCTTTTTTTCCTTGAATCAAAAATCCTTCTTTACATGACCTTTCTTTCCACAATTCCAGTAGATTACACCTCTACCTCTAGATTTAGATTTACCATTATTAGAATTTGATTTCCCACTATTCTTTCTCTTAGATATCTCCTTCTTCCTTCCCCTTCTTTCTACATTTAAAGCATTCCTATATGATGATTCTCCTGTACTTTTCTTACGTATTTCTTCATTCAAGATTATACTAACCACATCATCAAACTTTAAAACACTAGTAGTAGACTTTGTATTACTAACAGCCATTACCAAGTTATCCCAACTATCTAGAAAAGAGCATGCTAATAAAAGTACTTTCAATTCATCCTCAAATGGAATAATAACTGATTTTAATTGATTTACAATAGAGTGTAAATCATTCAAATGACTTGATGTAGATCCATCTTCTTACATCTTTAAATTAAACAATTTTTTATCAAACATACTTTATTTGAAGCACTAGGTTTTTCATATAGATTTTCTAAATATTTCATCAAATCTACCATAGATCCAACTTTAGTAATATTCAAAGCCAGAGATGGTGCTAGGCTCAATCTTATAGATCTCAAATCATTTCTATCAAGAAATTTCCATTCTTCATTAGTCATCTTTGCAGTTCTTTCCTTCTCATTGAACGACAAGTATAAATGTTTCTGATACAGATAATTCTCCACCTATGTCTTCCATAATAGATAGTAATTACCATCAAATTTATCTACTCTTAATTTTCTTTATCCTCCCATTACTTTTCTCCCACTCAATAAAAAATCCCTTTGTGAGTAAATCTGTCAACACACATAACTCTCAAACAAAATGCTCTGATACCAGTTGTTGGGGTTAGCACACCGATTGTACAAATATATTAATTAGATATAAGCATAAAAGTAATCAATACAGAAATAAACAATAAGAAACAATACACAAGATTTAACTTGGTTCACCCAGTGTGGGCTACGTCCACTAAGAAACAACCAATTTATTATCATAGAGGAAATACAATGAAGATTTGAAATCTTCCACACCTTCTTAGATGTTCCATACTTTCTTCTCTACAAATTTCTCTTTTTTTCTTAGAAGGAAAATTCTCTCTAATATTAATTGAATTCTACTTCTAAACACTATCTTTATGATTTTATATGCATCTACAATCTTAGGGAACTTTAGTTATGCAATTACAACCATTAGATTCACTTTACAATTAAAGATAGATCTAATTCTTGTAACTTGGTTATAATAGTCACGCACAAGAAACCGATGTCGGTTATCCCTAGCCAATGTCAGTTCCTCCTTTGCTGACCAATACCATTCCATGGGTGACCAATGACGGTTCGTCAATCGATGTTGGTTACTGTGTATTTGAGTACGTCTATAAAATCATGCCAGTGAAGTGATTAAACTCCACAACTAAACACATAAATTGAAGTAGAGGACTACATCGCAACTAGTGTTAGATTTTCCATATTTTAAGAAGGTATTCCAAGTGGATTGTGATGTGAGTAAAATAAAAAATTTAAAAATACTAATTCAATAAGGGAGACTCATATCCTACTTTGATGAAAATTTAAATGATGCGATAAGAAGATATTTGACCTATGATAAAGAGTTCTATATAATAGAATAGTTACTAAAGAAGTGGAAGCATTACTTCTTAGGAAATGAGTTTTTTTGTACATTGATCATCAAGAGCTATAGTTTATTAATCACCAATATAATATGAGTGAAAGGTACATGAAGTGGGTAGAATTATGATAGATTTATTCATTTATGTTGAAATATAGAAATGGAAAGCATAATAATGTTGCAGAAGCATAAGTCAGAGAGTGTTAGTGTTGGTAGAAATTAGAAATGAAGTTATTGGATTTTAAGTAATGAAGGAGTTATATGTGCAAAGAAAGGATTTTAAGGAAGCATAAGAAGCATGCAAGGAGCCGATGTGTATGGATAGGAAACCATAGTTCAGTTATTTTATTTATGGATGATTGTTGTTTCAAGGAGAACAAATGTCTATACCACAAGGATCAATGAATGTTAACTTGATTAGGGAGAAGCATAATTTGGGTATATGAGATCACTTTAGAGGAGACATAAGTATGGTGCAGCTACATGAAAGATTCTATTGTCCAAAGATGAGTAAAAATGTGCACAAATGCATATAATGATGTAGGGTTTTCTAGTTGGCCATGGGGCACAAACAAAAAATAGGGTTATATCATCATTCAACCATACCAAGGAGACCATGTGAAGATATTAACATGGATTTTGTGTTAGGATTTCCAAGGACACAAAGATGAAACAAATCCATCTTCATGTTAGTCGATAGATTTTTAAAAATGGAAAATTTTATTGCATGCAAGAAAAACAGGGATCCATCAGGCACTGTGTAGATATTTTTCAATGAAGTAGTGTGACTACATGGATTTTGAGTGAGCATAGTGTCTAATAGGGATACCAAGTTCCTAGGTCATTTCTGGAGGACCTTGTAGAAGAAATTAGGAATAAGGTTAACTTATAGCTCAACATATCATCCAAAAACTAATAGGTAGATGGAAGTGATGAAAAAAAGTTTAGGAAATTGTTTATACATATTGGTAGGAGATAATATAGGTAAATGGTACATGATATTAGCACAAGTGGAATTTACCTATAACAATTTAGTTAATATGAGAACAAGAAGAACCCCATTTCAAATTATTTTTGGGAAAATTTCAAGATGATTCATATAGTTTTGTGAGGTAATAAATAAATAGAGCATAGAAGTGGATGAATATGCACACACAATACATTTTTTGAATTTTACATTAAATTCATTTATTGTGAGAAGAAACTAATCAAGGTTATAAGGAACACATGGATGAAATGTGTATATCCAAGGAATTTTAAGACGTCTGATTAATTGATGGAGTTTTTATGATAAGTAGGAATATTTCCCACTGGAAGTGTACAATAAGTTTATTTTTCAATAAAATAGGGCCATTCATAGGGTTGCAGTATTGAGCTTTTGTAGGCTTTTTATGACAACGGATCTAATCAACTATAGTATTGTTTATAGCTTTTATATTTTTTTAGCACACATCCAAATTAGGAAGGATAAATCAAACCCATCACATCCTAATCAAATTTGTATCATATCTTAGATGAAGGGTTCTAACTTCCAGTTCTTTCATGGTGGTAAATAAACAATAGTTTTACTTGGACCCATATTGATATATTTAATGGGAATAATTATGAATCTTTTATTATCATGATGAGGGAAAATAATATATTCACATGATGTATGGATTTACTGGAGAATGGTTCTTCATAACTCATAGAACTAGCATGCTCCTCACTAAGAATAATCACAAGGGTAAACACCAAATGGCATATTGAAAGAATGATATAAAAAAAGTATATGATAGGTCATGTTTTCTAATTTAGCATGTGAAATGATGAATCAATATTTCCACGTGTTATAGTAGAAATAAGATCAGAATTAGGCATGAGAGAGACCCCAAATTGCATATTAAGGTACTATAATGCATAATATTGCTAAGCTTCAAATTCTTAAAAATGATTTAAAAATATTGGTATATGAATAATTATTATCAAATAGATACATATTTTACAGATCTTATGGGTGTAGTAAATTAGATTAGGTCTCATGGTGATAGATTAGAAGATTAAAGGATTGAAGAAAAATCCTTGGGAGTGTGCTTATCAAGTTTGATTCAACGTTAGTTTCTATAGAAGATTCAAAATATGTATCACAATTATCTATAGATGAGTTAATTTTTTCACATCTATGTTATCCCATGAGAAATGATTAAATAGATCTTATAGTTCCTTCATGGTGAATGTTATCAACTCAAAATTTTTATATATCATAGTAAGAGGAAGGTCAGTTATAAGAATGACATAGGAAGAGATAAGTAGAGAGGAAGTGGAAGAAACAACACTTCAAATAATGGGGGGAAGAACAAATAAAATTTTCTACATTGAAATTGTAAGAGGATGATGTAGTAGCCACTACCACACTCATAATAAAAAGCTATGAAATCTCTTATGTCCAATTTAACTACTATGACTATAGAAAGAAGGTTTTTATTATAATGAATTTTTCATTTTATAAATACCAAGTTCTATTAGGAGGTGATATTGTCATGCACACTCCCCCTCAATCAAAACTTTGACAATCTAATTTTTTCATGAAAGTGAAAAAACTTTGTAGTACTCGGGGGCTTTGTGAACATGTCATCAACCTACTCTTCATTCGGCATGAACTTGAAATCTATCTCACCACTTAGCACCTTCTCATGGATGAAGTGTATATGTATCTCAATGTACTTCATCTTATGATGTTGTACCAGATTATGTGTAAGATATATGGTGCTCTGGTTGTCACAGAACAAAGGAACACTACCTTGATCCTTCATATTTATCTCATCAAACAACATTTTCATCCATAGAGCCTAATTTGTAGGTTCCATTGCACTTCTATACTCGGCTTCAGTTGAAGAGATAGAAACAATTGGCGGCTTTTTACTGCACCAAGTAATGAAACCTACACCAAATTTAAAAACATAACCAAAATTATATTTTCTATCTAATACATCAGCAGCATGATCTGAATCACAAAATCCATACAAGTTAGAATTTTCATCCTTATTATAATACAACCCATAATTGATTATTCCCTTAATATATCTAAGAATTATTTTTTTAAGATTCCAATGATCTCTATAAGGTTTTTACATAAACCTTGAATCAATTCCTACTACATAGGAAATATCTAGTCTAGTTATAGTTAAATAAATCAAACTACCAGCTAACTGCTTATACAAAGTAGGATCATTTTTTTCACATGCAAGTTTAGGATCAAGTTTTATTCCAACTTCCATAGGTTTAGAAATTGGTTTATAATCAATCATATTAGACTTTTTCAGTACATTGGTTGTATATTGTGCTCGAGAAACAACAATAGACTACTTATCTTGAAATACAGCCATGCTCAGAAAATGATGTAAGATACCTAAATCAGTCATTTCAAAGTATTGTTTCATTTTTTCTTTAATCTTACGAATTAAAGCAAGACTATCACAATTCATACACAAATCATCAATATATATACATACAACGATAATGTGAGAATCTTATTGTTTAATGAATATATCATTTTTAGAAGAACAATTAACAAAACCTAATTATTTTAAGAAAGCATTAATTTTTGCATACCAAGCTCTAGGAGCTTGCTTTGAACCATACAAATATTTTTTCAACTTAAAAACATAGTTTTATTTACCAGTTTCTTTAAATCCTTTAGGTTTAGACATGTAAATTTCTTCCTTTAAATCACTATTCAAAAAATTATTTTTCACATCCATTTGGTGGATTCATCCTCATTCTGATATTTAAAATTTAAGATAGAAATAAAATTCCTAAATCTTTCATGTATATTCAACTGAACAATAAACTAGATTAATTTTTCACTAATTAAGTCACAATTGCATCCATCTAATTGTGATTTGATATTTTAAATTTTGGACAAGAAATTAACTACCTTTTCATCTCCTTTCATAGGAGTTATAAGAAATTCTAAAACAAGTTTAATAATTTTAGACAAGTGCGTACCTTCATGCATGGATTATAATTGTTTCCATACATTACTATGATGTTTAATATTACCAATGTGTAGAAGATAATCATCATTCACATTGCGCATGATCATGAAAATGGCCTCCTGCGTATGCTATGATAATGCATTCATATTTTCTACATTCGCTTGATGACCGATGGGCACATGCTTAGTCCCTGAAATAATCGTATAGAATTTCCTCGTCATAAGTTCTTATTTGACCCTGATCTTCCAAATATTGTAATTAGGATCTAGGACTTATCAAGGCAAAAGAAACTGGATGCCATTGTCTTTCAAATTCCCTGAACCTGAAAAACATACCCCATTATGATATACAATGCACCACTGAGTTAGAAAAATATTGATCGAAAAACAACAATACCCATATTTTATGATTAAAAAACTTGTACTATTTCATTAAAAAATCAAGTATATATATATATTTTAAAATAACAGATTTTTAAAATCTGATCATAACAATATTAATAGAACCAGATCTAAATTTATAGATCTAAAGAAACTATTTGATCATAACTAAATCTATCATTAAAATTCATACTAAATAACTTCTCATAATCAAATAATTACCCACATTATAAAGGGATCTGGCATTATACCCTAGACAAATCATAAATTTTTTTTTACTATATAGAAGTGAAGATGAAACCCCTAAGAATGCACAACAACTTCAAATTTCTAAAAAGTGTTAATGTAGATAAATATCTGACCAACTTAAATTTAACATCTAAATGACTGTCATTCTACCTTATTTTGATTTGGCATGACATTCATTCGACCATCAAATTTAACACGGTGAAAATTGCCTATATATTTCCAGAATGTGAATTTTGCACGATTTTTTGGGTGATTTTACCTAAAATTATGTCAAATAATGTATCTGAATTCACCTAAATTTATCCAATTTATCAAATACATGCTAGTGAAAACCGAGACAGATTTATTTTCCATTTTCAAGCAAGCAAGTTCAGAAACATTGAGAAAACCAAAGAGCATTAACAAATATAAAAAATACAAAACAAATAATATGAATTTTAGTGCAATTAATTAAATAATTTAATTTTCTCTCGTACAACTATAGTGAAATTAAATTTCCTTTATCTTTTTTGTGAATTCTATTTCCTGGCATAAACTTCCACTTTTCGGGAATCGTTATTCTCTATACATACCACTTTTGAAACATAATTAAATAAAATTTTATTTCCAAAATTAAATAAATTTTTTGAAAGAAACAACCTTTCAAAGAATTTACATTAATTTTTCAAAGTTTAGAACAAAAGAAATATTCCATATAATTTTCAAATGTAAATGAAAGTAAGAATCATATCATATTACATCTCCCCCGCCCCCCCCCACCCCCCCCCCCCCCCCCAAAAAAAAAAATAGGGATTTAAAATTGAAAAACCCTAAAAATTTTACCAAGAGTTTCAAAGAGGGGACCCGATACTTTTAAATACCCTTCCGGGTTGGTTGAGAAAACCATTAAAAATTAAATAAAGTAAATACAATTTTTTTAATCTAATTTATTTGATTATCCCAAGATCTGTTACCATGTTGCAATTCGAGGATTCAAATGACAATGGGTTTAATAAATTTTAATATTAAATATTAATATATTATGTAACATTAAAATGAATAAAGAAATAAACATCACATTAATAAACTATATTTCATAGTAATTAAATAAATACTTAAAGAATGTAAATAGTTTATAGAACACTAGATTTATAATGGAAAACCCGAAGGTAAAAAACTACTTCGAAAATTAACCTTTATTATAGATAACCCATTTACATCTAGTAGAAACATGTTCCTTACTAACCGTAATCACAAGGGTAAAAACCAAATCAATTAATATTGATTTTTACACCTTTGATATTCCTCTGATATATCAAATGAGGACCCAACGTCCTTTTTTGTATGAGGTGATCAGGTATGTCTCCCGACTCACCCTTTCAACCAAGTCGGTTGACACATATTCCAAGGTTTGAATATTTAATAATAGACATATAAATATAAATATTATTAAATATTTAACCTGTATTATAATGTTGTATTATATTAATTAAGGGGTGGCTACCACACTTAACCATTATGTTCCAACATGCAAAAGATAGGGCTAAATGCATACAAGATAGAGTTGTAAGATCAATTAGATGTATCACCAATATTCTATGTGGAAGATTTGTATGAGTTTCATAAAGGAAGATAAATTACATGATTTAAAATTATTAAATCTTTATTAGAGGAATAAGATCAAATAAATAGAATAGTAACAAACATGATCTATCATTAAAGAGACAATCAAGTGTGAGAAATAGTGAGATAACAGTGACTTAACTTGTATTCAAATATCTAGGCTGATTTTAGGCTACAAAATGATTAGAATGGGTTGGATATGGAATGAGTAATATTCATCTGGAATATTGTAATCTAAAACTCCTTCAAAAAGAATGACCTAGAGGAGGACAAGACCACCTAGGTGCTAGTGTCCTGAAAAATGCGTTACTTCTAATATTTTCATAATTTGAACTTTTCTTCTTCATTTCACCCTTTGTGGAATCCACTTCACTATAGGGTTCTTGTGTCACACCTTCACCTACATCCAACACCTATATACCTTCACAAGGATAAAGAAAATATTAGATGAAACAAATAATGCACATGCTTGAGTCTAAACAACCTCACCGGTCACCCCAATGTGATTTTCACTAAGCACTGCACTATATTTTAGACCCTATGTATTTCCCGTGTGAGTGTGTGTGTGTGTGTGTGTGGTTGAATTGTGTCCCTTGAAGCTTGGTTTCCCTTGTTCCATGTGCAATAAGTTAGTGGATTGTAAGTACTTTCCCCCCAAGATGAATGCATGAGATGGAATTCAGAAATATCCCTTCCTATGTAGTGAATAATGCATTCCAAAATGTAGTTTTTGAATCTTTCTCTTTTCCCAAGTAGTATATAGTAAGTAATAACCCAAGTTTTCCAAACCCTAAATATAAAAAAATCATTTGTGTGTGCATATCAATTATATATATATATATAATTCCCTTTTTAAAATTTCATCAGTAACAACCAAAAATGACAACCCAAAGTAATAGGTAGTAATTTAGAAAAGATATAAAATTATGTGGCATTTCAAATTTTAGTTCAAGGGAGGGAAAAGGAAAGAATTTCCCAAAGTGGATAGTAACACCTAGGCACTTTTGTCCCTAGTTGGTGGCACTTTCTGGGATTCTTGGAGAATATAATATAAAATACAGAGCTAGGTCACATGTTTTCCAATATTCACAAGTAAAGTGGTCATTCCAGAAAAGTAATTAAAAATAATGTAGAAAGGATAATTTAATGTAAAAACAAAATAAGTATTGTTAATGTCTATTTTCATTGCTTAAGAATCATGTATATAATGACATACTTAGAGGAATGATGTAAGTAGTAAGTGTGTGATTTTGTGTTTACCGTTTCCCCCACTTTATGATGATGGATGAATATGTTGTAGCAAAAGTAGATAAGAAGAACTCAGCTTGTGGAGAGTCAAAGGGATTTATAACCGATAGCATGTCGAATGAGGATTGTACTTGATACCATGTCAAATGGATATTGTGAAATGTTTATCATAGAATCTAAGAGAGGATAATGATCCCAGGGCTAACCTTGTGTGCATACTAGAAATGATACTTGTATTTGTTCCTTGGATATTTCCTTTTCCATAGAATCTTGTGCTTGACATTACTTCTTGCTCCATTTTTTTTTTCCTTTTGTCAAAGTAAGGTTGGATCTAAATAAAAGATAAGTGTAGTCAATGCTCATGATAAATGAAATTTAACTTTCACTTAGAAAATGTGAAAATAAAAATAAGTTTTGAAACATAAGTGAATCAAAGATAGATTACACCTGAATGACATGAGATAAGATATAGAATTATCCTTATGTGTTTGTTTCCTTGAATATGGTTGGAATAATAATAAGGATTTAGGCGTCCTATCGCCAAACTAAGGATTCATACGTCTTGATTCTAAGGGAAGAATATTAGGATAGTTGTAGGATTTTTTGTCTAACTGTTAACACTTCCCCATCGATAATTTCCACAATAGATTATCATAAACCTAATAGAAACAATTAATAGATGACACATAATTATAAACATATCGATTTCCTACATATCCCCTAGGTGTCTTATTTGATCCTAATAAAATAAAGTAATTAGTTCCCTTTCTCAAATAATGTAAATTGTCAATTATTATTTTCCTAATGTACTAGATACTAGCCTGTAACTAAGTACATGTTGGTTTATTTTAGAGAAAATTTTCACTAGAAATGTGCTGATCCTGTACTATACACGTTTTTGTTCCCATGATAGAACCACCTAGGTGGGACACTAACACTCACTGTTCCTATCTATATTGGGAGCTTTTGTCCCTACTCTGATTTTGGCCCAAATTCTAATTCTAAATCTATTTTTCAGGTCTTATTTATTATGATTATGTTGTGTACCAATATTTGTTAGCGTTTTTAACTACTGAGAGGGTGAAATAATCACCTGATGATTATCCCTACTTATTTGGGGTATGTGAGATAAACCAATGCAAGTGTATCCTAAATAAGGAAAGATGAAACTAATGTGCACATCTGAAATAAAAATCCTATAGGGGAATAGGGAGTACACATTCTAACAACCATGGTGCATGCAAAACAAAAATAAATTCTATAAAAAAGTGTTAGTCACAAACAAACATGGGATGATGTAATAGAAATCTAGTCAAAACATATAATAACGTGGAAAAATACACATCAAGTAGCTAGTTTAATAAATTGGACACCACTCAGGATATCACAAGACAATCAAATCCTTTATGGTGATACAAGCAATCAAGCAATCAATAATAGGGTGAATCCCACAGAAAAATACAATAAAGACACAAACATAGACAAAAGAAAATAAAATCAGATAACTATGGTTGAAAGTAGGCCTGTAAGACAAATGCTACACATGAATCACCCATTAGCATGTTAGAAAATTTTAGAGTATGCCACAATGTATACATCTAAAAATAGTAATTAAAGTAGTATATGTTGCAATTATAAAACCTGAATATAGAGAAATAGGAAAGGTAAATGCCCCCAAGAGCCTCAGTGGGACTGGTAGGGAACAGTGCCAAACATCATACATCATGTGATAACCTGTAAGTAAACAAAATTCACCTAAATAGTACCATGTAAATGCACATGTGTGTATGGAAAAATGATAGACCATGTTATGAATTAAAGTAACATAGTAAGTGTTGTCATGATTTTTTGCAAGTGAAAAATTCACACCGGAAAGCATGACCACCATACCCTAAAATGAATTTTTTTACTTAAAGGTCATCTTGATCCCTCCTCCAAATCACCCTAACCCCTATGTCGGTCCTATCCCATCCTTCTAAGTAATCCAATGTGTTGTTACGTAATTTTCATAGCTGATATAGGTATATCCAGTCTATTCAAGCACTTCCAAAACAGGATCTTTCAAGAAAATATCTCTAAGAAGCTTAAGAAAGGGATTTTATCTAATCTTCTTGATGTTGGTACACCCCTTGGGGCAAAAAAAAGACTCAAACTCATCATGGAGGTGTATCAGTGAGATAAAAAAATTCATGCAATTTTTTTGGAATAATTTGGGAAGTTTCACAAGTTTTGGAGCAGTTTAAGTAAAAGTTAGTCCCGTAGGGCAAAGCAGTGCACAATGTAAAAACATGTCTTGGGATTTGGGAAGAAATTCCAAGAGCTATGTAAGGAGTTAGGATCCAAAAAACTATCATCAAAAATATAATTAATATATTTATAGGATGGTGGTCTCACTTATTTCTCAACACTTAGGTGGTTTTGTGTACAACCTATTTTTAACATGTACGACCTTTGATTCCGAATAAAAATCCTAGTTTTTAGGGTGTTTCAAGAAGAAAAAAGGTATTATACTATATCCATTATGTTAAAAATAATTTTTACATGAAATTCAATATAAAGAAGCATGTGAAAAGATTTTTGGGAGATCAAGTTATTCGCTCGATAAGTTGCTCTCCAAGGTATGTTTGAGAAGTTAGTCAATTTTTAGGCTTGAAAATTGGACCAATTAGAAAGTGGTACAATTTTCTACACCAATCATTCAAAATATTTGGTATATTTGGTGTGCACAAAAATTTCCCCCCTCCTATTTAAGCCTTTGGATCATGATATGACCATATTTAAGATCATTTTGCTAGTTTAAGCCCCCATCACTGATTTTGAGCCCCCAACTCTACCCAGTCATGTAGCACCACGTGGCCCAATGGGAAAGGGGCACACTTTTTTGCACCAACTTTCCCAAATTTTTGGGATGGTTGGTCCCCCCTACAATTTTATCCCTTAATCATCCATGTGACCCAAGAAGGTGACTATCATACATTTTTCTAAACCTCCCTCTCTTTCTCAACAACAAATCATATTGTGATAAGTGGCCTAATGGGAAGGGAGTGTAATATTTTGCACCAAGCATCCCAAATTTTTGGGAGTATTGGGATAATAAATTTCACTCCTTCCCTCAATGAATAAATTTGCAACTTTTTTCAATTAAGTGCTGCTTCTTAGTGTTTCCACTTCCGCATGCACGGGAAAACTATGCTACCTATTTTTTCTTCCTTCCTCCATTTCTTCCACTTATTTCCCTTTTCTATTTCTCATTTTTCCATCCTCTCCCCATTTTTTCAATGCAAAAAACCAATCTTTTTTAGCCAAACCCATGTCCCTTTTCTGTCAAAAACCCTCGTTGGCAAAATTGAAGAATTGTTCATAACTTACAAACCGAATAACAAAATACTACAAAACTTGGGGAATCTCTTCCTCTCCAAGGCATCTTGATGCTGAAAAACTCCAAATTTCAAAAGGATATTCATATTTTTTACGGTGTTAATTTGAATATTCTGGCCCTAAATTGTTCTTCTACCATTTATCGTTAATTTGAAAGGCAGTTTGACTTGAAATTTCGAACGAAGGCTCAAGAACAAAAACCTAGAAGGAAAATGAAGTTTTTTTTCAAATCGTGAATAGGATACCATCTTCCAAAAATATTAAGTGTTTATGGTTTGAAATTATATTTTTATTAACTTTCCTAAAACTAAAAAAACCTTTAGCCAGGAAAAACACTGAAAATCAAAGAAACCAAAAACTAGGGTACATGGGCTAAAAATTTTTTTTAAAAAAATTAACTTTCTAAAAATAAAAAATTTCTTCAAATTTCCCCTAAAACATCTACAAACATGATCCAAACACGATAATAACCTCTCAATGCCAGCACCAAGGAAAAAACATAACCCTTCCCAAAATAGCGACTCCTGAAGCCTAGGGTCTAAAAATAGTAAGTTTTAGTTTTAAGCATAGGAAGTTGCATATGGTTCCATTTTCACTCATATTTCTACTTTTTATGATCCTCACTAGATTGTAAGATGATATCAAGGATCAAAAAAATAATTGAGAAAATCATATTGGTCTTGGGAACATCGTCCTGAGTTTAAGTGTGCTCAGAAGGAAAGCAGTGCATCGTAAGGTGCATTAGATGGATCCATCTTCATCACTTAGGGATATGGGTAATTCAAAAATAAGTTAGTTAGGGAGATTTAAATTATTTAAAGTGGTTCATCAATTAAGTATCAAGGAGGAACATCACAAGAGGTGTCTGTGTCAATCTCAAGATCACATTGGGAAGTCCTAAAACAATGTTTTTCAACACTCACTTCATGACCTGAGATGTCTAAGCATCATGTAAAAGGATTTAAATTATGGTCATCACTAGTGGGAAAAAAATTTTCAAAATGAACTTCACCAAATCTTTCTGGCGAGTACAGAAGTGAGGCTATGTAGCAGAAGTCATCTGAGATCAGTTTTCATCCTCAAACTTCTTCAACATGGACTTCAGTGAACAACGCCTATGGTCATCAAGGTGATCATTCAATAGTGTTTTTAAACACTCAGTTCAAGGTGTATTTACATCATTCAAATGATTTTTCTCATGGTGAAAAAATTTAATAGATCTAGAGTTCACCACATTAGGACATTTCATTATATTAGTTAGGCAATGAGGCGAAGGTGGTAAGGCATCATCTTCATCAGCATTCCTTCTTCCTTCTCTTCTTTCATTCTTCCTCCTCTTCTCTACACCCTTTTATAATTCTTCATTGTGAGAAATCTCTACATTTTTCTTGTTCATTAATGTGACTATAGGCTAAAATGTAATAAATCACCCTTAACTAATAAAAGGGGACTTAATTTTATTTCCTAGGAATGTCAAAAATCACAAGTGGAAAGGAAAAATGAAAGGTCATATGGGGGTAGATGAAGATTTTTTTCTTGGTCTATATAATGTAATGTCATACTCTTTCTTAAAGGGTTATCAATTTTTGGCACTCAAGAGATATTTTTTCAGCAAGGAAAAAGAGATATAATACTTCCACCTTTCCTATCTAATTTTCCTCTATCTTCTAAGAATTGTACAACTTGTGAAGATGTCAATAGAGAAAGGATTTTCTTATTTTCATGATGCATGAATGTGTGTAAATTTTTGTGCATGGTTTCCTCTCGTCATTGATGTTATAAAAATGGTTGTTTCTTTCCTATAATTTGTGAATGTAAAACTTCTAATTGACTTTAGAAAGAATCTTATTTTCTACTTAAAAAGTAAATTCCCCATACCTAACTTATCACTCCCTTTCCCCCATCTTTCAGAAAATTCCTCCCTTGTAGTTCATTACAAAAATTTGTTGTGGGTACAGTGGAATGTGCCTGTTAAATCCCTGACCCCTTGGCCAACAACATGTTTCCCTTTTTGTCCATTCACAATAAAGTTGATTTGTACCACACAAGAAAAGGGACCTAGAGTCCCAAAGCGTTGGCAAGATAACCACAAATTTGTCTACATGACAAATTTTCTCGCTAATAATAAATAATTTGCAACATAGCATATTATAAGGAAGTAAGAATACATCTTATTATTTTTCAATTTTTGTAAATATTTGAATGATTTTTAATTATAATATAAAATACAATGACTAGGAGAGGGGAGCAAGGTTTCCCCTAGTTTATGTGTGTAAAGTGAGGTCTTTGTAGGTAAATGTTCCCTCAATAGTCGTTTTTAAACCTAGAATAAGAGTGCACCATTGGGTAATAAGAAGGTATAGTATGCCCCTAAAGTGTGTGGATATTGGAGAAGGATCCAAATAGTGGTGCATTTGGATGATATAGAAGCACTTATATATATTTGCAAGTAAATTCCCCTTATAACCGAGGATTCTGTTCATCATAGGAAAAAAAATTGATATGAGAAGGAATTTTAGATTGATTAATGTGAAAATACCCATAATCATCAGGGATAAGGAAATCATCATCAACATGAAAAATAAGTAGATATTTGGCCTTAGGATTTAATCAAGATTTTTTGGGGGAAACATAGATATTATGTTGCATGTTTCTCCCAAAATATTTCTTAGAAGTATACTTAGGATTTGGCCTATATGAACCCATTCCTGTGGAGATCCATAGATCATAAGGTAAGTCATTGATACTTATGTTGTGATAATCTATCTTGATTGGTTATGAAGGGGTAGGAATTCTTGTATAATCTATGATTGTGTTTCCCTTAGATTGATCTTGTGGTGGCTCAACTAAAATTGAAGGCATTTTTGTGTGTGATGAATCAACTGCAATTGATAGTTCTTTAGTTTTCACAATAGTATGATTTGATTCTACTCCCGTGGTTGGAACTTCTAAAAAAGGTTTGGTATTTTTATTATCTTGTTGAATGGATGGATATGATAATATTAGAGAAATTGCATCATTCACTATTACATTATATTCATTATACATAGATGAATCAGCTTTAGGAACCCATCAAGATTTGTAAACTTGAGATGAATGTGTAGTAGAATGTTGTATAGAAACTTAAAAAAATCCCTTACTCAATTTGTTAGATTTTTTGTTGTAAAGCATATAAATAATTATCATGATGTCCATTAATTCCATGATAATTACAAAATGGTTTACCTTTGAATTTTGTAAGACAATAGTGAGGGTAGAATAAGTAGGTAAAAAATTAATTAACCTCTTATCTAGTAACTCATATAGGATGTTAAGTTGTGTAGCATTATTTTCAAACCGAAGAGGTTGATCTCATGGAACATACACATTTCTTCCTCTAGGTGGGACTTTAACTTCACTTGTATAATCACATTTATTATTTTTATCAAATTGCATATCCTTGAAATTTTAAATAAGATAACTAATATGTGCATTGTAAGTATCCTTGAGGTGTTGTGCGTCATCCTTGAGAGATATAATTGTAGTATTCATGGCTTGAATTTTATCCTAAAAGGCATAGTGAAAATATTGAATAGAGTCTAATATGGCCTTATGGAAGGTGTCATCATTACTAATAAAGGGATATGAAATATGACTCAAAATTGAATTCACATGAGAAGGTTTCATATTATTTTAAGCTTACTGTGGGAACTTTGATTAGAGATTATTGGGAGAGAACTGATTGGGGTTGGGCTTGGAAACATTTGGAGTGGGAAGGTGAGAATGGAGATTATTAGGAAAGTATTAGAATTATGAATACTAATTTGATTGGGTTACATATTCCTGTAGTTTAGAAAGTGGATGAGTTGGTATGGTCTTTAACTAAGGATGGTCAGTATTCGGTCAAAACAGGGTATGGAATAGCAAGAGACTATCCTCCTCAACCTCTTTGGAAAAATATTTGGGATAAGAATCTTATTCCTAAGGGAAACTTATTTCTGTGGCATGTCATTTAGAATAAAATTTTAACCATTGACAACCTACAAAGGAAAGGTATGATAATCCCTAACAGGTGTGTTTTGTGTAAAAATGATATAGAATAGGTTCAACATCTTTTTCTTCACTTCCCCTATTTATGTAGGGTTATGTCTCATGTTATGAAAGTCTTTCATAATTTTTGGATCTTTCCAGAGACTTTTTTTATCTGGTATGAGCAATGGACAAGTCCTTTTGTTTCTCTAAATCTCTCAAAAGCTTGGAATTTTGTGGTACCCCATTTTTTATGGGGAATTTGGCTTGAAAGGAATAGTCATATTTTTAGGGGAAAAAAAATATCTCTGAGGGTGGGGAGTGGTATATTAGTATCTTTGAGAAACAATCTCTCTATTGTGAAGATTAAAGAGAAAAGGGGTCTTCCTAATCATGAGCAGGATATTTTTCAAGGTTTAGGAATTATTGTAAAGAAAGCTTCTCTAGTGAAGGAGATGGGCAGAAGAAGTGCTAAATGGGCTAGGAAAAATGAAGGATGGATGAAATTAAAATTTTATGGAGGTGCTAAAGGGAGTATTGGTTTAGCAGAAGTTGGGGGTATTATTAGGAATGATGTGGGTGATTTGGTTTTAGCTTATGCTAAACCTATTGGAAGTAAGTAAAATAACTATGTTGAAGCTTATGCCCTTTTAATAGGGTTGCAATGGGCTATATCTATGTAAATTAAGAAAATTAAGGTGGAGGGGGACTCTTTATACATAATAAATGTGATGAAGGGCCTAGCTAAACATCATATAAATATATACTCTATTATAAGGGATGTAAAGTCCATGGTTATAAATTTTGAGGCCATTCTTTTTAAACATGTGTTTCGGGAAGCTAACATATGTGTGGAAACGTTGGCTAATTTTGGTGGTCAAATTCATAATGGAAGGTGGTGGCAGGATGAGGTGGAGCTGCACCAAAGTAAAAAGGACATGATTTATGCTGAAAGACAGATCCGAGTGTGGGAATAGGATTTGTGACTTCCAAGTAATTATTTCATATTGAGTGAAACCAATCGATCAACTCAATATTTGGTTTAGGTTGGGCTGGATTGATTATTTAAAGGTATGATTCAATTTTTCTTGTAGTTTTTTTCAAGTTTGGTTCAATGGTCTAATAGTAATGGGTAGAGCTTAGGTTAGGGTGGAGCCTTCCTTATCAACTATTTTGGAAAGAGACTCGTTTATTTGGGATATTTTCAAAGAGGGGGGTATTTCTTATTTTATTCAGAATCTAAGGGGTGTTGATGAAATTATTTCATGGGATTTTACTTTGACATGGGATAATGGTTTAGTTTCTATGAGGGGGATGAGATTTTTGGTCTCAGAGGAGCTTATTGGTAATGTGACTAATATGGATTGTGGGGGAAGTAAAGTTTTCAAAGACAGGTCTTGGCTTCAAGAAGAAGTGCGTGTTTTTATGGAAAGTGATGAAAAGATTTGTTTCATGGAGGATGGTATTGCTTGGAAATATATGCCAGGGAGGTGGGAAGAAATTTGTTTTTATATCATGAAGTACATTACCTTGGATGGGAGGTATAGGGATTTGCATTTGTAGAACTTAATTCTCTTGAATCATTTCTGAAGAAATAAAAGGATGAGTATTCCCTTTTAATTTTTAAATTCATTGAGCTTGTCAATTAAAAATTATAAAGAGGAGAAAACATAGCTCCTTCTACATCAAGGGCTTATTTTATTGTTGGTTAAATTGGGTAAACCAATTTTACATCCTAGGGGGGCTGGTACGCATTTGGGGAATGATTAGGAAGACTATATTTCTCTTGCGGATCGAGGTAAGCTTCTAAAAATGAAGGAGAGAGCGGCTAAGGAGTTAGATGCGGTGACTGCCTTAAAAAACCTTTCTGGGGAAGCGGATGAGGAAGGTTAGGGGGAAAAGAATACTTTTGTATTTTCCTTGCTAATAAGATGGAGGCCCTTGAGGAATTTGTTACTCAAGTCAAGGCCCAAAACCAAAATGTACTACAGGGTCTACAAAGGACGAATGTTGAGGTAAATTTTTTAGGGAATAGGGTTGAGACCCTTCAGGGTATGGTGGCATGGGATAAAGGAAAAAAGAGGTAGTTGGTTAGCAGTTCCTCTGAGGATGATGATTTTCATGAGGGTGTAGCTGGTCCCAGCTCATAGACTAGGGACAGGGGTGTTTAAGTACTTTGTGTTGATCTTATGCTGACCGGTCTTTTTTGCTATTGGTTTTTTTGTTTTCGTTAGGCTGTGTGTGGGTCAATGTTTTGTTAACTTCAGGCTTCTTTGCTGGGGTTTTTTTATAGATATTTTTGTTTTCTCTGGAGCTTAATTGTAATATCATTTTTTAATGGGCCCTTGGAGCCTCTTCTCCAACTATTATCTATAAAAAAAATATAATTAGGGATTTGTATTTTTTTAACTACTTGTGTGAGAGTATCTCTACATTATGGGTGTCATTGAAGAAAATGATACAATGAGAATTGAGAAATAGTGGCATGGGCCATGATGGAAGAAAATAAAAATGAGAGAGATAACCCCAACCTATATAGAAAAGTATATAAAGTGATGACAATTAAGAGACCAAAGAGTGATGTTAAAAAAATAATTGTTTTCAAATGAATAAATTTCCATAACTCGAGGTATATTTTTAATTTTTTAAATAAAAGGAGATAAATTCGAAACTTATATATTGAAAGAAAAATGTTGAAGATATTTTCCCAAAAGTGTATATTTTTTAATTATGCCTTGCTTAGTAAAAATTGTAATTTTGAATTTCTGGAAAATGTTCTAAATACTTATGGTAAACAAAAATGTATTTTCGTTACATATGTAAGAAAAAAAACTCAGAGGAATTTAAAAATAGAGTTATTATGCTTGAGATATGAAACAAACAATGATTTGAAAATTATAAGCCCTGACAAGTGACCAAAAGGGTAGGAATAATCATGAAACCCTAGGAAAAGGTGTGCATATCATATTTATGGCATATGATAGATCAAAATAAGGCATGAATCTGAATGAAACTAGGTTTTGGGTTTAGAGGGTAATAGATTTGATAATTGGCATGCAAGGATCAGGTTTACTAAATGATTTAACAAAATTACATATTTCTCATAGGACTGAGATAAAATATATATCACAGTAAAAAATAAGATCTATCATGGAAGATATTTTTTGAAAAAAAAAACTATTTTTTCAAGGGGTGAAAAGATAGAAAAAATTATTGAATTCAGAAAAGGTGGCGAAAGAAATAGCGTTATATCCCAAAGTTCAGGTAAGAGGATTTAAGAAGGTTGAGGAGATCAGTCACATAAGTTGACCAGGGGTAGGATCAAGGTGAGTTCTATAATTAATAAGATGTTTTAGCAGATATTCAGAAAGTTGAGGTTATATTTAAACAATATCTTAAGGAAGGGATAAAGATTTTGAAGAATCGATTCCTAATCACTAAATTTCCAGTAAGACGGCTCTCTACGAAGGCTATCATTTAGTGGTGTAGTCACCAGTGGCGAAGTAGGATCAAAGTAATTTTTTTCCCAATGGATTATTCTGAATCCTTTTCCAAAGTGAAGAACATAAGAATTAAGACTTCTTAACAAGGGAAAGGTTAATGGGATAAACAGGAATTTACCTTCAACCTTCATTTCCCAAATTCGATGCATACTTAGCTTTATTGAGGGAGAATCTAGTTTGGATTAGGATTTTTATATTTCCTTTGGAGTATTGGAAACTAGATATCCTCTCTAAATTTTTTAGTAAGGTAGGAAAAATATTAAGAATCAATCCTAGATCCTTGGATGGAACAATGGGATCCTTTTATAGGGTATGTGTTTCAATGGATCTTTTGAAGGATATTCCTCATTATTTCTCCATCAAATCCCCCTTAGGTGAATGGTTTTAAAGGGTTGTGTTGGCAAAATATTCTTTTGCAAGAAAAATGAGTGGTTTTCACCATTATTCATAGGGCTCCCATTTATTGAATGCAATGACTAAATAAAATGGTGGGTGTCCATTAGGGCAGGGATCACATGGGAATAATCCAGTAAACGTGTGGGAAATTTTTTATACATTATACAAGGGAGGATTTATTTGAATAGATGTAAGAAGAGATGGGGAAATGGAGAGAGGGGTTTAATGTTGTGAGTAGACTTACAGATTTCACACACATTAAATAGAGTAGGTCCACATTCAATAGGAATAAATCAACTGCGTAACCAATAGAAACACTAATAAATCAGAGACACAAAGTTCCATGGATTCATTAATCAAAGACACAAAGTTCCTTCTTGGTTATACAAGATTACAAAACTTACAAAGTTGAAAAGTACAGAGAGTAGATGAATATAGGAAAGGGCATAGAATAATGTAGCTTATTTCTTGTAGTAGTAGTGATACAAAGCTCAATAACTAAACACAATTAGTAAATGATAACCATTCAAAATGGAGAATCCATCCCAATTTATAGTTTACAAAATGTCTCTTCCTCTCCCCCATGGGAATTTTCAGCTCACCACCACTTTTTAAATTTCACATTCACTATAACACCCCAAACTTAATGCATTCACAACGTTGATATAACATGGCTAGGAATTGGGTTTCTTAGTTAGTTGATTTATGGTTATACTCATTGAGAGCAAGGTAATTGTGAAAAAGTAACGACTTGACATCAATAATGTAAGTGGATATACATTTTTTAATGATCAAGTTAATTAAAAATGTCTAAGTCTAATGATGATCATCAGCTAGTTATAATATTTAATATTTATAATTATATGTATATATACATGTGTGTGTAAACATATATATATATATATATATATATATGTATGTATATATGTATGTATATAAATATGTAAACATATATATTACATGTTCTAAGTTTTATTAATTTATTGCAGGTCCACCATTTGGTTATATTTTTTAAAGGTTTAATTGGCATATAGAAATGCTCTTTGGAACACCTTGGGTAATGTTTAGTATCTTGGTAATTGACCACTTATCATAACCATTGTTTAATGTTTGGTTTAGACTTCAGTCATGGAACAATTTGCATAAAATTTAGTAAGTTGAGATTTTTTGCATGCAAGGTTTATGGTTTTTGACCACGACGTGGAACTAGTAGTTTGAAGGGAATTAAATGAGGTAGGTTCCTTGGGAATTAGTATCTTCTCTAAGAATATAACCATGTTATTCGACTACCTCCATTATCATTATTGAATTTTATTTGGTTTTGGTTCTTGTGAGTTGGTCTTGGAGCTTTATATGAATATTTTCATGGTGGACTAATTTTTGGAAGCTTTTATCACCGCTTTGATGGTATATTTTGTATTTAAATATATTTTTCGAATTTTTATGGGGTTTTTAGAGGCATTCGATTTGTGAGGATTCAAGGAAGTTTGAACAAAAGTAAAATCAAACATGGTCTCTCTCTCTCTCTCTCTCTCTCTCTCTCTCTCTCTCTCTCTCTCTCTCTCTCTCTCTCTCTCTCTCTCTCTCTCTCTCGCATTATTTGTTGTTATTATCATGAAACAATGAGAATACATTTTTGTTTTTGTAAATCTAAATTAAAATAGAAAATAGAAGGAATTGTTTTGTTGAAATCTATTTTCTTTTTCTTGGTTAAAAGAGAAATTTGGAAATAATGATATATGTTGTTACATCTCTTTAAAGCCTTGTTATCATTTTTCTTGGAAATAATTCCTTGAATATATTCTTCTATAAAATATGGAACTTATCTTTGTTTATTGTGAAAGTTTGGAAGGAAAATAAGGAAAAAGTTTAACAAATGATATGGGATTTGTTTGTAAATGTGATATTTGGATGTGCATTCATTTTGGTGATATGGGTAATGTGGAAAAGGGAAAAAGGGGAACTCCATTTGATGTCAGTTAATATTATCAAACTACATAGGTAAATGTATTAAGATTGAGTTAAATTCATTTATATGGGTAATTTTATGTTTATACCACTCTAATAGAGCTTAGTTGTTATTAACTATAATTAAGTTCTTTAAAACATGAATAAACTAAACTTTCTCTCTCTTCTTGAGCGTAATCAATTTGGGTATTCATTAAATACTTAAAGTTAAAATTCATTTTTGGTATTTTGAGGTCTTGCTAAATATGGAGGGTTAATCACAATCCATATCGATCTTTTTTGTATTATATTTTTTAAGCTCATATTGATCTTGCCATTTAGATGGGTTTTATAGACACCCCAAAATTACATACCTATTCCCAACTTGTCCTCAATTATTCACATCCTGTATGAATGATTAATTTAATTAATTAATTCATGCACATTCACCTTTTGGGATTACTTAAATTAATTCCTAACATGTGTCATCTAACTTAATTAACATTTATTAAATAAATGGTTAGTTAATTATCTCACATTTTATAGCTAATTAAATTTGTTATTTAATGGGAAAATACATCTATGTTCCTAGTAAACTGCCACTTGGACTCTATTTTTTACCCCACTTAGACTCCACTTCACCATCCCAATAAACCCCACTTGGAATCCACTTCTATAATCCTAGAAAGGTGTAGGAAATGAAATTGCACCTATAACCACATTTCCTTCAATAAATTCCAAATGTCCATTACCCCTTCAAATATGTAATAAGATAGACTAAGTCTACTTGCTATTATAGGAAATTACAATTATTAACCTGAATCTCTCTAAAACTATGATCCACTTTACATAGCCTCACCCTCAACTATAAATGGCATGCCATTACTTTGTAAACTCATTCCTATAACCTTATGCAAATTATAGCCAACTTCTATCAATTTTCCACCCACATCCTTTTTCACTTCTTCTTTTGGTATTGCAATCCTACATTTAGAGAAGTAATCAAAAGCACCCAAAATTATTCAAATCTTAATATTATATAACTCCAAGTGCTTCACAATCTTCTTCAGGTTTAGAAGAAGGCTACAATTGAGGTTTTTTTTGTGTTTATTTGCTTACTTTTACTTTGTCTGTATTTTTTATTTCTTACATTCTTGCACGTTCGGTGGGATAAAGGGGTTTTCTTGATTGTCAAACAATGGCAACCTAAAATTAGTAGTTTGAATGTTGTAATAACCTTATTTAGAGATTGTCCTACAAACAAAGGTTAGAAATTTTTCCTACCATGAAAAACACACAAGAAAAACATAAAAAAACCAGCAAATAAATGTACATTTCTGATTTTTAAGATCATTTATACAAGCACGAGAAAAGACCATGTGTTTTTTTATTGCGATTAGCTTCAAAATAAATTACAAAACATAATGAAAAACCCTTCAAAAAAATTTAATTATGTTTAAAATTCCCTAAAAATTAATTGAATTGAACGAAAACATCAAATAACCCTACATTAGAAGTTTCAAAGTTAGTCTACTTAATTTAAATGAGAAAACATTAGTGGTTAGAACCTAATGTGTAAATAAAAATTTAAAATTTAATTTAATTAAGTAAAATAATTAATTTAATTTAAACTAATTAAATTAATTAAATTTATAATAAAATAATTTTATCCTAAAATAGGGACTTGGCTTACTTCAAATAACTAAAAGGCTAAAAACCCTAAAATGTAAGTCTTTTGTGCATTGGGAGGGTAAATTGTGGGTTCGACTCAAATGAGTTGAGGCTGAGTCAATTTGTGTGTGTTTTTGTAGGGTTATAAGGGAATATAGAGGGGGAACTTGGCCAATTCGGTAGAATGGCGAGGTTGATGGATTGGGTGCAGGGTTGAATGGAGGGATCACTTAGCGAGCAAGGGTCTGGTTCATCATGACGGCTAGGGTGAGGTATCTCAGTTTATGAGGTTAGTGGCTTATAGGGTGTTCATCTCAGATGGGAAACAACAGTATTAGGGTGAGGAGATAGGGAATGGAGATTGGGAATGGTTTTGGATGCAACTCAACATGGAAGCCAACACAATGGGGACATGACAGAGGGTTAGCGGATAGTCAGTGGAATAGAGAAGATAGGTGAACAGGATTGGATCTCAGAAGATAGGATATGGGTGGACTTTTTTGTGGCATAAACACAACATAGTGGCATTACGTTAGGGACTTGGTGGTAACACGATGGGTAGTATATGTGGGGTTGATCTAAGGATGGAGTTTCAAACAGATGTTTATATGTGGCTCATGGGGTGTAGAGGAGCTTGGCTCGGCAAGTAACTCACCAAGTCGAGATGGGTAGAGAATGAAAAGGATCCAGGCTTGACAAGGGGAAAGGGTTAAAGTGGCAAGCAAGCAAGGATATCCAGAAAAAGGTAAAGCTCGGTGTGGAACAAGAAGTATCTTGAGAGGGAGTGTTGAGCAAGTAGGGAGGAAAAGGAGAGAGCTCAACTCGAATGAGTTGGGGCTGAGATGGGTAGTGAGGAGAGGTGATCTATGAGATAGATGTAGGAAATGAGGTGCATGAGATAGAGATAACTATAGATTTATTAGCCCTTACAAAATTTAACTACTGCTAAAGAATTTACCACTTTAGTAAGAAAACACCTAATTGTAAATACTACTTTTATTTTAAATTTTATTTTTTTATCATAACTTGCAAGAAACATTTGTAAAAAATGTCAAAAAAACATTAATAAGTAGTTAAAAAAATTATTTTAATGATTTTTAGAAATTTTTACTTCAAATTTACAACAAACCTACAACCTGAATAAGCATCACCAAAATAACAAAAACATTAAAGTGAGCCATACTAAATAGTAAATGGTAAATGATTAATAAAATGTGTGGAGTCCCATCGGGTGTGCCAGAATGTAAGTAATGAAAGCTACAAATAAAATAGAAATAAGAAAATAAACATAGAGATAACCTCAATTACATCCTTCTTGCAAACCTCACGAAGATTGCGAAGCACTTAGACTTGTAGAATCTTAAGATTTAAATAATTATGGGTTCTCTTAATTAATTATCAAACTTTAGGATTTTAATACTACAAGAAGAAGTACAAAAGGATTGTTATGTTTGTGGAGCCTATTTTCATGTTAGCGTGTGGTACAGCTTCTATGTGTTACACTCGAGTATTTTTATGGCGGTCTCGCTCACCGGTGAGTGGGTCAAGGGGTTTAGGGGTGAATCCACCTAAGCAAATTTTCATGGGTGGTTTATTAAACCATAGGTAATGGGTAACCGTTATGGGCTGTTTTTAGGCCCATGGTTTTTCGGTACCCATTGTTTTGATACCCACGGTTTTTTTGCCCATGGTTTTGATACCCACGGTTTTTTTGATACGTATGGTTTTGTATTAAATTTCTTAAGTAGTTGTCTATTTATATGGTCATATGCATGATACATATACAAGCAAATGCATTGCAGATGTGCTTTGAATTTGGGTGTGAATTCTGTAGAGTTTGTTGAGCATAGCTCCAAACGGATCTGGGTATTGTATTGAGAGAGTGGAGGCTTGTAATAAAATTTGAGCAAGTGATTCTTAGTGGACATAGCCCAAATTGGGTGAACTGCGTTAAATACTATCTTTCTATGTTGTGTTATTTTTTTTGCACTTTTATTTGAGATCTGGAATATTTTTCTGCATATTAGTTTCTACTGTTGCAATTCTGTAAGAGATTATTCCACATACTTTATCTCTTATTTCCTATCAAGGATGCAGGTGAAAAATTGGCAGAAGTATGCTATAATTTTCATAAGATTCTAGGAATGATTTTACAAAGGAATGGATTACCATTTATAGCTAGGGGTGAGGCCATGAAAAGTGAATAAAAATTTGAGTGAGCTTCACGTTAATAATTATAATTTCATGGAGTAGCATGTAGACTTAGTCTATGCAATTGTAAATTTGAAGGGGTAATGGACATTTGAAATTTATTCAATGAAAGGTGGTTATACATGTAATTTCATTTCCGCGCCTTTTTAGGATTCTAGAAGTGAAGTCCAAGTATATTTGACTAGGATGGTGAAGTGGAGTCCAAGTGGTAGTTAACTAGGAAAATAGATGTATTTTTTAATTAATAACTAATTTAATTAGATATAAAATGTGAGACAATTAACTAACCATTTATTTAATAAGTTTTAATTAAGTTAGATGAGGTGTGTTAGGAACTAATTTAAATAATCCCAAAAGTTCAATGTGCATGAAAAAATTAATTTAATTAATCAATCATACATGATGTGAATAATTGAGGACAAGTTGGGAATAGGTATGTAATTATGGGGTGTCTACAATTTTCAACTCGTTATCTGGTTAGCTCTTATTGAACTTTGTTGTTTAATTTTTTTAGTTTCAATCTTCCCTTGGTCTTGCAAGAACCATTTGCTACTTAGCTATTATTGGGTTTGACTATATTTTTGGATTCCATCTCATTATGAGTTTTTTGTGTGGTTGTTATTAAGTAATTTAAAACATGAATCTATTGATCTCACTCTCTCATGAGCACAGGATGGTTTAGATATTCATTATGAATTAGATACCTTTAGTTTATTTGAATATGCGGAAAGGTTATTAAGAAAATACAACTTTAAGAAATTTGTTGTTTTTGTGAGATTTAACTCATCATCAAACTTGACTGTTAACATTGTTATTAGCTCTTAAAATAACATGATTGTTTTGACCTGTCTTTGATCATGATTTACCTTTTTGGTTCATGCAATGAAATTTGGGAACTTTTTGGAACGATATGGTTTTCTTATAAAGAAATAATTGTATTTCTCTCTCTCTCTATCTCTCTCTCTCTCTCTCTCTCTCTTCATACTTTACATGATTTAAAATAATGAGTGAGAATTAGAAATGTACTCACTTGTTTGATTATTTAACTATAACGGTAGTTGATCCATTCTAGTTTTAGTCAATTGTAAATATATTAAATTGGTAACGAGTTAGTTTTATGATCTCCTACTTGAGCATAACTACTATATATATTTGAAATTATTTTCAGATATGCATTGTTAATATTATTCCTTCCAGAATATATATATATATAGTATGCAAACAAAATATATAAGTAAATGAAAGATACAGATATGAACTCTAATAGTTACGACAATTACCTTTTCAAGTTGTTATCATTATGATTGATAGTTTATAGAAATATAGGTATGAATATTGTTTATTATAATCTTGAAAGGAATGAAAAATGAATTAACCATGGATTGAATTCTATTTAGGGAACAATTAATTTTAATCTTCGATTAATGCAATAAATGAAATCTTTAGTATGTCTTATTATCATCTAAATGTTTAGTTTAACAAACTGGTTTCATTAGGTGAAAGTGAACATATTATTTTTATATTAAGATGAATTATCATTTTTATATTGTGTGTGATATAATACTTATGGTAAACTAGGAAGTTTATAATTATATCATACTAATTACAAATTAAGTTAACCATAGCTTATTTGAAAATAAGTATATGTTGTCTATATAATTGATTATAAATAAAGATCATTAATCTTATGATACATATTAATTTATAATTTCCTTTTGTTCAATTGAAATGATCAATTATATTCAATGACGACACATAGGTAATAAAGATAATAATATAATGAAAATCAAATAAATTTATTGTCATACCTTATGGAATTAAATGGACTAATCATGAAAGGTAATGTACTTAAAAGAATAAGGTCTATCCTTAACATATGAATGAAATATATCAATGTGGAATATGGTTAGTAACATATACTTAACGATGAATACTACGTTGTGTTAGTTTAACAAGAAGAACTCATGAAATTTAATAATTTGTCGAGTTACTATAACCCTCTTTCAATAATCTAATATTATGTATCAATACATTATGGATGTGTCATAAAGATAGACTTAGTTACCTCATCTATTAAAGATAACTTAAAGTGTATACGAAGTGTATATTTTATGTCCCTTCATCTTCTCGTTAGTATCATACCTGTTCCAACTTAGGATGGCTACATGAATGGTAATGAGGGTGTAATTATGAAAATCATTACATGATCATTACCTTCCCATAAGGATCCTAAGGTGGTACTAATAAGATCCTTTCAATTAGTAGGATGAGTCAGAAATCCACTCTTCTTCTTCAAAACTAAAGCATCTTCTTAAACAATGAAAAGGAATCCAAATAACTATATTGATATTGTTTTGTAGTGATAGAATACTATTTTCTTATGCTAGTGTGTTGTCTCAAAACTTGTATTGCAAAGAAATGCTTGAAAACTTTGGCCAAAGTAATGTAATTGTTGACTACATTATTTATTCACTACTCCCTTAAATCAATGGTGTCGAGAACCGGATCGAAGTTGCATTAATATCTTCATGGTAGAAACTAAGGAGAAGAACATGTTCTCATGACATATAAAAGGTTTAGCCAAGTATACTTGGTATACACACTTGTATATAGTGATCAAGGGAGATCGGGATGAGCTAGTATACCCTTATAGCTACACATGGTTATTGTATGTTATTAAAATGGATTCTTAATATTAAACAATGTTGGATTATTTAGCAGTAAGATAAATAATATTTATATTCATTAATAATTATTAATTGAACTTAAGGGGTTTGTTTTTAACAAAATTCTGTTAATTTAGATGAATCAAAACATGGGTGTTACATTTTGGTATCAGATTTTTATGTTTATTATCTCTTGGACTCAATGGGTTTATAACACTAACATACATCTTATCCTTTTACTAACAAGGTACGATGGTAAGAACAAGGGTGAAATATTATGATGGAGTTGGTAATGTTGAAGGTTCAATGGTTAAGAAGTTAGATAAAATTATAACAATCCTTCAGGACACTTGAAACCAGATAGTTGCCTTGGAGTAGCTAGTAGTGGGTAAAAATGATGAGTATGAGAAAGAACATATTGAACAACAAGATGATAACAATGAGCTAAGGGATATAAGATATCACTTAACTATTGAACTATTTAAGAACATAAAAAAGAATCAGCTCACCCAAAATTGATCGAACAACCTTGGGAGATGGTGCTGAAAATTAGTAAAGTGAGATGGGGAATTGTTTCAAAATAAGGAATTTTCAAAAGAAACCAAATTAGTTTGAGGTCCTTTCCATCTCTCCAATGAATCATCCTCATGGTGGGATAACCAAAAGATGGAGTTAGGAGTTGATGTTTCTTGCTTCACTGGGTATTAGTTCAAGGTTGTTTTTTCATGAACGTTGGTTTCCTCAACTCTATTTTGATAAAAAAAAATCTGAGTTTTAGAATTTAACACAAGGTAAACTAAGTGAGGTAGAGTATTGGGATCATTTTACTAAGTTACTAACATACGTCCCTCAATACCATAAGGATGACAAATTCATAATTTGTAACTTTATCATGGGGTTAAAACCAAATATAGGAGGTGAAGTAAACGTTCATGGACCATATACAATGGAAACTTTGTTTGAAAAATCCATAAGGCAAGAATAGAAATTGCAAGCAATTTCAACCTTTATAAAAGATAAACATAAGAAAAGAGTTAGCTCACCTATACCATTAGCTCCTAGAAAAACATGGTGGAAGATAGAAGGCAGTAAATTGAGGACTGTTAGGAAAAATATAGAAGCAAACACGATGTAAATATAAGAAATGACGAGAAGAAAAATGTTGTTTATGGTAAAAGTAAATTTGTGAGAAAAGGGCATATTGGGGGATGTTTTAAGTGTGGTGGTGAACATTATGTAAACAATTTCCCCCTGAGAAATCATAAGAATAACCAATAGTAAAGGATTCACACTACAGTGGGTACATTCCAAGGTGATAAATAGGCTACCCCAATAGACGTGTTGGGTAGGATTTATGGTTTTCCTATTACTATTTTATTTGACACCGGTACTACTGAGGTTTTTGTTTCTATAAATTTATCTATAAAACTTCCTAATAAATATGTATTTATGGGGAAAATGGTCTATTCAATATGGGAATGATGTTATTCATACGGTAGACCAATCTATGTTTGAGGAATCATTAGAATTACCTAGTTCTACTAATAAACTTGACCTTTACATGACTCCTTTAGGGTCTTATGACATCATTATAGGATTAAATGTTTTTTCTAAACACAAGGAAATAATGGAGTGTTTTGAAAAATGAATAGAATTTTTTAATGACATGTAGAAATAAACTATCATTTAGGGAATTAAGAGATATTTTGAAGTTAGGAAAAGATCTTTCATACAACTCAAGAAAGATAAAAATAAAGGTTATATATTGTATGAAATAAAAATTTCAGATTTTAGTGAGGAAGGTAAGACTTCCTTGGAATATTTTCCCCTTTTATGTGAGTTTAAGGATGTCTTTTTGAAATAATATTTTGGACTTCCTCCTAAAAGAGATTTTGAATCTACCATTGACATCAAACCTAGAACTGAACCAATATAAAAATCACCTTATAGAATAACAACAAGTGAGTTAGTGGAACTGAAAACACAGTTGCATGAAATTTTTTCAAAAGGTTTGATCTAACCTAGTGTGTCTCCTTGGGGAGAAATGATCATTTTCATCAAAAAGAAAGATGGAATGTTAAGACTATATATTGATTATCGCATACCTAACAAAGAAACAAAAAAAATAGATATCATTTTCCAATGAAGGATTTCCTTTTGATCATATGAGAGATGAATCTGTTTACTCTAAGATTTACTTATGATCTAGTTATCATCCTCTAAGGATAAAATATGAATACATTAATAACACTACACTTAGAACATGAAATGAGCATTATGATTTTATTGCTTTTCGTATTCAAACTCACTGAAGCACTTCTTACATTTATGAACCTTATTAATAAAAAAAAATTCAAGATTACTTAGATAAGTTTGTTCTAGTTTTTATTAATGATATTCTGATTTATTCAAATAACATTGAGGAGAACAATGAACACTTAAGAATAGTGTTATAAGTGCTTAGAAAAAGGAAAATTTATGGAAAAATTATGAAATGTTGTTTTTATTAGAATGAAGTACAATATCTTGGCCACATTATAAAAAATGATGGGATTTCAGTTGACCCATCAAAAAATGGAGACTATAACTATGTGACCCGCACCTAAAAAACTTACATGAGGCAAGAAGTATTATGGGAATGGCTGATTATTATCAAAAATTTGTAAAATATTTCTCAAGAGTGGCTAGACTAATTACTTCATCATAGAAAAAGGATAAGAATTTTATATGGATTGGTAAATGGGAAAATACATTTAATTTTTTGAAAGGAAAAAAATACAATATCACCTATATTGAAGGTTATGGATACCAATGGAAACTTCACCATGGTAATGGATGCCTCGGGTGAAGTTTTGGGAGGGTTACTTCTTCAAAATGATCATATAATTTCTTATGAGAGTAGAAAGATAAAGGTGCATGAGTAGAACTATATTCCCCATGACTTAGAACTCACTGTCATATTCCATGGCTTACAAATATGGAGGCATTGTTAGCCAGGAAAGCCACTTGAATTGAAAATAAACCATTTGGGGCTAAAATACATATTTACGTGGTCCAAATTGAACTCAAGACAATGTAGGTTTCTGGAATTTATACCCCAATATGACCTTGATATTAGTTACATCTAAGGAAAGTAAAATTGAGTGACAAATGTGTGAGTCAAAAGAAGCATATTTCCGTAATTGTGACCCTCAAAACACATTTTAAGGAAGAAGTTAAGAAAAAACTTCAAACTCATAAGTATTATCAACATTTGAAAACTGTGTTAGAAAAAAATCTGAATGATAGAAGATACAAAGGTTTTATGTGTGATAATGAAGAAGTCTTAAATTATGAAAACAAATTTTATGTTCCCTTGGGTAATGATTTTAAAACAAAATTCATGAAATAATTTCATGATGCACCGAATTTCAATAATTTGAAGGTAATAAAATTGTTAATAAATTCGAAAGAGAAATTTAAGCTCATTTGTGAGCGGTTGAAATAAGTTGTTAAATGGTATAAAATTTACACTAATTTAAAAAGAATCGATTGAAAATTGAGCAAGGGATAAGTTATTTTTGGGGGTTATACTCAGAATGAACTCTATTTCATTTGGCAAGGCTTCCAAATTGTCACCTAGATATGTAGGACCCATTGAAGACCTAGAAGGTATAATTTTGGTGGCTTATATATGAGTATTACCTCCCACATTGTCCAGAATGCATAATGTTTTTCATATATGTTCCAGATATAACACATGTCATAAAATTGGAACTCATTATAGGTTTAGCACTCAAGAATCATCATAGTTGAAGCAATAAGAGTGTTGGAAACTCACATGTTACATCTCAAAAATCATGAAATTGCATGATGTAAGGTCCAATGGAACCAATATTTTTTGGACAGCGTAACTTGCGAGAACATGGATGACATGAAAGTTACTTTCCCTTCCCTATTTACTGAACAAAACAATTATTTCTGATGATATTTTATGAATTTTTGTAATTCTAGAAATTTCCAAAGTATGAGAAAATAAATTATTTTATTTTGTGATTGATTTTGATTTGCTTACTATTTACATGCTTATGAATTCTGGATTTAAATCATCAGGATGATGATTCTTTTAAGAGGGGGATTATGTAACACCTCAAACTTAATGCATTCATAACGTCGATATAACATGGCTAGGAAATGGGGTTGTTGTTTAATTGATTTATTATGATGCTAATTGAGATAAAGGTAATTGTGAAAAAGTAACAACTTGACATCAATAATTTTAGTGGATATATGTTTGTTAATGATATAATTAAATGATGATCATCAGCTAGTTATAATATTTAATATTAATAAATATATGGACACACACATGCACACACAAACAAAAACATGTAAGCATAAATATGTATATAAATACACACACACACACACACACACACACACACACACACATAGTACATGTAATTTATTGGAGGTACATCATGTTTTTGTACCGTTTAAAGGTTTAATTGGCATATATGAATGGTATTTGGACCACATTATGTAATGTTTGGTATGTTAGTCATCGACCACTTAACATATGAATTGTTTAATGTTTGGTGTGAAATTTATTCATGGAACACTTGGCATAAAATTTGGTAAGTTGAGATTCATGACATGCAAGGTTTATGGTTTTTGGCCATGATGTAGCACTAGTAGTTTGAAGGGAATTAAATGAGGTAGGTTCCTTGGGAACCGGTAGCTTTTTGAAGAAGCTAACCATACAATTCGACTCCCTTCATACATGTTTTTGAATTTCATTTGGTTTTAGTTCTTGTGAGCTAGTCTTAGATATTTTTAGGGGTATTTTTATGGTGGGCTATTTTTAGACTGTGCATGCAAATTTTTGGAATCTATTATCACTGCTTTGGTGACATATTTTGAATTTAAATTTTTTGCTGCAGTGTTTTATGGGGTTTTCGGAGAAAATAAATTTGTGAGGATTAAAGAAAGTTTGAAGGAAAGAAAAATTAGTCATGGGTTTTCTTTCTCTAAAATTATTTTTTGTTACTATCATGAAACAACTAGAATATGTTTTTTGTTTTATAAATTTGAATTAAAACAAAAACTGAAAGGAATTGTTTTGTTGAAATATGTTTAATTTTTCTGGGTTAATAGAAAGATATGGAAAGAATGATATATGTTGTTACATATCTTTAGAGCCTTATTATTATCATTTTTCTTGGAAATAATTCCTTGAATATATTCTACTTTAAAATCTGGAACTTCTCTTTGTTTATTGTGAATGTTTGGAAGGAAAACAAGGAAAAGTTTAGAAAATGATATGGTTTTTATTTGTGAATGTGAGATTTGGATGTGCATGTGATATGGGTAATTCGTAAAATTAAAAAATGGGGGAAATCCATTTGATTTAAGTTATTATTATCGAACTGTATATGCAAACATCTTAGGATTGAGTTAAATTCATTTATCTAGTAAATTTTCATTTAATACCACTCCAATAGATCTTAGTTGTTATTAACTATAATTAAGGTCTTCAAAATAGGAATAAACTGACCTTTCTCTCTCTCTTCTTAAGCATAATCGATTTGGGTATTCATTAAATACTTGAAGTTAAATTTGGTTTGGTCTTTAAAGGTCTGCTTGAATATGGAAGGCTAATCACATCCCAGATAGATATTTTCTATATAATATTATTTCAGCTCATATCAAACTCGTCATTTACATGGATTTCAATTTGTTATTTAGTTAGCTCTTATTGAGTTGTGGTGTTTTATTTGTTTGGTTTAAATCTTCCCTTTGTCTTGCAAACATGATTCACTACTTATATATTATTGGGTTTTCTTGAATTTTTGGATTCTGTCTCACTATAATCATTATTAATATGATTGTTTTTTATTATTGGTAAATAGTTTTGAAGGGACTATACCCTGTTTACATAGAGGGCCTAAAAGTCAGATAAAACATGAAGACGTTCCACAAAAAAGGATTAACATCCAGAATAGGTGTTAAATCCAGCAGTAACCAAAACAGAGTTAGTAAAGAAAAGCAAAACAAAGCACGCGCTACAAAAAAATAGCTAAAAAATAACAAAAAAAGTAAAAAGTACGATGAAAAGTAGCATCTACAATGAAGATCTCCTTTACTTCTTGGCAGCTCTGTTAATTCAGGACTGAATAGATTGCAGCGAGGTGAAAAGAGCCACCGTTGTCATGTGTGTGGGGTCCTTAGCATCCAAATTTGCTATGGTTTGACTATTTTCCTTGTCCTTTCCCCAAAGAGTATCTGGGATCTCACTAAGCACAGAAACGCTACAAACATGTTGTTCAAGGAAATCACTGATTGCATTAAAAATTGCCATGTTGTGATCATGGCGATCCTTTCCTCTCCCAAGATGATTTTCCAAGGAGTTTAGCTTTTTGTAGATGTCCTCAACTTGCTTATTGCCAAGGTTTGTATCCTTATCCATCTTCCTTTTACCTTTTTGATTAGCCAAATGTTACACTTCTTCTTTCAGTTGCATCATTTTATTTTTCCAAGCTTCCAGCCTTTAGGAAGTACGTTTTCCCTCTTTTTGTAACGTCTCTTCTTGGCCTGCACTGCTGATGTGCAATAAGTTTTGGACATCTTCTAAATCTTGATTGCTGCAAAGAACTCTGCCCAAAACAGGGGTGTTCAATTTGGGCTTCTTATGGTTCTTTGTTTTAGGCTTGGTCATGGTGGAAGGGATGGGGGTGGGGGTAGTGGTGGTAGGAAATAGTGGAACGGTGTTGGGGGATGATGGGAGACTAGGGTATTTGGAAACACAGAGCTTGTGTAGCAAAAGGATAAGGCCTTGATGCAGGGGAATAGCCCAGGAATGCTTCCGGAAATCCAAGATGGAGCGTTTAAGGGCGTTCAAAAGATAATGTGGGAAGCAGATAGTGATTTTCTTGTGGAAATGGTTTAGGAACACCAGGGGTTTAATAGGAACTCTAACATATCTCCCTTCCAAAGAGATATACTAGACCATCAGTTGGGTGATTTCATCAAAGGGTGAGGGGATAGAACCTACCCTCAATCCCATAGTAAAAAAATCCAGCTCCTTGTTATCAGCAGAAAACTTCTTCTCCTCAGCATTTTTTCTGATCCTCTTATTGAAGAAATGGAAGCCATCCATCTCCAGGCCTGTAGCTTTAGCTATTAGCTCTTCATTAACAGTGATTTTATGTCCTCCATACTCCACTTTTTTATCTTTCCAGTCCATAGCAAACTGGACTGAAATTCTCTGATCGTGTCCCTGAATTCGATCAATGAAGTTTGTGATTCCACTTTTCTTAAGGAGGTTCCACACCTCCTTATTTCTCTTCTATTCCGGGTCATTGCTAGGTTCTAACTGGCACAGGGCTCCTCCCAGTTTTTCCTCTCTAAAATTACTGCAAATCTTGTCCTCAAAACCCTTGTTTGAACTACTGTTTGAAATGTAGTTATCTTTCTACCTATCCCAGATGTTAAGAATTCAGCCCACTTGTTGGGAGTAATTAAAGTTAATGTGGCCGTAGCTTACATTATATTTCCTACAAGTGTGGTCTTTTATCTCCTCTAAAGCCCACTTCAATTTATCATTATCCTTACTCCAAACTTGAGTGCCCATAAATATCCACTTTAATGTTGCTTTGTACCTTCTCAGGGATGTGATTAACATTATCCCAAATAATTAGATTATTATTTATGCCATGATTAGCCAATGCATCAGCAACCTTATTTCCCTCCCTGTATGTATGCTTGATTCAGATATTTTTGAAGGTTTGACAAATGCTTATAGATTTCATGATGAAATCCTTGATATTCTAGCTAGGAGGCAAAGACTGATTTATATGATTAATGATGTTTAGTGAGTCTCCTTCTAGAATAATATTCTAAATGTTATGTGTCTAAGTAATTCTAAGCCCCCATAGAGCAGCCAAGGCTTCAGCATAATGGTTAGTTTGTATCCCCATTTTTTAGCATAGGTAGAAATCAGACTGCCTCTATGGTCTCGAATCACTCCTCCCCCTGTAGCAATCCCAGGATTACCCTTATAAGCCCCATTAAAGTTCAACTTGTGCCAGTTGAGATCAGGAGGGTTCTAATGTATCAAATACCTATCAATGCTGGAAATGATGTTATTCGGAATATTATCAACTCCAATCTTCCAGTTGGACAAAATATGCTCTTCATTTTCAAGATAATTCTTGTTCTTGGGAGGTTTGAATATTTTGATGTTCTCTTTGACATCATTAGTAATCTTAACAAATCCAAGCTTGCACTGCTATTTAATATTTCTAAAAATGATGTGATTTCTATCTTTCCATATCCTCCAAATAATATGGGGAATTACCAGTTTCCAGAGTCTTCTCACAACACAATGTTTAAAAGGAGGGTTCCATTGGTTCCAAAACTGGATGAAATCCTTCGGCACAACCTAGTAAACTTTGAATTTAGAAAAGGCAAAACTCTAGATTTTAGTGGCATACTCACAATGGACTAACAAGTGTATGATATCCTCACATTCTTTTTTACAAAGGTGACATCTATTTGGCATTATGAAACCTTTTCTTATCAGGTTGTCATTGGTGAGAATTCTACCTCTGAGAGCAAGCCAAAATAAAAAATTGATTTTAGGTGTAAGCTCATCCATCCAAATCCTGCTCTAGTTGAACTCGCTCTAAACAGTTTCAAAGAAAGAACTCACTCTGAATTGTTATTAAGTACTTTGAAACATGAATTTATTGATCTCACTCTCTCATGATTATGATATGCTTTATATATTCATTATGAACTAGATACATTTATTGTATTTGAATAACTAGAAAGGTTATCAAGTAAATACAACTCCAATAACTTTGTTGTTTTTGTGATATTTAGCTCATCATCGAACTTGATTGTTAGCATTGTTTTTATCTCTTAGAATAACATGAATCTTTTGACCTATCTTTGATCATGATTTGATTTTTTGGTTCATGGAATGAAATATGGAAAAGTATTGGGAATGGTATGGTTTTCTTATAAATCAATAAAGTTATTTCTCTCTTCATAAATTATGCGATTTGAAATAATGAGTGAGAATTGGAAATGTACTCAATTGTTTGATTATTTATCTATAATGGTAATTGATCCATTTTGGTTTTAGTAAATTTTAAATAAAGAAAATGGGTAATGAGTTAGTTTTATTATCTTCTACTTGAGCATAAAAGTTATATATAGTTGAAATTATTCTCTAATATAAATTATTTGTATTATTCATTGCAGAATATATATATTGTATGCAAACAAAGTATAGAAGGAAATGAAATATAAAAATATGAACTCTAATAGTTAAGACATTTACCATTTTTAATTTGTTATCATTCTGACTGATAGTTTACAGAAGTATAGGTATGAATATGGTTGATTATAATCTTGAAAGGAGTGAAAGATTGAATTTTATTTAGGGAACTTCTTTTTTTAATCTTGTATTAATGTAATAAATGAAATCTTTAGTATGTCTTATTATCATCTAAATGTTTAGTTTAATAGAGTAGTTTCATTAGGTGAAAGTGAACATATTGTTTTTATATTAACATGAATTATCATTTTTATATTGTGTGTGATAGAATACTTGTGGTTAATTAGGAAGTTTATGATTATATTATACTAATCATGAATCAAGTTAACCATAACTTATCCATTTGTTTCATTGTGAATACAACATGAAATATGAGTTTGTGAGCTCATGTCATTTCTTTAAACTGAACCATATGTATTTTCTTCATCCTATAGTTTTCAGGAAAGGATGACACTCTTGAAGTTATTGTTTGGATCATTTATGATCCCAAAAACCCACATTACAATGCAAAACAAAAAGATCTAGGAAAACAAAACAGCCCATACAGGAACCAGCGCTAGACCTGTACAAAAAATATTGGCCAAGACTGAAGCCCAAAGAGAGACAAGGCCCATAACACCTTATTTAATGATTTATATATCATTATTAATAAAGTTTAATTATTATCCTTATTTGAAATATAATATATTACTTGGTTGATTTTTGACTTATCTTGTTGGATACGAAAATAAGTATATGATGTTATATAGTTGATTATAAATAAAGATGATTAATCTTATCATATATAATAAAGGTTAATTTTATTTATTCAATTAAAATGATCTTGTACATTTAATGATGACACATGGACAATAAGGATAACAATATAATGAAAATGAGTTAAAGTTATAATTGTACCTTATGTAATTAAATTAACTAATCATGTCACTGCAGGCCATCAAGGCCAAGATTGACAGAGCACTCAAGTAACGAGCTGATGTGCTGCTATTTTTTGGCTGTGATTTGGCTATCATCGGGCGGTTCTAGAGTTGTTTTTTGACAGAGCTCTGTATTCTGTTTCTCTTTAGGTTTCTTTTTGAACTTGTCTCCTTTGCTCTGGATCTCTGTACGTTTAGATCCACTCTTCACCTTTATTGTAATATCTGGCTGCTGAGCCTTTCTTAGTTGACTGTTTTTCCCTTCTCTGGGCTGCTTTTCTCATGTTTATTATCTGGCTTTTGAGCCCTTTTGTTCACAGGGTATAGTCCCTTCAAAACTATTTTCCCTTAATAAAAAAATTTAAATTAACTAATCATGACAATTTAGGTACTTAAGAGATTAAGTACTAAAATTAACTAGGAATGAAATTAAGTCATTTTATTATTTTTGAAAAAGGACTTTTACAATGAAAAATAAGACCACTTAAATGAATAAGACGAGAGAGTGGAAAAACACATTTGGTAATGAAGGAATAAAATTTTAGAGTGAGGGAGTGGGAGAGATAAGAAGAGAGATAAATGATGATCAAGAGACGAGGAAGCTTTCGTTAATGAAGAGCTTGCTTTTGATGGATCTTGAAAGAATAATATGAGAATGAATTTCTTATTTTGACCTCTTGTTGATTTGAGCATTGTGATTCCAAATTTATCCTCCTTTGAGATGCATACACACTCCAAAGCATTGAATACATATTCAAAAAATTGTTCTAAGACTTGCACCGAGTGGACTTGTGATGATTTCCCAATCTTCCAAACATGATGATCCTAGTATGCCACCACTAGGGAATGGAATTGGACATAAGTTAAGGGTTGGGACATGGATATCATCACCTTCCTTCTCATGAATTCCTTCTGTGACTGCTAGGATGTACTAAAACAAATAGTCTTGGAATTCACCTCGAGACTATTTTTAAAGAGTTTGTGAGGTATTTTCTTCCTATTTGAACCATGAGACAATTTCCTATCCTTGAAAATATGATTCAGTCCTTTCCCACTCCTATGAATCATATGCCCTATTTATGATGAAAATGTTTCTACTGGTGGGAATTTTTAATCACTAAGAAATCACCTTTAGTGTGAGGACTGTGAGGATTGAGTTATCATTTTCCATGATTATTTTGGTGTTAGGATCATAATGTTGTGTATAGGCTAGGACTAGTTCAATAATATGAAGAGATAATGGGTGGTCTCATGTATTGAATAATCCACTTGAGATTATATTTTCCTCTACTTTCCCATTTGGTTCATTCAACATTCTATCTTTCATCTCTTCTAAGTCCATGTGGGTGACATCATTGTCCCCCACATTGGGATAATCAGTGATTAGTGTTAGGATTGGTTCCAGACCTGAATAATTGAGCTTCATGATGGAAAAAATAAATGAGATATGCATAATGTGAACTAATACAAGTGACTTGGGCCCATTTACAAGAATTTTTATTTTTATAAGGTCCTGTCTAGGATGGCCATTTTTAGTAAGTTTTCAAAATTGTCACATTTTGATCATTTTACTTGCATGGAGTCAGGGAGTAATATAAACACTGAAGGTTTGTAATTTAAGAAACTTACTATATTTAGATAGGTTATTTATGATAAAATTTCTAATTTTCATATGTAGGTATTTTGAGTGTTATAATGGAACAAAATTGGTCTAAAAATATTAGGTTTTGTCTTAGTACCTTCTGTTCCAATTTTCAAGGAAGTTTATTTGCCATAACTCTATAGATCTGAAAAGGAAACTCCAGGGGTTGAAAAAATCTTATAGATACTAAAATTTATATATTCCATCAATGGTTTTTATTTTACATTCAATATGATGGAATTTTGGGTGGATTGCACTGGTGAATTTTTACAAAGATCGAGTGCACAGATTATGAGATATGAGAAAACTTCATTTTTAGAGATTGAGAATTTTGGAAAAATTCAATAACATCACTAAGAAAAAATGTATTTTTAGAGGGGATAAATCATAGATATTTAAATTCAAAAATATTTAAGTTTTTTATATTTAGAGTTATTTCATTCAAATGTACAAATTTTAACTTGACTCACCAAATTAACCTAGGGTGGAAGGAGGGTTTGAATGTGGTGAACCCTAAATTTTAGGGGAAAAGAGGTGAAAATTTGCAAGAGGGGCAACGAATTGTGATTTTCACCTGATTTTGACACGTGGCAAGATGTGGTGCAGTGTGAGGGAGATGTAAGGTGTTGAAAATGGCTTTAGGGGCTGCAATCTGGTCCTTCACGTGTCCAGAGGATGAATGGGAGATGGGGGAGAACATTTCCATGTACCTTATGGCCATTTATTTTGGTAAAATGTGAGGGGACATCAGAATATGAAAAAAAAATCATGGTTCATGGAAATATGAGGAGAGGGGAAGTGGTTTGAGAAAGAGACAAGTTTATAGCTTTTTAGGGGTGAAAGTGGTGATTTACAAGTTGTGAGGATAGAGACCTCATGGGGGACAACACTTTTATGTCCCCCATGTCTATTTTAACTTAGGAACAAGTGAAAGGAGACAATCATCCTCCCAAAGTGCACTATGGGTCCTAGGGACATGAGAGAGGTGCCAAGTTTGAGTGGGAGCAAGTTTACCATACTTCTATCACCTCAAGTTATCACTTAAGTGACACATCTAACTCAATACATGGGGGAGAAAATTTTTGTGTCCCCTATGTCACTTTAAACCTTAGAGAATAATGTAAGGGGATAAACCATCCTAAAAAATGCACCAAGGGTCTGCTGCTCATGAGAAGAGGACCTGGGAACTTCAAACACTCATATACACCTTCTAACACTCCAAGTTGTTAAGTGAAAAAAACTACCTGGATAGATGGGGGAGTGCACATATTTTTCCATCATGTAAATTTTCACCTTGGTATAAAGTGTAAAGGACACACAAGCTTCAAAATTATGCTCATTCTTTTTTATTTGTTGATGTTATCTCGCCTACTTCATTTTAGAACACTGAAAATTCTTTTCTGCCTCTGTAGAATGAAATGGATTTTTTGGGGTCAAAATTTATATATTTTTTACTCCAAATCACCTTTTTTAGATCATCAAAACTACTTTCAAGATCCAAATACTCCTTCAATTTAAAATTTAGGGCTTGTTCCACTCTTGGCTTGAAGGGGTAGATATAATGTCTTTGATTCTCATAGAATATTTTGAAGTATTGGAACAAAATTGATGTTTCCATAATGTGGAGGATTCCGATAGATTTCCATTTCCTATATTTTAGCTCTAAAATTCTCCCAGAACTCCCAAAATCATCCACACAAGTCAACTTTCTCTGTTGGAGTATGACATTCCTTAGCACCCACAGTGACCATGTCTTACTTGTTTGATTCCCGACATCACGTAGATCCACATTATTCCAAAGCACTAAATTCCTTGAATACATTAAAAAAATCCTCTAAAAAAATGTCAATATGGGTTTATGTCCTTGTAATTCACATTCTGGAGGTTATTCTCCAGTTGCAAAATGATCGAAAATGGCCTTTTATAGGCCTCTGGGGATAGTTTGTTCGGTTTTTGATCTCAATAACTTATTAAATTACCTTAGGCATACATACATGCACATGAAACACACTTAAAATTCATGTTAGCATGTTCCTCTTAGCTATAATGAGGATGAAACTTGTGAACAAGTTTTCTATATGAAGGGTTTATGGTGGTCTGGAGAGGAAATTTTCAAGTGGGGGCTTGGTTGTCATGGCCAAAATTTTCAATTTTGCATGCTAGAAATTTAGCATGACAATATTTGGATCTAAATCATGGGGGCATAAACCATAAGGGATAATGGAGAACCTCAAAATTATCATGGTTAGAGCATACCAGTGCCTTATACAATAGGGACAATATAGTCATTCCTTCACCAACCAATACAAACAATGTCATGAACGAGGAAAAATAAAACAAACACACCAAATGGAAATTTAATCGCAGAATGGACACTGAAATAGACAGGGAAAATTTAAACGATGGTACATGATTGAGGAAAAGTTATAGAGGTGGGAGAATAATATAAAACATTTTCACACACCCAGACAACATGATAAGAAAAATAGGTACCACCATGGAATTGTGGGTTGAATTTATACCACTTTACGAAGACCGAAAAACAATTAGATGACCATACAATGATTTCATGATGACTCTACATGGTTTCAGAAGAAGAAGGGAAACAAAATTTTCATTCTCATATTTATATTGCATAGAAAACACATTTTAATCCAATGATCACTTTATTACTTGTTTAAAAAATTCTTGCTCATCTATAGTCTCTGTCCAATATCTTGTGACCATAAGACTGCCATTCTTCTATGTTTTCAAAAATGGAATCTCTACTTTCAACATGAAGGTAGTTTCCATCCTTGGGTAAAATTATACAACATTGATTACATTTCTAGAATTATCAGAGAATTTGAGAAGTGATGAGAGACAAGTTGACATCTTTCCCCATTCACAGAGATTCTTTTAGATTCTCATTCATTTGTTGCTCTAAATGATTCCTTTCTACACATACCAATTCATCCTCAGTATGGAAAGACTCATATGATATATCCTCCTCAAGAAGAGAGGAAAGGACACAATGTCAGGGTATGTAACATGGGGATAATCATTTATTCTATCTTGAACATCTCCTAGAAAGTCCTCTTCTTTGTACCGGGAAAAGAGAAGGCTCCATACTCAAAGTTATGCTTATCTATCATACTCTCTTGGTGATGACAAGGAGATTGAACTCATCAAAAATTTCATGCGCTCTTTTCTCATCAACAAATGTCTCGATGATGGGATATTGAACTCTTCCATTTGATATATTTCAAAATTGGTCATTCATGCATCAAATGAAGAGCTAAAATTAGAAAGAAAACAAAATTCATCAATAGATTACCTCAAAATCATTCTCTTGAAGGAATTTTGGTGGAGAAGGAGGATTCATCTCTTGAATTTATTCATGGTCATTGGAAATCTCAACAAGAATTGGATCATTGATTATGAGAAAATAATTCTCATTTCATGTGTGCATTTCTTCACCAGAGGATTTTGCTTCAATCCAAAGTGTAGTTATGGATGGAAACTCAACTTTTATGCTTTTTTCATTACATACCAATATTTAAGTTTGAATTTCATCAGAATGCTATGGAATAGAATATTCATGAGTGACACTGAAGTATATTCTAGGAATAAAAACTTCAAAGTATGGAGACTCATTAGAATCCACTTCTGGAAGGCAATTCTTCTCCATCTCACTATGAAGTGCCTTAAGTTGCTCACACTTCTCTTACATGGTCACATAACATGTTAGGATTTCAAGATTTATTTAAGGGTCAAAACTTCCTTCTGCAACTCTTACAAAAAAATCACATTATCCTTTTTCGAGGAGGTCATTTCTTCATCTCCATAAGAAATTAAATCATCCAAATGGAGGGAAACAAAAGACAATATTTAGAGTTTTTCAATAGTGTAGATTCCAAAACATTACATTCAGGAGGTTGTTCTTATAAAATAATTTTATCTTCGCTTACCTCATCTGAAGATTCAACCTCATGTTGTATATCCTCGTGTTCCTACAACATTTCGTATCTCTTTTACATCCTTCTCATAAAATTCTTGGACTCATAATCATCAATAGGTGCAATACCCATTTTCTTTCCTCTACCAGCACTCCTTTTGAACTAAAGACAAAAGGATTTGATTATAGGATCATTGGATGCAAAAAAATTATCCATATTGGATATCCTTTCTGTAACTTAAGTAGGAACATCAATGACTTCCTTTCCTTTTACTAATTGCATATTTTAAGTCGAAACACGAGAAATATTTATAATTTTATAATCCATATTTTTATAAAAGTTGTCTAGGAATGGTGATTGTTCTGAAATTTGGGTATTTTGATGCTCATCTTCTTCTTTATTTATTTTTTGTCACTTATTGATGTTAAATACCAATCACAAGACTTCAGCTTTGTGATGTGGGAAATGAATGTGATAGATATTTTTTCCTTAATAGAATCACCTTTTAATTTAATTTTATATATATGGATTTTAGATATCTTTCTAGGGTGCAAAAGATAAGATATTCGCCAGTAGAATCGTCAAAAACTATTGGTGAAATACTTTGTTGTAGGATATATTAGTGGTTTTCACTAATGGTCATGGGGTGAGGCCCCTCCTTCATGAGTATGGAGAGGCTACCATTTATTTAATGTAAAGACAATAAAACTTTTAGTGGTCATTAGGTCGGGGATCATGCACATTTATAATATACTAAACCTATGGAAAACTACTTGTACAATGTACATGGAATTTTATTTGAATAGAGGTAAAGAGGAGATAGGGGAATGGAGAGACGGGGTTAATGTTGTGAGTAGAATTACAAATTTCACACACATTAGCCATAGTAGGTCCACATTAAATAGTAATAAATCTACCATGTAACGAATAACAAGACTAATAAATCAGAGACACAAATTTCCATGGATTCATTAATCAAATAAACGAAGTTTCTTCTTGATTGTATAAGATTACAAAGATTGCAAAGTTTGAAATTAGAGAGAGTAGAAGAACATAGGAAAGGAGATAGAATAATATAGCTTATTTATTGTATCTTTAGTGATAAAAACTTCAAAAACTAATAACAATAAACAAATTCCAACCCTTTAGAATGGAGAAGTCATATTAGTTTATATTTTACAAAATGTCTCTTTATATCCCCCCATGTTACATTTCACCTCACCACCATTTTTGACCTTTCACATTCACTAGGAATGAAAAAAATTCCTTTTATTATTTTTTAAAAGGGAATTTTACAATGAAAAATAAATCCACTTAATTGAAAAATATGAAAGAGTAAAAAATACATTCCCAATGAAGGAATATAATTTTAGAGAGAGGGAAGGGATGATTTGGAGGTAGGGAAGCTTTTGTTGATGAATAGAATGCTTCTGATGGATCTTGAGAGAATGATTTGAGAATCAAGCTCTTTCATTTTTACCTCCTATTGATTTGAAACATTGTGATTAAAACTTCCTCTTCCTGTGAGATTCATACACACTCTAAAGCATTGAATAATGTTCAAAAAAATTGTTGTGAGACTTGAAATGAGTGGACCCATGATACCCAATCTTTCAAACATGATTATCCTCCTATGCCACCAATAGGAAAGAGAGTTAGACATAAGGTCAAGGTTAGGATATGGATATCGTCAACTTCCTTCTCATGAATCCCTTCTATGACTACTAGGATGAACTGAAACACACAATTTTGGAATTCACCTTGAGACTAAGTTTTTGAGATTCTACGAGGGCTTTGTTTTCTATTTGAACAATGAGACAATTTCCTAGAATTTAAAATATGAGTAAGTACTTTCCCACTCCTTTGAAGCATACTCCATATTTATGATTACCATGTTTTTTCTGGTGGGAATTTTCAAGCACTGAGAATTTTCCTTTTTTGTGAGGACTCCAAGGATCAATTTATAATTTTCCATTATTGTTCTCGAGTTAGGATAATAATGTTGGGCAAAACCCAAGACTAATTCAGTGCTTTGAAAAGATAACAGGTGGCATCCTAACCTAAATAATATGATTCGCATTATATTTTCATCCACTTCCCCTCATGCCTTATTCAATATTATGGCTTTTATGTCTTCCAAGTCCATGTGGGTGACATCATTTTCCCCCAAATTGGAGTATTCAATTATTAGTGTTAAGATTGGTTCGAAACCTAAATACATGACCTTCATCATGGAAAAATCAATGAGATGGGTGGAATGAGGACTGATCCAAGTGACTTGGGCTCATTTACAAGACTTTATAGTTTTAGCAAGTCCTATCTAGAATGTCTATTTTTAGTAGGTTTTTAGAATTGTCACTTTTTGATGATATTTACTTATAGGGAGTAACATGGAAAATGAAGTTTTATTATTTTTTAAACTTACTATATTTAGACATGGGTGACCTGGAATAACTTACTATTTTTATATCGAGGTCTTTTGGGTGTCAGAATGAAACAAACCTGGTCTCAAAAGATTAGGTTTTCTCAGGACCTTCTACTATATTTCTAGGAAATTTTATTCACCATAACTCTAAAGATCTTAATAGGAAACTCTAGCGACTGAAAATTTCTTCTAGATGATGAAAATTATATAAACAATCAATGATTTTTCTTTTACATTTAGTTTGAAGGTTTTTTGGGCAGATTTTACTAGTGAATTTTTGTGGAGATATGGTGCACTAATTGTGAGATATGAGAAAACTTCAGTATTGGAGCTTGAGGGTTCTAGAAAATTTCAATAGCGTCAATGGAAAAAATGGATTTTTTATAGGAATAAATCACAACTCTTTAAATTCAAAATTTTTTAATTTTTTTATCTTTGGATTTATTTCATTTAAATGTGTAAATTTTAACTCATATTTGACTCAATGGGTTAACCTAGGCTAGAAGGAGATTTTGAGTGTGGTTCCACCATAAAAAGTAGGGGAAAAGAGGTGAAAATGAACAAGAGGGGAAAGGAAGTTTAATTTTCACGTTATCTTGACAAGTGGTAGTCTATGGTGCAATAAGAGGGAGATGTAAGGTGTTGAAAATGGCTTCTGGGGGCTACAATCTAGTCTTCAACATGTCCATGGGCTAAATGGAAGAGGGAGGAGTGCATTTTCATGTCCCCTATGTCTATTTTTCTATTATGAAAATGTGAGATGGCATCCTCATCTGTAAAATTCTCCATGGTTCATGGTAACATGCTAATAGGGGAGATGGTTTGAGCAAGATGCAAGTTTTTAGCTTCCTATGGGAAAAATTGGTGATTTGCATGTATTGGGGAGATGTACCTCATGGGGGAGCACAAATGTTTTCCCCCATTTACCTTCATACCTTAGGGAAAAGTGAAAGTGGTCACTCATCCTCCCAAAGTGTTCCATGGATCCTAGGGAAATGATATAGGGGCAAATTTTTGAGTGAGATAAAGTTTACCATGTTTATATCACCTCAAGTTGTCACTTAAGTGACACAAATAGATCAATACATGGGGGAAAAAACTTTTGTATCCCACATATCATTTTGTACCTTATTAATAATTATAAGGGGACATACCATCCTATAAAATTTGACAAGGGTTTTCAACTCATGAGAAGGGGACATGGTAGATGAAGCACTCATATGCACTGTCTAATACTCCAAGTTGTTGTTTAAGTGATAAAACTACCTGAATAGATGGGGGAGCACACATATTTTTCCCTAATGTTGGATTTTTGGGGTTAAACCTTATATTATTTTGACTCCAAATCACCTATTGATATCATCCCAACTAGTTTAAAGATCCGATTATTCCTTAAAATTTACTTTCAAGGCCTATTCCACTCTTGGCATGAAGGAGCAACTGTAGTGTCTTGGATTATCATGAAATATTTTGAAGTATTAGAAAAAAAATGTTGTTTCCATCATGTATAAGATTGTAATATATTTAAATTTCATATTTTTTTCTTCAAAATACTCCCATAACTCCCATAAACATCCAGACAAGTCAATTTTCTCCATTGGATTATGGTATTCCATGTACCCGTGGTGACCTTGTCTTGCTTGTTTCATTCCTGACATCACCTAGCTCTAGATAATTCCACCAAAATTCCTTGAATGAATTAAAAACTTCTATTCACACCTTCTAGATGGGTTGTGTCTCTGTAATCACTTTCTAGAGGGTATTCACCAGTTACAGAATGCCCAAAAATTTCCCTTTCTAGGCCTATGGGATAGTTATTTATCTTTAGATATCAATAACTTCTTCGATCACCTTATGCATACATAAATTAACATGGAAAACACTTTAAAATAGTTTTAAAGCATTCCTCTTATCCATAATGAGGATGAAATTATGGACATGTTGGCTAGAGGAATGGTTTATAGTGATCAGGAGAGGAAATTTGTAAGTGGGGGATTGTTTGTCATGACCAAAACTTTCAATTTTGCATGCTATACATTTAGCGTGACAATAGGTTCTAGTTTATTATGAGAAAAAACTATTCATATATATGTAGTGGAATCTGACAGGACATTTTAAATGGAAGTTTCTCAATGGAAGGCATCCTTTGATAAAGTTGGATTGGCATATTAACAAGGCATTTTAGCCCTTTCTAATAGAATATGATGTTGGTAGTGATTCGAGGAGATTTTTAATCACCATACGTTATTAGAGGATACGGAAAATATGGTAAAGAATTTTTCATATTTTGTTTATCTAATTAATAAAGGTATTATCTTGGGGAAAGTGAAATCCATGGATGAACTTAATGAATGGTTTGAGCAATGTCATGAAGTATAAGAAGAACTAAAGAGGATACTTTCTCTAAAAAATAATTTGAATAAAACCAGGAGGATGAAATGTATCTTCCATTAATTCCTAGTAACTTGGATTCTTCTCATAATGGAATGAAAGCTTCCAATTACAATCCTTTTGGAGATAAGGGTTGAAAATTTAAATAGGAAGTGGCAATAGGTAAACAAAATTTTCAAAATAAATCAAATCCTAAATCTTGGAGGGTGAAATTGCTTCCCAAGAACCCTTGTAAATCCTTTCCTGGAATGTTAGGGGCTTAAATTCCCCTAATAAACATGCTTTTGTCAAGTGTTGTATTTTTCTTTATATGTAGGAGTGGTTCTTTTTCAAGAGACTAAGATGAAGGAAAAGGAATGAATGAATTATTCCTCTAAATTTTGGAGAGGTTAGTCAAGTGTGTTCAATTATGCTCAAGGGGTAGCAAGAGGATTTTTTATTCTTTGGAAATTTAATAAAAATCAAGTGGAGGTGGTGAAATATAAACCTAATTGGAAAATATGTCAAAAACTCCTTATGGATACCAATAAGAATTATTTCTTTTTAATGTATATGGACCTAAAAACATCAAAAGAAAGAGTGTTTTATGGTAGAATATTTTAGAGGAAATGTAGAATAGGCATGATCAATTGATTATTATAGGAAAATAATTTAATGATATCATATCTGATAGGGAAATATCAAGTGGTCTTGTGAGAAATGCCAAATCACAATTAGATATTAATAATTTTTTGAAATTCAATTCTTTGGTTGATATCAAACCAAAATGGGTTGGTTTACATGGTCACATAAGAGGCTCAAGATTAGAAGCATTGCTAAAAGGTTAGATCATTTTTTTGGCTAATCATTTATGGATGTAAAGAAATTTTACTTTGGATAGCTTAGTAATTCCTTGCTTAGGCTCTGATCACTGTCATATTTTTCTTTCTACTAATTAATATGAGGCTCCACAAAAATATCTATTTAAATTTAAACTAATGTGTCTTAGGGATCCCTATTTACTAGAGATAATTAAATTATGGTGGTCTTCCATTAGTATTAGGGGTTATAAAATGTATATTCTCTCCCAAGAGATGAAAATTCTAAAAGTAAAATTTATAGAGTGGAATACACTCCACTTTAAGAAAATTTATTAATAAAATCTCTAAGTAGAAGATTAGCTACATGATTTGAATGAAAAAAAAAATGTTAGGGGAATGGGTCAGGATGAATTTCAAAGGGAGAAAGAATTTTTTGAAAAAATATGGGAGCCTCTATTGGGAGAAGAATTATATTCGACAAAAAAATTGAGGGAAAATTGGCTTAAAGAAGGTAACCAGAATACAAAATACTATCATGACTCAGTCAGAGCTAGGAGAAGTTTTAACTTTAGATCATGTATTAAGGATAGTAGTGGTGAGCTATTAATAAAACAAGAAGGCATAAATGAGGAGGTTGTTAAATTATTTTCAAACCTTCAAGGGGGTAATATTCAATCCCCATTGCAAACTTAAAAATAATTTCTTAGTAATACCCCCCTAGTTTATGCGAGTCAGAATAATATATTAATTGCTCTTTTTTACTTTGGATAAAATTTAGAGAGTGGTGTTCTCTATGGAAAATAATAAAGCTCCAACCATAGATGGATATTAAGTGGACTTTTTCAAGAGTTTTGGCATATTATAGGGAAATATGTATGGGAGGATACTGAGGAATCTCATAAATATAAGAGGGTTTTAAAGGTTTTTAAATATTCTTTTTCCAAAAAAATACCAAAATCTTTTGAAAATTTCACCCAATATCCCTGTGTAACACAACTTATTAAATAATCTCCAAATTTATTTTTTTTCCTCTTAATCCTCTACTTAATTCTTTGATCTCACAAAAGCATAATGGATTTATGCCTAGAAGCTCTATTATATAAGGATTCATTCTTACTCATGATTTGATGCATTCTTTGTCTATACATAATATTTCAAGTGTGTTTCTTAAGCTGGATATCAGAAAATCCTATGATAGTGTAAATTGGAGGTTTCTTATGAATATTTTGTTTAAATTTGGATTTCCCCATCCTTCTATGATTGAATTTTCTATTGTATATCTAGTCCATGTTATTCAGTCTTAGTTAGTTGCTCATCTGAAGTATAATTTGAGAGTTATAGAGGAATTATATAAGTGGATCCCCTTTCCTCTTTCCTCTTCATATTAGTAGAAGATAACTTGGGAAGATCAATTAAGAAATCTGTTTATGGGGGAGGAATTCAAGGACTCAAGGCAGCTGAAGGCTCAGATCCGTTATCTCATCAGCAATTCACGGATGATACATTTTTCTTTGTTTTTGCTTATATCAAGGAGTCTAAAGTGTTTTCATCTATTTTATATTCCTAATTAAGTGTAGCTAGGAAATTTATCAATAAACTCAAATCTATATTTTTTATTTAATACCTCTAGAAAAATTTCTCAAAGATTTTCATATTCAACTTGGGTAAGCTTCCTCATAAAGAATACCTCTCTTTACTGGGGCTAGTAGCTCCATTATCTAGAACAATTACTCAAATTCCCTTGAACATTTTCTGGAAATCCTAGAAAGTGATATCATTGTATTTTGTAGGGATACTTATTCTTATTAGAACAATCCTTTATGCTCTTCCTATTTATATGCTCTCGGTTCTTAAAATCCCTAAAACTGTCTTAATGAAATTAATAAAAATAATGAGAAAATTTATATAGAAAGTAATGGAGGAATCCTATAAGATTCCATTGGTTAAGTCGTAAAGATTCACTTTTCCTAAAAAATGTGGAGGGGTTGGCATCATCAATTTGGAAAAGTAGAATATGGCTTTGGGAGCCAGAATAGTTTAGTCTTTTTTCTAGAATTTTATAAAACAAATATTTGGGCGCTCCCCTACCTATGAATCTTATTTCCATTAATCATCCACCTTGAGGTTCCCATAATTAGAATTTAATCCTTCCTTGTCAATCTATCTTCGTTCAATCAATAACTTGGTTGATAGGTAGTGGCGAACAAGAAAATTGTTAGGATGATTCTTGGAACAACTTTCTAAATTTGGGGGGAAGATAGAATTACAAGAACTAAAAATAATTCTTATCCAAATTTTGGGAGATAAATTCAATACATGGGTCAGGTTCCTCCCATTCATCTCCAATAATGGCTTAGAAGGAATTAGGGAACATTCCTATTCTAGAGGAGACCAAGTCCTCTCTAAATATGAGTTGGAAGAAAGATAAATTTCCCTATCTCCTCAATCAGATGAAATTATATGGACACCTTAAAAATTTGGTAGTTATTCATCTCAGTATACTTATAATAAATTATTTATCAAGGCTATCTTTGAGGAGAATAAGTGGAATAATTGTTAGTCTGAACTTTTCCCTCCTAAAGTTGGTGTTTTCTCTTGGATGGAGTATAAAGTAAGAACTGTCACTTACGAAATAATGTATTCAATGGGTAAGGAAGGACCCACTAGATGTTTGTTATGTTATGCAGCAAAAGAAGATTTATATCACTTATTAGTTCATTTTTCCTATGTCGATAATTATTGGAACTAGTTATGTTTTAAGTTAAATCTTATTTGGGTTCAACTAGAAACTCTCTCTTCACTTATTCTTTATTTTCCAAGATGTTATCCCAAATAATATATTTCTTATATTTGGGGTTTTATTCCTTTCCATCTTATATGGAGTTTATGGTGGGAGAGGAACAAAAAAATATACTGAAGAATATAGTTCCGTGTGATCAGTAATGAATATGATGGAGATGGCCATCCCAAAGAATGGTTCTATTCATTGGAAAATTTGAAGCTATTTTTATTCTAGGGATAGGGATATTTTTATTCTAGGGATAGGGATATTTTTAAAAATTGGCCCAATATTTCAATTCATGCCTCAAGATCTTTTTCATTGTTGGGGACCACTGTATCGTTGAAAATACATTTAGTGGTTTAGGCTCCACTCCATGTTCGTTTTTACAAGATGAATTTTGATGTGGCATCTAAAGGTAATCCAAGTAAATATCATGCAGGATGATTAATTAGAAACAAGCTACAGTTACTTTTCCCCCAATATGAATGTGTGAGATGTAATTTATAAATATCCCTCTTATGAAGTGAATAATGTATCCCAAAATGCAGTCCTTGGATGTTTCTCTTTTCCCAAGTAGTAGATAGTAGGTAATATCCCAAGTTGTCAAACCTCTAATAATAGTGAATAATTCATATATATATATATATATATATATATATATATATATATATATATATATAATTCACTTATTTAAATTTTTTAATTAACAACCAAAAATTCTGACCAAAAGGAATACATAGTAATTTATAAAAGATGACAAATGGTGTGGCATTTCAAATTTGAGAAAGGAAGGGAAAAGGACATAAGCACCCAAAGGGGGTAGTAGCACATGGGTTCTCTTTTCCCTAATGGGTGGTACTATCTAGGATGCTCGGAGAATATAATGGAAAATATAGATCTGGTTCACACATTGTATAATGTTCACAAGTAAATTGGTCATTCCAGGATATTAGTCAACATGACTGTAGAAAGGATAAAGCAATGTAAAAGCAAAACAAGTATTGTTAATGTCTAGTTTTCTTACTTTGGAATCATATATATAATGACATACTTAGAATCATGATGTAAGTAGTAAGTGTGTGATTTTGTGTCTACATTACACAAGATGCATATGGTCAGTGCACAAAGACATCAAGTAAGGGCACATATTAAATAGAAGTTGTCTTATACTGGAGAAGGAAAGTACTAGAAAATAATGCTGAGGAAATTGAAGACATAATGAACTCATAAGTAGTAAAGAAAACATATAGGAAAGAATACATGGAATAATTTATTAAATGGAGAAAATACACAGAAAATGATGCCACATGGATAAAATTGAAGGAGCTTGGTCAACTTGGCCATACTCAAGACCCAAACTTCTGAGACAAATCCAACTTTTGTCTTACCTAGGGTATTTTATGTAGAAACACCACATGACAATCAGAGAGATGGAATTTTGAGATTTTGACTAAGTAAGGTGACACGTGTGAGAAATGGAATTGGTTAGATAAAAATATAGGGCATAGAATATTAGTGCATGGTAATGTGTAAAATTTTTGCAAAGGAAGGATTGTGTGGAAATTTTTGGAAGGACTCAAGAGAAGGTATGATAAATTCATAAAGGGACACGTTGATTTTTCAACAAGGAAAATATAATGAGCACATGAGATATACTTGAAGGAATAAAATTAAAAATGATAAGTGAATAAAGGATGTCAAATTACCAGTGACTTGGAGTTACCACATAGAATTCTCTTGACAACCTGACTAGGGGTAGTTAGACGTCATTAATGCACAGTTGTTCAAACAGAAATTTGAGAAGGATCAAGGTAAGTTCTATAAGGAATTTCAAATTTCATGATGGATGGGAAGGAGATATATTAATACCTTTTTAGTGTCAAATTATAAGTACTTTAGCCAATGAATTTTAGAGAGAAAGAAGAATAAACTTATTTATAGAGAGTTGAAAGTAAGCATCCAAGTTTGGGATCCACCACCCATAGTTCTATGGATCTATAACTATCCCAAAAAGGGAATTGTAGATGTTGTAAGGATTAAGATGATAAAATCTATGTCATGTAAGTGAGTTATTCCGGTGAGTTTACTTTGGAAATGACAAGATTAGGGAGTACCTAGTAGAGTCCATGCTTTGTGATGTCAACATGTTATCTTTTATGGATGGTTTTGCAAGATACAATCAAATAAATATTAACCCTATTGATCAAGAAAAGACATCTTTTACCAACCCTTGGGGTACTTTTTTCTATATTTTTATGCCCTTTGGATTAAACAACATAGGTTCCACTTATCAACAAAATATGACATACATGTTTCATTATTATATGCATAAAATTATTGAGGATTACACTATTTATTTACTACACAAATATATCCATTGTCAAGATCAGTCAACTAACCTATATCACATCTTCAAACACTTACGCCAATAAAATGTCTAGTTAAATATTAAAAACGTGTATTCATGGTCACTCTAGAAATTTTTTTGTCTTTATTATCTCCCAATGATCTATTGAGGTTGACCTTAAAAAGATCAAATATATCAGGGGCATGCCCCCTTCGTGTAATATAAAACAACTTCAGTCCCTCCAAGGTAATATTTAGGTTATTTTTCACTTCATCACATAATTAGATGATAAAACTCAACACTTTACATGCCTCCTTAAAAAGGATAATTCCTTTGAATATGATATATCTTATAAAAAAACATTTGATGACATAAGGAAATGTTTTTGCAGTCCTCCTGCACTTACACCACATATACCTGGCAAACCCCTCCTTTATATTTTTTCCATTTTCCATGCACTTGGGGCCTTATTAGAACAATAAGATGATAATAATCATGAGTTTGTTGTCTATTATATCATTTTCACTTTATTTCCTTATGAACATAACTATATTCCCATTAGGAATCTATGGTTATCCTTATTTTTCATCATTGACTAGTTACAACATTACATGATCAATAATGAATCCCAGTTACCACCAAATTTGACCCCTATTCTATTTTTTCTCACACCCATTTTTCGTATTGAATATCCTTCTATGTCATGTTCTTTATTTTTCAACTCAAATTCATTAATCGAAATTATATTAAAGTATGGTTTAATTTTAATCAGTTAACTAATGCACACTTATTTTACTCTACACCAATCAACAAACAATTTTGTATTGAATTTACCACTTACAACATTAACACAAAAGCCTAGACTATGTATTTTGATGGGCATATATGTATTGTCACTGTTGGATTGGGCATTTTCTTTGCTAAGCCCCATGTTGAAACCATGCACTTCACTTACCACCTTGGATTTTCTTACACAAATAACATTTACAAATATGAAGTTTTGATACTTGGCATCTACATTTCAAAAGCATTAAAAGTTCACTACATCCACTTTTTGGGAATCTCAAATCATTTTCAATCAAGTAAAAGATGGGTACCATAAAAAGGAGGATCCTATGATCTCATACAATAACTTGGTTAAACAATTATTTTCCTGATTCATACTCTATTTCTAACATTCCACAAAAAGATATCAAGAACGTGGATTCCATGTCCAGAACTGCCTAACCCATCCCCATCAATATAGTCGACTATTTTTCTACTTTCACTATTAAAAAAACATGTAACCCTTCAATTACCCTTGATAACTTTAATAATCTACATGTACTCAATATTACTCATAACACTAAAAATCTAAAATGGTATGTTGATATTGAAAATTTCCTCTATTAACAAGTCCCACTAAATAATTCCTCCCCACAAGATAGATGATGGATATAATGAGAGGCCCTACAATATACTCTTTCATATGGTAATTTTTTCAAATCATATTTTGATAGATATTTATTATGATGCCTAAGCATTGATGATGCCTAACTATTCCTCTCATAGATGCACAAAAGTTAGTGTGGTGGGCATTTTAATGGAAAAAATGACCTAAATGTTACTTCACCAAGGATGTTATTGTCCCACCATGGAAAATTATTTTCATGAATATTAAAAATGATATGACTAGTTTCAAAAACACAACAATATCAACCATACACCATCACATGTGTTAAATATACCATTGCCTCATGGTCATTTTTATAATGGGCTTTTGACCTCATCAGTAAGATTAACTTGAATCTTCTTAATGGCATAAATTTATCCTCACAACAATAGAATAATTTACCAAATGGGTAAAAATTGATCCTTTTGAGTCAACTAAGGGTGAATACATTTACAAGTTCTTAATCTCAAATATTATTACCCATTTTGGTGTACCTTTAATAATCATCACTGGTAATGGATCTTCCTTTTAAAATTAGGCAATTAAGAATTTTGGTGTCAAGTTAAAAATTAAGAATACATTCTCGAATCCTTAATACCCCTATGAAATGGTCAATCTGAGGCTAACAATAAGACCATCATTGAAATTATCCACAAAAAATGGAAAACCTAGCATTGAATGACATAGCCATATATTGCATGGCATTTGGGCTTATCATACTAGCGTTCACACACCTATGATTTCTACCCTTTTTCCCTACTTTATGAGGCAAAGGTCATTCTCCCCCTCAAGCTAAAAATTCCCTCACTACCTATCTCACTTAAATATTTTGTCAAGGACAATCATTATTCTCAACATTCTTGATTTTCACCAAGAACAAGCACTTGATCATCTCTTCATGTACCAAGACCATATCAAATGCACTTACAATAAGAAGGTTCATGCATGTAAATTTCAAATAGGAAATATTTTCCTTAAATAAAATTAGAAAAAAAATAATACTAACACTCCCCTCAAAGCTACGTTCAAACCTAATTGTCTTAGTCCCTAAGTGGTTACCGAATAGTTCAGATTTGGTTTTTTTTTATTGGCATCCCTTAAAGGTAAACCTATTAAAAAACTTATGAAAATCATGTACTTGCAATTATTACACTTACAATATTTAATTTCAAAACATTGAAAAAAATTCAAATAATTGCATAATATAAACAAAAAGACAAAATCAATTCCTATTTTAGTATCCTTTTCTATCTTATAGTTCTATGCATGATGTTTATTGCATTGTTTTGATACATAACATATATATTCTTTACACACTTGTTCATGAGGTATCTTGAGCTTTGTACAAGACACTCACATATTGTTACATGATGATGGGAGTCATCTTGAATCCTTACACTACACTCTTGGGGGTACCTCACACACTATATAGGTGCTTTTGTTTTAGTATATGTTAGTTTACACCGTACTCATCATGATTTATTACATACATAGTGTATATTTCTATTTATTGAATCCGTGAGACTAACATATGTGTTTTGTTTGGTTTTAATTTATCTTATCTCTATTGTTATTGTTACTCTTTATTACCCCTACTTTTTGGTTGTTATCACTACTTGTTTATACTGATTCATTCCTTCATTAATTACTATGTGGATCCACTTGATTGTATTATTTGATTGTAATGTTATGATTATGTCATTTACATGGCCTAATAACATTACTTGTATTGTGACACCATGGGTTTCCCATGTTTATGGATTCATTCTTATTGTATGTATTTGCTTCCCTAATTATGATATAGGATTCCATCTATTGTGATTTTCTTATGACACTATGGTTGTGCCATGTTTATGGCTCCATGCCTATATCTAAATATGTTTCTGCATGATTTTTATTACTTGATCATACACTTTTATTTCTATTAATTTGATGTTTCTAGTTTACATTAATGTTTAAACTACTAGTTTACTATGGCTTTTCACATTATTACTATGTTAATTATATATTTGTATTATTATGAAGTGGGACATTATTACTATTATTCTCTAATGTCACTAGTTGTTTTACATATGTATGATTTCGTTTTACATGTTGCTTGTTCTCTGTGCCATAATTTCCAAACTATGTAATGCCCTTATTAAGTATAGAATATTACAAAAATCCAGCACTTCAACCTTATTTTTTATTATATAGATTAGCATATATATATATATATATATATATATATATATATATATATATATATATATATATATATATATCCCGAATATCAATAGAATAGATGTGTACCCATGTAATATATATATATATATATATATATATATATATATATATGTATATATACATATATATATATATATATACATATATATACATATATATATACATATATATACATATATATATATATACATATATGTGTGTATATATATATATATATATATATATATATATATTACATGGGTACACATCTATTCTATTGATATTCGGGATCATATTATTTTTTCGTGGATGCCCAAAAATATGGGATTTAACAAGGTATTTTTATAGCTATAAATAGATTACATGATACTTGAACAAAATTTTATAGGGCCCATATCCTTAGTAAATGTCATAGATAATGAAATATGGTATGATTTAAATAAGGTAAAAACATTATAGTATAGTTAATACAATGGTACAATCTTGACTTTCCATATGTTCTTGGAAAAAGGAAAGTTTTGTTAATATTTCAAGTTTCTATATATTATACTAGAGGTTTACAAGATTTTCACATAGTTAGTTTTATATATATATATATATATTATACAAGGTTCACAATAGATTATAGGGGGCATTATTTCTTCATTCCTTCATCACAATGATATTTCATATGTAGTTAAATATGGGTTTGGGGTCATGGGGCTCCATCTCCCTTAAAATTTTTCAAAATTTTGCATAATCAATTTAATAATAATAGCACCTTATGGAGGCATAGAAATTTCCATTCCATATAAGGTCTATATTTTCAAGTTGGACAAAATTAGGCCTAGATCCATCTGCAATGATGTGCTACATGGTTTTAGCAGAAAGAGTCAAAGAAAAATTGAGAGCTTTGTAGACTTATATTTCCTCCTCTCTCTTCATATTCTCAAATAGGGAAGGCATCAAAACACATGGATTTTTTTATAGTCTAATCCTTCCTTGTCTCTACTATCTCTTATGACATAAATTTGGGGAGTTTTCACCACAAATCCTCAGACATCTCTAAATAAAATTCCAACACTCCAAGGGATGAAAACATGGTAGCTCGTCCCTTCATAAAACAAACTGGTTTATTCCTTTTATATTTTACATCTCCTTTGCAAACTTTTTACAATGTTGTATATTTACAAATGCATTGAATCATCTATATTTTGATTTAAAGTTTGGTTTCTCACATATACATTGACTTCACTCTATGTTGTAGGTTTCATCATAGATTATGCCAAAACTAACATATCACAAAGACCCTTCAAGTGAAGGAAAATTATTTGTATGCACTTGGGCATGTTTTTCCTTTATATATGTAATTTTTTATTACACACTTAATTAAGGAAATGTAGACACTAAAATATGGTATATTTTCCTTGTGCAATTCCAATTTTGAAATTATATCCTTTCTAAGACAAATTATCACATTTAGAATCCAATCTCCTCATATCTCTATCCATTCTACAAATTGATTATATGTACACTACACTTTATTGTCAATTATATGAATATTATCTCATTAAAGAAACATAAAAATATTTGAAATTCATGGCACACTTTTCAATTTTGATGTTTCTTTCTAATGTCCAAAACCATACATAAGGGTTGGGATGTGGGATCTGGTCTTGTCCAATCTTCATATTCCTATCCTTTCTCAATCGCCAACTCTTATTTCAATTCTATATCATTTTTTAGGTAATTTCATCTTCCTAGGGTAACTCTTATTATAATATCTCACCTATAAAAAAAGCATACAAACAATTCATTATCATCTTATAACTCGCCTTTCATCCTTACAATATCCTATTACAAACATCATTCCAAAATCAAGAAAATGTTCCTAAGTATTCTCAAATTAACAAAAAATCATCTAGGGAATTCTCTACTATAATTTTGAATCACTCAACCAAATCACATATTTTTTGTTTCACCCATCTACAAGCATACAAAAATCATAGATTTAATTTTTAACAAGATAAATCTCATTATAAGCATTGCATAATGGTTTTAATTAGTAGAAGGGTTAGGTCACATAGATTCTTTGTGTCAAGAGACATTAACAAACCCCTACAGGTTTGGTTAGCTTTACATGCTTACACAAGCACTTAGGATAACTACATGAGGCCTTATTTACATGATGAAGATATGTAGTATAACACTAGGATTGGTTTAGAAATTGGGAATCTCACCACTAAATGTTTTCTCACATTAAATGCACACACATGTCTTTATCTATTTTTTATTTTCTTATGAAGGTTTCTGCGAGTTATTAAGGTTTCTACTTTTTTATAGGTCATCCCACATTTATGCAAAAAAGAGAGAGACATAACAAGAATCATTTCTAGATAATAAAATTATACAAAAAGTTTTAAAACCTAATCATCTCCATAACTAAAACTATAAAATCTCTATCCTAGATTATATAGCTCCTACCTAGATTGTATAGATTTTGTACGGTCCTACCTCTACATATTATTCATTTCCAAAAAAAAAAATTATATAATATAGAGCTCTATGTCTTCTAGTTCCACTACCCTACACACAAAAACCACTCCATAATCATTGTAAATAGATAATTTTATCCCTCCTTTTTTGTTTTAAACTAGTTGTTTATCATTTTTAATCATTTAATTCATTTTAAGTCAAAATACATTATTCCAAACATGTACAGTTGATGTTGGAATTTAATTAGATCATGATAGTTTACATGTTATAACCCTTAAATCCTTTGTTTTTTATACAATAACATACTAAAAACCCAAAATATAATTAGGGTGAATGCCCAAACTAGCAAATATTGTTCTAAATCAATAGAATTGTCTTAAGGCTAAAGACTAGTACATGGATTAGGAATATGGGCCATATCTCCACCTATACCAAGTTGACCTCTTTGTTTATTATATGCATCACTTTTCTATGAAATAATACTTGAGCTTAAATTTAGTTGCATGCTTATATAGTTATTAGCCATGCATTCCTTGTTAGATTTATTCTTCACCTGTTCATAATATGAAGATTCATTGCTAGATTTGTTGGATTATTAAAATATTACTCTATAATTAGCACTAAAAGAAATAGTTCCTACACTGTATATTTATTTCCTTACCCCCACTAAAAGATATAATGTGCAAAGGATACCTACTCAAGTAATATACCCCTTCCCTCATGATTTCTTCCACACTTAATTCGACTAAAGTTGTATGTAACATTATTTTTACTATGTCTGGTTGACTAAGCTTCTCCCGTAATTATTTGAAAATTCATGTCTTCTCACAATCACTCAAACAATCCCAATTTATCAATTCTATATTTGGATCAAGGGACGTATATCCTAGAAGAGGGGTAGTTTCCCCTTCTACTATCATGTTTAGATCATGTATGATTTCCTCATTATGGAATTATTCTCCTCGGTCTGAAAACTCCCATGGTCTCAAATATGGATCCTCTGGGATAAGTTCCAACTACCTCATAAATATACTTCTAACTATCTATAATCCCCTATTTTCCTTTCCTCGTTCTCATTTATTCTCTTCACAATTCCATAATTAGTTTCAATACCTCTTTTTATACCATCTCAGTCACTAATCATGTTCATCATATTCTATTTCACCTTCTCATTCAATTTGGTCTTATCCATATATCTTTTCCTCTATTTATTCAGGATGTTCATTTACTCCTTTCTCAGTGACTCTTCCTACGCTAACCTTTCATGTAGTTAGTTTCACCTTTGACGTTATGGCATGTGAACTTCCCCATAGTGTTGTCTCACTTCTATTTACAATCATTATATTTTCCTCTTTTGTTCTTTCTTATCCTTCTCATACCCTTTAAGGGCCTACTTTTATTTTGGCCCCTTCCATTTCATCCCCCATCTTCTAGGAATACATCTCTTTGGCACTTTCTTGACTACTCCATTTCACATAGAATTTCCACTATGTCCTTTTCCACAATGATCATTGTTACCAAGACAAGGATTTGTTTGAAAAAAATTTCTTATAATCCTTAAATAAAATGTGCTTTCACATAATAAAAAAAAAAACAAAAAATTTAAATAGAAATTTTAGTTACATACCCTTCAATGGTAGTCTTCATCTAGTAGTCTATAACTTAGGTCCATTTAATATCCAAGTCATGTATATTTTTTATCTTCTAATTTTTCCATTCATATTCCTCTTTTTATTTATACTTAAAATAATAATATTATAGTCAATATAACCATGTATCTAGTTATTTTAGGATATCACACAAAATAATCTCATGAATGTCTCCATATATATATATATATATATATGTTTCAACCTAATTCATTATATAGGAATTCTTATCATAGCCTCAACATCTTCCACAAAATGGTTCATCTTCTCTTGTCATTTTCTTTCCTCATCTCATCATATTGGTGGCCATCTTAACATTTTGAGGTTCCAACAAAGGAACCATTTTTAGTAGAGGTCCCTCAAATCACTCATCGGGACATTCCACAAATTGTATTCTAGTAGAAACTTATATTATCCCATTTATTACTCTTAACACAATGAACAAATTATGAAACAAAGCATAACATACATAAGAATAATAGATACATAAAAGAATAAACTTAAGGAAATATATAAGAAGTATACAATAATATGAAATAATATAATGGGATTTGATAATTGAATCAAGAAGATAGACATGAGTTTAGAATAAAAATCAAGATCAACCTTTTATGTAGTGCACTTACATTATTTTATACAATTCAATGTGATTGTTAGTTTATTATTCCCTTATTTTTCCTTTCCTTAACAAAAGAGGTTTTTCACATTCTATACTTATGCTTAGATATCGTTATATATTCTATACTTTTTCTTTTCTACAATAGGCACATACATTAGGATTTTTATAATATAAAACAATATCCAAAATATATTCAAATAAAATTTTCAACCCCTATACACTCTCAATAGCCACTTTCCACATATATAATTTTTACTAACTACTTCATCAACCCTTTCTACACTTCATTCCACTTGGGTTTATACATCCATTGCATCTTATTTTGGATACTTTGGTAATTTGTGTATATATTTCTCTACTGATTTACAATTTTTACTACATCACCTCCTAGTTAGCACCATTTATCCCATTTTATCATCCTTATAGAATCTACCCATAAGTTTTTTAGTCTTTAGTATTGTTATCTTCCTCCAAATTATCATCCCTCCTATGACATGCTAGCTAGGTTATTTATGTATTATTTTACTATCTTCTATTGTTTATTTTTAGTCTTGATTATTCAAGGTTCAAAGTAGCTATTTCCACCAACATAAGAAATCTAAGTGATACTAGAATGTAAGTATGAGGTAGGTGTATTTCATTTTTTGGAGTTCATTTACTTATTTACAAAACTTGCATTACTTATTTACTTTCAACATTTACTTTTGATTTCAAGTGTTACATCAAAAAAATTTAGAGACCAGAATGTGTTTCACTATTGTAAAACATGTTTATCTCTAGCTGGGGCATATGTGTACAACTCATTTTTATTCTTGCTAACAATTTATCCTATGCATGGGGATTTTGATGCATTTTCCTTCTGAGTGGGTGCCTTAAGGAGCATGTTAGTATTGGGGTATGATTGGAATCGTTCATGTGGGTTTTACCACATCATTTGAGATAGGTCAGTATTATACCATAGTTCTTGTACCATTTCCTCATTTCTTCCCTTTATTCACACATTGCATCCATCATCCCTACTTGTCTTGATACTTTCACTTGTTTATGTTTATTACATGTTATTATCCCTAATTTTGATCACCATATACCTTAATCATTTCCTCTATTTATCTTCAAGATTCCACCTCACATGTGTTTCACCCATTTGTCCTTAGGGTTCCCCCAAGGTTGATTCCCTCTCCCATGAGATATGTTGTTGGGTTTGATTTTTCCATATCCAAAGTTATATCACATGGGTAATGACATTAAATATATATACCCCTTTTCCTTTTTAGATCATATTGACTAATAAATTAAATTCATAAACAAACTACTTGATATTACTCACATATTTTCACATTAGTTCACACCTACTTATTATACTTGAGGTTTCACTTGGGTCACCATAGTGAATTAGGATTGAAGTTCTTTTCATTTAGCTTTCCCCTTCTCACCCATAGTGATTCTCTCTCTATGTTTTCATCTCTAGGGAGGATTATACATCAATAGTCAAACACGCACTACAAGTAGTTATTTCTAACCCTTCTTAGTCTCTTATCTTACATTTCTATGTATTTGATTAGTCATTTGTTTTTATAGACTAGAGCATATCTATGTTTGTTTTGATATATATTATTGTATTATTACTTTATTCCCCTATTCTTTATCCATTGCTTAATCTATATCTATTTTGAATCTTATTATTATATATGTATGTGTGTGTGTGTATCTTAAGTGTAGGCCTTAGAAACCTATAGTTAGTTAGGGTTAGGATTGTTATTCTCTAGAGTTAATACACCAGTGCTCCTTGAGCACCTTTGGTATCTACATTGTGTGCCTAAACATAGCTTTGATCCCTACATTTGATAACTCAGTTGAGAACCTATCTTTTCATATAATTCACTTGATTATCAAGGTGATAGTTTTATTGATTAGATAGAATCTTTCTCCACTTGATGAAATCATGGGCTGATTTGTTAGGATATTGTTTGAGATTAATGAACTTTTGGAATGTATTCTTTAGGAGATCATGTTGTTGAAATTCCTCATGTAAGGCTTGAACTAAGGTTTAAAAATAAATAATATAATGTGAAGGGAAATTGTTGTATCATTCCAAAGCATCTCATATGATTTTTTTTCTAGGAGATTATTTATAACATAGGTATTGGTTTCAATCCACTCTTTATAAAAGTTTCCAAATTTCTTAAGATAAATGTTTGGATTGATTGACCCATCATAATAAATATTAGGAGATACTCCCCCTATGTCAATAGAAGCTATGTAAGGGGATAGGGGTTCATTTTTTTAATTATTGTATAACCTTATTGTGAATTGGAGGAAGAGGAATGGGATTCCCATTCACATCTAAAGGAAAAGGTGTGCTAATGGTTGATTAGGACCTATAACAACTTGTGATGATTGAGAATATATTTATAAAATATAATTTTACATTTAGAACATGATATAAGTATTATAGGATTGTGTGATTTTCATTTGATCTAAAATTTTGATGATCACTAGATTATGATAGATTTGTGGATTAGAACCACAAGATGAAGAGTCTTCAGTATTATTTTTTGACAAAGTTTTCTTGGTGACTGGTTAGGGGTTTCTCTAGTTATACAAGGATTATTATGATTAATGGGTTTTTAATGGGATTTTATAATTGTCTCTTGCATAACACTTATACCTAGAGAGACTTTAAGTAATTATCCTTCTTTTTTGGGAGTGTAAAATTCATTATTGTTCAAATTTTTACAAACTTATATCCAATCAATTCCTTAAATTTCCATTATATTTCATTTAGTTATGAGATTAACTTATGAGGGGATAATTCATGCTAGAGCAATTTTTTGACGGTGTTAGATATATAAAATGAAGATCCAAATGAGATCACACCTAGTATACTATAGGGGCCAATGGTATCAATTTTTGAAAAATAATAAGAAAGAGATCCATAAAAATTCATGTTGTCAAGGGGATATGTTGAAATTGAGGAACAAACTAGTGGAAGTGTAAAGGGATTTAGACTATCCAAAAAAATCCTAACATGAGACATAATGAGAGATGAACAAGATGATTTTTTGGAATAGCATATTTTTCCTAAACTCTAAGAGCTTGGTTGTGCAGAGGTGCACATAGGCCAATGACATCATAAAATATGATGGTTGTGAGGAACTATATTGGACATGAAATAATTTGCATGGGTTTGATGGCATCATGATTAAATGTAAAGTGCATAGATAAGATTAGTCATACATTAGGGTTCTGCATAGGGGTCAATCATGTAGAAAAAGTAGGAAAATTCAAGAAGATGAGTGAATCTGACTTAATTTAGGGAAGATTAAGATGTAATTTTGGTTCACCAAAGTGTGCAATGGGTAAATATTGATTCCTAGTTGGGTTATAAAATATAGGGATCAAATATAAGACTTGACACATATTATAGATTCCAAATTTTCTCGAGAAACATTAGTGTCAGAATTCTAGAGGATAGTGATCCAAGGCCTACACCTAAGTTAAATATAGGTATCATAGTAGGATTTATAATAGAGATATATTAAAAAATATATAAATCCAAGTGGCATAATATAATAAAAAATGTAATATATCATAAAAGCATATATCTACTCTATTCTATAACAATTAATAACCAATCAACAACATAAAACTGCAAGAGAAGATAATAAAATGGATAGAAATACTTACCTATAGTGTTTGTTTGATCACTAATATATAATCCTCCCTAGAGATGACAACACCAAGAGAGAATCACTATGGGTGAGAAGGGGAAATATCAACAACAAGAGATCCATTTATAACTAACTATGGTGACCCCAATGCAAATAAGTAAGGTCCAAATCCCCAAGACTAACAAGTAATTGTGAAATAATGCAAAAATATGTGATAGATATCAAGTAGTGCATTTATTAATGTTCAATTGATTATTAATTTGTGTTCTACATAAAAAAGGGTGGTATATATACTTGATGCCATTGCCCATGGTAAATATAATTAGCTATGGAAAAACCAATCTCGGCACCATTGCACATAGGTGATGACATTGTATTTTTGGTAACCCCAAGGAAAAAGAGGTGAAAAACATGTGACATGGAATTAAGAAGATAAATAGAGGAAATAAAAAAAATCTAGAGTGGCTAAAAGTAGGGATAATAGTATGCAATAAGCATAACCACATAAACATAATGAGACAAGAAGGGATGATGGATGTAATGTCTGAAAAAAATATAGAAAATAGCAAGGCGTAATGGAAATATGGCATAATAGTGACATCTCTCAAATGTTTTGGTCTATCCCACATGAATAAATTTGATCACGTCCCAATCTTAGCAGGCCTCTTAAGGCACCCCCTTAGGAGGAAAATACATCAACATCCCTTGCATAAGATAAATAGTTAACAAGTGTCAAAAATGAGGTATATACATCATTTTCATTAGTGACCATGTCATATTTGTGCTCTAGGAGAAGGAAACAACTTTCAAAGAATTATTCTTTAGGTTTCTCTTTATGACCAAAGTTATATACATAAGGCTTATGGATGAAGAAAAGAAATATAAAGAACTCGAAAATAAATTATTTAAAATAAGGGAAAATTTGTAGAGGAACCAAATATTCAAAGAGAAGATAACAACCACGTGCAAAGAGATGGATTAAAAATTGAACATACTAAAATTAAATTACATGGAGGAAGAAACTAAGATCTAGGAAGTAAGTTGAACACTGGCCTCTAAAGTGAAAACAATATGAAAATTGATGCAAGAATATCCTAGAGGACCAGTTTTAAGAGGTTTATCTACCACATTTCTAGGAATTATGGAATACACCAATATCTCCATAAATAAATGAAACACGTTCAAATTTGAGGCTCCTAAAGATGGACTTGAGTTTCTATATTAGCTAAAAAAGGTGAATTTTCTACCACCTCTTCTTTTAGATTTACTTTTACGTCATCATTCCTTCACACACTATCCACCTAATTATTTGCAAAAGGGGTTTACCTCCTCATGGAAAAATACTTTATTCTCAACTCTACAACCAACATATTGATCCTCCAAGGAATGAATATAATCTTCATGCCCCCTTGTTCACATAAGAATGTGTAATTTTTTTCTTCTAGGAAAAAGTACGTTGCACCTTCTAAATCTAACATAGATCCTTAGTGCTCCTCCCACCAAATGGTACTATTCACATATAAACCTCGTCTATGTGTTTTGAGTACTTCTTAAAATTTGATGTACAAAGATACATTTTCCCAATATTCTAATCCCACCAAGCATATACATCATTATCCATGTATATGTTTACCCTAACAGCTCATAAAATAAGGAAAAATATATCTCATCATAAATGACACATTCAACCCATTTTTATTATATATTTATCATATCTTGAATGGCTTATAGAATTCCTAGTTTATTTCTCTTCAAACAATTATTCAATTCACTATAGTAAGATCGTTTATTTCATTCTCTATAAATCCCATAACCAATTTTAACAATACCTAAAAATATAACCCAAAATTTGGGGTTATTTTCATCCTTAATACTACCTAAGGAACTCAAACCTCAAGTGAAATCCTTGGGTTCTTCTAGCCATGCATGTTGGCATATAAATAGGTTTTTATCCCAAGCACTTACTTGAGGAACTTGGAGGTTTGGGGAACCTACTAGTTAGGTTTTGGGTTTGTACAAGAATAAATGTATTCTAATAAATGCATTCTCTATCCAATATCTAGACTATCATTTCTACTAATCATTAGCTAACATAAATGTTCACCAACATTTAACATATATAACAAAAAATAAATCTCATTATAAGAAAAAAATAACTCAAGGTTTATCAATTTCATTCATGATCAAGTAATATTTAGATATAATGCTTATAAAATATAATATCTTATCAATTCAACATCATAATAGTGTTAATTTTCTATATACATTAGCATGAGTGATCAAGATAGTAATATAGGAAGCAATTCTAGTAGGGAAACTTCCGAGAGTCATAAATTTTGCACAATAACTCTAATTGACTCCTTTAAAAATGTTTCAAAAATATTCAAATGCATAAAATATGTTGAAGATGTGAAAAACTTAGTGTGGATAATTTTTACCCCCAAAATCCACTCTTAAAGGCCTCTAAATGTAAATTTGTAGTGTTGTCTAAAAATATTAATTTCAAGAAATTTTTGCATGTGTAATTCTTGGAAGATGAACCACCTCATATCCCTTGAGATTTGTGACCTTCCACATTCTTCTAAAAGTCTCTTCATATTTCCATAATTAGGTATATAAGTATATGTAAATTGAAAGGGAAGGACATAGCTCTTTATAGAGATAGTTATTGTAATCACAGTATTCTAAGCAATATACATCTATTTTCATAAATATTTTTATTGTTTACATATGTAAAAAATTGTTATTTTGTCCTTTAATCCTAAAACCTCTAATTTTTGGATCAGTCGTATCGTATTTAAGTTATCTTGAGAGTGTATGATTCCTAGAATGAGGTCGGGATATAAGAAGCTTGGGTGGTCCACACAAGATCATTCAGAACACTTGAGTGCTTGGTGTAAGACACCTCAAATGGCAGACAACATTGAGATAAATGAAACTCTTAAGAAATTAATGAATAAATCTCTCATGGAGAAAAAGGAGCATATGTTACAACAATTCACCCATATCCTTTAACAACTACAAATGGGAAATATTTCCTCCTCCTCTCCGAGCCATCCCTTCAGTTCCCCGACACCCTTCAAGGTTCAAATAAATTTTGATAATCCTTTTTTTAGGGTAAAATACATTCTGATGTAGTATAAAAAATGGTTCCACCAATTATCCTCCTACTTTTTCTATCAATAAATTCACTGATAAAGAGAAGATAACATTTTCTCTCTTAAAATCATCAATTTATGTTAAAAATTTGTGGAGCGTGTACAAGAACGAAATAAATGGGGTAAAATTGGGAATCACAGAGGAAACAACATGGGATGATTTTATGGATTCCATGAAATAAGAATACTACCCTGTTAGAGCCTATGATGATATGTACATATAATGGCAGTAACTTTGCTAAGGTAAGGACCAGTCATTTCAAGATTATACTAAAATATTTCATTCTCTTTTTGAAAGATTGGGAATTCAAGACATAAAACAACACAATATCCCTAAATATCCTAGTGGAATAAAATTTTAAATACAGGAGTACATGGACATATTTAAATTTCATACCCTCAGTAAGGCATACATGTTCACGATCAAGATTAAAAAAAAGCGTAGAAAGAGAAATATAAAGAACCAACCCGTGGATTTGGCATGTGTGGGGATATGATTGTTTGTACTCCAAGCATTTGTGAGTTAACCCTTTCAAGTAGATATTTTTTCATTTTTTTCCCTTAGTTTTGATAGAAGGGTTTTTAAGACAATATTACAATATTGGTGGAAAGATCCGGAAGCTCTACAACTCCCTTGTTTTGTTGCAACTGCTACAAGGCCGCTTTCTAGTTGTGACTAGGCTATTTTTGCCTTGTTTGTGAGCTATAATATCAAAATGGGGGGTCCTATTTGTATATTGGAACCTATATGTGATCCATCATAACAAAATAATTCATAGTTATGGAAAGCCCTATACATGGATGGTTTTATAGATTTTATGCAAATAATAAAGGGTCATAACATTCACATCTCTCTAAATTTCTCCTGCAAATGGAAAGATATTGTAATCACTTTCTAGGGAAAATATTTTACTATCACCAAGGGTCTAATCTCTTTCATCACTAGTCTGCATATGCAAGTGCTTTAATTCTATCATAACAAGTTTGACAAGGAATCTGAGGAGAAACGTTTTGTGGATGGAGATGAAGCTCTGTAGATTGGAAAGTTTGGTATTCTCTACTCTTTTATCCCCCCGTATGGTGAAGTTTCTAAAATGGTTGTGGCTACATCACCCTGAAAGAACACTTTTCTACATTTTCTCTTCATCACTTAGTCCTTTATAACTATTTTAGGCATGCTTCCAAGGTCATTTTTCCTTACTATATTTTTCATTCTCTTGAAAAATCAGTGCATGATGTTCAATCCTAATTGATGATTCTTCCCCTGCATTAAGGTGTGATATTCCTCCTGCACCATTATTTCCTTGATGTGGTTTCCAATGATCCTACCCCCCCTCATCAACAACCTAGGATCCGTTCTAAGAAACCCAATGTCAGGGTCCCCATCTCTAATCCCCTTCCAACCAAAAGAGTCCTTCGCAGTAGTTCTAAGGGAAAAAAATATTAGAGAGGAAGAAAATATTTTAAAGCTCAATCACTCTACTCATGACCCTCCTGTTAGTTCTAAATTAACATCTCAATTAAAGTAGCAGGCTGAGGTGTTAAGGGGTATAGAGGAAAATGTGGAATTCCTTCTTAAGGAAGGTAATAAGAGCAATTTTGACCCCTCCACTCTTTCAAATCTAGAAGAGAAACTTGACAATATTTCCAATCATCTCAATTCCTTAGAGGAAATACTAATGCATGTTGAGAAAAAGAAAACCAACCAACTTTACATTCATAGGATTGTTCTTGATTTTATACAAACCCATGTTAAGAAAATTTTGGATGTTTTTGGTATCCCAGGGTCAGCATAGAAGAATGGTAGAATTAAGAAAAAAAAAATTAATGAGAGCAGCCAGGATCCTAATATGCAAAATGCCATCAACCTTTATAAGGCCCTGAAGATTACTCAGAAATTTTATAATAAGTCTCTTAGTTAGTTTCGTGTTGATGTTTTGGTGTGGTTTTGGTGGTGTGGTTTTTTTTTTTTTGTTTATTGTTGGGATCTTTATTGGCAGTTGGCCCCTTCCTATGTTTTTATCATAATATTTATCGCTTCTTGGCTTTTTATATTGGGGTGTGTCCCCCACTTATCAAAAAACCACTTTGTTTCCATTGTCTATTCTAGCTTTTGAGCCTTTTTATACTTTAGGATTTGGTCCCTTCAAAACCATTTACCAATAATAAAAAATAAAAAATATATAAAGAACCAGCCGCTCAGGGGAAAATGATAAGAAAGGTAAAACCCGAGGTATGATTAGACCAAATTAAGTCTCATCCATTGCAAAAAATAACATTATTCCTTCTCTTATACAGTGGATTTAGATGTAGTCTTAAGAACTAGATAGTTTATTTAAGATTAAATGTAGAGTATATTTTATCTATCTTTGAAAATTCCATTGCAATCTGAATGTTTTCCTTTCTTAATATTTCTTAGAATTTGGAATGCGGTATTTTGTATGAGTGGGTCATATGATATCTTGAATGTATTTCAAAAAAATGTAATACTCACGTTACTAAGAGCGCATGACTCACAAATAGCACAGAACTCACAATACAAAGAGTGTTTGACTCGAGTGCAAAACTCACAAAACTAGCTCATAACTCACAAAATCATCACAGAACTTGCTATAACTAAAATTTCACAACTCCAAATGAGATTTTGAGAGTAATTTTTTCCTCTTATTGTTAGGAGGAAAAAACTCTCTCCATTTTTACACAAAAAATATAGTTTTGAAGATATCAGCATTTGAAGAAGAAGGCTTTAAAGTGCAATACTAGCATAACAAACACAAGACTCGCTCTAACTAAAATTTTAGAACTCTAAATGAGAATTTGATAGAGGTTTTTATTCCTCTTATTTCTATGAGTAAAAACCTCTCTTTCTTTTTTTATACAACAATAATAGCATTGGAAGAAGAAGGTTTTCAAGCGCAGTACTATCAGAACTAGCATAAGACTCCCTCTAACTAAAATTGTAGAACTTAAAATGAGAATATGAGAGAGGTTTTTGTTCCTCTTATTTATATGAGGAAAAATCTCTCTCTTTTTTTACACAGAAATAATATTTTTGAAGATATCATCATTTTAAGAATAATTTTTTCAATCGCACTACTAGCAGAGCCAGCACAAGAATCCCTCTAACTAAAATTACAAAGCTCCAAATGAGAATCTGAGAGAGATTTTTGTTTCTCTTATTACTAAAAGGAAAAAATTCTCGCTATTTTCACATAGAAATAATGGTTTGAATTATATCATCATTTTAATCATAAGGTTTTCAAGTGCAAGACTCTCACAAGAAACATCAAACTCACTCTAACCGAAGTTGAAGATCTCCAAAGGAGAATCTAAGAGAGGTTTTTATTCCTATTATTTTTATGAGGATAATATATCTCAATTTTTTATACAACAGAAATAATTGAGGAGATGTATTCATTTGTAGTTTCAACAGAATAAGGTTGAAGGAAAGTAAATAAAATAAAAAATAACACAGGTTCAGTAGAACTGTGATATCTTCATCTTTTATCAATGAAAATGATAATTTCAAGATGTTTTAAAAATCTTACAACAAAGATAACCAAATCCAAAAATGGTTTGAAAATATTCTTCAAATTGAATTCACAGTGATGATCAGAAAATCAAATATGGGAATATGGAGGGATAGATGTCAAGTTGAAAGATTTAATCATGCAACAGCAAAATTAGAAAATAGAAATAAATAATTAAGTGCATGTGGAAGAGATATCTCAATATAGAATTGTAATATTTGATTAATTATCTTCCACATTTGTCTCATTTTCAAGTGGAACAAGTGTTATTTTAATATAGAGTTGTAGTGTTTTGTTAGGCTGATAAAATATAGCCAAAGTATGGAAGGCGCCGAAGGATTGAGCGCATTGACATAGAGTGCGTAGGTGTGCACATAATTAGAGGGAAATAGATTACACCCAAGAAAGTGAGGATTCAGGACTTGGCCATTTTCAGTGTAAAGCTAGGTATAGACATGGAGTGTGGAGAAATTTTTGTAGATGACTTGGAGAGCACGCAATGACTATTTTGGAAAAGTAGAAGATCAATCGACATGCATAGTTTTGGAGCTAATAATAGCATTAAACTATAGTTGTATTATTAGGCAAAATATTATTAGCAAAGCTTACATACTTTTGTATTTATCATGTAAGGGTGCATGGCCATTCTTAGCATGAAGTCTATTTTGAAGGTGCTTAGGCAGTGAAGGGAAAGTCCCCACCACCTATAAATATGTATTAATTTGCATAGTTTAGAGGATCCATGTTTTGTTAGAGTTATGATGTGGATTTATGGGCATGCATGAATTATGGTGACAATATTATGTATGTATGAATCTTCGGTGTTTTACAGCAATTAATATAATGGATATTGATTGTGGGAACATCTATTACCTATTCATGCATGGTAAAGTTAATCTTGATTCTGGTATGATTTAATCTTACATATAGTTAGGATCTAGATCTAGTTTATGTTATGGAATATACTTTATTTCCTGTTATGGATATGGAATATTTGTACAATCATGCTAAATTCTTGCAAAATATGTCATAAGAAGAGGGACGTAATACCCTTACATGTTTTGGGTGAGTGCTTTAGGTGAGAGCACAGTTCTAGCTGAGTGATGTGTCAGCACACCTTGGGATGTTGGTGACAAAATTAGGCTACATTTTGGTTTCGTTCTCAGGAATTATTTTTTAGTTATTTTCCAAGATGTTGCATGATGAAGACATACTAGTTGACCTTCGCCAGTAATGAGGAGTGGCTAGACAATATAGAGGAAGAGTATGCTCAAATATTTAGCATTGGAACTGATTTTGGTGCACATGCATGGATTGAGTATAACCTATATCACAATTTATATGATACTTTCTTTGTTATTTTTCAGATATAGCTATACGAGTGGTTGGTTATTAATGCATCAAAGATATATTGGAGGTTTTGAACACTTGTTTGGATGCAAGAAGAATTCCAAGATTTATATGACACTAATCTGACTTGGACACATGTTGTAGATCATTAGTGGAGTCATGTTCTAAATACCTATATTCTAGAGTATGTAGTTTCTACTTATTCATGCTCATAGGTTATTAATTTCCAATTCTAGTGTGAACCTAGATAATCTTATTTGTGTGGTATACCTTTAGTGGTTAAGATCTTGATCATGACCCTATATTTGAAAGAACGTCCTATATGACAGAGCTAAACCTCACTACATGCGGGGGTTAGAGCAGGTGTGGTGAAATATAGAAGACATGATGATAGAGAGATAGAGAGAAGAAAGGAGGTTTAAGTTTAACTAGGCATGTGAGAAGGATTTGGATAAGCAGTGTGAAGTTGTGGAACAAATGTCGTTGTCAAGAGAGATGACTTGTGAAGGATTTGGAGCTCACACAGAGGATGCGGAGCCAAAGCATCTGTAACTCCCCCATTTGGGTAAGCATGGTAGAGAACCCTCGTTGAACTTTGATGAGAGTACACTAGTAGAGATTACAAGGAAATTGGGCTCACATTTGATCTCACCTTACGACCTAGCCCTTGCGCTTGGTTTTCTAGTTTTTACGACAGTTATTAGTAAGCAAGCTAGTGTGGGTAGTAGAGTAGAAATGTAAGGATTTAATTTGTAGTCAAGTTAACAATTTAATCAAGTACTTATTCATCCATGGTGTCGTAATCTTTATCTATTTTATTTGGAGGTCTGTTTGGAGGTTTTTTTTTGGAGCATCATCAGCACAGAACGTGGGCGCGTAGAACGTTGGAATCATCTCTGGAAGTAGTACAACTTCATAGACTTGGATTTCAGTTTAGCACAACTATTAGAACACAAGGTAGTGCATCCTCTAGTTTGTTTTGCACTACAAGAGGAGGATCAAGAGGATAAGGTGGCTCAGTTACTAGTGGATCTAGTGGTTCTAGAGGTGGAGGAAACACAAGAGGTAATACAAGTTCTAGACAAGGTGGGCATGCTCCGCACCAACCCTAGAAAATTTATATGGAGTTGTCTCTTTGTCTCTAGAATACAGAGGAATAGAAGATACAACTAAGAATGTACATATGTGTGAGATACTATGGCATGCGAAGGGGATTATATCCCCTAAGCGTAAGGTAAGTCAATTTACTACCACATTGTAAGGGCCCACACATAGTTGGTACAAAAAATATGATCTAAACCAGACTTGTGTAGACTATACTATGTTACGTGATGATTTCTTAGAAGAGTTCCATATTCTTGAGTTTGATTGGAAGAGCATCAGCCCATCAAAATATATCAAGCAAGGCATGGCTAAGAGCGTTCGGGAGTATGATGCATAGTTCAGAACCTGTTTATCTAAGTTATCTTATGACATACATCTGAGTCATCATACTCAATGGTTCATTGGAAGTTTGATCACACCTTTTAGAAGGTTGTTCTCTGATAAGAAATTTATAGACCCGTGTAAGGATTTGGAAGCTACTCTGTGCACTGAGGTAGTCGGGAGTGTAGACACTGGTGTTAGCCCATTTTTGGAAGCTCATATTTCATCTATGACAAATTATTTTGAGAGGTAGTCAGCTAACTTAGCACATGAGACACATAGTGGCATTTGGTGCAAAAATTATGAAGTAGAAGTACATACTAAGGATAGTTTCCCTCATAAATTGGTGTGCACCATGTTGCTGGAAAGTGAGATCTGTCACTTGGATAATTATTCAAGAAGGTGCCCATTGTTACAATGTGCAATTATGAATAATGTGTCATGTTACTGTAATATTTACAAGTCTACCACTCATGATCAAATTCATGATGCCAATAATACTAGTGTATGTCAAACCAGTGTTGCAAATAATTATAAGGAACAAGGTGAGAATCATGAGTACAACCACAATGAAAGGTTATATAATGGAGGACAAGGTAGAGGTAGAGGATATCATGGAGGATCCAGAGGCTGAGGTTGTGGAGGTGGATGAAGTGAATTTCCAAGAGGAACCTATTATACATGCAGATCCCCTTATCATTACAGGCACAAATTCCCTCATAATATTATTTTTGTTTTACAGAAATAACCATAACTATTAAGAATGCCCATATTTTTATGAACATTTTATTGAGAAGCACAAGCAAGACAAGGGTGTGAGGATGGTTAGAGTCAAGTACATTGTGGAATATCGGTGGATGTTGAATCTATTAGCTGACCCTATGTTGGTGCCTGTGAAGATCACTACACGCGCTAAGGTTGCACACACAAGGAAAGTTCCAAAGCAGAAGCCTATTCTTACAAAGGAAGAGGTATTACATGAAAATTATCTAGACCCTACTCATCAAAAGGAATTTTATCATGAAACCATGGAGGTTATTAGAATTTTACAGGCTAAGATACAATGTTTAAAAGATCAATTGCGGAAGTTAGAGCAGGAAAAAATAGTTAAGTGTCCTTAGAAGGATATTGATTATTTTAAGGAGGTTTGCAAGATGTTGCAATGAGAAAACACCATTCCTTTATTAGTGGAATGCTTAAGGGGAAAGAAGCCACGCACTGAAATTGTGTATGAGAGACAAATTTTGCATGATAACCTACCTCCTCACAATCTGGATTATGACAAGGAGATCACTCTGAATGTTGTTGTTGATGGATGGATTTTGAGAAAAAATTTAATTGATACAAGTGTAGAGGTGAATGTACTCACTTTGGATGCGTGGATTCATATGGGGAGACCACCATTACAGCCATCTTCAAATGTGTTGTTTATAGAAAATAGGACTAAAGCTAAGCCCATTGGAGTTTTGAAGGATGCCACTATTACTATACAAGGGGCCAAGTTTACTGGAGACTTTGAGCTCTTGGCGTTTGTAGAGGCAAACAATTTTCCAGCATTGCTTGGGCACCCTTGGTGTTATGTGAATAATGTTGATCTATGCTCCAATAAAATATATATCAGTTTTGAGAATAAGGAAGAGTGTGTGATTATTCCTTTGGCATATGGAAAAGTTACACCTTATGTGGAACCTTAAAGTGAAGAGGATTTAAACATAATCTATGTGTGCACCATTAGAGATCCAGAATTCCTTGAGAAATCAAAGGAAGGATTTATTTAATGGGATTATGCATAGTCCATGAGTGATATTACAAGTGTTACACATGACAACTGGGCACATGGAACTTATTAAATGGTTGGACATGAGATGAGGAGTACACTCACACACATCAGTAGACCACATTGTGTTAGGTGTTTGGGAATTTACTAGGTACCAAGATACACTGGTGAAGGAAATTCTATAGTGTTCCTATGCGCTATGAAATTCCAGTGGATAGATCAAGTTGAATGAAGGAATATGCTAGTCTCTACCTTGTGTGGGATAGAAACACGCTAGTGGATAGAACATAGAGATAATATTTTATAGTGGCGATAATTGAGAATCACCTTCTCTATTATATTTCTTCAAAGCAATATGTCTACCAAGAACTATGAATTTCATGGGAAGGATGCTCAGTACCACATTTAGCTATGTTAGAGACTCTAGAAAAAGGGGAAAGAGGCCTTAAAACCTTCACCGTGGGTGCACAAGTTCTACTACACCTTGTGAGGTTGCGCTCATGTATGATATGTTTATGCAAAGTTAAACAAAGAAACATGAAAATGGCAAGAACTGACTGCAAGTATGATTCAAAACTTTGACTACTTTTCCACTAAACCTCCAGTGAATGAGGCTTTAAAGGTTATGAAGCACTTGACATTGGGAGATATTGCAAAGGCTGGGGGGCTTATTCAGAAGTTATTAGGTGAGTCAGATTTGGAGGCATGCTTTGAAGAATAAGAAACAGATGTAGAACATCTTGGGCACGCCTACCTAGAAAGAGAAAAGGGTAAGATGGTCTATGTAATTGACGATGAAGAAGTGGAGAATCTAGATGTTGATCATATAGAGGGTATGTGTGAGGTATTAGAAAGTGTAGATGAGAAGGCGCACACATACCATGAGCCTATGAAAACCAATAAGGTCAACATCGGGATAGATGTTGAACCTAAGGAGGCCATCATTAGAGATTATTGGTCTGACTCTGAGGTTGCTAAAATAATTGAGTTGTTGCACGACTTCTAGGACTTGTTCCTAGAGGTCATCATGAATTAAAAGGGGTACATGAATCTTCAGGAGAGATGACAATCAAGTTGAAGGAAGGTGCCCTTCCGATTAGGAAAAGGCCTTACAGGATAAATCCTAATCTGCGCATCAAGGTAAAGGAAGAAATTGATAAGATGTTGAATTCTGGAATCATTGACCTCATTGAGGATTCAAAGTGGGTTATCCCAATGGTGATAAGCATTAAGAAAGATGGAAGAATATGAATTATCGTGGATTACAGGGAGTTGGATGCTACATGTCTAATAGACCTTTTTCCCACACCATTTACTAAAGATATCTTGGAGGGCATTGCAGGGCGAGAGATTTACTCCTTCACTAATGGATTTTTTAGATATCATCAAGGATAGCTAAAGAGGATCAAGAGAAGACAAATTATACCACTTAGTCGGGAATTTTTGCACACATTGTTATGCCCTTTGGATTGAAGAATACACATGTAGTATTTTCATGCATTGTTGTCCAATCATTCCAGGACTTTATCTATAAGTTCTTACAGGTTTAATTGGATGATTGGATAGTTTATGGGCTAGTGAAAGACCATTGTGATAATTTAAGGCTGATGTTTGAGAGGTGCTGGCAATTGAACATCTCCTTAAACATTAAAAAGTGAATTTTGGCTACTCCTTTTGGGACTTTGTTGGGGCATATTATTTGTAAAGAAGGATTTTTGGTGGATCTTGCTACGGTTGTTGTCATTTTGGGCTTAGAGGAACCTACTAATGAGAGCAAGGTGCACAGATTCTTAGGGCACATAGGATATTATAGGAATTTTATCAAATGTTATGCTAAGATTTTCGTGCCCTTAGAGGAATTATTGAAGAGTGAAGGTAAGTTCCATTGGGGTAAAGCACAATAACACGTGTTTGAGACATTAAAGGAAAGGCTTACTACAACACCTATTCTTCACTTTTATTAATGGAAAAAACATTCTCATGTGCATGTGGACACCTCTGGCATGGCCATTGGCATGGTATTGGCCCAGCCAAGAGAAGGTATTCTTGATCATGTTATTTGTTTTGTAGGAAGGAAATTGACACCAGCTAAAAATAATTATACAACTACAGAGCGCGAGGCCTTGTCCATGATCTATGCATTGCATAAGTTTAGATAGTACTTTTTGGCTACACCTTTTATTATGTATATAGATCACATGGAATTTAAATACTTGGTGAACAATCCTATTTTACAGGGACGCATATGCCATTGGATTATGTTGTTTCAAGAATTTAATTTTATGATAGTGGTTAAGCTAGATAAGAGAAACTCTGGATGAGATCATTTATCAAGGATTAATCTAGGAGAAGATGCGTAGAGTATTGAGGATGTAATTCCAGATGTAAAACTATTTACATTAAACTACATTCCCTCTAACTTAGAAGATGGTGTTTTCTTTTTACGAACAGGTGTGGTGCTTGAGGGAATGAAGAATATAGAAAAGAAGCTACTTGTCATACGCGTCACACCTTATATGTTGATCATTGGATACTTATACAAACTAGGAAATGATGAAGTTCTGCACCAGTGTGTGCTTGAGCATGAGTGTGAAGCTATTATGGAGGAGGCTCATGGCGGTATTACAGATGGGAATTATGTAAAAGATGTTATCGCGTGTAAGATTTTATTAGCTGATTTATGGTGGGAAACATTGTATAAGGATGGTAAAGAATATTGTAAGGCCTGTGATTATTGTTAGTTCCTTGGAAATACTAGGCATAGAGATTAAATTTCTTTTAGGCCTATTGTGAGTACAGAACATTTTGAAAAATGGGCAATTGAATTTTTGGGTCCAATTTCCCCACCCACACATTGGACTGGATCGCAGTACATTATAAATTGTACAGATTATATTACAAGGTGGGTGGAAGTGACACTTACAAATGATTGTATGATAGCCATAGCAGTAAGGTTTCTATGGAAAAATATCATCAGCAGGCATAGATGCCATTGATTTTGACAAGTTATAGGGGCACTCATTTCCTTTATGATACTATCAGGATACTATAGGTAGAATTTATGGTGGCACACCATAAAATGACATCCTATCACCCTCAAGTTGATGGAACTATTGAGGCTTTTAACAAGATATTGAGCCACACATTGACTAAAAATTTTTATGTTGGAAGGAAAGACTGGGATGATAAAGTCTATGTTGTACTTTGGGCATATAGGACAACTTAAAAATGATTGAACAAATCCACACCCTTTCAATTGGTGTTTTGCGTAGAGGATATTTTTCCCATGGAATTAATGTTACCTTATCTGTGTATTATGTGCATAAGAGGTTTGGCTAATGAGCAAGCCCTTGAAGATCACATATAAAAACTGGTGTAGTTAGATGAAAGATGCACTATATCACAATGGATTCAGAAGTTAGAAAAGGCCACGTAGAAGGCATGGAATGATAGACATATTAAGGATAATAAGGTTGAAGTTGGATAGATGGTTCTTCTGTATGATTCAAAGTTCTTGTGTCACCCAAGAAAGATTAAATTGCATTCATTGTGACCATATATTGTGACTTACATACTTTATTCAAGAACTTTCCAATTACAAGTAATGGATGAGACACGATTTCCTAGTTATTTCAATGGGAGTAGGCTAAAGACCTACTATAAATAAGTGTTCTTGGTGTTTGTAATAATGAATTTTTTCAAGTTAGTTTAGATTTTGTTAATTCATTTCCTTACATGTATTTCCTTTCATTGTCGATATGCTTTGTCAATTTAGTTCAGTATTTTATGTAATAAGTGTGCTTGCGCGCCTGAAGCTTATTACTATGTATTGAATTCATGCACAGATGACCGTGCATACTTTTAGTGTAATGTGGATGAAGAAGGATTTACTAGAGCCTTATTTCATATCGTAGTACATGATAAAAACAAACTTATATGTGCTTAGAGAAGAGTTAGACTTAAGAAGACATTTCAAATAAATTACTCAATTTAAAGACTGCGCGTGGGAAATTAGACACTTAGTGTATTGCAAGGTAGGTTGCACTAATGGAAACTACTTAGTATTGGGCACAATAGATAGGTAATTTGGCGCATGAAGGCACGTGCAAGGAGTTATGTGACCAAGAAGTAGTGGGCACACCAAAAGGTTATGACTAAGGCATGGAAAAGTTAGGCATGGAAGGACAGGGCACAATGCATGGAAAAGCATGGAGATGGAATTAATGTCACATACAGTGATAGTTGGGGAAAAATTACTGAGTAATTTTGAAATGTTCTATAAATTCAGTGAGTGTAACATTATTGTTACCTTGCATTATTTGAGTTATCGAATTGCGAAGTGTGAAAAATATATTAATGTGACAAGTAATCTATAGAATGAAAAACCAGGTGAGGTTAAGGCACATTGTTGGTAGAATTTTGTGCAAATTTTTTATTGAGTTGGTTGTGCGTGTGCTCAATGGTGGGTTCATGTGGATAGGGTTTGAGGAAGATAGATTCGTAGCTAGGGTTTCATAGGATCGAAGAGTCTAGTTTGAATTCAAGTCATGAAAAGTAAGAAGGTGACAAAGTTAAAGTTACAGAATGTCCCTATGAGTGAAAAAGGAAATATGGCACCAAGGTGATCTCCAATCCTTGAAATGGATGCCAATGAAGTGACAGAGAAATTTTTGGTAGAGATGTTGTATCTAGAGGGGGTGATCAAAGGGAGACCATGGGAGACAAAGATAACAAGGTGCAAAATTTCTAATTTGAATCATAGGAACGATAAGACTATTAAGTATATCTTCGCAGACACCATCTGGAAGATGGATAGGAGGACTGAAGATGGAACAAAGGTTCTATATTATTTATTGAAGAGATTTCAGTAAAGTGTGGGGGTCATGAACCTCCTTGAATTTCCATACTTTGGAAAGCCCGACTAGTTGTACAAGTAGCTGATGTCAGGGGTACATGAATAGTTTTTTTCTATTTTATGGGGAAAAGGATGCAGATTACCACCAAAGTAGTTAGCAAGGTCACAGGGTTGTGTGATTCTGGTTTAGAGATTGTTGATGACCTAACAGATGACGAGGGAGTTTATGCGACATTTTCTGCATTCAAGTAAAAGAAGGGAGGTCGAGTATTCATAGTCACAAACATACAAGATATGGTCACAAGGGTTGCAGTGCATCTCATAGGTTACAAGTTAGGTGTCTCAGAGAGTTGGATAGAGGTCAACCAATGTTGGTTGCACATAGCACATAAAATGGTAAGTAAGACCTACTACAACATCGTTAGTTATATTGTAAATATCCTGGTAGTAGAGGCACGCATACAAGATGACAAAGGTGAAAAAATAACCTCGTGTGTTACTTTTATTTTGATTGTATTTAGTGAAATCTACGTGTATGATGGGCCAAGGGAGAAATTTTGGGAGTATCCCATGGAAAACAAATCATCAGTGCAGAAATTTTCAAAGTATGCATGTCATGTTTCGATCTCAAACACCTATAAGGAGCGTCAGGTGAAATGTTTTAGATGGTTGCAGTGAGCTTTTGAAAAGGAGTGGTGTATACCATGTGAGATTGTTACTATGTTGGATGGATAATCAGAATTTGCAGTGTACTAGCACTTCAATCTAGGGAGGTTTTTTATGAAGACGGGTGTAAAGAGCCCTTAGTGTAAGGTACCCTTCGCCTTCACCGCACCCTATTTTAAATATTCTATGAACAAATTACATAGCACTCGAAATCCTCAATTTGATGCTGACAAAGTAGATGTGGATATACATATATTTTTAAGACATAAGTACGGCCAAACAAGGAAGCTTATGTAGAAACAATAGAGATGAAAAACATTGATATAACTCTGGAGACTCTGGCTATGGGAAAAATTGATCCTATACACGTCTATGTGTATCTAAGGCTGCATTTCAAGGATGGAAATGTACTTACAGGAGAATGATTAGCTTTTTTAGGTCCTCCAAAGGGGAAACAAATAGTGGGTACAAGGAATCCATTTGAGGTTGCACCCCCTTAAAGGAAGAGTCGGTACCTAAAGGCTTAGAGAATGTTTAGGAACAGCAAGAGGAAGAAACAGTACAGGATTGGATCATACTAGAAGAGTCTTGTGCAGAAGGCATACAAGTGCGGATGCTGGTGTTGGGATGTCACATCCAGTTATAAGATCAGATTGTGTAACACTGGTGAAGAATGTTGAGGGAGAAAGAAAGAAGTGGTGAAAGTATATTTTAGTTAAGGATAGTGAGGAGGAGAAGGTTTCACAAAAAAGTGCGTGGAATGATATTGTTACCCAAGCCTAGAAGTGTAAGAAGACAAAGAGATATGTGGTGAGAAAACTATATATTAGGAGGATTCCCCCAATATAAGTGAGCGAGGACCTGTAAATGAAAGCAACACTGGTGGAGATACATAAATTATAATACACCCTGCGTGCATGGATAAAGAAACTAAGGAGAGGAAGTAGAGAAGAATGTGGGTGTCAAAGCACAAGAGCATGAAGGAGAGGGCACCAATGAGCCCAAATAATATGAGGTGGTAAAAACAAGAAACCTTAGCTATGCTGATGACATGACCAAGATAATTCATGCTAGGTTCTAGGATACTTTACCCAGGGAACAGTTATATGGTTGGGACTTGATGGATCCAGACATTGCGACCACATGCACCTACAAACAATTATCATAGACTATAGAGAATCACATGGATGAACGTGAATTTGAATTTTGCGAGGAATCATGTGTGTCATGAATAATGAAGAAGGCGCCACATTCTCACCATATCACCATCAATCTAACTCAATTCTTGGATGAATAGGTCATTAATACTTTAACTAAGGTGTCTATAGAAGTTGTGCACTGGAATATTGATAACGTGGTAACTATTCGGGCCTTTTTAGAAGATATAAAAGCTAAGGATAGTGAAATCAAATGCCTGATGGAAGAGAAATAAAAATATGAGGTGAAGGCATAGACAGTCTTTCAAATGGTGGAACAGATTGTGGATGAGATCTTAAAGGCGAGACCGTAGTATGAGGATAAAGTGGCTAGAGAATTCTATTCTTCCCTACATTATTTGCACACATTATTTCATATCGTATTAGATGAAGGACTAGTGTGCATGCCAAAACCTAAGCATGTTACAGAATAGGTAGCGAAGGCCAAGGCCACTATTGCATAAAAAATTACAATTTATGAGTCCATACTGCAAACTTTAAAGGATGAACTGAAGAAAGTAGATTTGGCCTTGAATATGTGCATGACCCCTGATGTGATAATAAAGAAAATAATTGTGGACGAGGAAGATGAGGTCCTAAAAGAAGTAAATAATGAGACATTTGGGCATGTGGAGACGATGAATTTGATAGCATAGAGGCGTGATGCACTTGTAGTAGCCCAACGAATGGATGTCATGGACAGGATGGTCTCAAGCATGGCCAATGTTCTTAGAGTGCTACAAAATGAAGTTGAGAACATGACCCTTGATGAAATAGAAGCATCCCTTATATACATTCCAGAAAAAAGAAATAAGGAACTCATGGATTGGACTGACTTAGAAGCGAGATCAAAGCATAGTATTAAGAGTTAATTATGTCTGTAGATATGTAGGGATCCCAAGTATTCTTTCATTCTTTTGTATTGTTTTTCTTTTGTTCCTTATTATTTATTTATGGAGATGGATTAGGATTTCCCATATTCGAGGATGGAAATGAAATTATTTTGGGGTAATGTTGTTCTGATAAAATATAACCTAAGTACAGAAGGTGTAGAAGGAATGGGTGCACAGACATAGGACACATACGTGTGCATGGAATTATAGGGAAAAAGAGTGCGCCTAGGAAAGTGAGGATTTTGGACTTAGCCATTTTCAATGTAAGGCTAAGTTTAGACATGGAGTGCAAAGCACATTTTTTAGAATACTTAGAGAGCACGCAAAGATTATTTTGGACAAGTCAAAGATCAATAGACATGCATCGTTTTGGAGATAATAATAGGGTTAGACTACAATTGTATTATTAGGTAATCTATTATTATCAAAGCTTGCATGCTTTTATATTTATCATGTAAGGGTGCATGGCCATTCTTAACATGAAGTCTATTTTGAAGGTTTTTAGGAAGTGAAGGGTAAGTCCCCGCTACCTATTAATATGTATTGATTTGCACGGTTTAGAGGATCCACGTTTTGTTATATTTTTGTTGTTGATTTATGGGCATGCATGACTTATGGTGACAGTATTATGTATGTATGAAGATTTGGTATTTTACAGTAATTAATATAATGGATCTTTGTGGATGGATATTGATTTTGGGCACCTTTGTTAATAGTTCATGCATGGTAAAGTTAATCTTGATTTTGGTATGAGTTAATCTTGCATATGATTAGGATCTAGATCTAGTTTATGTTATGCAATATAATTAATTCTTATTATGGATATGTAATATTTGTAAAATCATGTTTACTTCTTGAAAAAGATGCCATAAGAAGAGGGACCTAGTACCCTTGTGCATTTCAGGTGAGCACTCAGTTCTGGCTGAGTTATGTGCTGGTGCGCCTTGGGTTGTTGGTGATAAAAACTAGGCTCACTTTTATTAAATCCTCTTCCATATTATCTCCTAGTCAAGTGCAAGAAGTAATTGAATGCTAATTGAAAACCTCGAGTTGTAGTGTTGAATAAATTCCTCCACATTTATCTAATTGTAAAGTGGACGTTATAGTCAATTATTTCCCAAGATTATAAAGTAGGTATTTCTATAATCGTTAATGTAATGATATAAATTCTCTCCAAAGCACTTAATGAAGTTGTGGTATGAGATGGATGATTTTTGTAACATCATTTCTGATTAATAAAATCCACAGTTCAAGAATTTTGGTGATAACTTCTTTTTATTTTTGTTAATGTAACTTTGAGGGAAGAGCAAGGGCCCACTCTTACCCAAGGAGGAGGATGGTTTTTTTGTTGTTGTTTAGAGGAGAACATTTGTTTTTTTTCTTTATATTGTTTCAAATCACAATTGTGGTGTTTTATTTTTATTTTTTTGTGAGTTTCACTTTTATTTAGTTGTTTTTCTATTATTATTTTGAGTTTGTTTTATATTAGCATTTACTTTTAGTCATTTACTTTTAGTTTATTAGATTATATTTTATATTTTTGTTTGTTATATTAATTTATTTTCAGTTCATGATTTTTTCTTAAGTATTTTTAATTCTAGAACAAGATTGTAATCTTGTTTCCTTTAGCCCCTTTCTACAAGTCGTCGTAGACACTCACTATTTTTGACATTCTTTTTTATTAATGGGGATATACAACTAACCGTCATCAAGTTTCACAAGGTTGGAACATATAAGGAGTTTCATGAGATAAAACATGGAAGGAGAAGACAGGAAATGGTGTTACCTCACAATATCCTAATCATCATTCAAGAAAATGTCCAGTCATCAAGTCCTTACTAACTAAGTCCCAATCTTCAGCACCCCTTTCTCCACTAGTGACACACCCCGAGGTTAGATATGACGAAGATGAAAATTATATATTTGAACCAGATGTTTTCTCATTTCCACCCTCACAAGTCAAAAAGAAGATTGATAAAAGGAAAGACTATTTCACTCCAAGCTTTGGGTAAGGGTAAGCCTTTGCATTTTATTGTTTAATAGTGAAAGTAAAGAATTTATTTTTTTTTATATTGTGTAAAATTATGAAGCTAGATGTAAATCCATGTCCCCAACCATATAGTCAATCAGGTGGTGTAACCCATGGAAGAGATCTCCACGTCACGCAAAAATGTCTACTCCCATATGCAATCAAATCAAACCTTCATGATGCATTCATGTGTGATGTTTTTCTATTAGATGTTTTTTATTTTCATCTTTAGGCTAAGCCATTCTCTAGCAACAGATAGGGGTAATCTATGAGTCACAACCATCAAAGTCACCATTAGCATGGAGTTGTTTCTATTCTAATCACACTATCAGATACCCGAGGTCTCCAACTCAGTTTCCCTCATCACTTTCACATAAATCTAAGAATATAATGGAGAATAAAAACAACCTTATCACTTTGATGATCATTAACAAAACCCCCCAAGTCACTATATTGCGACCACCTTACCACATATTTAGTGTGAAAAAAGAATCAGATGACCAAATCCGGCTATTTCAATCACCCATCGGGGGTAACCACTTCAGTCAGGGGAACATATTTAGTGATGTTTGGGTCTAGGATTCCTTTACCTAACATCCTTATATCACAATCAGGCCTTGAAAAATGATGAGATCCAAGAGTCAACTCCATGAGTTTGAATCAAAAGGGACACATTGCCGGCTCTCTCTTTTCACTTATGACCCCATTGTCTTGACAAGAAATGCCATAAGAAGAGGGACCTAGTACCCTTGTGCATTTCAGGTGAGCACTCAGTTCTGGCTGAGTTATGTGCTGGTGCGCCTTGGGTTGTTGGTGATAAAAACTAGGCTACAAATTTTATTAAATCTCTTCCATATTTATCTCCTAGTCAAGTGAAAGAAGTAATTGAATGCTAGTGAAACCTCGAGTTGTAGTGTTTGAATAAATTCCTTCCACATTTATCTCATTGTAAAGTGGAAGTTATAGTCAATTATTTCCCAAGATTATAAGTAGGTATTTCTATAATCTTTAAATAAGTATGAATTATAAATATCTCTCCAAAGCACTTAATGAAGTTGTGGTATGAGATGGATGATTTTTGTAACATCATTTCTGATTAATAACATCCACAGTTCAAGAATTTTGGTGATAACTTCTTTTTATTTTTGTTAATGTAACTTTGAGGGAAGAGCAAGGGCCCACTCTTACCCAAGGAGGAGGATGGTTTTTTTGTTGTTGTTTTAGAGTAGAAGCATTGTTTTTTTCTTTATATTGTTCAAATCAGCATTGTTGTTTTTATTTTTATTTTTTTGTGAAGTTTCACTTTCATTTATTTGTTTTCTATTATTTATTTGAGTTTGTTAGATTAGATTTACTTTTAGTCATTTACTTTAGTTTATTAGATTATATTTTATTTTTGTTTGTTATATTAGATTTATTTTTCAGTTCATGATTTTTCTTAAGTATTTTTAATTCTAGAACAAGATTGTAATCTTGTTTCCTTTAGCCCCTTTCTACAAGTCGTCGTAGACACTCACTATTTTTGACATTCTTTTTTATTAATGGGGATATACAACTAACCGTCATCAAGTTTCACAAGGTTGGAACATATAAGGAGTTTCATGAGATAAAACATGGAAGGAGAAGACAGGAAATGGTGTTACCTCACAATATCCTAATCATCATTCAAGAAAATGTCCAGTCATCAAGTCCTTACTAACTAAGTCCCAATCTTCAGCACCCCTTTCTCCACTAGTGACACACCCCGAGGTTAGATATGACGAAGATGAAAATTATATATTTGAACCAGATGTTTTCTCATTTCCACCCTCACAAGTCAAAAAGAAGATTGATAAAAGGAAAGACTATTTCACTCCAAGCTTTGGGTAAGGGTAAGCCTTTGCATTTTATTGTTTAATAGTGAAAGTAAAGAATTTATTTTTTTTTATATTGTGTAAAATTATGAAGCTAGATGTAAATCCATGTCCCCAACCATATAGTCAATCAGGTGGTGTAACCCATGGAAGAGATCTCCACGTCACGCAAAAATGTCTACTCCCATATGCAATCAAATCAAACCTTCATGATGCATTCATGTGTGATGTTTTTCTATTAGATGTTTTTTATTTTCATCTTTAGGCTAAGCCATTCTCTAGCAACAGATAGGGGTAATCTATGAGTCACAACCATCAAAGTCACCATTAGCATGGAGTTGTTTCTATTCTAATCACACTATCAGATACCCGAGGTCTCCAACTCAGTTTCCCTCATCACTTTCACATAAATCTAAGAATATAATGGAGAATAAAAACAACCTTATCACTTTGATGATCATTAACAAAACCCCCCAAGTCACTATATTGCGACCACCTTACCACATATTTAGTGTGAAAAAAGAATCAGATGACCAAATCCGGCTATTTCAATCACCCATCGGGGGTAACCACTTCAGTCAGGGGAACATATTTAGTGATGTTTGGGTCTAGGATTCCTTTACCTAACATCCTTATATCACAATCAGGCCTTGAAAAATGATGAGATCCAAGAGTCAACTCCATGAGTTTGAATCAAAAGGGACACATTGCCGGCTCTCTCTTTTCACTTATGACCCCATTGTCTTGACAACCACAAGAAAAGATGGAACATTTGAGACTTTGCATTGAATACAGGCCTTCAACACTATTACTGTGAATAACACTACCCCTTTCTGAAAGATCGATGATCTTACGTCAACTCCTCTATGAAATTATTATCAAAATTGTCTCATTTCTATCCCCAGATTCCCATTAGCCATATTGTCTAAAAAGACTACATTAAGTCTCAAGAGGTCTATTCAAATGGTTTGGTTATGCATTTAAATTATCTTAAATAATTCCCTATGAAATTCATGAATGATGATGGAGACATCCATACGGCCCTACACCAACTCCTTTTTTGGTTCTCTACTTAGAGTTATACATATATACAGTCAAACATGGGAGTAACCTTACCACATGTTTGAGAAATTGCTTCCAAATCTTTGAAATCACATATGTTATGAAAATCTATAAAAATGCAGTTGGGATAAGAAGTTTAGTACCTATGATATATGTGGATGAGGATTCCATTTCACTTATAGAAGATCCAGGTGTATTCCGAAATGGCATATTTCCGAATACTCTTATATACTTCATGCTTCTTAGGTCTTGCCAATTTCTACACCAATTTGTCGTGGGATTTTCACAATTTTCTTGGCCACTGAACTAAGTGACTAAAAGGAGGAAACATGCTACATTCTAATGGGGGAGGTTCAACAGAGAGCATTCAAATTTTTTTGAAAGGAAGATTTGATTGGCCCATGTTTCTCTCCTTACTTGAACCTACATCAACCTTTGAATTGATGACATTGCATCTGAGTATGGCATGGGGAGCTGTTAATTATTTAGCAAATGGCCACCTTGTTTATAATCATGGTGAAAATTCAATGACAACAGTCAGGAAGTACCCAACCTAGGAATAAGGAGATTTATGTCCATCGTCCAGCTGCCAAGCAATAAAACCTAACATTCTGGGAGGAGACGATCATCCCCACAAACCATAGGCCATTGGAGTTTCTTCTCAGACATAGAGAAAGCTAAGCAATGGAGATAACCAGAAGTGGGGCCTACATAGCCCTTAATCAATTCCTTTGATAAGAAAAAATAAGAGGGAGTGACAATTCAAAGCATATTTTCCTATTCACCATCTAATGCAGCCCTCACAAAGTCCTTGACCTCTATGGATATGAGACTTTACTGGTGTGATTTTTTTTGAGCATATCCTAATGTTCAAATACATATCAAGCTCTCTAGGGAAATCATGTCCATAATTTCTATCTACATTATATCCTCCTCTGCACAATGGGACACATTTGTGTTCCCATTTTTGAGAAAAAAAGACGATATGGGAGCGCACACTTTAGCATGAAACTTTAACTTTGGTGTGGGACAAAAAACTGGCATACTCCAAAATCACTTTTACTTGCTCAATCTACAAATGATGTGGTTAAGTACATAAATTCTACATCCCTTGTGCAATTTACAAATTATATAATAAGAAGAAAAGGATTGTATAAACCATTTCTATACCCTACATCTTGGGCTCCATCTCAATGGGATTTCCTCGCAGCTTTCAACTTCAAAACATGGAAATCATTGTGTTTTTTTCAAGTTAGCTCATTAGGTTTATAAACGGCTATAATGATTTCTTGTAAGAAAAATATTTCTACTGAAGAATTGCTAAACTCTCTCTTGTCTGTATTTCTTGAGCATCTTCTAGTATATCCTTAGATGGGAAATGATGGACCTAAGTAAGAATTCCCCATCCTTCCAACCCACAAGCTGTAGGTAGATAAAGGTGGTGAACCTCCATTTTCCACATGCTTCATATGTAAATCACTCTAAACATACATACTATACAATTATGCCTGCATAGCCTCCACCAGAATAGTTCCATTTCACAATTTATGGATTCCACCTATGACAAACCCATTGACCTGGTGAATTTTGGTGCTACATGGATACACACCTCATTGAAGATACTGAACTTCAGAAAGAAAACAGGTTCATTGAATAGATTTAGTATACTCCCGCAACATGTCCATGATATTTTACAGAAGATGGAACACAACTTATAAAGATCACCGAGGATCACACAGGGTTCCACATCATTTCAAGTAGGATAAAGGTTTGGTTATGGATTTAGAAAACGAAATACTTGTAGGTTCGACATGGAAAAAATCGACCTCTATGTATGGTTCCCCAATTGTCCCTAAGACAGTGGGAGAAATTGATTTTGAGTTGAATCTTCCACCCTCCTTGGTTTTTCCAAATCCTATGTTCAATGTTGACTTAATCAACCATGATCATCCACCTCTGTTACACCTTGATTGTAGCAAACTAGTTGGGCATGTTTGACTCAACCCATAAATCTTTGCTCAATTGAGAATACCAAATTACGGAAACTTGCACCAAGACCACCCCTAGGAACATCCATTCATCTCTATAGGGTGATCAAAAGGAAAGTTCATTCAATAGAAGGTGAGAGTTCCTTGATAATAGATCAAGCAATCGTCCCACACTTGATTTGGACTCCTTGACACAATGGGCATTCTTTCTCTTGAAGGAGGAAGGAATATCTTAGACAATAAATCCATTGAAGCATTATAATTATGGAAACTTTCCAAGAAGTCCAACTGTTACATAGAAATCTGATTGATTCATTCAACTCATCAGAAATATGAATACATAGAATATGGTGAACCTGTGCTAACTTTGTTTGGAAAGAAAAATTTCCCCCAAATCAACTCTAATGCCTCAAAAATGGCAATTTTGTAGTGTGGATGAAATTGTAATTTCTCAAAATTTTCTCATAGTCATTCATTGGAAGATGAACCACCCTCATCTCCCTCAAGATTTGTTGGTGACTGACCCATTCTTCTCGATGTCTCCTTCTGATTTCCATAATAGGTATATAACTATATGTAACCTGAAAGGGAAGGACACACATATTCCGTGTAGAGATAACTATTGTAATCATCTTATTTGATCATATACATCGCTTTTCATAGGTAGTTTCTATTTACATCTGGAACAATTATTATTATTCCTTTAATCCCAATCCCCTAATTTTTTGATCAATGATAAGGGAACCTATATAGCAGAGTAATGCCAATAAATTGTCGTATGCCCACCCACCCTATGAGAGCCTTTCATCTACCCACCATTAATTCACATCACATTTTTGTTTATTACTTCATTAACCAACCTCTTATTTTTGGTACCATTATTCTCTCTATGAAGATTATCACATATGATTTATTTTGATAATGTCGAACCCTTCGGTTCCTATGTCTTTCGCTTCTTACTACTCCCCCTCCTCCTGAACCTTGGAATTTTTTCTCCATTCTCAACAAACTTGTTTTCTCTCATAATCAAATCTGAAAAACATATGCACTCATCCTTATTTTGTTCTTTGTTTTCCATATGTATCTAAGAGACACACTGGGTAAAACATTGCCTCTTCTCAAGTAGGGTAAACCCCCATTCCTTTTTTTTTAATGTATTCTAATTTCACAGTAATTATGGTTCATTTATCCTCTTATGGGAGATTTATGTTCCATCAAATTGTATTTATATTTATAACAATTCTTTGTTATTGGATTATTTTGATAAATTTGATTTATTAAAACTATTTTTATGATCACATGGTTAGATTATGATTTTATTTTTTAACTTTCTTCCCATGGCATGTTATAACCATGTTTTAAGTTTGTTAATGTTGGTTAATATCTATCATGCTTTTGTTTGTTATATTAGATTTATTTTTCAGTTCATGATTTTTCTTAAGTATTTTTAATTCTAGAACAAAGAATTGTAAAATCATTGTTTCCTTTAGCCCCTTTTACAAATAGTCTTAGACACTACCTATTTTTGACATTCTTTTTTATTAAATGGTGAGGAATACAACTACCGTCATCAAGTTCAAGGTTGGAAATAGAAGGAGTTTCAAGGAGATAAAACATGGAAGGAGAAGACAAGGAAATGGTGTGACCTCCACAATACTAATCATCATTCCAAGGAAGAATGTCCAGTCATCAAGTCCTTACTAACTAAGTCACAATCTTCAGCACCCCTTTCTCCACTAGTGACACACCCCGAGGTTAGATATGAAGAAGATGAAATTATATATGTTGAACCAGATGTTCTCATTTCCACCTCACAAGTCAAGAAGATTGATAAGAAGGAAAGACTATTTCACTCCAAGCTTTGGGTAAAGGGTAAGCCTTTGCATTTTATTTTTAATAGTGAAAGTAAAAAGAATTTATTTTTTTTTTATATTGTGAAAATTATGAAGCTAGATGTAAATCCATGTCCCCAACCATATAGTATCAGGTGGTTGAACCCAGGAAGAGATCTCCACGTCACGCAAAAATGTCTCCTCCCATATGCAATCAAACCCTTCCATGATGAATTCATGTGTGATGTTTTTCTATTAGATGTTTTTGATGTTCTCTTAGGCTAGCCATTCATCTAGCAAAGATAGGGTATCTATGAGTCACAACCTCAAAGGGTCACCATTAGCATTGGGAGTTGTTTCTATCAGATACCCGAGGTCTCCAACTCAGTTTCCCTCATCATTTCACATAAATCTAAGAATATAATGGAGAATAAAACAACTTATCATCTTGATGATCATACCAAAACCCACCAAGAAATATATTGCGACCACCTTGACCACATATTTAGTGTGAAAAAAGAAGCAGATGGACCAAATCATGGCTATTTCAATCACCCATAGGGGTACCACTTCAGTGCAAGGTAAAATATATTAGTGATTTGGTCTAGGGATATCCTTTACCTAACATCCTTGTATATCACAAATCAGTCCTTGAAAATGATGAGATCAAGAGGCAACTCCATGAGTTGAATCAAAAGGGACACATTAAGCCGGTCTCTTTTCCCTGTGGAAGCCCAATTGTCTTGACACCAAAGAAAGATGGAACATGGAGACTTTGCATTGAATATCAGGCCTTCAACAATATTACTGTGAATAATCACTACCCCTTTCTGAGGATCGATGATTCATTACATCAACTCCATGCTAGGAAATTATTAATCAAAATTGGTCTCAATTTTCTATCACCAGATTCCCATTGAGCCCATATATGTCTAAAAGACTACATTAAGTCTCAAGAAGGTCTATTCAAATGGTTGGTTATGCATTTAATCTTAAATAATTCTCCTATGAAATTCATGATGATGATGGATGACATCCTACGGCCCTACACCAACTCCTTTTTTGTTCTCTACTTAGATGGTATACATATATACAGTCAAACATGGGAGTAACATCTACAACATGTTTGAGAAGTGCTTCAAAATCTTTGAAATCACATATGTATGAAAATCTATAAAAATGCACATTTGGGATGAAGAAGGTTTAGTACCTATGATATATTGTGGATGAAGGATTCCATGTTCACTTAGAGAAGATCCAGGTTATTCAGAAATGGCATATTCCGAATACTCTTATATAACTTCATAGCTTCTTAGGTCTTGCCAATTTCTATCACCAATTTGTCTTGGGATTTTCACATATTTCTTGGCCACTGAACTAAGTGACTAAAGGAGGAAACAATGCTACATTCTAATGGGGGAGGTTCAACAGAGAGCATTCAAAATTTTGAAAGGAAGATTATGATTGGCCCATGTTCTCTCCTTACTTGACCTACATCAACCTTTTGAATTGATGACATATGCATCTGAGTATGGCATGGGAGCTGTTATTATGTAGCATGGCCACCTTGTTATATCATGGTGAAAAATTCAATGACACAGTCAGGAAGTACCCAACATATGATAAGGAGATTTATGTCATCGTCCAAGCTTGCAAGCAATAGAAACACTACATTCTAGGGAAGGAGACAATCATCCACACAAACCATAGGCCATTGGAGTTTCTTCAGACATAGAGAAAGATAAGCAATGAGAGATACCAGAAGTGGGCTACATACCTTAATCAATTCCACTTGATAATAAAAAATAAGAAGGGAAGTGACAATTCAAAAGCATATTTTCTAATTCACCATCTAATTGCAGCCCTCACAACTATCCTTGACCTCTATGGAGATGAGACTTCTAGCTGGTGTGATTTTTATGAGACAGATCCTGAATTTTCAAATACATATCAAGCTCTCTAGGGGGAAATCATGTCCATAATTTCTATCTACATTATATCCTCCTCTGCCACATGGGACACATTTGTGTTCCATTTTTGAGAAAAAAAGACGATATGGGAGGCACACTTTAGCAAGAAAACTGTAAACTTTGGTGTGGACAAAAAACTGGCAATACTCCAAAATCACTTTTACTTGCTCAATCTACAGAATGATGTGGTTAAGTACATAAATTCCTACATCCCTTGTGCAATTTACAAATTATATAATAAGAAAAAAGGATTGTATAAACCATTTCTAGAACCTACCAAGCCTTGGGCCTCCATCTCAATGGGATTCCTCTCAGGCTTTCCAACTTCAAAACATGGAAATCATTGTGTTTTTTTCAAGTAGCTAATTAGTTTTATAAAACGGCTATAATGATTTCTTGTAAGAAAAATATTTCTACTGAAGAAATTGCTAAACTCTCTATTAGTCATGTATTTCTTGAGCATCTTCTAGTATACCATATGGGAAATGATGGACACTAATTTAATGAATTCCACATCCTTCCACCCACAAGCTGATAGGTAGATAAAGGTGGTGAACCTCCTGATTTTCCACATGCTTCATATGTATCACTCTAAACATACAATATGGATACAATTATGCCCTGCATAGCTCCACCAAGAATAGTCCATTTCAAAAATTTTATGGATTCCAACCTATGACACCCATTGACATGTGAATTTTGGTGCATACAATGGAATACACACCTCATGGAAGAACTGAATCAGAAAAGAAAACAAGGTTCATTGAATAGATTTAGTATACTCAGCAACATGTCCATGATATTTTACAGAAGATGAACACAAATTATAAAGATCACCATGATCAACACAGGGTTCCACATCATTTTCAAGTAGGATAAAGGTTTGGTTATGGATTTAGAACGAAATACTTGTAGGTCGACATGGAAAAAATCGACCTCTATGGTATGGTCCCTACATTGTCACTAAGAAAGTGGGAGAAAATGATTTTGAGTTGAATCTTCCACCCTTCCTTGGTTTTCATCCTATGTTCAATGTGGACTTAATCAAACCATATCATCCACCTCTGTTGAACACCTTGATTGTAGCAAAATAGTTGGGCATATTTGAACTCAACCCATAAATCTTTTCTCCAATTGAAGAATACCAAATTAAGGAAACTTGCACCAAGACCACCATAGGACATCCTATTCATCTCTATAGGGTGATCAAGAAAGGAAAGTTCATTCATGAAGGTGAGAGGTTCCTTGAATAATAGATCAAGCAATAGTTCCCACACTTGATTGGACTCCTTGACACAATGGGAATTATTTCTTTTGAAGGAGGAAGGAATGATCTAGACAATAATCCAGGAAGCAATTATATTAGGGAAACTTCCAAGAGTCAACTTTTACATAGTAAATCTGATTGAATTCATTCAAAATGCATCAGAAATATTGGAATACATAGAATATGGTGAACAGGTGCATAACTTTGTTTGGAAAAAAATTTCCCCCAAAATCCACTCCTAAAGGCCTCAAAAATGCAATTTTTGTAGTGATGTATGAAATTGTAATTTCTCAAAATTTTCGCATATGTAATTCATGGAAGATGAACCACCTCATCTCCCTCAAGATTTGTGACCTTACCCATTCTTCTAGATGTCTCTTCATATTTCCATAATTAGGTATATAACTATATGTAACCTGAAAGGGAAGGACACACATATCCGTGTAGAGATAACTATTGTAATCATATTATTTTGATCAATATACATCGCTTTTCAGAGGTAGTTTTACTATTTACATCTGGAACAATTATTATTATGTCCTTTAATCCCAAATCCCCTAATTTTTTGATCAATGAGTACAAGGGAACCTTATATAGAATATAATGCCAATTAAAATTGTCGTAATGCCCACCCAAACTATAGAAGAGCTTTCATCTACCCACCATTAATTCACATCAAATTTTGTTTATTACTTCATTAACCAACCTCTTATTTTGTGGTAACATTATTCTCTCTATGAAGATTATCACATATGATTTATTTTGATAATGTCAGACCCTGTCGGTTCCTATGTCTTTCGCTTCTTACTATCTCCCCCTCCTCATGAACCTTGGAATTTTTTTCTCCATTACTCAACAAAATTGTTTTCTCAATAATCAAATCTGAAAAAACATTATGCATCATCCTTAGTTTGTTCTTTGTTTCCATATTTATCTAAGAGAAACATTGGGGAAAACATTGCCTCTCAAGTAGGGTACCCATTCCTTTATTTTTATGTATTCTAATTTCACAGTATTATGGTTAGCATTTATCTATGATGGAGAGTTGTTACACTCAATGTATTTTATATTTATAACATTATTTGTGATGGATTATTTTGATAAAATTTGATTTATATAAAATATTTTTATGATCACATGGTTAGATATGATGTTATGTTTTAACTTGATTCCCATGGCATGTTATAAACATGTTTATAGTTTGTTAATGTTGGTTAATATCTATCATGCTTTTGTTTTTTATATGTTCTCATGATCCTTATCACTCAAGTTCTAATTCATTGTTACTCAGCCATTATGATGACTTTTTATGGATTAAAACTTATTTATGCCATTCCTTTATTAACCTTCATAGCCATATCGTGATTTTCATGTCCTGTGTCAAGACCATTCATATAGCCTTGATCTTGTTACATGTGATTATCTTTTAAATATATGGAACCATCCAAAACTTTTTCACTTTCCTATTTCTAGCCATTGGAACTTGGAATGTACATAAATCTTACTAATGTTTTAATTCAATTGGTTAGGTTCGTTTAATCATCAAGAATTTCCAAGTACAATAGAGTCCCTAACAAGCATTTTATCACAAATTTGGAGCTTTTACATTTTCTATTTACATCATGTAATTTGTTTTTATCGATAGCATTGGTGTCTATGTGGGGCATAAAAAATTAAAATGGTTATTTAACACATGTAAAGAAGTAGCTCTATATGCTCAAAACTCCAAACCAATGACTTATTTATTTCATCTTTGCAAATTTTAAGAGGATAGGGGTCAAAGCGTGCAAAAATATAATTAAATTAACTTTTGGAATTATACTACATATGAAAATGTTTTTCATGGCAGTTTGCATAGTCTTCAAAATCAACCAGGCCTGTTCATATGGTCATGGATTCTTTTAATCAAACTCATAATTGGATGTGATAGTCCATAAAGGCTTATATTCATGCAAACATGTTCAAAATGAAATGAAAAATTTAATAACAATATCTAAAGAATCTAAATCCCTTTATTTTTGATATTATATTTATTGAGCATTATTTATTATGTGTTACATGTTATATGATGATTAAATTTAGTCAAATATATTAATGAACATACACTATTGCTCTTGCCTTTCCTTTACATATATTACATTGTTCAAATTGTGGATATAACAAATTACAACAAACTTCCTTGTTACATTTTTTTCTTGTATTTATTTCTCTAAAAAATATTATTTGTTGTCATGTTTTCTTATTTATTACTCTTTTTCATTTTTGGTATTTTGTTATGTTGTCTATTTCTCTTGATTTTCATATGATGCATTTCTAGTATTTTCACATTCTTTAAACTTTCACATGAATAAACACTAAATAGTGTGGTGAAAATAAATTTGGAGTTGAATAGCTTTTAGATCCCTGTAACGACCTACCAATAAAAATATCAATATGTTCTTGAAATTCAAAGGGATTTAATGTCTCTTTTTTTCAAATGCATAATTTTTACTAGACACTAGTCTTTTTAGATTCCTTTTGACTTTTAATCCGTTGAAATATTTTATTTTATTTTTAAAAATTAACCCGAGTTCTTGTATTTATAAAAATTATAAAATGAAGTTATTTTTCATCATAAATATTTTAATGGTGTATTGTTTTATGTTAGATATAGTGCAATCATGATTTATTAAATAACTTGTACATTTATTAGAGTTTTAATGTAATAAATTGTTTATGTTAAGATGTTAAATATAAAATAATTTAAATTTTATTTATCGTTCATGTTATTTTGTAAATATACTGGGAGGGAGTCATGATTATGCATTTATTTCATGTGTCTTATATGTCATTATAAATTTTAGTTTTTAATCATGCATAAGACTCTACAATCTCTTATTTTTGTGAATTTTCTATTATATATTTGAATATAAACCATTTATAAATCACGAGTATCATTTTAAAAATACATGATATAATGTCAAACTCCAATGTATTTATAACCAACCTCATCAAAATAAAAACACCTCTACTTTATGAGTTCTACCAATAGTTATTTCATATAAACACTTCTAATTGATCATTCCCTTGATCCCTGAGAAAACATCAAGAAGAATTGACAATATTTAATATGTGAATCACTTATAATCAAAGACTAATGTTAGCACCATTGGTGCATGTCCTTATTTGGTCTTCAAATATTTGACTCTTTTCTTTCCTTTGTTTTCCAATAAACTGATATGACAAATTCAATTGATGTGATAAACTCCTTACCAACCATTTCTTTTTATGTCCCTGTTTAGTCATGGCATAGGTCAAGTTAATAATTTAAATAAGGTCTTCTTTTTATATTTAACATTAATATTGAAAAAATATAAATATTTTAAATAAAATTATTCTATAGTTATACAAAAATCAGCTAAAATTATTCTTAATTTAAAATCATAAATCAACATAACCTAAACAAGATTATATTTACAACTTTTCCTTTAGAATTTAAATATAATACCTACCAGGGTATAATATAATTATAATATCACACCCACCTAACCTATCTTATCATTGCATACCTTATGGAGGCTTTGAGATTTTCTATCATTCCTGCAATTAACCATTGCATTACATGTCAGTTAAAATCAATGTTAGTATTAAGTCATAGTATCCTTTAAATCAAGAACACAGTTTTTAATAAATAACTATATAAGTACTTATAAAAATGAGTTTAAGTAAACATTTCATAATAATAATACATTACAGTACTATATAGAAAATGAATATTAAATAACTAAGGAAATGTGTGCATATTTCACAATATTATCACATAACTATGTGGCATACATCAGGGATAATTTTAGTGGCGAATATTCATAATAGGGAAAATATTCCATTTTTAAAAAATTTGAAAAGGAAATTTTTTTGGCATGGGTCAGTGACTCGTTCGCCTAAAAATTACAATTTAATTTTTTTTAGGGGTCATCTTTGCCTACCCTTGAAACTATCCCCTATATAATCCTAGATTGTTCGTCGCGTAGAACACTACTAGCTCACTCATACCACCTGCGGCCATATGTATTATCAAGTACAGTAAATGCACAATAAGAAGGTTGAGGCTACATACGCACGACAGGAGGGCAAAGGCTATAGACGCACGACAGAGAGTTTGTTGATGCACGACAGAGAGAGTTTTTTGATGATCAGAGGGCGGAGGCTGCAAATGTGCGATAGAAGATTTGATGTCGCGCATCAACAAACCTCACTAATGCGCATCAGCGAGGTTCATTGACATGCATCAGTAAATATTCTGTCACGCGTCAACGAGGTTCGTTGACGCACATGAGCGAGGTTTGTTGACGCATGTCAACAAGATTCGTTGATGCATGTCAAAAACCTTATTGACGCGCGATAGAGAGTTTTTTGACATGTGACACGGAGATTTTGTTGTTGTGAGATCAGAGGGCATGATCTGAGAGAGGTTCGTTGATGTGCGTTAACAAGGTTATTGACGCGTGATAGTAAATCTCTTGTTGCACATCTACAGCCTTCTGTCACACCACTTAAAAATCAGGCAAAAAAAATTGTCGAACCCCCAAAAAATTTGCCTTCCCGCAAAATCGGTTCTGAGGATATTCGCCAAGTATTTTCCACCTCTGATTTCTAAGAGGTCTCTTAAAACGAACCCTGGAATACATTCTTTATATTTTATTTAAATTTATAGATTTTTTTATATTTCACACCATCTCTTTTTGTAGATGTAGACACATGAATTTGGTAATTTATCATTGGATGATGTGAGTATTCGATTAACCACTAAATCATGACTTGTGTGGACATTCCAAGCTAAATTACCCATCCTTGGTCCTATGCATGGCTTACTCTCCTCAATTGCATTTCTCCTTTGCTCACATAATTTCTTACATAAGTTGAAAATAGTATATCACCTCTAAGTATCATTCCCATAAGTTTCCAACTCCTCACTCCTTTCCCTATAGGATCACCAAACATGGACCAAACCACCAAACAGTTTCGTTTAAAACTAGCGGTTTCATCCCCAACCACAAAATGGTCATTTTAAGAATTTGATATCTTTCTATGGGTTGGTAATTTCCTCATGGCATGGCCTTAATGTGAAATTATACCTATAAACTCCTATATAAGTAAGTCAAATGCACTCATTTACTTGCCTAGAAATTTCAACAACACTACAAGAACTATCATTTCAAAAGTAATTTCAATCTCTCCTAAATTCCCCTAAAATATAAGCACACTCTAAGAACAACCCCTACACAAGTCTAAAGCAAAATCAACTAGGTTTTAGAGTCAAGCTTCCCAAGCTAGAGACCATATAGGTAAATTCAATAAAATCATGCCAAACCATTACTTGCATTATCAAGCTATCAAATTGATGAAACTAGTTGCATCCATATAGATATAACATGTTAGGTGGAGAACTACATGTATTTTACAGCCTCTACAACATAGGAACTATACAAATTACACTTCAACCCAACCAGTAAAATTTATAATAGGGAATTATACCCATGGTTAGGGTTTAAATTTATTTTAGGTCATAAAGAGGGTTTTGCATATTTGCGACACCTAGGATTCCATAGTGAAGCATATTTCAGAGGTTCCAAAAAATGTAAAAAAAGTTGTAGAATCCTAATAGTTTATCATACAAAACTACCAAACAGTTCCATACACATATAACAATTTTGTCCTAGTTCATTATGTGCTCCCAGATCTAGACACAAAGAACTTAAAGATCATTTGTATTCGTCTTACCCTTCTTCACTACTAGTTTAGCCTTTTGAGCATCCAATAAACTAAGTACACCTCTCTTATTGTACCTTATTACATTTAGCACTTATTTCAATTTTTTTATCTTAAATATTACTAAAATAGGTATACTTGTATCTCTACATTGATATTTAATTCATAATTTGAATATATCTCATATTTTTAACATCAATCCAAAGATAATAGATAAATAAAACACCCTAACACTTATTTATTCATTATGGGTATAATTATTTAGTAAACCCACTTGTTGATAGAGTCATTTTCATGTTTGGCCTAGATATCCCTATTCCAAATTAGACATTCTATTGCAAACCCCTAGGGTTTCATGTTCACTTGTGGAAAGTATTTCTTCTATGCCCTTTTGATAAAGTAATCGAATTAATCATACACCCATTAAGAATATCCAGCTACTTAATACACCTCAAATACATAGGCATCCTATGGATTCTTATCCTCTTCCTATTTAAGATATCTTGATGAGCATGATCTAAAATTTAACTCGAATTCCCTTACAAATCAAGTTGGACTTCTTCCTCCTCTTGGATCTGATGAAATTAATCATGATAATGAGATTAATGATGTTGAAAATGATCAAGTGTGACTCTTATCTCACTCTTACCAAGATCTACATGACCACCCACATAATCTTGATAAGATTATTAGTATGCTTATTACCTATATAGTTTCTCATGATACTCAATTATATCAACAATTTAATGGGGAATCTCTTTTTCAGGGACTTAACCCTACATTTACTATTGGTACATCTATTGTTCCTATATTTATGAGGGCATCACATATTCCCATTTAACATGTTACATTTTATTTTCATGTGTGCACTATTACTCCTAAATCTTTTGTGTATGTGGTTTCCTACTATTCTTCTACTACGCATGCCCTTGAGCATCTTATTCATGACTTACAAGCTAAAATTTTATAATTTCAACAAGGTTCCTCGAAGCCTTCTAATGTTTTGCATTCTACTCAATTGCTTCACAATCCACTTTCACATGAAATATCCTCATGGCCTTTGTCTCTTGGGTTTATGTCTCCAAAGATTCCTATATATGAGGAAAAGATTTATCTTGAATAGAATTTTTTCTCCTTTCATACCATTTGTATAGACTATTCTTACAATGATCAATTAATCACTACAATTTTTCCTAGAAAACTCAAAGACTATATTTGACAATGGTTATATGATCTTCCTATGCATTTTACAAGATATTTTACCCATTTGGCTTATCAATTCCTTTCAAAAAAATTCTATAAAAATTGGTGACAATATTTCATATGGTCAAATGGCTAAAATTTAACAATGCTCCAATGAACCAATTAGTGACTATGTTTTCGACTATAAGACTATTCTTACTAAGATGAACAACATACTTGTGGACAATGATCTTCGAGATTTATTTACTCAATTCCTTCTATCTCCTTTGCAAGTATTGCTTATGTTTGATGAATAACCATCTTTCAATGAGCTATGTCCCATTTTGAAAGAACAAAAGGTGAATCTCCGTGCATTGAATAAGCTTATATATGCATCTACCACTTCTAATACATCTACATCTAAATTTTAAGGAAAACCTAATGATAACAAGATTGATGTTAAAGTTATTAGTAATGTCATACCAACCAATAAAGCTTCACTTACAAGATGCTTCCTGGAGGATATTCACATGGTTTCCCTCATATCATGTAATTTCACAAAAAATTCTAGAGTGTAACATATTATCTCTCCCTCCTATTGAGGTTGATATAAACAAGCCTCATGGTATAAAACTTGATTCCAATACCTAATGTGACTTGCATAGATGTATTTGACACTCTAATAATAAATGTTTCAATATTTTTGATGTAATACAATACCTTATTGATACTAATGTAATTGAATTTGAATATCCTCTATAGTAACCTAATCCTATTAATGATAACTCTAAATTAAATATATTCAATTATCCCCGTCCCACTCATACAAATTCTAACTCTAAGAGAATATGATTATTTTATTAGTACGGTTACCTGTGTTATGCCTCTTAGGTATGTTATTACATTTGATGATGTTGATATTAATTATGATGAAGTTTCTCATGCACTTTATATTTGAGCCTTTGTTGATCTAGTTCCTATTCATAGTGTCTTGATTGATAGCATCTCTAAACATGATATGTGCACATTCACATTGCTTGCACCTTTAGGATTTACTAAGCAACATAGACACTCCGATACCTAAAAATCATATATAATAAATTATAATTCACTTAAGAACTCTCTTGGAACTTATCAGCACTCCTAAAGCCTAATACTTTCCAAAATCACTCAAGGATTATCATAAATCTTCCTAAAGTAGTAGAAAATATTTTTGGGAAGTCACCACACAAGTCTAAAGCACTAAAACGAAGTTAAAAAGTATATATTCCTCCTTTACCAAACCTCTAAAATTCCAAGACCCATGTCATAGAAAGAACAAAACATACAACGCATTGCCAAAGGTCTTACAGGATAAAGGGAAATCAATTTAGCGTTTTAAGCACATCAGACTATATCACTACCATGTGAGGTTTGTATATTTTAAATTTATAGTTATTCCTACTACTCTTTGTGTCAATAAACACCAGGGACTCCACTGAAGGCATCAAGTGACAAGAGGTTATCTTTGGGCTTTGATAATATATCCTTCAAACAATTTTTAGAGAAGAAAATGGTGTGATAGACCTGTTTGTAAATATAGATGTTATTGTGGACGACATGAAGCTTATGGAGAATGTATTATTGTTAGAACCTCTATTAAGGGTTGTGATTAACAAGGAATCCAATGGTTTGAAGACTAATAAGGGTGTTACCCTTAATGATTCCTAATTTCTCCATGTTCTCCCCTTTTATGTTCTTCATTATGATTAGGATTTTTTATGGTATTATTGTTGGTATGCGAAAGCTACTCACATCAATTATGATAGGCTCAGGAAGGGATTTAACCAAGAGTGTAAGGATTCTATTCATGTAAAGGCAGCACTTTTTTCACTTAGTTTCAATCATGTTTTGAAGGTCATCATTCAGAGTAGGTATTTTATTTATCGCGCTTGGAGGAAGGCATTAATCTTTTAATTCTTGACAAGTGGGGAGTCGAATTAGAGTAGTAAAACTGGCATATCTCTCTTGCCTAACGGATTTTTATTCTCTGCTGTGAAAATGGGAGGTGACCTTGTGCACACTAAACTGGTTGGGATCAAGGATATCAAACCCCGTGCTTGGGCGGCCTTTGAGAAAGTGGGCATGTGTCCATTTTTTTCAATATTTTTCGAATACTACGAGGAAACTCTGAGTATTCAATTTGGTCAGTCTTGGAAGCCTGCGAAGACATGGAAAGGGATCTCGGTGTCTATTTGGGGTATTACTCTTAATACTTCATCAACACAATTACATCTATCACGGGCCTAAAGAAGGATGATAGAGAGATGTACAAACCCAAGAAGGATTTCTCGGAGGAGATCAACACGTTTCTTAGAGGTAAGGAAAATCTTGTTCCTCATTTTTCTAGGTTTCTTCGTGACTCTCTCCTTGAGACACATATATTTCCTTCAATATTATTCATTATATTATGCTTGAGGGAATACATAAAATTGTCTATGCCTGCCACATCTCTATGTTGAATTTTATCTTTCATGGAAAGAGTTTTAATTTTCCATATTTCATCCTCGGGTCTGTGTAAGCCTCTATTAACCAGTTCAAGAGGGACAAGACCCAAGTTCCCCTACATCAGGGTCTGATTATGAATCTAGTTAAAAGAGGGTCCACAGAACTCACTAAATATTTTAAGTTTCATGGCCCTTTGATGGAGGATTCTTCCTCATCTGCGGATTTTGAGTCTCTTGGCACTGAAGAACAAAGAAATCATGATTCCCCTACTTCGGAAGATCTAGGGTCCGAGCCTAAGAACTCGGAGGATGTTGTGCAGTGCCTTCAAAAACATCGGTAACAGAGGTTGGAAGTATATCCTTTCAGAGTTTTTGTTGGGACCAAATAGGGTTAGTGTTCTATGGTTAATTCTGTAAAGAACCCATTAATTTCGAGCAATTCAAAACTGACATTAACTTGAACAAAAGTATGCTTCAGTTCATGCTCAAGGACTGGCATATGATGAGAGATAAGATTGATAGAATAATATCCATACTGAATGCATGTTATGTGAACATGGTTCTTAAGAAAGAGGTGGATAGGTTAAAAGATACTTTGCAACAAATTAACACTTAAAACATGCTTCACATAAAATCAACCATCCAGCGCCTTCACATCATGGTTGAGCTTGTTTATGCCAAGAAACAAGTTGAGTGCGTGGATTCTTCTAGAAAATAGCAAAGAGATGCGAGTGATATGGATATTGATAGCTTGGAGGTCTTCATCGACAAACTATCTAAGGAGTGGACCATTTTACTTAAATATTTGGAAAAGAAATATGACACCAACTGATGGTTAGAGGTTCATACTTTTGCAACTGTAATCTTATCTTCTGGCTATTACTTTGGTTATTTCAGGGTTATTGTTACTTCTTTTGGGTAGTGTTGTTAGTATGGCTATGATATACTCTGTTGTTATTTGCTTAATGTAGTTTTTATCCTATTGCTTTGGTGTGTTTTTGAATTTTGTCCCCTAGTGGGGTTTATGATATTGTATGGGGTACAAACCCCTTAACCCTCTTTAACCATCTATCAAAAAAAAAACACCAAAAAAAAATTTAGCGGCAAATATTCATAGCTAGAAAAATACTAAAGATTTTTTAAATCTCATTTGGCTATTTGGTCATCATATACCTTCCCCATGCTTCATCAGAAAATCTCACAATTTTTACTATTTCCCACTCGCATAGCCACTGGATTTGTAGTCTTAATGAGGTTTTTGTAATGGATCATCTTCACATCGACGGTCCATGATTATAAAAGGATTTTGCATTGCCACAGATTATATGGGCCGTTGGATCAAAATTGCCAATATTGGAGAGAGAAATTTTCAAATTTATTTTAATTCACCATATATATATATATATATATATATATATATATATATATATATATATATTATATATATATATATATATCATTTACTTGAAAGTTCAAAGTAAACTCTTTTATTTATCTTTTGTGAATTGTATATTTGTGAGTTCAAAAGTGATTCGAATAAAGAAGGAATCAAAAAATAACATATTTCTTAGTGCTTACAAAATTCATATAAACAAAACTCTTGCAAGTTACCACATTCAAATTTACAACATACTAGACTATAGCCTACATGTAACTCGTACATCAATTGATCAATGATCCATTTAAAATTTGATTACAAGCTTTTGATCATGTGATGTCTCATTTCTTTCTCTGTTTTTGTCAGTTATCAATGCTACTAAAATTTTTGATGGTTTTCAAATTATCTTTTCTTAATTTGCAACATTGCCAATACATGTACAACATCACCTTTTTCATTTTTCATCTACTGCTCTTTACGTGGCATGTCATACTTTATTATTTCCATGTCTTGCAACACCGCAATGTCTTAGTCAATTTTCAATTTACCGCATCCATTTCCTATGTTCTATGTGCCACGATGTACAAATTTCTTTTTACGCTTTGTCGATTTTTAGTTTACCGCAAGAATTTCCTATATTCCATGTGTCATGGTATAAGAGTTCTTTCTTACACATCTTGTCATACTTTATCCTTTCCATGTTGCATGACACCGCAATGCCTTAGTCAATTTTCAATTTACTGCAGCCATATCTTATATTTTGTGTGCCACGATATATGAGTTACGTCGCACCACGACACTTAACCATGTCGCGAAGTTCTATTATACGCCATGGAAAACTATTTTGACATGCCCTTCAACGGCAATGTACAATTTCAAACCTTCATACACTATAAATATCCACTTTTTCCATGTGTTTTAATATCGTTACACTGTTGATTACTCCCCATGTGATGTTATCTTCATTTTTACGATGTTCTAAGAATAGTAAAAAATTTATCTATACAGGAAAATGGAAGGTAACAAGGAAACCGCACGAAAGAAATCTAGTGTAACACCTTCTAGTTCTAACAAATGAAGCATTGTATATTATATTGAGAAACCATCTATGAAAGTTCATCCATGTTCACCATTGTCAATAGATCATGTTACAATTGGAAATGAAACTTAGAATGAGTTAAATGATAATTTCATCATTGAAATTGTCAATGATGATGAAAATGAAATGCCTCCCCATGAAGATGTCTTATTGGACGAACTTGAATTTGTATCACTAAAAGTATTACATTCCAACTCTAGAGCTAGGATGCAAAGTTCTACTCGAATAAATGATGAAATTCGAAATTCTAGAATTCAAAAAAATTGTACCATGTCAAATACTCCAAGGACACCTCTTTCTGAGAGGAATAAAATAAAATGGTACTTAGGAAGGAGTTTCATGTCTGAGTGGGTTTTTATGTTTTCATTGATATAACCTACTGAAAATGAAAATAAAATTGAACATTCAAAGGAATGCAAATGTACAATGTGTAGCTAGAAATTAGGCAAGGAAAAGACAATGCAACTTAAGTTGGATACTATTGAGAAGCATGTGAAAATATATATATATGAAAATAAAATTGACGATGGAGTTGTGAAGAATGTTTTAGATGGAACAATGAGGATGACTAGTTACATGTGAGGTACATAAAATATTATGAGTGCATGACAAATCAAATATTACTTGCTAAAAAATGGAGGGACAAGTACATATCAATCTAAAAAGGTCATTCAAAAAAAATTTAGCTAAAATAGTTAAGCTAGTTGTTTTTATTCACACTTTGAAAAGAGGTCATCCTATAATAGATTTTCTTGAAAATAATAAGATGCTCTCTTTTCTTAGTGTCCCGCAATTTCCTCATTTTCACTTTTCTGGAAAAAATGGTTGGGATTTGGTGAAATTCCTAGCTATGGTTGAGAAAGAAGACTTGAAAGAGAAATTTAAGTGTGCAAGTTATGTGTCTTTGTCTATTAATGAGGTTATAGTAGTAGATAATACTTTTTAGGTCTGTATGTAATTTTATACTGTTCACAATCATGTGAGACAACTTCACTTTTCATTCACTAGATGAAAGTAAACTCCAATGCTAAAAACCTTTTTGAACTTGTAATAATAATTTTGAAGGAGATCGGTGGCATGAATGATTCTTCAATTGCAACAAAGTCGATATGTGTTAGGGTAGATAGGGAATCTATAATGCATGACCATCATAATGGTCTATGTATAAGACTCCAAACATCCCACTACCCTATATGATTTCCATTCTGAAAGTTTAGAAGAGGGACCGAAGCCTCACACTTTTATTAATAATCAATCAAATCATTTACAATATTGTGGGATGCAATATTTATAGATATTGGATAGCCGGATACAAACAAATACATAAGTTGTACATGTGCAACAATACATCTGACAATAATACAAACAAATGACTATTCCAACTAATGAAACAAAGAATCCTATAGGATTATAATAATCCAAATATTATGGTTATAAAATCATAACCAATCAACAATTAAATCAATAACTAGTTATGTTAATGAATTAGTAATTACCTAAGGTAATACAATGCATAATTAACCTTAGTTTACCTAACATTTCCCCCCCCCCCCCACCCTCAATTTTATATTGCCTCAAGGGATGAAGAGAGGAATTCTCTTAACAACTCAAATTTGTCACGTGTAAGTGACTTTGTGAAGATATCAGCTCATTGTTCATCTATTCAAGAAAACTAAAGTTGTATATTGTGTTTCAAGACATGCTCGCATATGAAATGTACTTCTACCTCAATTTAGTTTTTTATTTCATGAAAATTGGATTGCGAACAAGTTTGTGAATACCTTCATTATCTACATACATGGTGTCCAATTTCTCATGTGGTATTCCAAGTCCTTCAAGTATTTGATGTAGCCATATCGCTTTGCGGACAACTTCACTTGCAGAATGATACTCAGCTTATGTAGAAGAGAGAGAAACAAAGTGTTGTTTCTTGCTTCCCCATGATATCGGTCCAAATCTAAAAAAGAACACAAATCCTGAAGTGGATTTTTTGTCATCAATGTTGCCTGCATGGTCTGAATCCAAATATCCAGACAAGAATAATTTTTCATTCTTCTTGTATTCTAGACCAAGATCCATTGTTCTCTTGAGATATCTCAATATTTGTCTTGCTACCTTCCAATGAAAAACTCGGGGTTCTTACATTAACCTGGATAGATAGCTCATTGCAAAGCTGATATCTAGTCTAGTGTAGGTTAGGTAAATGAGACTCTAGATGAACTACTGATAGACATTGGAATTTACCACATGAGATTCTGAATGAGATAACTGCAATCTATTCTCCATGGGTGTAGTAATAGGTGTGCAATCCATCATCCTAAATTTATCGAGTGTTGTCTTAGTATACTTCAACTGAGAAACAAAGATGTGATTCTCTTTCTTCCACAGTTCCAATCCAAGACAATAGTGCATTAGCCCCAAGATTTGTCGTGTCGAAAGATCGGTTAAGATATTTCTTCATTACATCGATCATCTTCACTAAACTGCCATTGATGACTAGATCGTTGACATAAACAACAACAATCAAAATATCCCCCCATTGATTTTTGACGTAGAGATTGGGATCATATGGATTTCTAATGAATCCATGTTGTATGAGATGTTAATCTACTTTGATGTACCAAGCTTGGGGTGCATGTTTAAGGAGATACAGATATTTTCTAAGTCTACATACCTTTACTTCTTGACCATGTACAAAATATCCCTTAAGATGAGTCATGTAGACTTCTTCTTATAGATCTTCATTTAGAAAGGAACTTTTCACGTCCATCTGATGGACTTTCCAACCAAATTGTGCAGCTAGAGAAAAGATCATCCTGATCATTTTGATGTTAGTTATGGGAGAAAATGTCTCCTTATAGTTTATGCCTTATTTTTTTGCATACCCATTTGTTACCAGTCCTACTTTATACTTATCTATGGTCCCATCTACTTTGTACTTCATTTTGAATATCCATCTATAACCAATGGGTTTCTTCCCTGGTGGAAGATCTACAAGCTATTAGGTGTTGTTTTTCATCATTGATTGATACTCAGCATCCATGGCATCTTTCTAAGATTTTGACTATAGGGTTTCCTGGACTGTAGTGGGCTCATCAGATTCTATAACTCTATTCATCAAAGAAAATTTTACTTCTTCTCGTGCTTTATTGTGAGTCCTTGGTCCAGTGGTGGATGTATCCGGAGGACCATCCATTTTTGCATCTCGTAACATGTTTGTATACCACTTGGGCATACACTGAACTATTCCCATGGGTCGTGCTCTTATCTGATCATCATCATCATCCCCATCATCACTTTCATCATTTGCAGGAACATCAGCTTCTGTTTTTACAACAGGTGAAAAATCTACATCATATGAGTCTAGAGGAGGATTCTCTGCTTCCTTCTTCTCAAAAAACTCAACATCTCTGCTAGTGTAGACTTTCTTGGTCTTCAAATCCATCAATTTGTACCCAAGAGTCTCTTCACTGTAACCAATGAAGATGAGTTTTTGTGACTTCATATCCAACTTCTTTATGTTCTTCTTGGGTATGTGCATGCTTACTTTGCACCCAAATACTATGAGGTGTGCTAAAGATGGTTTCCACTTCGACCATGCTTTATATGGTTACTCCATTAAGAGAAAATTGGGCACTCTATTCAACAAATAAATTGTTGTTTTTGTTGCTTCTGCTCAAAATGTCCTCGCTAGTCTAGAATCATCAATCATGCATCGCACCATTTCCATGATAGTATGATTTCTTCTCTCAATAACACCATTTTTTTGTCGTGTGTGTGGAGGAGGCATTTGTTGACAAATCTCGTGAGCTTGTAGGTAGGATTTGAACTCATCACTGGTGAATTCCCCCCTCGATCTAAGCAGATAGTTTTGATGTGATGACCATTTTTTTTCTCAACAACCACTTTGAACTTCTTGAAATTTTCAAAAGCTTCACTTTTCTTACGAAAACAGTATATCCACATTTTTCTCAAATAATCATCAACACAAAGCATGAAGTATTGAAATCTAGAATGATGCAGTTGCATTGGACTGCAAAGATCCGTATGAACCAGATCAAGCTTACCATGAGCTCGATAAGTAATCTTATGGAATGAAGCTCTATGTTGTTTTCCTACTAGGCAGTGAGGAGACTTATATGTATCCTTCTGTAGAGATCGAAATCATTTATCATGTCATATCGGAGAAGTGTTTCGAGATACTTGAAACTAATGTGACCAAGTATTCGATGCCACAATTGTGTTGAGGTAGAATTATTATCTAGAAGTGTCTGATCATCTCTGTGGAAAAAATCCAAGTTGGAACATGTGTCCCACATTAGAGGATTTCGCAACAATTTTTTATCCTCTTGATTTGTCTAGAATTAAAAAAAATCTTGCTGGAATGACTATCAAAGTCAATTTTTAAATTATGATCTAGGAGTTGACTAACTGACAACGGATTCTTTGTCAACCCAGGGACATATAGTACATCTGATAATCTACAATTGCATGAACCAAGAGGAAGAGAAATGTTCCCAATCCCCTGTACTATGTATGAAGAATCATCACCTAATGAAACATGGTTTTTCATAGGTGTTTCCCTCATTGAAGTAAACCAATCTCTGTGGCTGGTCATGTGTTGAGTGGCTCCCAAATCAACATACCAAATGTCACTAGAAGACGTGGAAGGTTCACTTCATCAAGAAGTGTACAAGAAGTCTTCATTATCTAAATGTTCTTCTTGCTTAGCTATATTTCCTTGCTGATGGGATTTTATTTTCCAGTTCCCCTTCTTCTTCTTTTGATTGTAGTTTGAATGTCCCTTATGATTTTTCTGATTTTGAGGTCCAAAGTTTCTTGATGAACCTATCTTGTAGGTATTGAACCAACATTCTTTTAACTCATGTCCCCTTTTACAGATAGGACATTTATTATTATTCTTATTCTATTTTCCCCATGTTGATGTTGTTTTTGGGACCTTTGAGAGGAATTAGGTTTTCCTTTTCCTTTTCCTTTCCATTTTTGAAGAGAAGAAAGTGCCTGGTCCTCTTCATCATCTTTATTGTACATTGCTTCCTCTTGTTGTAGTAGGTTCACTAACTTGTCAAAAGAATCTGTCTGATTTGACAAGTTGAGTCTTGTCACAAAAATGTGGTATGAAGGTGGGAGTGCTCTCAGAATAATGGGAATGAGAGTTGTATCAGTGACCTCCTCTCCTAGGGCTAGAAGTGAAGCCCTTAATTCTAAAACTCTTCTTAATAAAAGCTTATATTTTCTCATTTTGTTTGAACTTCAGTGTGTGTAATTGACTCTACAAATTCAGTATGACATTCTTGTTCTTGGCCTCGTACATTTTTCTCAACTTATCCCATGCTTCTTTGGTAGATTTGGCATCTTGAATGTGGGGTTGCACATCATCAGACACTGCAAACAAGATTATCATCTTGGCCTTCTGATCAAATTTATCAAATTGTCTCTGTTGTGTTGTATCGATTGCTCATCTAGTGATAGTACCATTTACAATAGTCCAAATCTCTTCAAACTCAAGTTGTGTCTTGATTTTTGTCTTCCAAGAAGCATAGTTGTTTCCTCTACGTAGTTGTGAATCTGGAAGAAAAAATTTGGGGGAAATGGTGCCCATATTGTAGAAATCATTGATAGGGTTAGACTCTTATCACTCCAGGTATAAGGTCTCCCAATCTATATACCATAAGTCTGATATATGTCGCATAGTTATTTCCTTTGAGAAGTGGTGAATCTGCAAGAAAGAACTTGGGGGTTTTGGTGCCCATTTTGCACAATCAACTAACAAAGGGTAAGGCTATTGTCACTCTAGGTATACGGTCTCCCAAACTATATACTATCAATCTAATATACCAAACCTTTCTATATACATGCCCTTTTGATATACCCATCGGTACGTGGAAGAAGCTCACCCTTTCTATATACTTGGTAGTACATGAAAGAGGCATTAACATATGTGAGAGAATCTGATACCTGGTACCAAGATAGTACTGAAAGGGTTCTGTGTGATTATTGCCACCAACTTGAAGAAATATCCTCATACACGTGCATAACTTTGCTATATACTCAAATAATTTATCAATCTGGATTTAAGTTGTGCAATCATTCACAGACAGATGGGAGGGCTCAAGGTGTGCACACTGTGTCCTTAATACTCCCCGTTGATTTAAATGTTTGATGCTCAGATGACATTGTTGTAGCTATATTAGGCATTAAGTGTAGTAGTAGTCATGATGGCTTTACCCGTAAGTCCTTCCCAGAGGCACTGTTAATACCGAACATTGTGAATGAGATCTGAAGATCTCATGAGCTATTCAAAACCAAATTTTTATTATTTTTGAGTATAAATCTCTACCATTTTTTAAGCAATGACAATGGTTTGTGGTTGAATAAGGTAACCTGCAAATTAGTATAATACACTAAAATATGAAATTACATTCAAATTTCTGAAAAAATTGAATGGCATGTAAAAAAACATTTGTTTTTTGGGTCCCTAGTGGCCTTTGAAGTTCAATATGTCTCTCTAAGAAAAAAACGCAATAAAATGGTTTAAAATACAATTTTTAAGTGGTCCCCCTTTAGAAAACATTTCTTAGAATAAAAAAATATGTGAAGTGGGAGAAAAAAAAATTGACCCTTTTTAGGGTTTTCTCCGCTAAGTTTAGCTGGGGGTTTGGAGACAAATAGACAGTTTAAGGGGCCTCTAAAGTTGGTGGTTTTGTCAAATATCCTACTAAAATAAAACCTTATAAAATATTGTGTTTAGGGTGGGGTTTGAACCATACACCTCTCACTCCCAAACCTTTCCACCTAACCAACTCGACGCTCTTAGCGCTTGTGCAAATAACTGAACAAATTTAGATTTAAATAAAACTAAAGTCAACCAACTTGTTTTTTTAGGTGATGTGGTATGGAGAGGATCCACGTGGTCGATTTAGCGTTCGAGGGGTAGTTTTAGGGTTTGCTACGTAGAAAAACAAATCTTCTCTTCTTTGAATGATTTTTACTCTTTTTTTACGCCTTTGTATGCCTCTCCTTTTGATTTGTTTGATCTTCTACTTGAAAAATGGATCGGAGCTGCCTTTTGCTATTATTATTCCTTTTTTGCAAAATAATTTGATGATCCTCTTTGTGTACAGGTCTATCACGACCACTTTATATGTTTTGATTTGTTTGTTGCAGGGTTCAGTGATTTTGAACGGCTCAGTCAAGAGACATAACTCGTCACCTTATTGTTTACAGGTATGTGGATGCCTTGGCCGCTTATTTTGTGATTAGCTCCTACCTGGATTAATGCCTTCCATGACTCACCTATGGGCTCTCAATTTGTAACGTAGGGTTTGTTCATTGTCAAGGTCAACTCGTGTGCAGGGTCTACATTAGATAGAGGAGACTCAATATGCTTCCCATTAAACAACGTTTCTCGAACAATTAAAATCTTGACAATGCACAATGAATTCGAGGCAACTACTTTGGCTCAATTCTCCATTCAATGCAATACTCCACCAATGAACAACTCGACTTGTTGATCTATAATGAGATCTAGCTCAGTCTTTTATACACAAGAAAAGCAACTCATTTCAGGAGCTCGGTATCTCTCTCAAATGCCAATGCAGCAACTTGGCATGTATAAGGGACACTACAACTTGATTGCTCTGTAGCAGTTTGTAGGTCCACTCCAATGAAAGGTAAGAGCTTTGCCTGAGCTTCAGTAGCCTGGTCTGCAACGTACAAATCATGGGGCTCAGACCTCTTGGTCAAACTGCCAAATTTGGTCTAGGAAATGGCAGAGGCTTGGTCTAAACACTACATTTAGAGGTAAAAATAACCTTATGGGGAACTGAAGTATTTTTTTAAAATAATTTTTGAATATTTATTGGCTTCTAGGAAAAGCAAATTTGTCTAGTACAAGGGGCACCAAGGAAAAAAAATTACTTTTCTTTTACCTGGAGAATGGCAGGAGGTTGTGGGGATGCAGGGTTCTGGAAGCTGCTTGGAGGTGGATCCTATGGCTCTCCTAGAGACAGATTTCCCTCCAAGAATTTCCAATCCTCTGCAACCTCTCTCTAACCTTCATCTATTTCACAATTCCAGAATCAACCATGCTCTGGTACCAAATGAAAGTAGTAGAATAGGGATGGAAGCCTGAATACTTTTATTAATGTTTATAAAAATCAATTACAAAATGAATGACTACAATATTTATAGATATTACATAGTCATATACAAACAAATATGTTGTTGCAACTATGTAATAAAATATACATTCGACAATAATACAAACAAATGAATCTTCCAACTAATGAAACAAATAAACCTACATGGGATTATAATAATCCAAATAGTATGGTTATAAAATCATAACCATTCAACAATTAAATCAATAACTGATTACATTAATGAATTATTAATTACCTAAGGCAATACAATACATAATTAACCTTAGTTTACCTAACACATTCATTGTATGGTTCATAGAATGAATTTAGCATACAAAATAGTCAACAAATTTAAACATGTAGCAAAAGTGGAAGAACATGTTCGAGAGGTGCATGCTTGTTTATGTAGAAGTTATAAAAGATTCAAGAAATTATAAAGCTTTGAAAAAGGAATAACAAATGGGCATAAACTATTAAAATGTGTCAGCACCATGTGTGTCTCATTGTATCAATCGGTTCACAGGGTGTATGATGAATAGCCATCCTTATTAGAAGTAATGTGGGAGAATCACATGGAAATTGACAAGGCTCAAGATTTGGTACATTGTTTGATATAGAGGCATTGTTGATGTTATGTCATCTCCTTCCCATTTTGGATGAAATATATCATTTAATTAAAGAAGCCCAAGAAAAAAGTGTATATATTGTTTATTTTAGATGTTTAAGGAAACTTGTTTGTCTAGTTATAGAATATTTATTTGTGAATAAGACTAATTTTTCGGGTCCAAAGTTTGAGAGTTAAAATAGTTTGATAAACATTGGAAGTCATAGTAAATTTTTGAAGCTCAATTTTTTTTGAAAAGTATGTTCTTGTATATGTAGATATGAGATACCCATGTACTCCTTTCAAAGATTACACAATGGTTTAACATTAATAAGTTAAATGTCTCATAGACAATCTTTGATTAGATTGTATCATCAATAAGGTTAAGGTTAAGATAAATTACAAAATCCCTGTTAAGATAAATAAGGGGACATTTTAGTCTAGGGATTCTTTTCTTGAAGAAATGTATATAGTGTATCCCTCTGTTGGAATAGTGCTCAAAATGAAAATTATTTGCAAGACGACTACCACAAAATATTGACTACATTGATTCAACATTTTTGTAATTCTACTAATATCAATGGAATGAATATTCCACGTATTTTAAAAAGATTATGTTGGTTGATCAATCCCAACAATTTTCCTATACAGTGTTTGATCAATTCAAATATTTGGATAATCCCTATCACTGTGGAGCAATAACTCAGTTATGGAAAAATTGGGTTTAGCAATATTTTATAGGAAACCATGACTATATTTTTTTCACTAGTTGATCTATGTCAAACAATGGATTTGGGCTCAATTGAAGATGAGAGATTTTTCAACACCTTTTCCTTCATAAAATCAAAATTATGAAACAAGCTTGAAAAAAATTTGGAAAATTGTTTGATAATTTACATATCAAGGTACAAAGTGAATAAATTTCCCTATGGCAGGGCTTTGGAAATATAGAAGTTGATTAATGAAAGGAGAGGTCAAAATAAATGACCATGTTGGAAATAAGGATGGATTTATTACACCATCTGAATATCAAAAATTCATAGAAAGAGTCAAGCAAATGATATAGATGTTCCAACATCAGCAAATTGGAAGCTTTCAGTCATTGATGTGTGATATAGATGTTCAGATAATATATTCAAATAATCATTACATTATTTGGATAATATATTCTTCTTGAATATTTATTTATATTTATTCAAAACTCAAAGTATAAGTCGTGTTAAACCCTTGATAATACTATTTTCTTCATAATAGATTTCACAAGTGTAACTCCCAATTAATGGTATATCATTAAACTTGAAGTTACTATACTGATTTTATCAGTCAAATATCCATGCAAGATGTGTTTCCAACCATATGCCATAATTATACTTAAAGTAAGAATCCCATACTCCCTATAATATAGTACAAAATAGAGATACATTGATTAAAAAGACACTTATGTAAACCTTTAGCTTGACATCAAAGATAACACTATTCCTCATTCATCTTTCTTGAGACACCTCCTGTATCAAACAATAATCAAAAGTACAACAAATACAACAATTTTCAATAATAAATTACTCTTGATTGAACTATATAGTTTTCTCTATTTAGGGGATGTTAGCCTTTCCCGTCATCTTCTGTAGCATGTTTCGCTCTTCATTCGCTGGAGTTACAATTTTTTATAACCCATAGTGACTTATATGAATATTTGCCAACAATTTATAATGGAGAGTGGAGCTTTATTTTTGTGTATTATGTAAACTCATTGACAATGTTATTAAAGTTTTGATGTAACCAAAAAAGTTGGTCTCATCTAGTTTCTCATGAAATTGGTTCTTATCTAACATCATTTTTCCTTCATATTCCTCTGGAAAACATCCTTTGTAATGATTTTTTTCTATCAAAAGGCATTAACAAACCAAGCTTTGTGATCTCTTATACCTTTTCATATAACTCATGTAACATTGTTTGATATTTATTCAGTAATTCTTGTGCTTCATGTAGCATCACACACTTCTGAATGATAGATGACGCCTTTATTAAAGCATCACTTTGATTGTGAATTCCTTTGGATGACAATTCATTATAATAGATTTTGTAGATAGTTCCCAACATGTTGTTTGTTGTATTTTCTCTTGAAGAAATCACTTTTTTTCTTTCAGTTACGTATTTTTAAATTTTTATAGAGTGAGCCTACAGACAATACATGAATTAAAATATTTTAATCAAATTAGCGGTTTCCTTGTTTATTCCCCCCAAATGTTATCTTTATATGAATCATTTTACGTTTATAATATTTAGATACTTTGGTTTTGGAATGTAGTAATTCCTTTCCCACTTTCACCAACTCCTTTTGCAATCTTTCACTATGTTCTATCTCTTCCTTGTATACTCTTTCATTGCATTTTTTCTCCTCCTCTAGTTTATGTTCCTAGTTTTTCACTTTCTCCTCTTCCACATTCTTTTACACTTCACCCAACCTTTTTTGTAAATTACTACACTTATTTGTGGTTCCCTCTAACTTTTTCTTCACTTCTTCCAATTCTACCATTATATGTTCATTCACAGTGATTGTAGATAAATAGGAATATTTTTTAATCCTCTTCTCCTTGAATCAATGGTCTTGTTAACTGTTGTTTTCTTGATTGCTTTCTCATTTTTAGGTCTACCTATAACTTTGGTATTTTTAATTTAACTTATTTTTCTCTCTATATATTTATCTATAATGTGTATACCACATCAATGTTCCTTTTTATACATTTATCTTGTCATAATTTTCATTCTGTTGAAATCCAATGAAATGGTGTTTACTTCATATTCAGTGCAAACCATTTGATCATCAAGCTTGTTAACTTTGGGCACAACATATATGTAGTATGGTATCTGTGTCTAGAATATATGGAGGAAATACCCTAGTGGTTGTAGGGTCTAAAGTTATAGGATATGGTTGTAGCATTTGTTTCTTTTTCTTTCTCTTTCTAATTTCTGGGAAAACTCGACTCTATAATCAAAACATGAGGATGCTGGAGCAATCCACTATTTGAATGGAGAAGGATAGATTGATGTTCTTCTAGTTGACTTAGTCACTTTACCAAAACAAGGGGTGTCACTGCTTATTAAAAATAATTCCTTTGAGGTGAAGATACCAAACAAAAGATTACTTTTGTCTATCATTATATTTTGCCTCTTACCAGGACCTTGTTGGGCTATAGTACCTATCTCTATTGGCCTCTTTTGAATACTCTATTATTGTGGCACTTCCTTTACACTACCATCAGTATCCCCAAATTTTTTTCCATCTCCTCTACCACTTGAATCTTGAACCTGCAACTTATTCAGAGGATTTTAAGTCAAAACAAATTGAATTAGACTACCGGTTCTTACATGAATTGGGTATTTTTTTATAGCTCTAATGCCTAATGTACCTATAGATAGTCTAGGTTGAAACTCTTTTTCCATCCAATTTTCTTGTCATGTTGAACACATCCCACCACCCTCATAACCCATTTTTTGGGATATACCTTCCCTTTTACCATATGTTTATTTTATGTTTTCTCTCAAAATAGGTTAGTAGGAGTAATATCCACCTATGGGGGGAGGGAATAGTTAATCCTCATGTTCATCCTCGAAGGGATGATCTTCATTCCACAATATACAAAAATTTATATATTCATCAATTTTTTCCAATTCTAAAGTAGATTTCATATCACCTACATCTCTCCTCATAGGCCAAAATGCAGTTTATTTTTGACCGTGTCTAGTTAGTGCCTTCAAAATCTTCTTTTAGAGCTCAAGGTATGATTTTATGAGAATATATTGTTATGAAATTAGTGTCTCCCTGGTAGTTAATATTTACAGAGTGGTAAATATTATGTTGGGTTAGTTGTTACATTTTTTATTAAAATGATTTATATGTGGAGTTGTTAATAAATAACTCACTCATATAAAATTGTGAGGTAAGTGGTTGATGCTAACTCCTATTTTGTAGGAGATTAATATCTTATATATTTGTTTGTAATTGATTGAAGAAATAAGAAAAAGTATATTATTATGTAAATCCATGACTTTGCCAATATTTAGTATCAGAACTGGTATGTGCATGTGAGTATGTGTGAGGGGAAGACCCATTATTTCTACTAGTTTCCCCTATGGATGAGAGATTCATTTCATTTATTGAGCAAATTTTGTAGTCGTACACTTTGGTCTCATTTAGTGAATGATTCAATCATATATAGTGGATCCATTCTTCATATGCTCTACTCTCTTTTTTCATCTTCTCTCTTTTCTCTTGGTTCATCTTGCATTTGACTTGGATTGGAAACTCTTCTTGATTTATGGATTGTTTGCACTACTGAGTCATCTATAGTGAGCCAAGGATATGAATGGTGTTCCCCTTCTCCACCCATAGTGATTCTTTCTCAGTGTGTTGCTTCTCTAGAGAGATAGATGCATTAGAGACCACCCCATAAGTAAGTGCTCTAAACTTATTTTTCATTTTACATAGATCAATTAATTTCCCTTCCCCATTTCTCTAATTTAGCTTAATATTATATGTACATCGGTGTTAGTTAGCATAGTGCTCTTATATGATTAGCTTCTTAGTTTTCTTTTCCTTTATATCAATTATATTTCATTTATATTATAGTAGTGTATATTTTACATGTTTGTCTTATCGTCCCATTGATCTATACCTCTCCCCCAATAATTAATACCCTAGAAGGGTACTCTCCTCTATCTTGAGTGCGGGCCTTGGAAACCTTAGGTTGACTTAGTGTGTGGATTACTTCCCTCTAGATATGTGACCTTATCACTCGTTGTATCCCCTTTAAATTAATTAATTATGTTCCAATTCATGTGTTTCCCTTCTTTATTTCCTCATATCATTGTAAAATGGAAGAATTAGGAGTGCAATCCATTGACCCATATTTATTGCCCTCCATATGATTCTAGTGAACCTGGCGTGAATCCTACATACCCTTTTGATAAAAAAAACTCATTAAAAGCACCCATCTCTAATTTTTACCTCATGACAAATAAACAAAACTTCAAAAAATTCAAAATACTAGTCTACACATATGTCATCCCCCAAGGGCGATCCTATCTTATTTTTCAAACATGTCTCCTACAGCATCGGCCCCTATGTGAATTTTCTTTTACATCTGATTAAGTTAGTGATCCCAATTCTATACATGTTCTCTAAGAAAACCCTACATCATCGTCCCCTACGTAAACATCTAACAGGGCCGACCTTGTCAGAACCATAGTTTTTCATAACCTTGTTCTTGGCTTACAAGTTGGAAAGATGTCATCTCTAAGGATATTTTTGGCATAGTTGAACCCCTGAATTTCTCTATGGGATATTCCTTTGTGCGTACATCTCCTCTTCATGTTCCTAAATTTTCTATTTATTATCATGTAAGCATTAATCTTCCTACTTGCCCCGACCTCACTTGTGAAAATTTGTTCCTAACCTTGTCCCTCTGATCAGTCAGAGTAGGGTAACTCAATATAATGTAATTTGGTTGAGGTTGATCAAATAGATCTCGTGTACATCATTAAGAACTTCAACAACAATGAATACTTTACTCCTAACAAGGATGGAGGTTTCCAAAGAATACCTATCGATGCCATGGAGATGACTATACCTCGTCCTAATAAGAAAATACCCTGTCCTAAGTAGACTCCTCCCTGCATGACTGATCAAGGCAAGTCTCCTAAAACCCCTAATAATAAGCACAACAATCAAAAATAAACACCCACCTCTAAAGGTCATGATTCTTCTATGGATACTAATATGGTGATAGTCAAACTCATAGATCAAATGGACTTATCACAAGCTACCACCATAGATAGCATGATCCAAATGCGAAATCAAATTTTGTAGATAGCATCTCAAAATGTTGTTCCTAGCATACCTTCTTACACATCTCCCCCATTTGTGGATGCATAAGAGAATCATATTCCTCTTCTGCCAATCTGGGGCCAAACGCTACAAACTATCCAAAACAAGAATTTATCTCCCTCCATTGCGGCCATGGAATTGGGAGAGACTATCCCTACCATATCTTACAATGGCTCCATGGATCCAATCCTCTACCTTAAGACCTTTTCCAACTTATAAAAGTAATGGATTCAAATGAACACTTACGCAACCACTAAATTTCTAGTAAATACTTTCATGGGTGAGGCATTATAATGGTATAACCAGCTTCCTTCTAACTTGATGGTTGATTTAGAATGTTTAGTCAAGGCTCTCATCTCTAAATTTTAGCAATAAGACCTTCCCAAAAACACTTTATAAATATTCATCAACCTTAAGCAAGGTATGAACGAATCTACCCAAGACTTTATTAAGAAATGGAAAACACTTTCCATACAAGCCAACCATAACCTTGATAATCAGAGATTATGTCAAATGTTTATTATTAACTCACTTATGCCTACCCTCTAATACAAATCCAGGTCATTATCTCCCAATACACTGGAATAATACCTCGAACAAGCCAAAAAACAAGATCACATCATGCATGAATTCAGATATACTTCCAATTCATCTCCTAAACTTAAAGGCACAATGCATGTAATCATCCCTTTGAACCTTCCAAGAGAAAAAGGAGTGGGGAAACATCAAGAAAATCCTCACAACCCCCCTCATACTCCTTTAGTTTATACCGAGTTTCTCCAAATGCTTCCCACTCCACGAATTCTCCCTCTTTCAAAGTAATCCTTACCTAATTTTAGAGGTGATCTATTTTTTTGGTGGCATTCCATTGTAAGAAACTCTCAGAATGATTACAAGGACCTTAGTAAAGCTTCCCTCAATTTATTTCTAGGCTCTTCCTTTGATAATTTCTCCATTATACAATATTGTTATGAGAAATATCAATATTTGGAGAAATATCACTCCAACCACCAAAATAAACGTCACAAACACCCCATGAACAATATCTTCAGAACCGTAAAACTTTCCTTCATTCATTACCTCCTAGATTCTCAATATTTCAATGTGGCTAAGGTAAACTATAGATGTAAACATTCCCATAAATATCATGTTAATAAACCAAATAAATGTTTTTATAACCCACCTTTGCTTGATACTTCTCAAGACCCACCACTGGTAGAATCCCCTCCCATAGTTGATATTCCACCTATGGCATCATAAGAAGTACCAAGTAATGGTCCTATATCACCTTCTTCCAATAATATGGCTCAAACTAAACCATCATCAAATCTACATACCTCTTCCATTGTGCCACCGCCACTTTATCGCTATGGAAGTTATTCCAAACCTCATTGGAACTTTTTAGATGAGCTAAACTCCCTCACTTGTAAGATACCCTTTATTAAACTCATGTGTACCTTGTCTACACATAAAAATTTCCTTCTCTGATAGCTACATCACTAGTGAGGCTCCCAAGGCCCCTATTACATCCCCATAAATTCATCACATAAATACTATTAGATCACCCTTATGAAACCCATTCTTGGGTTGTTTAGCCTTAGAGTTTGTGTAGGATGACATGATTACTAACAAGGTCCTCTTTTGTACAAGTGATCTACCCCTAATCATTAGTGTTATCATCCATGATGCACAAGTGCATAGGGTTGTCATGGATGAAGGATCGGGGATTAACCTAGATTCTTTCTCCCTCATCAAGAATCTTGGATATTCTATTGATGACCTTAAGCCTACTTGTTTAACTTATCATGGCTTTGATGAAACCAAACAAATACGCACAAGATACATTTGGTTACCCATCATAGTTGGACCCCAAATGGTCCATACCAAGCTCATGGTTTTAGATTGTCCACTCCCATACAACCTCTTACTGGGTCAACCATGGACACATCACATGTGCACAGTCACATCATCTGGGTATTAATGTATTAAATTCATCCATAGGCACAATGTTGATCCCAATCCTTGGGATATCTGAGTACCATTTCCCAATTATCCTTCCTAATACCAACTAACTTGAGATCCAAAGCATTCCATACCCAACATTATTTGTTCTTAGGGCTGAAATCCAAGTTACATTGGTATATTCAGATGATGATGAACCTAATGACCTTCAAAGAACAATAAAAAAATTGCCTAATGACATTATGTACCAATTACCTCTGGTTCTCCTACCTTGAGACCGATTTCCCCCTAAGCCTAAGGAGGAGGAGCCAACAATTGATGCATTGAACTCCAACCACTTAGAATGTAATGAGTTAGGAATTACACAACTCTTTTCTGATCACCCTTCCCTTTCACCTAGATCTTTTAACAAGATTGGTGTTGTTGGTGCCATTTCTGAACTTCCATTGTGTGCCCTAATTTTTCATGTCCAATTTTTCTCAAAAATGTTTTATTTCTCAAATTGGTGATTTGTAATTTGGCCCCTCTAGTTGAATGCTTCAAAAATGCTCATAAACCTATTGTTTTGCCTTGATTTAAGAGGAAAACCCGTGTGTGCCCTTATTTGTGCCCTAAATTTTCCAAATCTGCAGGCTTTGCCATTTTCCTTTCTTGTCCGATTGTGAAAAATTGAATTTGACCAATTCATACTCGTTTGTATTTAAAAAATCAAGTCCCAAGGTCAAAAATAATGTTAAATCATTCTTCAATTGAATTAAAATCAAGAAATTTGTAATCCTTGTTGAAAAATTTGATTTCTAGGGAATCTTTTAAATTTTCCACATTTTGGCAGTTAGACATGCATCTTTTGCCCGTCAAACTCATCCTCTACATGCAAGGGCAACATGACAGGTTCCTATTGGCTGAGGAGCAGCGGAAAATGTCTCTAACTTATCATTTTCGAAATTTTGGCAAAAGGAAAAATTTTGATCCGTGGCTCCACCTTCTACATTGAGGTGCCTACGTGGCACATTTTGATTGGCTAAGAGGATTGGTGGGATTTACTTAGGAAATTTTTCTTTCATTGTGCAAAATTTCCAAATTCAATTATTGGCCCGAAGGAAATTAGTGAATAGGGAGAGGACACATGGCATGGGGGGCATGTGGATGGCGGGGGGACTTGGAGAATTTTGGTGTTTTATGGCTCAAAGTGATGAAGTGAAATTTTGGCCCGAAAGCCCTCGGAAAATCATTGGTGGACACGTGTCCAGGAAAGGATAGGATGGGGCAGCAGGTTTTGCAATGAGTTTGAATTATTTTAACTTCAAATCGTAAAAAATCAAAAATTGGCCAGAAGGCCTGTAGCGAATAGGGAGGGGACATGTGTCCAAATTTGCAAAAGGCATAGGAAGGGGCCGAAGGAAATTTTATAACTTTTGACCTTTGTTGTCTAAAAGGTAAAAATGAAAAATTAGCTCTACGGCCTATCCATGACGGACACATGGCACTTTCTAAGGAGTCAAAGGGAGGGCGCGGGCCCACGGTGAGTTTTGAAATCTTTTGAAATTTTGTGGAGAGGTTAGAGACAAGAATGGAGACTTGGACCCATGGTAAATCGGAGGGTGCAATGTGGCAGGGAAGAATTTGGCTTTCGAGCCCGTAGGGGTTTTGTGAAAAAATTTCCTTTTTTTTTAAAAAGTGGCAAAATTGATTAGATTGGCCTACGGTTTTTAATGGGGCCCACATATGGACACGTGGCACGTCCAAGGGAGAAACGGGGAAATTTTGCAAAATTTTCCAAAACTTTAAAAGGTCACGAATGCATTTTTTGAAGGCATGGGCCTGATCCAGTCACGTTTTGACACATGTCCCACCTTATCTAAACGTTAAAAAGGTAATTCTGAGCTTATTTTTGGATCTCATATTCCACGTGGAGGGTGTACATTTAAAGTTGATACAAGATCAATGGCTACTATGCATTCATCTATCTTGGCCGCCATGGGAGCTCCAAGAAGCTTGGAAATCAAGTTTTTACATCAAATTTCATCGAACCTTATATGATTTTGGGTCGTCTTGGCCTTCTGAGAACATTGGCAACATTTTTATGACCTAATTTGTCAATCTATGGTGTTTTTGATGTAATTTTGGCTAAGGCCTGTCAAAAAATGTAAAAGTCAGATTTGGAAATTACATAGGTAAAATTGAAAAGGGGCAAAGGTAAAAAATAATGAATGAAAGATGCGTGCATGCCTGAATGATAAAAATGTGCCCCTGGGGTGGATAATGATCTGAATTTGTGTAATGATTTAACTCTTGTGCATACCTGGCAACCTACGAGTTGTTTTTCCATTTGATGTCACTGTCTTTAAATCATGAGGTTTTTGTAACAAATTTGATCCCATAAGCATATTCTTTTCTTGGGAAGGAAGACTCCAAGGTGGCATGAGATATATTAGGCATTTTGGAGAAATTGTGAATAGTGGGGAGTTGAAAATCACGAGCAAATTTTGAGAAAAAGCTCATTTTCTGAGAAAATGTGCCAAAGAACTAGCTTAATGTCTCATGTGTTGGAAAATTCATGCATGTGGGTTGGTTACAAGTGTATTACCACCACACAGCTCTGAGATTGTTCATGTAACTTTCCCCTATTGTTGAATCTAACAAGTTTTGAATGAAATGTGTGTTTTTCTTTGGGTAATATGATGTATGTTATCAATTTCAAATGCTTGCAAATAAATTTTAGTGTTCTTGTTGCAATATTTCATTGAAAGTCTTTAGAAATCACACAAGATCCCCATTTCTGGTTGATAATTCAGTGGCATTTGTAATCACATACTCAGAAGAGCCTTCATCTGATAAGGAGATAAACAAATTTAAAATCACTTTACCTTCCTTGACTGTAGAAATTTCTTGTAAGCCTTTGGGGGTACCTAAGGCGTGGGTTGATCTTGGTTTTTTGTGTTTAATTGAGTTCTTTACTTCAAGATTTTGTGGTGAATTCTCAAAGATTGTGTGAAGAGTGCAACCTGGGTTTCCATTTGTGCCTCTTCTGGTTGAAAGAACATCCTGATTATTTTAGGCATTTCATTTGATGGTTGTTCATGTATTGTATAGATTGTCAAAGATCTGATCTATCCCAGTTTGTCTTATCAATCTCCCACCAAAAAATCATCCAACAACAAAGATCCTATCATGTAATATCCTTGATTTGCATGTGTATACCCACAAAAGATCAAAATATATTTGTTAAAGTATGCACAATAGATCAGGATTTCCAATGTCTCTAGTAACCTTTGCCTTGTTTTGAGAACATACCCATGTTTTGAGAAGTGACAACTTGTGAGAGTTTAGATCTGGGGTGTTGATCATGTTTTCATCAAGGTCTCCATCATAGAATTTCAAGCAAAGAGAAGGACATCTTCATCTCCTTCACCATTACAAGGTTACAAAATAGGTCCTCTTACCTTGGTTGCAAGGCACAACCTAAAACAACTAGGACAAGATCAAGTCCTATTGGAGTGCTATCCATTTCTCCACAAACCTGAGTGCTAGCTAGACCATATCCCCAGCTACCAATGACATACAACATGGTCTAATTTTTCTTTAAGCTCCATGACATAACTGTGGTCCTTCTCAAACTGAAAAGGAGAAAAAAATTGGATACCAAATCGAGTGGCGCCGCTGCCAGGGACTTCTTAGACTTCCTTGGTGTTTTTGAAGTGTTTGAGGAGTTTGAGCATTTGTGTATTCAAGTATTTGAGCTGTTGCATTGTCAAGATATCATCCTATGTTTCAAATCTGCAACTTTTAAAGCAAAGGTTTCAATCTCAGCCTGCCCTTTTTCCATTTACTAGCAGTTCATACACTTTTGTTGCATTATGTTTGGTTGATTTAAGAAGAAGAAGGTCTGGTTTATAAAGCCTTGCAAAGTTGTTAGTACTAGAAAACATTTGACAAAATTATTTTAGTGCATTCTTGCACAACTGAGGTGAAATTCCTTAGTGGTGACTCCATGCTGATTTGAATTTGGAAATACCAGTGTCTTAAGCTTTCTGTCATTTATTTTTGTGTTGTTGATCTCTAAAAAACTGGAGGGAAGAAGATCTCTCTTCCTTAAAGACTCTGCTAAGAAATTGTTCTTAGATTTAAGAGATTCAGAGTTGGAAGGGAGAAGAGTTTGGAAGGTGGTTAAAGGTCAGACATCAGGAAAAGATATAGCCATTAGTGAGAGAGATCAGCCTTTCGTAGAGGACTATCACTCTTCTTCAAGTGATTCTAATTCAAGCAATCCTCTCATAAACTTGTTTACCTCAGCTAGTGAAGGTCCTTCTACTATACCTGGTAAGTTCCTTCTCCAATCTGCACCTCTGTGTTTTAATTCGAGTAAAACTTTCCAAGAAAATCAGCACTTAGAGGATATCAGTCTTGTGAATCACATTCTTGAGCCCCAAAGACATAGTACTCCTCATCAGCTTGCCTCACCTCCAAGATCACCCCCACCAAACAATATGGCTCAGCCTAGACCTCCATTCATTGTTAACACCTTTGGTCTTATAAATTTTAGAGGAATGGATGGTTACCCAAATGTTGTCCCACAAGATGTCAGAAATAGGTTGCCAAAATTCCAAGGTAACAATACTATTACTGGTGATCAGCATCTCAAACTTTTTGATAATATGATGGAAGATTTTGAGATAGAGTTTGAAGATGTGTATATTAAGTTGTTTATTCATACACTAGAAGAAGATGCTAGGGATTGGTACAAGGCTCTACCTAATAATTCTATTGATTCATGGACTGAAATGAAAAATGTATTTAGGTTGCAATATGGTGATAGGACTGATCCTAGATTTCTTTTATCTGAGTTTGAGAATATCAAGAAGAACCCTAATGAATCAGTCCATGACTTCAACACAAGGTTTAACAAAACTTTGAGAAGGTTGCCTGTTGGTTTGAGGCCTTGTGATGAATCATGTTTAATCAAATATGTAGATGCATTTGATAAAAAGGCAGCCTATTACCTAAGAGACAAGAACCCAACCAATATAAGACAAGCTTTCACCATGGCACTTCAAATTGAGAACAATATCAAGGCTATTGGGAAACCTCTTAAGAGAGATGGTGTAAAATTGATAAACCCTGAAAAACCTCAAGCTAGCAAAGGTGTTGATTTAGAAGAGGTTGTGAAGACTTTGGCAGGGGTTGTCAAGGAAATCTCATACAAGTTGGCAAGAGCTGAGAAGGGGATTGGGCAGACTTCACAAGGTCAGCCTAGGTAGCAGGCACAAGATAGATTTGGCAATCACCATAGGAATGAGTAGAGGTTTGATGACAAGGGTAAAGGGCCTATTGGATCTACAAATAGACAACCCCAAACACGTGAAAATAGATTGGTTCCTGACCCTCTAACTGCCAGGGTTGCTGTTGTTGATGAAGTTGTTGATATGGATTGGTGTGATAGATGTTTTCTTCCTCATCCTCCATGTGAAGTGGACCAACAAGTTGATGAAGCTGATAATGAGGATGGAACTGATGATGATATTTGCATGGTGGGCTATTCTTCAAGCTCACAAGGAGGAGCAACATCTACTGAAGTAATAAGTGCTAGGACTGCTGCTACCTTTTGGGATTGCATCAAGTGGGTACAAGTCTTTCTCCCCCCTCATGCTCTTGAAGTTGATGTAGTGCAAGCTTTTGAAATTCCTAACAATGAATTTGAATACTTGAGAGCTTTGATGATTAAGAAGTATGATGGTGGTATCCCTTCAGAGGAAGATAGATAATTGTTGATGAATGTTGTTGTAGCTCAAGAGAAGGACTATAACACTAGAAGAAAAGTTGTTAAGGGAGTTGGGCCTCAAGCCAAACCTAAAACACCCTTGCTCACAAGCATTCCAAAAGAAGCTCCTAGGAAAGAAACACTTGCTAAAAGCTCTGCTGTCCCGAGAAAAAATTACAGTCCTCATCATGCCCAAGCTGCCAAGAATCCTTTGCCATCTGATGAATCTTCTTGTATCCCTTCCAATGTTGTTTTGCCAAAGAGTGTCCCCTATGACATAGCCCAGGTATTGAGCCAAATTAAAGTGAGTGTTCCAATCATTGAGTTGCTTAGAATTCCTGAGCATAAGAAGAGAGCATTTGAGTACTTGGGATTGAAAGAAGAGAAGATCACCCCAAGCAGAAATGTAAATGTTGTTGAGACTCCTCTTCAAATCATTGCTGGCCTTGAAACACCACCAGCAGTGGAAGATCTTGGAGAGACACCTGAGGTATATTTGGGGACATCCTTGGTTGATTCCCAATTGAATGTTGATCCATTCTTTACAACTTTTCTCATAAAAGATAGGCTACTTCACAATTGTATGTTTTATTCTAGTGGATCATGTAATGTCATGCCTCTAGAAGTCATGAATGAGTTGGATATCAAGGTGAAAACTACCTATGGGAAGTGTACTACCATGGATTCAAGGGAAGTGATGGTGGTTGGTTGTGTGAAGGGATTGGTAGTGCAACTTGTAGCCTATCCGGGTAAGAATTTGAAACTGGATGTTGTAATTGTTGACTGCCCTGCCAAATGGGGTATGCTTTTGTCAAGAAAATGGGTTGCAAGTGTTGGTGGTAGCGTTCAGATGGATATGTCTTTTGCCACCATTCCCATTGAAGGCAGCTTGGTCAAACTTTATGGTGAAAAGAAGATGTTGCACCTAATTGAAGATCCCAACAATGCTTCCTATGAAGTGTTGTTTGCTGATGTAGATGCTGAGAATTTCATTGGTTTTGCTGATGGAAAAGAACACAAGATGGACAGATCAAAGTGCCTTGATATGGTAGGTTCTCCTTGGACCTTGCTATTTGATGGAGCTTGCTCCAAATTTGGAAATGGTGCTGGTATAGTTCTGCTTTCTCCTAGTTTGGAAGAGTTTGTTTTTTCCTTCAAACTTAATTTTGAATGCACTAACAACATTGCTGAGTATGAGGCATTGTTGTTGGGGTTAAGGATTGCATGGAAGTATGGAGTGAAAGATATTGTTGCAAAAGGAGACTCAGAGCTGGTTGTCAAACAAATAAGAAAACTATATGCTACAAAAAATCAGCGTATGAAACAGTATAAGCATGTAGTTTGGGATCTAATTGAAATGTTTGATTCCTTTAACATTGTTTACCATGACAGAGGTCTTAATGCTGCTGTTGATAAGTTGGCAGTGCTGGGTTCTAGATTTGAAAATTGCACCATTTCACCTTATTGTGAATACAACATTGAAGTGCTGACTAGGCCAGCTGTCCCTGATAATGTGAAACATTGGCAAGTCTTTACTAATGATGCTCAAGTGCTCAGGTTCTTGCAAAACCTAGGTGATTTTGCAAATCAGAATATTGATTGGGAGCCAATGGTATGCATGACTGAAGGAAGAGAAACTTTGTTTGGAAAAGATATCATCCAATTGAAAACAAACACCATTCCTAGAGGTCTTGTTGCACTTGAGTCAAATTTTAACAATGTTGATTGCATCATAAATAGAAACATGTCTGCTTCAAGGGATGTGGAAGAGCATGACTTGGGAACAAAGGACAAACCAAGGAAGGTTTGGTTGGGCAACAATTTAAGTAAAGAAGAAAAACAGTCCTATGCCCAACTCTTGAAAAAATATCAAGACTGCCTTGCTTGGTCCTATTCAGAGCTGAAAGCATACAGAGAAGATTTATTTCAGCATGAGATCCCTCTTGAAACAAATTCCAAACCATTCAGACAGAGGAAAAGGCCAATTAATCCACTTCTCTCCATGAAAATGCAAGAGGAGTTAAGGAAGTTGAGAGATGGAGGTATTATTCAGCCCACTAGATATTCATCTTGGGTTACAAACCTTGTGCCGGTTAGAAAGAAGAACGGAGACATCAGACTTTGTGTGGATTTTAGAAATCTAAATAAAGCATCCATGAAGGACAACTATCCCTTGCCAAATATGGAAAATATGTTGCAGCTTGTGACAGGGTCTGAATTGCTTTCTACATTGGATGGTTTCTCTAGATATAATCAAGTGGTAGTTAAAGAATCAGAAAGACTTAAGACAACATTCACTACGCCTTGGGGGACATATGTTTTTGTTAGGATGCCCTTTGGTTTGATGAATGCTGGTGCCACTTTTCAAAGAGAAATGGATGTTGCTTTTGCTGGTTACATCAATGAGTTCATTGTAGTTTACCAAGATGATGTGACTGTATTTTCAAGGCAGAGAGGTGATCATTTGCAGCACTTGGAGAAGATGCTGATCAGATGTAGGGAGTATGGCATTTCTCTTAATCCAAAGAAGTGTCATTTTGGCATGCAAAAGGCCAAGCTGCTTGGTCACATTGTGTCAAAAGATGGTGTTATGATAGACCCTGAGAGAGTGGAAGCAATCAGCAAAGTACCTATCCCAAGAACCAAGAAAGGCATCCAATCTTTCTTTGGCCAAATCAATTTTATTAGAAGGTTTGTTTCCAACTTTGCTGAGCTGACTCTTCCAATCACAAGCATGTTGAAAAAGGACCAAGTTATCAGGTGGGAGGAGGCTGCCATTCAAGCTTTTGAAGGAATAAAGGATGCACTTAAGCATGCACCTGTTCTAGCAGCACCAAACTATGAGAGGCCTTTCCAAATCTTTTCTTTTGCCTCTGAATATACCATTGCTTCTATTTTGTTACAAAAGGATGAGAATGGAGCTGAGAGGCCTATTGCCTTCTTTAGCAAGGCTTTACAAGCTGTTGAGTTAAAGTATACAATCATGGAGAAACAAGCATTTGCCTTGGTGAAAGCAACAAAAGTTTTCAGGCCTTATATATTGAGTTCAAAAATTGTTGCCTATGTTCCCCACACCATGGTGAAAGACATCTTATCAGAGATGGAGATCTCAAGTAAAAGATGTAGATGGGTGAAAAAACTACAGGAGTATGATATGGACATCCAAACCACAAAGTTGGTAAGAGGTTTGGGTCTTGCTAAGCTCATGGCTGAGAGCAACTTGTAGAATGTGGAAGTGAATCAGCTAGAGGAAGAAAGGGTAGATGTGCTTGCAAAGTTGGTAAATTCTGAATGGTACAAGGATGTAATCTTTTACCTTAGACACCTTTCTTGTCCTGATCATTTAAATAAAAATTAGAAAAGAGCCCTCAAGCTGGCTTCTCAAAAATATATCATTACAGACCTTGGGCTGGCTTGGAAGAACCCTGAAGGTGTCCTCTTGAAATGCATAGCTGAAGATGAAGCTCCCAAGATAGTTGCTGATTTCCATGGGGGAGTTTGTGGAGGACACTTTGCTGGGAGAGTAACAACACATAAGATTTTGAGAGCTGGTTATTGGTGGCCTTCTCTCTTCAAAGATGCAACCCAGCTGGTTAGAAAATGTGATAGTTGCCAACATTTCTCTGGAAGACTGAAAGCTTCAGGCTCCCTTCCTTTGCAGCCTGTATCAATTGAAGCTCCTTTCAAGCAATGGGGGATGGATTTCATTGGTGAGATTTCAGATCCTTCTAGTGCTGGTCATAAGTGGATTCTTGTAGCCACTGATTATTTTACAAAATGGGTTGAAGCAATCCCATCTAAAAAGGAAACACACCAAGTGGTAATGGACTTCTTATTAAATCATATCATATGTAGATTTGGAGTTCCAGTTAAGATTGTATCTGATAATGCCATGTGCTTTAGAGCCAAACCTTTAATGGCAATGTGCAATGAATATGGGATCAATCTAACTTATTCTTCAAACTATAACCCCCAAGGGAATGGACAAGCTGAGTCCAGTAATAAGAACTTGTTGAAGATCATTAGAAGAACCTTGGAAATGAACAAGAAAAAGTGGGGAGAACAATTGAAGTTTGCAGTTTGGGCTGATAGAATAACTCCTAAAAGAGCAACTGGTAAAAGCCCATTTGAATTGGTGTATGGAACTCAGGATTTGCTGCCCTTACACCTGTAATTATCTTCATTTCAGTTTTCCCAATAGTTGGAAGATCAAGAGCATGGCCCATATGAATCAAGGATCAATCAGATTATTGAGCTTGATGAGGAGAGAAGAGCATCCCATCAGAGGCATATCAGATTTAGAGAGAAATTGAAGAAATTGTTTGACAAGAAGGTCACTCCTAGAGCCTTCAATATTGGAGATCTGGTTTTGCTGTGGGATAGTAGGCATGAAGACAAGGGCAAGCATGGCAAGTTTGATGCATTATGGATGGGCCCTTATGCCATTGATATCAGAATTGGTGAACATACCTTTTTTCTCAAAGATCTAGATGGGGAATTGCTGGAGCTGCCTGTTAATGGCAGACATTTAAAACATTTCTTGGATTAATCCCCAAAGTGAGGTATGCACAAATTGTACAATTGTATAGTCTTTGTTTTTGCTCTGTTTTTTGTTGTTTGGTGGTTTGTGGTTTGCCCTTTGTTCTTGGCAACCATTTTGGTTGGTTTCTCGGCTCGTTTTTGTTGGGTGGTTCTAGTTTTTCAGCTGCCTTGTGTTTTGACTCCTTTGCCCAATGGTATTTTTGCACTTGGTCTACACTTTGTCCTTGTGGCACTCACTGGGAGTGCCCATCCCCAAGCAGGAGCCAGTGTTGGTGCCATTTCTGAACTTCCATTGTGTGCCCTAATTTTTCATGTCTGATTTTTCTCATAAATGTTTTATTTCTCAAATTGGTGATTTGTAATTTGTCTCCTCTAGTTGAATGTTTCAAAAATGCTCATAAACCTGTTGTTTTTCCTTGATTTAATAGGAAAACCCATGTGTGCCCTTATTTGTGGCCTAAATTTTCCAAATCTGCAGGCTCTACCGTTTTCCTTTCTTACTCGATTGTGAAAAATCAAATTTGACCAATTCATACTCGTTTGTATTTAAAAAATCTGGTCCCAAGGTCGAAAATAATGTCAAATCATCCTTCAGTTGAATTAAAATCAAGAAATTTGCAATCCTTGTTGAAAAATTTGATTTCTAGGGCATCTTTTAAATTTTCCACGTTTTGACGGTTAGACGGGCGTCTTTTTCCCGTCAAACTCATCCTCTGCATGCAAGGGCAACGTGGCAGGTTCCTATTGGCCGAGGAGCAGTGGAAAATGTCTCTAACTTATCATTTTTGAAATTTTGGCAAAAGGGAAAATTTTGATCCGTGGCTTCGCCTTCTGCATTGAGGTGCCTACGTGGCACATTTTGATTGGCTAGAGGATTGGCGGGCTTTCCTAAGGAAATTTTTCTTTCATTGTGCAAAATTTTCAAATTCAAATTTTGGCCCGAAAGGCCCGCAGTGAATAGGGAGAGGACACGTGGCATGGAGGGCATGCGGATGGCGGGGGACTTGGAGAATTTTGGTGTTTTATGGCTCAAAGTGATGAAGTGAAATTTTGGACCGAAAGCCCTCGGCAAATCATCGGTGGACACGTGTCCAGGAAAGGATAGGATGGGGCAGTGGGTTTTGCAATGAGTTTGAAGTTTTTTAACTTCAAATGGTAAAAAATCAAATTTCGGCCCGAAGGCCCACAGCGAATAGGGAGGGGACGCATGTCCAAAATTGCAAAAGGCAGAGGAAGGGGCCGAAGGAAATTTTATAACTTTTGACCTTTGTTGTCTAAAAGGTAAAAATGAAAAATTAGCTCCGCAGCCTATCCATGATGGACACGTGGCACTTTCTAAGAAGTCAAAGGGAGGGTGCGGGGCCACGGCGAGTTTTAAATCTTTCAAATTTTGTAGAGAGGTTAGAAGGCAGAAATGGAGACTTGGACCCATGGAAAATCAAAGGGTGCCACGTGGCAAGGAAGAATCAGGCTTTCGGGCCCACAGGGGTTTTGTGGAAAATTTTCTTTTTTCAAAAAAGTGGCAAAATTTTGATTAGATTGGCCTATGGTTTTCAATGGGGCCCACATATGGACAAGTGGCACATCCAGGGGAGAAGCGGAGAAATTTTGCAAAATTTTCCAAAACTTTAAAAGGTCGTGAATGCATTTTTTGAAGGCATGGGCCTGATCCAGTCACGTTTTGACACATGTCCCGCCTTATCTAAAGGTTAAAAAGGTAATTCTGAGCTTATTTTTGGATCTCATCTTCCACGTGGAGGGTGGACATTTAAAGTTGATACAAGATCAACGGCTACTGTGCATTCATCTATTTGGGCCATGAGAGCTCCAAGAAGCTTGGAAATCAAGTTTTTGCATCAAATTTCATCGAACCTTATATGATTTTGGGTCGTCTTGGCCTTCTGAGAACATTGGAAACATTTTTATGACCTAATTCATTGATCTATGGTGTTTTTTGATGTAATTTTGGCTCAGGCCCGTCAAAAAACGTAAAAGTCAGATCTAGAAATTACAGAGGTAAAATTGAAAAGGGGAAAAGGTAAAAAATGATGAATGAAAGATGCTTGCATGCCTGAATGATAAAAATGTGCCCCTGGGGTGGATAATGATCTGAATTTGTGTAATGATTTAATTTTTTTGGCATACCTGGAAACCTGCGAGTTGTTTTTCTGTTTGATGTCACTGTCTTTAAATCATGAGGTTTTTGTAACAAATTTGATCCCATAAGCATATTATTTTCTTGGGAAGGAAGACTCCAAGGTGGCATGAGGTATATTATGCATTTTGGAGAAATTGTGAATGGTCGGGAGTTGAAAATCACGAGAAAATTTTGAGAAAAAGCTCATTTTCTGAGAAAATCCGCCAAAGAACCAGGTTAATGTCTCATGTGTTGGAAAATTCATGTATGTGGGTTGGTTACAAGTGTATAGCCACCACACAGCTCTGAGATTGTTCATGTAACTCTCCCCTGCTGTTGAATCTAACAAGTTTTGAATTAAATCTATGTTTTTCTTTGGGCAATATGATGTCTGTTATCAATTTTAAATGCCTGCAAATAAATTTTAGTGTTCTTGTTGCAATCTTGCATTGAAATTCTTTAGAAATCACACAGGATCTCCATTTCTGGTTGATAGTTCAGTGGCATTTGCAATCTCATACTCAGAAGAGCCTTCATCTGATAAGGAGATAAACAAATTTAAAATCACTTTACCTTCCTTGACTGCAGAGATTTCTTGTAAGCCTTTGGGGGTACCTTAGGCGTGGTTTGATCATGGATTTTTTGTGTTTAATTGAGTTCTTTACTTCAAGATTTTGTGGTGAGTTCTCAAAGATTGTGTGAAGAGTGCAACCTGGGTTTCCATTTGTGCCTCTTCTGGTTGAAAGAACATCCTGATTATTTTAGGCATTTCATCTGATGGTTGTTCATGTATTGTATAGATTGTCAAAGATCTGATCTATCCCAGTTTGTCTTATCAATCTCCCACAAAAAATCATCCAACAACAAAGATCCTATCATGTACTATCCCTGATTTGCATGTGTATACCCACAGAAGATCAAAATCTATTTGCAAAAGTATGCACAACAGATCAAGATTTCTAATGTCTCTAGTAACCTTTGCCTTGTTTTGAGAACATACCCATGTTTTGAGAAGTGACAACTTGTGAGAGTTCAGATCTGGGGTGTTGATCATGTTTTCATCAAGGTCTCCATCATAGAATTTCAAGCAAAGAGAAGGACATCTTCATCTCCTTCACCATTACAAGGTTACAAAATATGTCCTCTTACCTTGGTTGCAAGGCACAACCTAAAACAGCTAGGACAAGATCAAGTCCTATTGGAGTGCTATCCATTTCTCCACAAACCTGAGTGCTAGCTAGACCATATCCCCAGCTACCAATGACATACAACATGGTCTAATATGTCTTTAAGCTCCATGACATAACTATGGTGCTACTCATACTGAAAAGGAGAACAAATTTGGATACCAGGTCGTAGAAAAAATCTCTAATTGTGCTTCACATCACATTCCCATAGTAACTCCACCTCCAATACCAGATTCTAAGCCAACCTCTACATCCAATAATGTCCTGGGTCCTCCTAGCATGTCCATTGTTGATTCCAAACCTAAATAGACCACCTTAGATGTTATGGTTTTTAGATGTACAACATACTAACTATATTCAACATAGAGACAAAAAGTGATATGTGGGCCTAGATATTTATGTAGAATACCATGGATCCCTCCCTGCCTAGACAATTACGAGGAAGTCCTTCAACTTAAGGTGGAACTTCCTTCACTCTGTATTTCCCTTCAGAGTATCATTTTAGATGAGGAAGTACATGAAGCGCACTTCCATAACATTAACCTATTATAAGAACAATGTGACCGAGCATACACATGCAATTAGAAACATAAAAAAACACCTTTCCAAACAACATAAAAAACTTATTGGTCTATGTACTTTTGATGTGGGTGAACTTGTCATTAAAATTGATTATACACATGACAAGTAAGATAAATATGCTCATAAGTGGTGGGGTCCTTACCTTATTAAAGATATCATAGGTCCTAATACATATCTTCTTTAAACCAATTAAGGCCACATCTTCAAAGAACCAAAAAATGCTCAATTCTTCAAAATGTTTCATGCGTGAAGGAGCTTGGGAGTTTTGGTACTCAATTACCATATATCATCTTTCTTCTCAAATTCACTACTCCATCAACCCTTTCCTTCTCTTTCACACTGAACAATCATTAACAACATTTTGGCTTTATACGCCCCGTTCTTTCCCATTGGATCAATCGCAGTATTATGCACATCCTCATTTAGGCTCATGGCCTTTCTTGGATTTATGTACCTATCTATATCCGACTAGTTTCTTCTTATAGTATCTACCTCATGGTTTTTTTACACTTTTCAGCATGTTGTTATACACCCTATTTGGCTTACTCATTCACCTTTCTCTTTATTTATACCTTAAATTTTATGACAGTTTATTTTTGTAGCTTTAACCATATAGTTTTTTGTGCTTATCAGTGTTGTTACCCATCATTTGGCTATGAAACTATAACACTATGACATTATGACATACCAACACCTTGACAATATGACATGTCATTTGTCTCATGGGCCCCTAGCTAGGTGATTTATGTCTTATTTTATTGATGATCCTCTAGTGTTTCCTTTTAGTTTTGCTTTTCCAAGGTTCTTGTAGCATTGGTTGCGCCCACTCATGGCAAGATGAGCAACACTATCAGGAACGTATTGGTGGGTGTATTTCATTTTAGCTAGTCCTTTCTCACTTTCAATATCTACTTTCAATTTTTATGTTATGGACTATTTCATTTCGTTAACCACCTCATGTTTCATTATTGTGACATGCAGTGATCAATAGTTGGGGCATATGTACACACCTGATTTTTCATCTTGATATTTCATACTTGTTACTAACAATTTCCTTTGTGCAGATAAGGGTCAATGATGCATCTATTTCTTGAGCAGGTGCCTTAAGGGGCCTTTCGAGAATGGGGTATGGCTATTTGCATGGTCATTATGGGTTAGAGACAATACACAAAGAGATGTATCATTCTATGGTCCTAGATCTAGTTTTTCTTTCATTAGTTATCCTTCTCCCTTTATGTATCACACACTAGCACTCCTGATAATTTTCCTTATATGAATCCATTATTGGCACCTTTTTCACTTATTTTCTCTTTATCCACGAGATAATGTACCATCTTTAGCATTTAGGCATCCTTGCCCGAAGCCATCACCAGTGGGAAATGGTGTCGGTGTTAGGTTTCCCTTGGCCAATGCCATCACCCATGGGTGATGGTATCGGTGTTATGTTTCCCTTAGTTGATGCCATTTCCTGTGGGTGATGGCATCGGGTGTATATACACACCACACCCAAACATTTAGAAGGAAGACGGAAAGATAACATGAATTATCCATCTTCTTTTCTCATTTGTGCCATCTTTGCATCTCCTTGCTTTACTCTTGGTTCATCTTGCATTTTACTTGGTTTGGACATGTTTCTTGATTGTTGGATTAATCTTGCACTACTAGGTTATTTATAGTGAGACTAGGACACAAAAAATGTTCTCCTTCTCCACCCATAGTGATTCTCTCTCAGTTTACTACTTCTCTAGAGAGATAGATGCATCAACAACCACCATACAAGTAAGTTCTCTAACCATCTTTTTCATTTTGCATAGATTAGATCGTTTTCCTTCCCCATTTCTCTATGTTTAGCTTAGTATTGTATGTACATCAATGTTAGTTATCATAGTGCTCTTGTATGATCATCTATTTAGCTTTCCCTTCCTTTATTTTAGTTATATTTCAATTATATTACAGTAGTGTAGATTGTGCATGTTTTTCTTATCTTCCCATCGATCTATACCTCTCCCCCATCAACCAATATCTTGGAAGGGTACTCTCATCTATCTTGATTGTGGGTTTTGGAAACCATAGGTTGACCTAGTGTAGGGATTACTACCCTATGGATATGTGACCTTAGCACTAGATGTATCCCCTTTAAATCAATCAATTTTGTGTCGGTTCATGTGTGTCTCTTCTTCATTTCCTCATACCCTTGTAGAATGGAATACTTAGAAGTGCAAGTCATTGAGAGATAATCTTGGTCCATCATACATCTACAATAGAATCTTGGTCAAATAGCATTGTTTGAATCTATATGTGCTAGATTTCATTGATCTCGGTTGAGGATAGGTTCATCCTACTAAGCTTTACCCCGACTCATCTCATTTCTTGTGTGCCTATGCGTAGATGCATGCGACATCTGTCATCTTTGAAAGCTCCACCAATCTCAAGTTTGACATTAGCTTGGAAATATGCACCAGTTATTCCACTTCCACGTGGACCTCTCATGTCTATGGGAACTCCTTTGTTGCTTTTCATTCACTCAATTTACATGTCAACACGTGGACCAACTACAATCCCACTAAATTTTGCTCATTTAAAATATCAATTTAAACTCATGACGTCCAAAGAAATTTGAACTTCCAATTTTCATTAGGTATTTATTTTTTTGTTAATTTGTGTTGTGTTCTTGTCTTTTTAATTCTTAAATTTTAGTATGTCATAAATTAAGTAAAGTTATTTGTTAATTAGCAGTAAGAAATTGTAAAGTCCAAGTCCGTATTAATTTTTGTCTTGCTATAATGTGATAGTTGTGGTCATTTAAAATTTTGTTTTTCGGATTTTTAAAATTTAGTCCACATAAAAACTATAGTGTCAAAGCATATGTTATGGAAAAATAGTCTAGTATTATTTTTAAAAAATTAATCATATTGCTACTTTTTAAAATATTTTGTTCACTTTTATTGTCTTCATCATCTATTTATCTAATTTTTTTAGTACATTGTTATTATTTACTAAACTCTGACCAAGCTCAATATGGTTTCTTATCGTTTGTAAGCCATCAAAGTATTTTTGAGTTGATTATAGTGTCAACCTTGAAATCATTTAAAAGTGTCAAGTGTCAATATCTAAAATTCATATTGCCAAATTATTCAAAGTATAGTTGTCTTGTGGAGTCAAAAGTTGTGAAAATAAAAATAAAAATCCTTACATGTGAATTTTCAATGGAATCTGAAGTTTGATTAAGGTATGTAAAATTGAGCTCTATGATCAAATCTAGTTGAGTTAGAACCATGTCACTGGAGGAAGGAGGCATAGGAGGTTGGAGTTCGTTCATTAACCTCTCATCAGTTGCCAACGACGAGGCCATATATTACTTATGGTGGAAAATTATTTGGTGTGGGTATGTGATTTTTTAGTTGTTCAGTGTGCTTCAATTCATTTTTCCTCTTTGAATGGTGTGTTTGTTGGATGTTGGAAAATTATTGTATAGGAAGGTAGATAATTTCAGAGATCTTATGTCTATCATACTTTGTTGGAAGATGATCAACTGGTGACTATGCTCACTAGAAATTGTGAGCATGTGCAACAGGATCTTGACAATAGTGTGTAGAATGATACAATTTTATTTTCATTGTTCCTGGTTGTATGAATAAGTGGAAATTTCACATTTTGGGGGGAACACAACACCAATTTTCCATATACATTCTATGTCAAAATGGCTAAATTCAAGGGCCACTTCCAGTGGTATTGGTAGTTTCTTATGTTGTTCGAGATTAAGTGGTGGAGATCAAACAATAATTAAGAATGTTTTGTTCTTATGGATGTAATGTGAAATATTTTCTAGTGTTAGTATTATTTTTCAATTTGGTAAAAGTGAGTTATAATTGCTATGTACTTACCTGATGTAAAAAATGTTGTAGAGAAAAAAACACTAGTGTAAGATAGTTCATGGATCTTGAAAAGGTTTGTGGGAGATCTATAAAACCACACAAGATAGACAATTGATGGGGCATGTTCACATCAAGGTTTATGGTAAACCTATTTAAAACCATGGAAGGACAGAGCCTTTATTTTTTATCAAGGTCATGAGTCACATAGTTGGACATGTCACTGGGGTGAGCAAGTTGCAGTTAAGAGTGTGAATGTTTTTCTACCATGTTCACACTAAGGGGAGAATGTTAGGAAATTACTGTCTCCATGGTAGTTAATATTTATAGAGTGGTAAATATTATGTTGGGTCAGTTATTATGTATATTATTAATTTATTTTAAATGTGGAGTTGTTAATAAACAACTCACCCATAAAGGAAAATATGAGGTAAGTGGTTGAGGCTAATTCCAATTTTGTGGGAGCTTAATAGCCTAAATATTTGTTTGTAATTGATTGAATAAATACATAGAAGTAAATTATTATCTAAATCCAAGACTCTACCATCATATATTTTAGTATATTTCCTATAAAAATCTACATATCTTAATCTCTTAATTCTCATACTCCTCTCTACCTATTTATGTGGATGCCATCCTAAAATTTTTGTTGACAACTCTTCAAAACTAGTTCATTTATAAATAATGATTTCTTTCATTACTTATTTTGCCTCATCCCATGAGTTCTTGGTTTTCAATATTTCTAGCAGGGGTTTAATTTTAAGTTGAATTTTACTTGTAAAGTTCTTATTCGCCACTAACCTTGATGTAATCACCTCACATGGGTCATACAGCCAGTGAGAGTCAACATGAAGATTAAAATTTTCAGAAAATATATATAACACAAAAAATGTGTCTCTCAAGTGTGAGCCCTCCACGTGAAAAAGGTAAGGAAGAAAATATGTTCTTCATTTGCTAACTAACAAAATAGAGTTAATATGTGTTTTCCATCTATTGTATATATTCCAAGGCAAAAATCCTCTCTGTCACATGTACTGGAATTTTGTGGGGATTTCCTCTTGCTCCATAAAATCTTAGCATAGTATATTCCTCCATGATGTACCAGTAAGCCATTTTTATTTTTTATCCCAGTTAAATGAAATCTTTAAAAGACTAAGGAAATCTAGGTATTGGAGTTTTTCTAATTGTATGATAAAGTGGAGCTAAAAAGTAGTCCACAAAATGATTGTATTTCTTTCAATAATCATGTATCCTTATCTTATGGGTCCACTTAGTTGATGTAACCAACAATTTTTTCCCCTCAACATCAAAGTAAGGATGAATTTAAAGCTTCTTTCCTTTCAACCATTCACTAAACCACCATAGAAATAAATTTCCCAAGCATGTTGTGAAATTAAAGGTCTAAGTTTTAGAACCTATTTTGACTATTAAATATTGTTTATCCATGGATTCTGCAATGTGATCAAAAAATCTGTATGTAATATGTGGGTTACTATGATGGATATTGTATACCATTTCAAGGAGGGTTCCATCCACTTGCTCATATTTATCTAATCCAAGGAAAAATGATAGCATAGAAATGGTATCATTAACCCATGGTTTAAAGATCCCAACTGGATCTAGAGGCTTGTCTTTGGGTACATTACCATCAAATGTTAATTTTTGCAAAAAAATGTTTTGACACTTTCAAAGGCTACATGATAATCATTAGCCATTGCTTCTACATTAATGTGGATGGTTCTTAATTTTTCACTTGTAAACCTAAACACCGTGTTGATATTTTTCTCAGTAATGGCCAACATTTCCTCTTCGATGCCATCATATTTACAAATAATAGCTTTTATTTTTTCATCATAGTTCTTTGCAAAAACCATGACAAGTTTATGGTAGAGGAAAACCTCATAGAACATCAGGCACCTCAATTCAACCACCCATGTTACAGAGCCATTTTTTAGATTAGAAACCCTAGTATTATTTTCTTTGTTAACCTTCAACCTTTAAACCCCACTATTGTAAAAAAATGAGATTGATGGTTGATACAATGAATTTTATAAAAAATATGATGGATAATAGGATTTCCCTTAATACTTACCTAGAAAAGGTTAATATAATGACTCTGCCACGACGTAAAACTTTTCTTCATCCTTTAGGTGTCGTACCACTTTCAGAATGTAATGCAAAAGTTATATCACTTTAAATTTTACACTTGTAGTCTTGCTTGTAAATAGTTTTTTACATTTCGTTGAATCTCTTACTTTCCAAACCCAACATAGTATAAACAATTATCATGAAGGAAATTGTAATTATGGCTTACAACTTCATTTAATTCACCCTTGGTGGTGCCACTAATCAAAATATTAATAGGTTACCTTAATCAATAATCATTAATTATTTTCCAACCTCAACACATTTGTAATTCACCCTCGTTGGTGTCACTAATCAAAATATTAAAAGGTTAACTTAATCAATAATCATTCATTATTTTCCAATCTCGACATTGACGTGACTCACGACTCATTATCATTTTGAAAGTTTACTTTAAGAAACGTGTCAAGTAAATGTAGTATAATGTAAAAAATTATTAAAAAAAAAATCTCAACCATTGATGTAAACCAATCTAATGCCTACCTGGTGAATCTAGAGGTTTATGCACCTAATATATTCATTTTGAGTTTTCTTCCAGAATTGTAATATTTTTCTTATGAGGTTTTACAGTGTTAGATTAGTTTTCAACTTGTTCTAACTTTCATTAGTGTTCAAGGCATAATAGTAGCTTTTACGGTATTGTTAGTGTGGAATCACAACACCCCCGAATGGCCTTGTTGTGAGTGGGGCATTCAGTGTGATTGCACAACATGGGACTATCTCTCAAGATGTGGGACTTGCAAACTTGAGATGATCCTCTATAGAAAGTTGGTTCTTGCTTCCTAATCCACCTACCACAAGCTACTCCAGTGCAGGTAGAATCTAACTAATATTAATCTAACTGTTTCAAGGCGACAGAGCGAGATAGGGTGAAAGAGCCTACACTAAGTGGTGATACACCAAAAAAGGAAGTGTGAGATACTCTTTTGAGAGAGGATGAAACAGAGGAAAAAGGAATATGGGAAGGTCAGACATAAGTGATACAAACCCAGATCTAAATCCACGATCAAAACTCCATGAAACACAACACCCTACACCTGCAAATGTGAAATACATGCACAGGGAACAAATTTGAAAGGGAGAGGCACAGAGAAATAACAAAACAATGTAAAGGGTTGAAGAAACACCACAAAAATATACGTTCTATTGCTTTACATGGGTGCACAGACCATTACATTCTTGCTCAGAGGCACAAATCCACTTGCCAGGTGTAAGAGAATATTTTTACTCAAATGGAGTCAAAAAACAAAATTTGACATAGTTTCCCTACACCCAGAATGTCTCTCCTCACTTCTCAAATGAGAAGTGTTACAATATATAGAAGTTTGGAATGATGAAAAAATAGAGAGAAAGGAGGAAAACGGACCCTGTTTTGAGAATTCAACCACCCACCATTAATGCCCTACAGATCCACCTATAATCTATCAAATTGGCCTCTCCATGTCTACTTTGGCATGTATGAGAAGGAAGAATAGCGAATCAAATCAAATATGGGTTGTTGAAACAATCAGATCCCGTATTGATGGCTTGAAATATGTTTTCCCATTTTCACCCACCAACACCTACTAAAATTGATATTTTATTCTTCCATGGCATAGAGGAGGTCGATATCTTTCCAATGGTGCCAAATTTGTTGAATTTCGGGCACTGGGTCAAAAGATATATCCATTTGAGTATTTGAGTTGGGTCCCTACAAAAATGGTGAAAACTAGTGAACATAATGGGTTTGCGGGCCCGAAACTCACTTTATGCCCTTTGGCACCAAAAAAGCAAAATGTGAATTTTTCCCCGCAACCCTGCAATTCACTTTTGGCAAAAAATCATTTTTGGGCCCAACGGTCTACTTTTTTCCATTAGGGAATAAATTCACCTTCGGGCCCACCAGCCCACATGTAATTGAGGCTTGACACGTGGCTCCCCTAGGCATCAGTGGAGGTGCAGCTCATTTTTTCACTTTACGCTTTCTCGGGGAAAAAAGTTCAAATTACCTCCAACAACCCGCCTTCCCACTTTGACTTTTCAACATGGACACATGTCCCTTTGTGGGCCTTAGGCATTTTTCTTCGTTTGGATTCAAGATCCCCCACGGGCTTGCAGGCTAGAAATTCACTTTGTGCCCTATTTGCAGAAAGCCCAAAAGTTCCAAAACTCCCCACAGACCCGTCGACCTGCCTTTGGCATTTGGGAAAATTTCCTTCTTCAGGCCCGCCGGTCCGTATTTTCCATTTGAGCGAAAAGTCTCAAAATCTCCCGCTGCCCTGTATTGGCAAAAATCCTTAAAAACTCCCGTCGATGCTTTTTTGGGCAAAAATACCTTCCAAGGCCCGTCGGCCCGTAACTTGCAAAATATGAGGAGTTAGAAGGACTTCTTTATATTTTTGGAAAGGGGAAGGAATTTCCTATCTGATGGAAATGTTTTTAGGGAACCTTAAGTGCTTAGAATATCTTAAAAATTGGATTGAAACACTAAAGGAGGGAAAATGGGTGTAGTTAACCAAAAATAAGCATGAGCATATTTTGGATAATAGGTATCACATTGATGTTTAGGGTGTTCCACTTGTGATGTTTATGGTTTCAAAATAGTGTTTATGGTATAGCACTTATATTTACATTATACAAAATAGAGACATCTTCATTTAAAAATAAATAAACCTTACAAACAAGAAAATAATTTACAATCATGGTTACCTTAATCCTCGACACAAATTGACAGTTAATTTATAATTAATTTTTTCTTTAGTAAGAGATATGTCAAGGAACAAGGATTTAGAATAAATTATAACAGTAAATATGAGCATAGTAATGTAAGTCAAACACATTGAGCAAAGCATAGTCTTTATATTGATCTTACAAAATTATTTATAATTCAAAGTATCTTTTCTCTTTTATTATAACACAATTTATTTGTTCTATCATCTATTCTCTTTTATATCTTTCTCCTTTCGATAGTGAATTTGTATCTTTAATTTTGGTCTATATTCATTGTGTAACTTTTCCTTTGTTTTATGGCTTTCCTCATTCTTCGATGGATATTTCAATGTTTGTTGGATTCCCAATGATCCACGGATTTCTCTAATGTTTGGTGGATTTTTCCTTTTTTCACAACTTCTCATAACAGTTAGACGACTTTTAGTAGTTTGTAGATTTTGCACTTTTACACGATGCATTGTTCCATGTGGATTTTCTTTATCAATTCCTTAGTCTAAAAAATTGACTTAGAACCCTTTTAACATCATCCCAAAACTTCAAAACATTTTCTCATAGTCGAGACAACCTAGAAGATGTACCCTATCAAAAACTTCCTTTCTCTTCAAAATTATGTAAATTCCTATTCCATACTATTATGAATATCAACTTCCTAAAATAAATTATAAGTATATAAATATTTCCTCCTTTATTATGGAATGACAAGGCATCAACCTACCAGAACTTAGATGTTTGGCATAAGGAAATGTTCATTCACTTGACTTGACTGGCTGGATTTACAAGACCCAGTTTGTTCCACTTTTTTTTATACAATAATCCACAATATGGTACATGCAACTATAGTCTTATTTATGATGTAGTTGTAGCGAAGTACTTAGCATATTTTGCAGAGATATATCCTTAAAATGTTTTCCACATGAACAAGTGCTCTTGTATGGATTCATGCCATAGATGCAATTTTATATTTTCCTTGATAAGTGGTATGAGCTCAGTCGAGGCTTGAGTTCCCTTTATCCCTCTATAGTTTTTCTAAGTCATTGAAATCTCCCACTGTAACCTTGTAATTTCTCTATTCATATTGCTGATATATTTCTCTATATTTGCTATTTTATTTTCTCTTTCCAACTACTTTCAGCAGTACTTAGCCGCTAGGTCTTCCAAAAAAAAATTTCATTTCCATTTGGATCTTTTGAAATTTCATACACCGCTAATTCTATATTGAGCTCATTCTCCAATTTATCCAAATCTACTTTTTATTGTTTTGTAACTCTTGACAAGCCCATGGCAAATGCATAGCATGTGGCTGCATTTCAAATAGTGATTTCTAAGGATGTAATAATTATTTCTAGTTTGTTTTGACTCTCATTCTTATTTTAAATGGTCTTACCAACATCTATGCATTTGTAATTTTCTACCACCCCTTCATGGATTTTGTTGTCCCATGCATCATCCTAGATACAATGTGAAAGAAAATTTTGCAGTTTGTTTTTCACTCTCTTCTCTATCGGTAACACTGCATCTACCTTATATTGGGGTCTTGAGGTCTGAAAGATTGTATGGATTTTATCATTCTCTCCATGGTGTATTCTAACACCATACATTTATGTATCCAATCACTTTTTGAAGTTTCCTCCAATATGGAACTAAATTTTATTTTAGAATTAGAGTGAGCTTATTCAAATGCACTTTGCATCCCTCTTGTTTTTTCTCTACCACTCCATGTTGTAGTTGGAAACTTTGGGGTTGTTTCCTTTATGCCAAAATTTTATTGATCAAAGAAAAGGAATATTATGGAGGCTCAAAAGAACTAGAGCCATGATATATTGATATTGGCCTCTCTTGAGGAGTGTTTGGTAGCTTAGTTTTATCTGGTATAGGAGGTGGGGTTTGTAGTTGGGTAGCTTGAGGATTTACACCTAAGAAACCTTCCTAAATTTTTCTTGCTATGGGAAACAAAGTTTCTTGTGTAGCTAGTATCTTTGTTTTTTATCCCTGTGTCTTATTTGTTTACTCTGTTCTCCTCCTCTTTCTTTAGTTTCTCTTCCCTCTCCTTTTGTTTTTCTTATCTTTCTATTTCTGTTTTTGCTCCTCTTTTTTCTTTCTTTCTTCTTCTTTTGTTCATGTTCTTTCTTCTTCTCTTCCTCTTTTTTTTCTTCTTATCCTCCTCTTCCTCCATCTACTCTTCTTCCAATTTTTTCTTCTCTTCCTCCTATTTTTTTGTTTCTCCTCCTCTTTCTTCCTCTACTATTATTCCTCCTCTTCCTTCCTCTTCTCTTATTTCTCTTTCTTTTCTTCTCTTCCTCTTCCTTATTTTTCTCCTCTGCTTCCTTCTTCTTTCCTTCCACCCTTTTATTTTCCTCCTCCTTTGTTTTTTATTGTCTTCCTCCTCTTTTCTTTTCTTTTCCTCCTCTTTTTTTATTTTTTATATTTTATCTTCTTTTCCTTCTCCTCTTTTTCCTTCTTGTCTTCCTTCTCTTTTCTCTTCTTTTCCTTCTCATCTTTTTATTTTTCTACTTGGATATTGGTGTTAGTGATTATTATTTTAAAATTTTCTTATATCTCTATTATTTTTGTTGTCTTATATAGATTATTTCTCCTTCTTTTGAAGATCCTAGAACTCTGTTTCAAATTGTTCCATGATTATGCATTCCTCTAGTTCTAATTGTTTCTTTATTTTATGTACTAGATGCTTTGAGAAGAAGTGGGTTATGTCTTTTATAATAAGTATATAAAAAAGCATATAATGTAGTTGATCCATGTGGTCTTTCATGCTTCAAGTGTTTCTTGAATCTCTCTAAAATAGTTCCTTACAAAATATATTGTCAAGAGCTTTATGAAAACTTTTGAATGGAGGAAAAAAAAGTATGTACAAGGAAGATAAATTCCATTGAATTTAAAGTTTAACTGGTAAAAATTAAGCACAAGTTACACAACGCTAATGTGGTAGAATGAAAATCGGCCAAGCGGGAGAATTTAGGTGTGAAAAATGGAAAAAAATTATGACCAAAAGAATAGTTTTCAACCTCTAGTCTTCGACAATTGAGGTGGGTCCAACATAGTATTCTGGCTAGGAGGCTAACATCCAGTGGGGTCTACTTCTTGTATGGAGGGTGACCCTGCCATCATTATTCAATATACATGGCAAGTGATTTTTCTTATCAACCTCACTAAGTTTTATAATATGTTGCATGTGGCACTAAGTCCCTATAGTTTTCCAAAATTCTCAAACAACTCACCAAGTTACAGGTCAAGCTAAGATTTGAGATGGGATCGAGCTCATTCATCATTGCTAACTCATCAAATGAGTGAGTTATCAAAGATAGTTCTATTAGAATGATTAATTATGCATTGTATAATTAATTATAATTAATTGTTATTATAACATTATTACATTAATTAGTTGTATAATGTTATATGGTTTTATTAACCATATTTGGCTTATTATATTTAAGGGTATAATTGATATGTTGTTATAACAATTAGGTCATTATTCATTTGTGCTTCCCGGATGTATTTTAGAAGCTATTATATTTTAGTTTGTTGTTGCATAGTTGTAACTCCATATTTATTTGTATCTAAGCAATCTAATATGTATAAATATTGTAGCTTGCACTATTGTATTTGATTGATTTCACATTAATAATATTATACAAGCTTCCATCCCTGTTTGTGAAATTACATTTGGTACCAAAGCGAGAATCTGGACCTGTGAAGCAGAGAAGGTTGGAGAGAAGAAGCATATAGTTTTGGAGGAGATTTTTCACTCTAAGAGAGCATGTGTTTCCTCCAGTAACTTCCGAAAATTCTCTACATCTCCACAACCTCCTATCATTCTTCAGGTGTTTGTAAGGAAAATTGTGTTTTGCCTTGGTACCTCCTATACCAGGAAAATGTTTCTCCCTGGATGCTTTTTTAAAAAATAAATTCCCCATCAAGGGTTTTACCTTTAATATTAGAGGATCATTTATTCAATGTTGCATTGAGAAATCTGCTATAGTTAAAGGAATCAATTTACATTGTGCAGTGACCACAACCCTTGGGTGAGCCATAGTCAAGTTGCATCGGGTTACTATGTGCATTCTAGAATGAGTTATTCTTCATCAAAGGTCGAGCTTTACATTGGCTAACTCCTATGTTGACCCTTACCATCGAGTTGCAAGGATTTGAGATTTGTGAAACTAAATTTTTGGAATCCGTGTATTTTTGTGCATTGGTGAGCCATGTATTACTTTGGACAAGCTCATTTGTGTATTGGTGTGTTGATCCCTCAAAGGGCCAAGCCCCTTGCCTCTACATTGATCTACATGACTCTACTTCCCAAGTAGCATCCCTCCTACGTAGACAAATCCACGACTTGCAACACAAAGTAGCAAATAAAAGGTGGCTAAAAAACTTTGACCTACACATATAAGAAGAAGAATCAATCTTCCTGATCAACTGCAACCTACAATTACAAAGGGAAGTCAAATAATAAAAGTAACAATCAAACATGCAGCAAGTAAGTAATAAAAATGACTTGCACACAAGAAAAAAACTAAAAAACAGTGGATTTCAATCCAAAAAGGAGGATAAACAAAGAAATACATGGCGGCAACAAATAAAAGCCATCAAAGGAGATAAAAAGAGTCAGATTTGTTTCAAACGGAAACCCTAATCCACATTCAAACTCTCCTCCATACATGCACACCACGTGGATATCTAGTCAACGCCATGTTTCCAAAAAGGTCAGGCCATGTTTTATTGTTTAATTATTGTATGCTTCGTTTTATTACACAATTCTATTATTTGCTAAGTTGGATAAGCCAATAGATTTGGGGAAGGGAAGTTTCGGGTTCAACCCCCACCCCCAATACAAATTTTTAAAACCAATTTGATTTTAAAGTAAAATATGGTGAAACTACCAACTGTGGAATGGTATTTAGCAAAAAAAACTCCACTAAACAGTTTAGTTACAGCTAAATAGGCTACTAAAATTTTAGCGAGAAAAACCCTATTATAGGGCAAAAAAATTCCTCCTAATAGGCTTGTTTTTTAATCCCAGACAACATTCACAAAAGGGAGGTATCAGAAAACTCCATTTTAAGCAATTTTTTTACGGTTTTTTACTCATAAAGATGTTTTGGGCTCTGGAGGCCACTAGGGCCCCCAAAAAAAAAAATTTGCCTTCCATTCAATTTTTTTAAAATTTTTGAATTTAATTGTATGATTCAATATATTGTACTAATTTTCAGGTTTCCTTAGTCAACTGTAAACTTTGTAACTGCTCAGAAATTGGTAGAATATTGTACTCAAAAATAATAAAGTTTGGTTCTAAAACACTCATGAGATCCTAGATCTCATTCGCAACATTCGGTATATACAGTTCCTCTGGGAAGCTCTTACGAGTAAATCTACTGTGACTACCTACTGCACTTAACGCCTAATATAGATGCAACAATGTCATCTGAGCATCAACCCTTTAAATCAATGAGGAGTAATAAGGACACATTATACACAATATGAGCCATCCCATCCATCTATGAATGATTGCACGACATAAATCTAGACTGAGAAATTATCTGAGTATACAGCGAAGTTACGTGCACATATGAGGATAATTCTTTGAGTCGGTGTCAATAATCACACAGACCCCTTTCAGTACTGTCTTGGTACCATGTATTGAATTCTTTCACGTATGTTAGCGTGTCTTTCACGTACCACTGAGTATATAGAAAGGGTGATCTTCTTCCACGTACCGTCGGGTCTATCAAAAGGGTGTGTAGATAGAAAGGTTCGGTATATTAGATTGACGGTATATAGATTGGGAGACCTTATACATGGAGTTATAAGAGTCTAACCCTTTTAGTGATTTCTGCAATATGGGCACCATTTCCCCTAAAAAATTATTCTAGATTCACAACTACTCAGAGGAAACAACTATGTTTCCTGGAAAACAAAAATCAAAACAGAGCTTGAGTTTGAAGAGATTGGCCTGTTGTGACTAGTACTCTGACTAGAGCAACAACTGATATAACACAACAACAACAATTTGATAAAGCAGATTAGAAGGCCAAACTCATCATCTTGTTTAGAGTGTTTGATGATGTGTAACCCCACATTCAAGATTCCAAAACAACCAAAGAATCATGGGATAAATTGAGCACAGTTTATGAGACCAAAAACAAGAATGCCATACTGAATTTGTAGAGTCAATTACATACATTTAAGTTCAAGTAGAATGAGAAAATTGAAGCTTTCTTAAGAATAATTACAGAGTTAAAAGCTTCACTTCTAGCCCTAGGAAAAGTGGTCATAGACGATGCTCTCATTCCCATTATTTTGAGAGCACTCCCCTCTTCTTACCACATTTTTATAATAGCACTAAATGTGTCAGATATGACAATTAGTTTTGACAAGATAGTAAACCTACTACAACAAGAGGAAGCCATGCATAACAAGGTTGATGAAGAGGAGTAGGCACTTTCTTCTCGTCAAAAATGGAAAGGAAAAGGTAAAGGAAAACCTAATTCATATTAAAAGTCTCAACATCAAGGGGACAAACAACAGAAGAAGAAATTTCCAATCTGTAAAAGATGACACGAGTTGAAAGATTGTTGGCATAATACATAAAAAAAAAGGTTCATCAAGTAATTTTGGACCTCAACTCCAACAATCTCACAAGGGACATAAAAACTACAATCAAGGGCAGAAAAAGGGGAACTAGAAAAGAAGACCCCATCAGTAAGGAAATATTGTTGAGTAAGAAGAACATTCAAATAATGAATATTTCTTGTACACTGCTCGATCAAGTGAACCATCCACGTCATCTAGTGATGTCTAGTATGTTGATTTGAGAGCCACTCGACACATGACCGGCCACAGAGACTGGTTTATTTCAATGAGGGACACACCTCAAAAAACCCATGTTTCGTTTACATTTCAGGGGATTGGGAACATTTCTCTACCCCTTGGTCCACGTAACTATAAACTATTAGATGTCTTATATGTCTCTAGGTTGACTAAAAATCTGCTTTCAGTCAATAAACTCCTTGATCACAACTTAAAAATTGACTTTGATAGTCATTTCGGCAAGAAAACATGTTTAATTTGAGACAAATCATGAGGCTCGAAAATAGTTGCAAAAGCCTTCAATGTGGGACACATGTTCGATCTTAATTATGTCCACATAGATGATCAGGAACTTGTGGATAAGAACTCTACCTCAACATAGTTGTGGCATCAGAGAGTTGGTCATGTTAGTTTTAAGTATCTCGAGACTCTACCTCAACACAGTTGTGGCATCAAAGAGTTGGTCATGTTAGTTTTAAGTATCTCGAGACACTTCACCAGCACATTATGGTACATGGGCTACCATCTCTTCATAAGGATACAAATAATTGTTCTCACTTCCTAGTAGGAAAACAACAAAGAGCTTCATTCTATAAGAATACATATTGATCTCATGGTAAACTTGATCTGGTTCATACCGATCTTTACAGTCTTATGCAACCAAGTCATTCCAAATTTTAGTATTTCATGCTTTGTGTTGATGATTATTCAAGAAAAATGTGGATTTTGACTTCAGAAGAAAAGTGAAGCTTTTGAAACCTTCAAAAAGTTCAAAGGAGTTATTGAGAATGAAACTGGTCTTCACATCAGAACTCTCCACTCAGATCGAGGGGGGGAATTCACTAGTAATGAGTTCAAAGACTACCTATAAACTCACAGGATTCGTCGAAAAATGCCTCCTCCACACACACCACAGTAGAATGGTGTTGTTGAGAGAAGAAATTGTACTATCATGGAAATGGTGTGATGCGTGATTGATGATTTTGGGCTTGTAAAGACATTCTAGCAAAAGTAGTAAAAACAACAATGTATTTGTTGAACAGAGTGCCCACAGTTGCTCTTGACAGAGTAACACCACATGAAGCATGGTCAAATAAATAACCATATGTTGCACACCTTAGAGTATTCAGGTGTAATGCAAGTATGCACATACCCAAGAAGAACAGAAATAAATTGGACATGAAGTCACAGAAACTCATATTCATCGGGTATAGTGAAGGGACTCTTGGGTACATATTGATGGATCCAAAGACTAGAAAAGTCTACACCAGCAGAGATGTTGAGTTTTTTTTAGAAGAAGGAAGAAAAGTCTCCTCCTCCAGACTCACCTCATGTAGATTCTTCACCAATTGTAAAATTGAAGTTGATGTTCCCACAGTTGATGAAAGTGATGATGGGGATGTTGGTGATGATCTGATAGAACCATGACCCACTAGAACATTTCAGCGTATGCCCAAGTGGTGTACTAGCACGTTACAAGATGTAAGAATGGATGATCCACGAGATACATCCACCCCTGGACCACAGAATTGTAGTAAAGAAACGGAAGAAGTGAATTTTTCTTTGATGAGTGGAATTATTGAGTCTAATGAGCCCTCTATAGTCCAGGAATCCCTACTGTTAAAAGATTAGAAAGATGCCATGGACTTTGAATATCAGTCAATAATGAAAAATAACACTTGGCAACTTGTCAATATTCAACCAGGGAAGAAACCCATTGCATGCACATGGATGTTCAAAATAAAGTACAAAGTAGATGGGACAATGGAAAAGTATAAAGAGAGACTAGTAGCAAAGGGGTATATACAAAACTAAGGCATTAACTACGAGGAGACATTTTATCTCACAGCTAAGATCAAGACGATTAGGATGATCTTTTCTCTAGATGCACAGTTTGGCTGGAAAGACATCAAATGGACTTAAAAAGTTCCTTTCTAAATGGAGATTTACAAGAAGAAGTCTATATGACCCAACCTAAGGGATATGTAGTACCTAGTCAAGAAGCAAAGGTATGCAAACTCAGAAAATCTTTGTATGGTCTCAAACACGCACCCCATGCATGGTACATCAAAATTAATGATCATCTTATACAACATGGAATTTTTTATAATTCCATACGATCCCAATCTTTACCTCAAAAATAAAGGGGGGAGATTGTGATTTTCATTATCTATGTCGATGATCCAATCATCACTGGAAGTTCAGTGAGGATGATCGATGCAACGAAGAAATATCTTAATCGATTGTTCGACATGACATATCTTGGGCTAATGCACTATTGTATTGGATTGGAAGTATGGAAGAAAGAGAATCACATCTTTGTTTCTCATATGAAATATACCAAGACAACGCTCAAGAAATTCAAGATGATGGATTGCACACCAATTGCTACACCTATGGAGAATAGATTGCAGTTATCTCATTCAAATCCATCTCATGAGGTAAATGGTACTCTCTATTAGTAGTTGATTGGGAGTCTCATCTACCTGACTTACACTAGACCATATATCAGCTTTGCAATAAGCTATCTATCCAGGTTCATATAGGAACCCAAAGTTTGTCATTGGAAATCACAAAGGCACATATTGAGATATCTCAAAGGATCAGTGGATCTTGGTCTAGAATACAAGAAGAATGACAACTTCTTGTCAGGATATTCAGATTCAGATCATGCAGACAATATTGATGACAAAAAATCCACTTTAGGATTTGTATTCTTTATGGGATCTGGACCAATATCACGGGGAGGTAAGAAACAACACTTTGTTTCTCATTCTTCCATAGAAGCCAAGTATCGTTCTATAAGAGAAGTTGTCTGTGAAGCAATTTAGCTATGCCACATACTTGAAGGACTTGGATTACCATAGGAAAAACCAAACACCATGTATGATGACAATGAATGTATTCTCAAACTTGTTCGCAATCTAGTTTTTCATGAAAGAACAAAACACATTGAGGTACAGGTTCATTTCATACGCGAGCATGTGTTGAAGAACAATATATAGTATCATTTATGTCCAACAACTTAACAAAGAGCATATATCTTCATGAAGTCACTTGCACGTGACAAGTTCAAGTTGTTCAAAGAGTTCCTCTCCTCATCCCTTGAGACAATGCAAAATTAAGAGAGGAAATGTTAGGATAATTAATTATGCATTGTATAATTAATTACAATTAATTAATATTATAACATTATTATATCAATTAGTAGTATAATGTTATATGGTTTTATTAACCATGTTTGGCTTATTATATTCACAGGTATAATTATTATGTTGTTATAACAATTATGTCATTATTCATTTTTGCTTCCCAAATGTATTTTGGAAGCTACTGTATTTTAGTTTGTTATTGCATAATTGCAACTCCATATTTTTTTGTATCCACGATATCCAATATTTATAAATATTGTAGCCTACACTATTGTATTTGATTGATTTCACATTAATAATATTATATAGGCTTTCGTCCCTGCTTGTGAAATTACAAGTTCATCAAGAAAGTGATTCAGATACCAAATCATTGTAATTGTCCACCAAGTCAAGCACTGAGATCTCAAGTGAGACTGAGATTCGAGAACCACATAGCCAAACAACCATCGAGCTTGAAGCTGAGTTACACATAAATTCAGATCTCAAGTTCCAAAGGTGAGTCACCTCATAGGAGCCAAAGATCATGTAAAAATATAGAGCCGAGAAATTTGTTGGCTCAACTGCAAATAAAAACAAGCTCAACACATGGTCATAGCCATTTAAGCCACAAACTAATTGAGGCGTAATAAATCCTATGCTCATCCCCGACCCGCTCAATAAGGGATTATAACCCCACATAAAATCATGAAGTGGTGGAGAAGGGGAAGGGGATTCGACCCCCTTGCCTTGTGGACCAGAATAATTTTCCTTGTCGTTACACCCCACCATGTGGAAACATTATATAAGGTAGATTTTTTTATATTTGAAATAAAGTTCTTGTAGGACTATGTTAAGTCTTAAGCCCTTTCATGGAGTCCTAAGCCCTTTTCAAGGATAAATATTCATGTTATCAAAATTTTATGCAGGGATGATTTTGTAAGGAGATAACAGAGACATTTTCCCAATTTGGAGATTTTTTACCCATTTTGGAGAGAGGAAATGCTTTTTTAGAGAGATGAATATGGCTTTCTAGAGAGAGAGAGTGCAAGTGGAGGCCATTTTTGTGTGAGAATATGTCACTGTAAAGCTAAGAGTTAGTTGTGGAGATTTCTTAGACTTGGTCGATGACACTTGCGGGTCCTACTACCCATTTTAGAGAATTTTATGTAAGATTTTAGTTTATTTTGCATAATTAATAGGATCAGTTCGTCGTTTTTACAAACTCAGAGATGTATCACCTCATGGATGAGCCCCATTATCAACTTTGGAATTTTATGTCCCTAATTTTCCTTCATTTGCTATTGTTTTCAGTTATGATCCAATTTTTAAGCATATAATCCAACTAAACGGAATTTACACATTTTTAAGGAAATTGAGAAATGAAGAGAATGAATATGAAATTAGGGGTGAAGGTTTAATTTATTAATTACACTTCAATTTTAGATTTTTAAGTTCCAAATTTAACGTAGTAGATTGATTTGAAATATTTTAATAAGTATCCACAATAACTAGAAAACTCGGTCAATTAAAATTCACCATTTTCATATAAGTTTGGTATCATGGAAGGATTTTTAAAGCATTGCTAACAGTTTTCCACTTGATATTATTGCTTTGGTGTAATTTTTAGTTGAATACAAGTTACAAGTTAACCATAAGCAAGGATCTGACATTTGAGGAGTTAGAAGTCATTAACTGCCATATTTGGGGAGAGAACTCTGAGCTAAGAATAAGATGGCGTGCCTTAGAGAATGAAAATTTGGAGCTCTAAGAGAAATTGATGAGACAAGGAGAAATATTCCTAGTGTCATTGAAACATTGCAATTTTAATTATAGGAAAAAGATAAGATCTTGGAAATATATCAAACTAGTGTGAAAGTAAAGGAGATAGATAAGTCTATTAGACAAACATAGCCCTCTATTATATATTAATGCATTATAAGTGAATCACCATGTTTACTTTCCTTCCATCATGAATCAGATGTTAATTTTGGTAAATTTGAGAATCATACTAAAGGTATTGGATCCAAATTACTAAATAGGATGGGTTTGATGGAAAGGGCCTTGGAATAAATGGGCAAGGTATTAATAATCCGATTTAGATAAAGGAAATACCTTGTTATGTGGGTTTGGGATATGGCAGTGGTAAGAGAGACATTTGGGAAAGCTCCAAAACAACTGAAGCTGGACATACTTCAAGAGAAGAACCTACATCACTAGAACTCCAAAATCAACCTATTCAAGGTAAAAACAATATTTTTTTTTATAATCTTACTAATGAGGATGTTTTTTCTATAAATATTGGGTAGGCCTTGCTAACTAATTACGTGAGTGAGTGTAAAATAGGAAATAAAATAGTTTCACCTTGGAAATCTTGCACAAGTAAAAGTCCTAGAAAGTATGGGAAAGGTAAATACTTCAACATGCACTTTGATTATGTGAAGGATGGAAAGGTAAAAACAAATTTTTGGTATTAATTTCCATGTACATTTTGTGGATTAAGTAACCACTATGTGGCCATGTGTTGGAAGAGGAAATCCTTAGAAATAAGGATTAATAGAGACTACTCTCCTAAACAAGATATGGGGAATAGAAAAAAAATTATGTACTCATTGTCAAATGAGTGGACACGTGAATGATAAATGTTGGAAAATCCACTCGAAGCTTCGTAGGAAGAAAGTGGAACAAAAATCAATTAGCCAATCTCGTGCAGAAAACCAAACTATAAAATTAAACCCACAGAGGATTATCCATGAAAATGCGTTGGTAAGACATTTTCTTTCCTTTTATGGATAACACATTTACATAGCTGAAATTTATTTGGCGTGTTTAAATTTTGCACCTCTTATTCACATTTTTTGTGAAGAAAACTAACTCATTATTAAATTTAAATGTGGAGGTAGAAATTAGAGGAGATATCCATGTGGGAAGAGACAATATGAGCATCTGGTTAATAGTTTTGTCATTTTATTTGTCTTCTAATTTACATCTTTAAATTAACATGTTTTCTTACCTTGTTTGTAGCAGTGACATGATGTGTAATGAGATTATTCATATTAGTGTTAAAGGTATATAATAAGTATTTTTATTTTTTTATTGTACGTTGGCATTCTTTCCTTCCATTTGAAAAGGTATTTGTAATACATGTGCGATAAGTTAAAAGCACTTTTGTAAGACCCTATATTGGAAATTCTTGTAATGGAAGAGTATTTTAAAATCTATCTATTTGTAATTTACAATAAGATCCCATTAAAAGGAAAATTGTACAAGTAGATTTCATTGTAAGATAAGGATGCTAACATACATTCATAAAGCAACTACTTTTATTACCATATATTGTTTTGGGTTTGTTGATAATAATGTACAAAAAGGAGAATATAAGCATCCTTTATAGCCTCTAGCAATGCAGTGACTAAGAGAAACCAACAAGAAGAGATCGAGACACCTTGAGTGTAGATAATGAGATAGAAAATATATGAGGGATTTTGTGAAACTTCCTTGTCACCTAGTTGTAGGTTCTACTTTGGCGATAGTTACATTTTGTAATAATGAGAGAAAAAAAATTGTCATTATATACCGAGAGATCCCATATCATGAGAGATAACTCCGTGAAGCAAGTGTTGTACAAAATTACAGCTCTTGAAAATTTGAAAAACTCGTCTAAGTTGGGACTTATGCACTTTTTTCTCAAGAAATTCATGGAACACTAAGCTAGTCTTCCGTGAAATGCATGAATGTAGTGTTTCATAGGTTTTCCTAACCTACAAAACAAAGGAATTGGAGTTCAAGACTTAGGAAGATTTTTGATAGTGTTAGTGCTTCGTGAAGTTTTAAGTTAGATGTTATCCTTTCATGGAATTAAGGAAGTAAATATTTCATGGACATAAAAATATGTCTTTAATGGGATTACACACCCACAAAAAGTTAGAAAATCAGCTAAGGACAGGATCCGCAGAGCAAAGGAGTGGGAAGCTTAGTGGTATACAACATGGAAAATACATTGTTACATGGACTTAGAAAATATGGAATTCTACGGAGTTGGTTAATTCCAAACAATAGAGCAACTATTCCTCCTAGAAGAGGACACGATGCATGGAAAATTGTCATGGGATGACGTGCATCAAAAAGAAATTGAATACCACAACAAGTGGAGAAGGAGAGTTAAGCACAGAGTAAAGGTCACACAAGTTCAAGAGTTGGATTGTAACTCGCATAGCGCAATTAATTTTGTGAGACAAATAACAAGGGGCCACAAGTGGTATAACACATTGTGGATTGGGTGTTGCTCTGAGATATTGGTGGAGGTTGAAAAAAAATTCACGAAAAAAGGAATGGCCGTAAAGGACATGACAAAGGCCATGGAACATTAAAATCTATTAAACAAAAAATAAATCCATGGATAAAAGAAGAATCATTTAAAGTCTGTAAGGCATGAAAAAAGTCATGCTTGTTTCAAACTATAAATTCAACCATCTCAACGACCAAAATTTAATGAAGTAGGGGTGTCATCCTCCTACACTGGTGATCTAATGGCATGCAATTAGATAAATGTCACGTGTTTCTTTTCTCCTCCCCTCTTTTCCTCTCTCTTATGTTCTATAAAGGGGCAACTCATTCATTTGGAAAAGGATCCTCTCCTAATTGTAAAGTCGCCATGTCAAAACCTCATATTTGAATTATAATGCATCTACTTCCTTCCCCATTGATGTAATGGATTGTGCATCCTTTAAGCAATAAAATATTTTAATTTTGGATTTTTCCTACCCTATGCTCACATTTGTTGTGTTCTTCCCTCTCCATTCATGTTTTTGGTATGTTGTATATAGATTATATTTACATGTTTCCATTTGTGTGTGTCTATAATGTGTGGAATAGAAGGGTCGATACAGGGTTGGTCTATGGCACGTGTTTTTCCTCACTTCTCTGTGTTTCCTTCTGTTCTTCCCCTCATGGAGAGTGATTCCCTTTTTCTGGTGTTATCATCTCCTCCCTTTTCTTAGGTTTCATTTATTGCATTCTCTCTGACCATGGTCCCTTGGGTGCTTAGATTAGGTTTAATTAGTTTTTATCTTAGCTTACGAGTAGTCCTAGCTCTAGGTTAGATAGGTAGAGGAACTAACCTTCTTTGTAGGTTTGTCTTAAGATGCAAGGTCCCACACTTGCAGATAATCCTGTGTTAGCCAAAAGTATTGATTTTCCATCATCAAATCTGAGGGTGTTATTTTTGTGTGTTTAAAATATTTGGCATGCCTAATGGGACCAAGAATGAAGAGCTTTACTACTTTTTATCACCAAAATTGATGTTTTCTTGATGGTATTCATCCTTTGGAGGCATTTCTTAACACATTTGACAGCTCCATTGGTCTAAAAACCCATTTTCTCACTAAGCAAACCACTTTCCATCATTTCAATTTCTATTTTCCATGAAGGTGTGTAATCATGGCTTCATTTTCTCATTAGAATCCTCATTTATAGTAGCAATGTCATTCAAATCCACCTCCATGTTTCCAAAATCCATCTCCAAGTTTCCATAACACACCTCTAAATCAGCTTTATGAGCCAAATCAACATGCATATTCCTATGAACCAAACCCTACAGATCAATATGGCTATCCAACTAACTATTGTGTTATTCAAGAAGAAAGATATGCAATTTTTTTGGGCCATTTCATACTTGTAGATGATTTTGAAATGATATTTCAGCATATAAAGGAGACCATGCAAGTACTCAAGGGGAAATTTCAAATCATGTAAGCTAAAAAACTTGGTTCTAAGAAGACTTTTACATAGGGAGGTCATATATGTAGTGGGTTTAGTCCTCAACAAAGGATATAGGTATTGATTGAATCTTTTAATCAGAGGGTTAAGTTTATTACATCTTTACAAGCATTGGAGGTTACTAAACCCAAGTTTGAAGAGCCTTGTCAATGGGGCGTTCCTTTACTATTATCACATGGATATATGATACCTCCTTTTCAACCTAAACCATCTAAGCCTGAGATTTAAGTTCCTAGTTTTCTCAAAGCTTCTCCTTCCACCCCTTCTCCTACGTAAGAAGACATTGCACCCCCTATCATTTCAACCATTGCAAAATCTTCTAGAATCCCAATCTCTCCCTTCGCTCATATTCTCAAACTCATTTTGGGATGAAGCTAATCAAAAAATTGGTTTGGAAGGGTAGCCAAGTAGATAGGATCTTACGCAAAACTTGAAGGATTGGTGCTCAAATATTGAAGCTAAACAAGTGCTAGATAAAGAATATAATAGCCCAACACTTTATTTTGCATCAAAATTAGTTAAGAACACTTTCACAGATCTCAAGAAAGAGGTTTAAATTGAAGAGTAGAAGGAGGATAAATCAGAATTGGAAGTTGCTAATTTGTCTTTCAAATAATCAAAAATGAAGGAGGAAAAATCAAATTCATAAGCCTTGGATGTAGAGGAGATTATAGATATTTTCTTACTCTCTTTTGGTGATGAAAATGAAGACCTTTTCTTTCCTTCATCTATGGTAAAACTAGAGGTTTTAGAGGATGCAAAAATTGAAATTAGACATTGTTGAACCTAACTTTCATGATGAAGTTGATGATATTTTTGAATGTCATGCTTCTTTTTTGGGGATAAGGAAGAAGGAAATGGGAATCCAAGAGTGGAAAAATAATTGTTTACATAAGAAGAAGTATAACAGAGTTCATATCAACTTGCAAACATCCACCATCAAGATAATTGTGTCCTTGGTAGCTCCATTTATGGAGTTGAATTTAAGGAAAATGGAAAAATTCAATGGACCAGTCCATCAACTCACAAAATTGTATGCCCTATCAAGTATATGTCTATTTTAGAGCCAAACATAGAGTTTTCATCAATCATGTTCACTTCAGAGCATGAGGAAGAGCTTCAAAGCATGAAAGGTCAACCCATGCACCCACCCAAACTAAATGTAGAGCAATTAGAGGAGGTGCATTTTCTTTTCTTGGTTTATGCTTTGGGCAACAAAGAACTGCGGGTCACGCTTTCACTTTTATCATATGATTTAGTTGTAAAACGGGTCACATAGCCACATTTTGTAAGAAAGGGAAACTACTTTTCCCATCATGTATAATGTTTTGTTTAGCTTCCTTTCCTTTTGATTAGAGTAGGATTAGTTTAGGTTAATTATTAGAAAACAAGTGTTTTTACACACTTTACTTGTTTCCACTTGGAAAATGAATGATTTTTCATACGTTGTATATAGTGTTTTTATCCCTGCCCCATTTTTGTGGCTTTACACAATCCAATTTAGTGATTCATGTGGATTTAGGGGCCATTTTCAAAGAGGTTAAGATCAGTTTTAAAGGTATATGTTTGACTCCATACCCAGTGGATGTTTCAAGGCTACTGGAAGATGTCCCATGGTGGTCACCAATCTATTATCCAAATTTTCACCTCATGTAATTTTTCACAACTAATCTAAGTTGGTACTTCGGCAAGTTTTCTCTTAGGGAATTCGTGGAACACTACGTTAGTCTTCCCCAAAATGCATCAATGTAGTGTTCCACAAGTTTTCCAAATCCGCAAAATAAAGGAATTAGAGTTTAAGACTTAGGTGAATTTTTTATGGAGTTAGTGCTTAACAGAAGTTGACATTAGATGTTAGACATTTGTGGCGTTAAGGAATTCAATCTTCTGCATACATCAAAATCAAACTTTTGTGGGTTGAAGAAAAAGTCAGAGCACCATGAAGTTTACACGCCCATGAAAATTTGGAAAATCAGATAAGGATAGGATTTTTGAAGTGAAGGAGTGGGAAGCTTACTACTTTGCGGCATGGAAAATATAGTGTTAGATAGAATTGGAAAATATATAATTCTGTAGAGTTGGTTAATTTCACACAACAAAGCATGTAGCCTAAATAGAAGAGGCCGCAATGCAAGGAAAAGTGTCATGGGATATCGTGTATCAAGAAGAAATAGAATATCACATCATGTGGAGAAGGAAAGTTAAGCCCGGATTAAAGGTCATGTTGGTTGCTCAAACATGCACCCGTGTCTTGGATCTTGGAAGGGATGAGGTGTTTGATACCATAGTGGAACATCCCCAAGTTGTAGGACCTTGTGCACTTGGGACGGATCTCCGAAGAAGGCCGATTACTCTATCTATTTCTACTACTACTACTATTACTCCTAGTGCTAAAGGGAAAACTAAGCTAATAATGCTAAGGGACAAGGGATAAAAGGATAACATGAAAGGAAACTACACTAAAAGGTGATAGCACTAGAAAAGAGGGATGAACACTATCTGTTCTGAGTGGGAATGAAAGGAAATGTGTGAAAGGAGGATAAGCACAAGTAGCACAACTAAACACATATTTACCAAATCGTTCTCATGGAATATAACTAAATAAGGAACTGCAAGGGACTTGAAATGGCACAACCAGCGCACAACGCAAAATAAAAGGCAAGAATTAGGAATGAAAATCACGTTAGGACAGAGAATAGTCACAAAGTGATGCTTCTATTACTTCAAGAAATACACAGAGTTGTTATAATGGTGTAGGAGGCTTATATCCACATGCAAAAGCTAGATCTATAGGTATGCAACTTAAAATACATAAAATATGAAGTCCTTAGCAGAATGCATGAGGATGCAGAGTGTCAAACATACCAAATGATCCTAGCTCTTACATTTATAGATGATTCTATAGAAGGATAAGAGAAGGAGGGAAAAATCAAATTTGAAATACAACCACCAACAAGAAACATTCAATGCCTACAATTCCACCTAGATATCTATGAAATACGCTTCCCCTCACCTATTATACGTGTTGAAGAAGGAAGGAGGGTGAAGCAATCAAATCTTCTCATCAATGCTCAGAGAGATGTTTTCCCATTTCTCACCTACTAATCTACCAATAATTTGAATTTCAAAATCTAGCACTATAGTTGATATCAGAAGTTCTTTGACAAGTCCAGACACGCGCTAATCTGAGCTCTGTAGCAGAAGATGTAGTTGTCAGAAAATTTCAGAGTTGCCATCACATGCAAAACATGTGGCGCACGTGGATTGGCTAAAATGATGGGAAACTGGTGAGAAGAGAATGCATGGTGAAGGTGCAACCATTACAAAGTGATGGACATGGCACGCGAGAGGGCCAAGGACTTAACTGATTGAACCAAGCCTGAGACGCTTACAAGGTGAAGAAGATGCCTAGGAAGAAAGAGAATGTGTAGAAGGTGGGCGTAAGGGAAGGGTGGAACAAAGAGAAAAGGGAAAATGGAAGGAGAGAATAGAAAGCGTGCAAGGGTGCTTGAGGAAAAGAAGGGGCGCCAAGGGGAAACTACAACCAAGGATTTGTGCTAATTGAGATTGAGTGCACACAACCTTCAATGAGGAACTAAGAGCCAGAATGTGTATATAAGCTACCCAAATAACTAGGAGACTTATTTAGATAATAGCTTTGGAAACTTTTAGGGCCATTTACCTGCTAGATGAAGAAGATCAGTAGCCTGGAGCATCCATTTGGCATGGGGTCTACTTATGTAATCATGGAACTACCCCTATAGTTACTTGAAGATCATTCCTTAACTCTATTCCAAATCTTGCAACTGTTGAAAGAAGCTCTACATTTTGAAAGCAACAAAAGAGCATGTGTAAGAAGCATGTGAGAAGAAAGAACTATGTACAAACAAACAATGTTTGTGCATCGCACTTGGAGGAATTGAAACTACTATAATATATACAACATGATGAAGAAATATCAATTGAAGGATTTGAGATAGATCCCATTTACTAGGATTCGCAGCGCGCCTCCATCAAGATGATTCAACTCGAAAGAGTTATCCTCCTTGTAGGAACTGATGATATATGGGCCACTCTAAAGTGCATCAAACTTTGAATGGTGACCTAGTTTATCTCTATCAGCATCCCATTTTAAAACTAAGTCCCCAACCTTGAAATCTTGAGGCTTATCCTTTCTATAAAACCATTTCTTTGTTTTTTGCTAATGTTGTTCTAGCTTGATCATGATAGAGTTCCTTAGTTCTTCAAGATCAACCAACTTTTTCATTCTGATTTCTCTCTAATATATGCCTTTAAATTCCATCTGTTGGGAAAGTGCTAATGAATTCAACTCAAGTGTCAAAGGAAGGGTAGCCTCCTTACCATGGACAAGCTTGTAAGGAAAAGTTCTCATTTCCTTTTTTGCTATGATTCTATCTACCAAGAGCACGTGTGATACCTTTGTATGCCACTATCTTTGGTTGATGTTCATTGTGCACTTCATAATTCTAATCAGGTTCTTTTTTGTTGACTCTGCCATACCATTTCCTTATGGGTAATAGTTAGAAGAGGTTTTTAGATAAATTCCCAGATTTAGAGCCCAATCAGTGATTTTAGTACCAAGGAAGGCTTTCACATTATCAGAGATAATGGTTTGAGGAACGTAAAACCTTGTGACTATACCCTCGAGAAAGTCAAGAATGATTGACTCAGTTGATTCCTTGAGTGTGATAGCTTCTATTCATCTGGTGAAGTAATCTGTAGGTTTCAACACCCACTTATGTCTAGCTCTTGAAGGCAGATTGATCATGCCTATGAATTCAAGACCCCATTATGCAAAAGGTTGATCTTCCTAGATTGGTCAGAGGGGGAACACTCCTAATATTTTCTTTCCTACAAAGAAAGCACATTCCTTGCATTTTTTGACCCACCTATGTGCATCTGCAAATAGGGTAGGCCAAAAGATACCTACCATTATGATTTTCATTGTTGTAGTTTTGGTAGAAAAGTGTCCACCAGATAATCCATCGTTAAATTCTGCTAACAATTTTTTAGTCTGTGCGTCGTTGATACATCTAAACAGCATGCCATCAAGATTCCTTTTGAAGAGAATTTCATCGATCAAAACATAGGTGATAGATTTTTACCTCAGATGTCTTCTCATTGCTTTATTTAAACCACGAGGGTAAGCACCCTCGAAAATGAATGTGATCATGTCCTTCATCCAATCACGCACACTAGGTCCTATATTCTGCTCAATTTTTACACATGAAAGGTCTTCATCTAGAAATAATGAAGCCTTAGGTTCACTCTACATATCTTCAACAATCTGCCTATAGAGCGTGCTACATCTTACCAGCTTTGTGGCCTTGATATTCGCATCATATTTCATAGTTTTGGTCACCCATCACGCTCTTTTCTCATGGATTTCTACCCCCATGATGAATTCTTTGACAGAAGAGTGAGATACTAACACCTTGATATGATTAGTGGTGAGCATACTATTGAATTTCTTGAGTGCATGCATGAAGGAAAAAACTTGCTTCTCTGTGTGACTATACTTTAGTTCATAATCCTTCAGCATTTTGCTGAAGAAGGCCACTAATTGTTCCAACCCTTGTTCATTTTTTTACGTCAGGATAGCAACAACACTCACATCAGCACCATAAACATAAAGGATGAAATCCTTTAAATAATCTGGATTGATGAGTGTTGCCGCACAAGCAATCTCTTGCTTGATTTTGTTGAAGCTTTCTCTTCCTTCTTTTGTCCATCTAAAGGTTTTCCTTCTTGAGCATCAAGGTGATGGGCTAAACCAGCCCTATAAAGTTAGGGATAAAATGCCTAACAAAATTGATCTTGCCAAGTAAGTACTATAGTGCCCTTTTGTACGTTGGAAGGGAAAGAGCTAGGATGGCTGAAATGTGCTCAGGATCAGTTACGATGCCATCCTTTGAAACCACATGGCCCAAGAGCTTTCCCTATGCCACTATAAAATTGCACTTCTTGGGGTTAAGAGACACCCCAAAATTTCTGCATCCATCAAATACTTTCTCCACGTGCACCATGTGATCCGCACTTTGCTTTGAGCAGATAGTTATATAATCAAGGTAAACCAAGATGAACTCATTGATGTATTCTTTGAAGGTAATATCCATGGTGCACTAAAATGATATGCCCACATTTAACAAACCAAAGGGCATTTTCTGATATGCATATGTTCCCCACTTGGTTGTAACATTGTTTTGAATTGATCCTCTTCCTTGACCGGGATCTGATTGAAATTGGAATACCCATCTAGCATGGAGAATCTCTGCATGCCAGCCATAGTTTGTAGAATTTTCTCCATTGAAGGCAAACGATAATTATCCTTCAAAGATGCCTTGTTCAAATCTCTGAAATCAACACAAAGTCTAATTTCACTATTCTTCCTTCGCATTGGAACTAGATTCACAACCCAAGTAGAGTACTTGATGGGAAAAATGAATTTTTCTTCAATAAGTTTGGATACCTCCTTTCTCATGAGGGGCTCTATCTTAGGATTGATTAGTTTTTACTTCTATCTAACAAGCTTGATACCAGGATCAAGGTCAATGGAGTGTTAAGAAACACTTGGATTGAAACCTTTGAGGTCTTCATACTCCCATGAGAAGATATCACTGTATTTTTGACAAAGAGAGATGAAGGCCTGATTTTCCTCGTGAGTGCAAGCTTTCCTTAGAAGAATCTCTTTCCCATGTGCAATAATGACTGGGGAACAATCTTCTTGCGTGGAGTACATGTATCTTTCTTTACCCTTGAATTCATCATCAGGGCTAAACATTTTCTCTAAGTTGATCATCCCTTTAGGTAAATTGTTTGGCTTTGGATGTATCACATGATCACCATAGCTATCATGCAAGTCAGCTTGCATATTTGATGAGAAATTAGCTTCATTCTGGATAAAATAGACAATCTATGTGTCACTATCAAACATTTACCATCTAGTATTGTCATCAAGAATGGATGGTCTTATCACCATCTTGATGTGTTGAGTGTTTTCTTTGATAAAGTCCTCAACAGGAGAGAACTGTGAACCAAGCACAACCATCTAGTCAGCTTCTTTGTTCATTTTGCATGGGACCACCTACGCATTTAGAGCATCAAATCTCTTAAGGAGGTCTCAAACTCTATGTTTATAAGATTTGAGAAGCTTATTATTTGTCTGGAATTTTTTGGTAACCTGGTGGATAACAAAATTTGTGTCCCCAAAGATCTGTAGTGCCTTAATTTTCTTCTTCTCAACAATGAGTAATCCATGTACCAATGCTTCATATTCTACCATATTACCAGAACATGTGAAATACAGCTTGTGTATGAAGAATAATTTCTCATCCTTAGGGGAAATGAGAATCACTCCTGCTCTCGCCTCATTCCTGATTCTAGAACCATCAAAGTATAACTTCCATAGGCTAGGTTCAACTTTGTCTTTCTTAAGCACACCCAGAAATATAGCTTCTTCTTCAAGAATGCAGTATGTACCAAGCCCAATTTCATAAGCTTCTAGCTCTTCAACATATGGATCAAAATAAGGTGCCTCTCTGCCCATTCATCAAGCACTAGGTCACAAATAGAATGGGGAAGAGAATGCTCTTCAGGAATTAAAGCTTGTTATTCTTGGATTAAACAGTTGGCTTGGAGAGGGGATGGGACATATGACTCTACATGGAAGGAAAATATATGCTCAGCTTATGTGGTAAACCAGGTACCATACCTTGTCTTGAGTAACATATGAGACCAATCATAAGACAAGTAACCATCCACTTTAGCAGTAAGGTATCTTGATATACATAGGGAAAACAAAGGAGGTAGGTCAATGATTGACACATATTGAGTTATTACTAGGCTTGGACATGCATGGAGGGTTAACTCAAGATCCTTGATGACTACTAAGGTGGTGATAGTTGAACCATCAAGTTACAGGAATCCTTTAGACAAAGCATGATATTTAAGACCTAAGACATCAGCAATTTTCTTAGGTATAACAGAAGTACTAGCACATGAGTCAATCATGAAATTATGCACTAGGTGTTTTCCTATTATCAAGGACATATAGAAGGGTGATGTTTTAACAGCTTTACTTACTTTTTTCTCCTCTTCTTGGCAGATGTGGATAGAAGCGTGCAACTTCTACAAACTAGATCAGTGAGTGGAAGTTATGCCAGAGCTTCATGCAACAGATCCCGCTGAGATGGGATGGTCAGGGCATCCCACATTGTGACATTTATGTTTGTTCTCTTCATCTAGTCCACAATGCTAAATGGAAGGCCCCCCATCTTGTGCATTTGGGGAACAGCATCCCTTCTTGACTATTCAGGCGCGACATCCTGGACTTTAGCTAGAGCATAGCCTTGACCTACCAAAGGAGGGGCGCGCACTGCTTCAGAAGGAGCTTTGCACAGGGCCTCTTGTGTACTGACTCGAGCGCTTTTAGTACAAGATGTCTTGACTACATATTTCTTCTTCTAAGCATCTACTTGCTTTTTTAGGAGTGTGGCTTGCACCCCTAACTCTATCATTGTCTTCTTATATCGACTCACATACCCAATTATAGGGGTATCATAGTCTTCATCCTCCTTATCCTTCCTGGTGCACTTACCTTTTGGAATCCAGGCACCCGATTCCAGTACCAGTCCTTCCCCTTCTTATGTAGTATGGGGTGCACCTAAAGACTCACCCTTCTCTGTTTCTGGACCTGTCTCCTTTAGCTCCTCCTCATCCTTATTCATTTCCTCTCCCTGAGGCTCCTCTATGTTCTCAAGTTGTGTTGGTGTACTTGGTGTGCTTTCCCAGATTCTTCCTCCATAAGCTTATACCTGCGTATTTTCTTCTTTTATGGATCTACCTTCTGAGGTGAAGTCTTAGGTGACCTCCTTAAGGTTTGTGATGATCCCACACCCTAAGTTATTGTTCTTTTGATCACCCTTTTAAATTTAGGATTCTCAGTGGTCTGATTTATATCTATATCCATTGCGCTCATCTCTAACACTTCATCCTCTTATTTCTATAATGGAGGTGTCACCTCGCATTCTCTCTTCTCTCCTACTATAGGATATCTTCTGCCATGTGTTCTAGGCCAACAAAATCTTCAAGTAGTTCTTCTCCTTCTTCCTCTTCAATGGGAAAAACATCTTATTCCTCTAAGGTGCCCACAATATGTTTTCCCTTAGGAAGTCCAAGGAGCTCGAATTCATTCTCCAAATACTTCTTGTTTTGTAATTTAAGCTTCAAGTATATATATACCAGAGTCACGCCCAACTTTCTAATGGCCAAACTAACAGCCTTCATGTTAATGTCATCTGAAATCAACCTTTCAATATAAGTGGTCTTACCTGAATAAACGTAAGACTTCCTCAATGTGTGGTAGTCATAATCTACCTTACCATCATTGAATAACAACCAGTGCGTGTTTCAGAACCTATGTACAGATGCTTGAAGATAGTGCATAGTGAAGGCATATGGTAGCTTACACCAAGGGCCCCATTTTTTGTCCTTCATCCCAAATTTCCCAATACATAAGTGTTGATACACTACAAAGTGTACTTTTTTATCTAATACCAAAGGTAACTCCTTTGGTATCCTCCATTCTTCTTCAAACGCAGCATGCAAGCACTCATACCAAATTTCTTCCCTTTACTTGAAATTTCTACTCATTGATCCATCACAAGTATATTTGGCAAATCTTTCTGCCAAGGAATTCTTCTCTTCAGGAAATTGCCACACATTGTCTTTTGGCCCATCGGGCACTCCAATTTCAACAAATACTAATCACAGAAGTTTAGTGCCAAAGCTTATTTTCTCACCTTCCTGTGATTCCTTAATAATTGTCTCAGCAATAAAACTTTATAAATTATATACAACACCTTTTGTCATATTCTTCGCAACATGAAGCCAAGCCTTGTTTACCTGAGACAAATGCTCTTGATTATTTATCTTTTTCAGGAGATGGGTTGCTAGCTAAATAACTCGATACTTCTAGAATTTAGGGATATCCATCCCACACCCTCCTTTAGTGTATCCAAGCACTTTATTTGTCTTTTCTATGGTCTCCTTGTCAGTGAGGTCACTACTTAGTTCAATACCTGTACTCCTTAGTCCTATAAAACATCCAATCAAAGGTGCGGTGATCCTCATTTAGCATCCAGAAAAAATAGAAGAAGTCTTCATGGACTCTATTTATGAGCCACTAGTATAACATTTAAGGTTTTCCAAAATATGGGATCTCATACAATTGTAAAACTCCTACCTTGATCAATAAATTTTCGCCTAAATCATTGTAAACTGGTATGTCATCCGTTTTACTCTTTGGGGTCTTCACCACAAGAAATTTCTCCAATTCCTCCTTGGTATCCTTGTTTCTGTGGTTGTAATCACTAACCTTCTAGCGGTGAATGTGTGAATCCCAATCATGACCCATAAAAACACCTTCTGGGTATTGCATTTCATAAAATCTACTCTGAGGAGAATCTTTGACTTCAATATGAACTTCCTTTTTCTTCTTTCCCCTTATACCAGCTCCAAATGCTCTTTTTGGTGCCATATCAATTAAAAGGTGTGTTCTTTAACCTTTTCTGAGCTCTACAACTCAACTTTGCATGCCCTAGCTCAAGTCTACGTGCCCTAGCTCCAAACCAAACCCAATATATTAATCATCTTCCCCACATGCCTCTTCTTTACTCAAACACTTAGCCAAATAGAGCGCAAGATTACCCTGTGCACATATCTGACAAATACAACTCATTCGCAACTCTTTGCACTTCACAGCTCGTTCACTAGGTTGCTTACAAACAACTCGCTCAAAAACTCTCGTATGTAAAGGTAAAAATGACTTCGCATCACGTCCTTATATAGATTTTCAAAAATTTATCATATTTATTGCACTCCACCTACCACCATCCCCAACATTAATTCATTGACTTTGACAACTTTTGTGCACTGCTCATCTCCATGCCACAGTCATAACCTTATGACATGCCTTCTACTTTTTGGCCACAGAACGCATTCCATGCGATCTCATGTGTCAAAGTACTTCGCCATTGTACCTTATTCTAGGTAGTTTCCACTATTGCAAACTGCCTCATGTTATACCGTGCGTCCATCTATAAGTGGTCTTCATTCAGAAGCAATTTTTTTTCTATCTACATCTTTCCTTAAAGCACCAGCACAAAATTTTCTTTATGCATACCCATCTTTAGTTAATGTTCAAACTTGGAAATGAACCCTATATATAAACCACCCCACAATAAGGGTATATGTAGTCCTCTGCGCATGAAAACACTTACATAGTAATCAAGTTCTGGTGCGTAAGTGCACTTATCACAGAAAACGCTGAACTAAAGTGACAAAGCATATAAATGATGAAAGGAAACACATATAAAGGAAATGCATTAAATAAATCTAATCTAAGTGGAAATAATTCCTTATTAAAAACACCAAGAATAATTATTTATACCAGGGCTTCAACCTACTCCCATTGAAGTAATTGAGAAATGGTGTTCCATCTCGCGCCTCTAAATGGCAAGTGCCTGAATCAAGTATATAAGTTATAACATATGGCCCCAACTAATGCATTGTAAGCTTGTTAGGGTGGCATAAAAATTTTGAATCATATAGAAGAACCATTTTTCCAACCTCAATCTTATTATCCTTGATGTGCATGTCATGTCATGCCTTCTGTTTAGATTTTTCTTTCTTCTAAATCTATCTTGCTATGGTGCGCCTCTCATCCAGCTACACAATTTTGTATATATGTTATTCAAGTACTTGCTTATCAGCTAAACCTCCTGCTTGCACAATGTGTAAATAAGGTAACATGAATTCCATGGGTAAAACTTCCTCTGTGCCAAACACCAAATAAAAAGGTATTGCTTTATTCAAACTCTTGTAGGTTATCCTGTATGCCTGAAATACAGCAAAGAATTTATCATCCTAATCTCTCCTTCCAACATCACAAATTTTTTTCAAGGTATGGCTCAATATATTATTGAAGGCCTCACCAGTTCCATTTGCATGAGGATGATAGGGTGTTGTTCTATGGTGTGCAACCATAAATTCATTGAGTAATATCCTGATAGTCTCATTAAGGAAATGAGTACCCCTATCACTTGTTAAAATTAAAGGGCATCCATACCTGCTGATAATATTTTCCCACATAAACCTTGTTGTCGTAGTTGTTTTGTAATCCTTTGTAGGAATAGCTTCTGGTCATCTTGTAAGATAATTTGTACAAGTTATAATATAGCATGATCCTATCCTGTGTGTGGCTGGGGAGATGAGGCCCACAAAGTCAATTTTTGACTTCTCAAAAGGTTTTACGCTAGCAATAGGCCTCAAAGGCATCTCATCTCTATGCCCAAGCTTTCCAAGGTGCTGAAAATGATCACGTGTTGTGTAATACTCTTTGCAATCCTTCTATAATGTTTCCCACCATAGACCAGCTAATAGAATCTTATGTGCAGTGGCATCTCCTACATAGTGTCCACCTGCAATACCGCCATGAGCCTCCTCCATAATTGTTTCCTGCTCATGCTCAAGCACATACCAGCATAAAACTTCATCATGGCCTAACTTTTATAAGTCTCCACTAATCAACATGTAAGGTGTAGCGTGAATGGCAAGTTGTTTCTTCTCCAAAGCCTTCATTCCTTCAGGCACCACACATGTGCATAAAAAGACAACAATATCCTCTAAGTCTAAGAATGTGTGATTTAACCTAAATAGTTGTACATATGGCATTGTATCCTCAATGCTTTGCACATCCTCTCCTGATGGAATCCTTGATAAATGGTCTAGAGCATAATTTCTCTTACCTGGCTTAACCACCACGGTAAAGTTAAACTCCTAAAATAACATAACCCAATGACATATACATCCCTTTAAAATGGGTTTGTTCATGAAATAATTTAGTGTCATGTGGTCTGTATAAAAGATGAATGGCATAGCAAGTAAATACTATCAAAACTTATGGAGCATGGAGATCATAGATAACACCTCACGCTCTATAGTTGTGTAAGCAAAGAAAATAGGATAATCAACAATCCCTTATCCAGGATGGGCTAGTACCATGCCAATAGCCATGCCAGAGACATCTACATGAATGCAAAAAGGTTTGGACGATGAAGGAAAACATAAAATAGGTGTTTTAGTAAGCCTTTCTTTCAAAGTCTCTAACGCGCACTGTTGAGCCTCACCCCAATAGAAATTGCCTTTGCCTTTCAATAATTCCTCCAGGGGTGCACTGATCTTGGCATAACCTATGATAAACTTCGTATAATATCCTGTGTGCTCCAAGAATTCATGCACCTTACTTTGGCTAGTTGGATCCTTTAAGCCCAAATGCACAACAACCTTATCAAGATCCACTAGCAAGTCCTCTTTACAGATGATGAGTCCCAGAAAAATTCTAAAGGGTGTGGTAAATATGCACTTATTAACATTTAAAGAGATGCTCAACTTTCATCACCTCTCAAACATCAGCCTCAAATTATCACAGTGATCCTTCACAAGCCCATAGAATGTTAAATCATCCAGATATACCTCCAAGAACTTGTGAATAAAATCAAGAAATGTTTGTACCACTATGCACAAAAAGATTGCAGGTGCATTATTTAATCCAAAGGGCATAACCGTGTATGCAAAAATTCCCCATCTAGTGGTGAAATTTTTCTTCTCTTGATCCTCTTTCTTTATCCTTACTTGCTGATACCCTAAAAATCCATCAGTAAAGGAGTATATTTTGTGCCCTGCAATGCCTTCCAGAATTTTGGACCTTTAAATTGACTAAGTATTAAGGAAGAAGTCAGCACACGTGTGAGTCAGTCAAGAAGGAAGACGCTTACGAAAAAGCATGCAAGGGAAAGGCATGTGGTAGAAGAGGTTAGCGCACATGGGAGTGGGAAGGTTTAGGGACTTATCCATATTTTGAAGGATTTGTTGTAGAAGAAACACGTGAAAATCCTGAGTAGGCATGTTGAATGGATAAGGTGTCATCTTGGAGCCTTGGAGGTCAAGAAAAGAATAATCCACGTAAGGGATATTCCTAGGATGACCACTACATGTAGTGGAGGAATTTGCAAGTTGACATAGGCATTAGACCATGGACGACCACACTTCCACTTGGCATGTGATCTGCTCATGAAGGAAACCAAGGTGGTGCACTCAAATCCTATTTAAAGGAGTGCTTGGGTCCAAAGAGAAAAAAGAAGAGGGTGAGAACAAACTACTGGGGAAATGAAGGGTTAAGGAGGGTTTTAGGTAGTGACAAGGTGCTGTAGAAATGCTTGTAAGAAGGGTTTTGAAGTATTTTAGGAATGAATTTGGGAGTGAACAAGGGTTATAATGGGTAGACTAGATAATAACTCTCTCTCTCTCTCTCTCTCTCTCTCTCTCTCTCTATCTTTGCACTATATTTTGTAGGGTTTAAGATAATCCCCCTTGATGTATTTGGTCTATATGACCCTCATGATGTAATGGAGCCATTGTAAATGTTTATAAATCAATATATGGTGTGTGATTCTAGTTATTCATGCTCAAAAGTGTAAACCCTTATGTTTTCAAATTATTCTGATTTAGATCTAGTTTCATTATGCTTATTTACAATGATCATTTCCATTTATGATGCATTTATTCACTGATTTTTTGTCTGTATCCTCTATTTTTGAGTGAATGTCTATGTTTCCATTTTTGTAACTCCTTCTCCATCAATGGTGGACCATTCTCATGAAGCTCACATAAAGGAGGGGCTCGGCACCAGTGTGTGCCTCAAGTGAGCGCACAGCACATGATGGGTGATAGGCCGGTGTGTTTTGGCTAAAAATAAGATATATAAAGAAATGAATACATTTGGTTTCCATTGCCAGGACATCTTTTTGAAGCTATTGTGATAATAATGTGTGATGACAGAGTGTCTGACCTTGGATAGCATCAAGACCTGGTTTATATGTATAGAGGATGATTTTTCTCCAAGGTTCATTATTGGATCTGAGTTTGATGCACAAAAAATGGGTGGAGGAGAACCTGTATCACGAATTCTATGAGACATTATTCTATTGTTTCCCAGTAGAGTTGTATGAATGGATCTCATCATATGCATCAAGGACAAGTTGGTACTATAGACCTCATGTTTGGACCCAGGAGGAATATCAACGGTTGTATGAAGTTGATCTGACTTGGACCCCTATTGTTGATCACTGATGGAGTAGAGTGTTGACTAGTTATACCTTGGAATACACTATTTCTACGTATTCTTTCCCAGAGATTGTTGAGTTCGAGTTCTTGAGGGACCCTAGAGGATCATTCTTACATGTTATTCCCGTGACTATCAAGATCATAGTTATTACTTTGAGTTTGGAAGCCTTTCCCATGGCTGGCTAAACTCCTGCTAGGCATGAGGAGCGGAACATGGCATGGTAGAGGATGGCGGACCTTGTGGAAGAAATGAAGAGAGAGGAAAGGCGGCTCAAGTATAATGAATCTCAGGAGAGGGATTTGGCAAGACAACATGAAGCTACAGGAGTGATGGATTTATGGAGGTAGACGTTGTAGGAAGGATTTGAGGTTTGCATGGAGGACATGGAACCTAAGAAGTCTAGGATACCCCATCTTGGCAAGTGCAGAAGAGAAACTCCCTTGGCTTCTGGAGAGAGCTCGTTATATGAAGAAAGGAGGAGAGTCGTAGGCACACATCTTAATCCACATGGTGACTAGACCCTTGCGCTTAGTTTTCTAGTTCATGAGATAAGTTTTGATAATCCATTTGGTATTGGTATTGGTAGTCGAGCGACACCTAGGAGGTATAATTTCTCATTTGGTACATCTATGGCTACACAATCATTTCTTGTGTTTGGGGGTATTTTTTCTGGAAAAACATTTGGACAAGGGGTGGGATCACAAGGTTTGAGTTCACATCTAGAAGTGGTGCAGGAAACACATCTAGGAATGGTTTAGTATCACAGACTATTAGTGCGTAGTTTAGCATGAAGGTGGGTTCACAAGGTGAAAATGTGTTAGGCCCCTTACCTACAATAGGAGGAGGATCTGATGGATCTAGAGGAATTAGCACTAGTGGATCTAGTGGGTCTGGTGGTGGAGGCAACACCAGAGGGAATCAAGGTCCTACATCTAGTGGACAAGGTCCACAACACCATCAACAGGTGTTTTATGAGATGTCGCTTCACTTACATGATTATAAGGGTGTTGAGGATGCTACAAAGCATGTAGACAAGTGTGACTTCCTATGGCACACGAAGGGTATTACTACCCTAGAGTGAAAGGCAAGTCAATTTTCTATGATGTTGCAGGTGCACATGCATAGCTTGTATCAGAAGTATGACACACATCAGATAGTGGTGGATTATACTACGTTGCGTGATGATTTCCTGGTAGAATTTCATATTCCTGATTTTGAGCAAAAGAGCATCAGCTCATTGAAGGATATATAGTAGGGTATGGCAGAGAGTGTGCAGGAATATGATGCACACTTTAAAAACCTCTTGTCAAAATTATCTTATGACATTCATCCTTCTCAACATGCTCAAAGGTTTGTTGGAGGATTAATATGACTTTCAAAAGAGTTCTTTCCCATAAAACTTTCATAGATCTGCGTGAGGCCTTAGAGGCTTCCCTACACATTGAGGTTGTGGGAAGCATGGATATGGGTGATAGTCCTTTTATGGAAGCTCATATCACTTCCATGGAAAAGCATCTGGAGAAGCTATCTGTGAACTCAGCACATGAGGCTCGCACTGGCCTATGGTGCACAGTTTGTGAGGTAGAAGGGCATACAAAGGACAGTTGTCATTGGAGATCGGTATATGCCATGATAGTAGACTTTGAGATTTTCCACAGAGATCTTGATGCAAGTAGGTGTCCACTATTGTAGCACATGATCCATAAGAATGCGTCTTGCTATTGAAAAAAATTCACCTCTACTACTCATGGCACCAAGGATTATAGATTGATTGACCAGATACATGATGTCATTGATACTGGTGTGTACCAAACCGGCATTGCCAATACTTCCAAGGATGACGGTCGTTATTATCAAGGATGTGTGGATGGAGGAGGTTGAGGTAGAGGCTTTCAAAGAGGATTTAGAGGTCGTGGTAATCGTAGGGGTGAAAGGAGTAGATTCCCTTAGGGAACCTTCTATAATTGTGGATCTACATAACATTACAAGCGCGAGTGTCCCAATTTGTTGCAGTGCTCTTGGTGTGGGAAAAAGCATAAAAATGAGACATTCCTGGAATTGGTTGAACACATGAGCTATAATTAGCAAAAGGATAAGGGTGTTGGGATGGTAAGCGTAAAGCATGATGATCAATAGTGGATGCTAAGGGTGGTGAGTGAGTCATAGTTAGAACCTATACTGGTGACGACATGAGCTAAGGGTGCACGTGAAAGGGAGATACCAAACCAAATACCACTAGTCATAAGAGAAGAGGTGGTGCATGGGAAGTATCTAGACCCTATGCACTAGAAGGAAGTGTATCAGGAAACCATGGATGTTATCTGAAGTCTACAAGGAGAGATCTAGTGCCTAAAGGAGAAATCACAGAAATTAGAGAAAAAGAAGAGTGTTGAGGCTCCATAGAAGGATTTGGATGACATTAGGGAGATACGCAAGATGATGAGGCAATAAAATATCATCCCTCTACTAGGATAATGTCTATGAGAGAAAGTACCATGTGTTAGAGGAGAGCGTGAGTGACAAATCTCACACACTAACCTTCCCCCGCATAGCATTGACTATGATAAGGATATTACCTTGAATGTCATGGTTGATGGATGGCTCCTGAGCAATATTCTCACCTTGGACACATGGAATCAAATGGGAAGGCCCCCATTACAGCCATCTTTAAATGTGTTGTATATGGCTAGCAAAAAAATTGCAATGCCCATTGGTTTTTTAAAGGATGTTGATATCACTATCCAAGGGGTGAAATTCATCAGAGAATTCGAAGTCTTGGTGCTTGCTGAGGTGGACAATGTTCCAATGTTACTTGGAACCCCTGGTGCTATAAGAACAATATTGACTTACATTTCAATAAGGGGTATACAAGTTTTTAAAACAAGGAGGAACGTCTTATCATTATTTTGATGTATGGAAATTCAGTGCCCTATACAAATCCCTTAGGAGAAGAAGACCCAAACATAATTTATGTGTGCACTATCAGGGACCCTGAGGTTGTGTAACCAAAAAAAAGGCATTATTCAATGGGAAGACACTCAATCTATAAGTGATACAACTATTTTTGCATGTGAAAATTGGGTGCATGGGACATATGAGTTAGTCAAAAGGTAGTTAAGAGGCTCTGTGACGAGAGTAATAAAGGTATGCTCAATCAGGCACTTGGGAGGAAAATAGTTGCCAAGTTACACTAGGGGAGCGAACCCTAATTTTTTCCTGCAAGTAATGGAGACTTAATGGAGATGTGATATCAAAAGGAGAAGTATGCTAAGATATACTTTTCTCGGGACCGTGGCACGTTGGTGGGTGACCCATCACGATAACCTTCTAGAGTAACGCAAGGTGAGAATTGTGTTCTCTATTAGGTTTCTTTGAAGTAATGCACCTACTACTATACAATATTATTATAGGAAGTAACCCACCTCATTTCATGTCTTGGTATGTGAGAAGGTCTGGATGGAAGGCACATAAACCTTTCCTCCATCTTTATGGGTGCAAAATTTTTACTCCAACTTACAAGGTTACGCACGCACATGGTACATTCACTCAAAGTTACACCGTCAGATAGGAAACTGGAAGTAGTTGACGGCTGATCTCCTTTAAGATTTCAAGTATTGGATTACTATACCATTGGTGAATGAGGCACTATAAGTTATTAAGAGCCTAACTATGGGAGATAGTGCCATGGTGGAGTGAAAAGTACTGGATTTATTGGGTGAACCTAGAATTAAAGCGCACTTCGATGAGGAAGAATCAAAGGAGGTATAGCTTGAGTGTGCATGCATGGAAAAGGAGAAAGCAAAATTGGTATGCATGATAGATGGTGAAGAGGTGGAAAAAATTGATGTTAACCATACTATTTATATACGCGAGGTTATGGATAGTGTTGATGAGTAAGTGCATGCCTACTATGAACCCTTGAAAACTAAGAAGGTTAACATTAGTTCAGAGGCAGAATCTAAGGAAGCATCTATTGGAGATTACTAGACAGAGAAGGAGGTTTCAAATATTATTTATATGTTTCATGAATTTTAGGATATGTTTCCACACAAGTACCATGAGCTTAAACGAGTTCACCACTCCTTAAGAGAAATGAAGATCAAGTTAAAGGAAGATGCGCGACCAATTCAGAAGAGACCTTATCGAATGAATTTGAATCTGCGCATCAAATTAAAGGAGAAGATTGACAAGATGATCGCATCATGCATCATTGAGGTTTTTGAGGAATCAGAGTGGATAAGTTCGATGGTCATCAACATTAAGACAGATGGGAGGATAAGGATTTGTGTTGATTACAGGGATTTGAATGTGGTATGTTTCGTTAATCCTTTTACAACCCCTTTCACCGAAGAGATCCTGAAAGGAGTAGCCGGGCATAAGATCTATTCTTTCATAGATGGATTCTCAGGATATCATCAGGTTAGAATTATAAAGGAGGACTAATAAAATATAATCTTTGCCACTAAATGGGTAATGTTTTCCTATATGGTCATGCCTTTTGGACTAAAGAATGTGCTTGTTGTGTTTTCACGCATTTTGGTTTAGGCGTTTCAAGACTTCATCCATAAATTTCTACAAGTCTATCTGGATGACTAGACAGTATATGAATTGGTGAGGGACCATTGTGATAACCTAAAGTTGATGTTTGAAAGATGTCGGTAGTTGACTATATCTCTCAACATTAAGAAATGTGTTTTCTCTTCTCCATTTGGCACCCTATTGGGACATATCATGTGTAAAGAAGGTTTACTGGTGGATCCTTCCAAAGTTGTCATTATTGTGGGATTAGCGGAGCTTACCATCTAGAGCGTGGTGTGTGGATTCCTTTGGCATATGGGGTATTACTGGAAATTTATTAAGGGATATCCCAAGTTCACCATGTCATTGGAGGAGTTGCTGAAGAGAAAAAGTACATTTCATTGGGGAGAGGTGCAGCAGATGGAATTCGACACATTGAAAAATAGGCTTATCATAGTGCCCATATTATGCTTTCCCTATTGGGATAATCCATTCCATGTAGATGTTGATGCTTCAGGGATGGCGATTGGGGAAATCATAGCATAACCTGGAGAGGGAATGGTTGACCATCCCTTGTATTTTGCTAGTAGGAAGCTAACCCCAACAGAACATAATTATACTACCATGGAGCGCGAGGCATTATCGATGATCTACGCACTGCACAAATTCAGGAAGTATTCTCTAACAACACCTTTTATCTTTTATACGAACCACGTGGCATTAAATTACTTGGTGAACAAGCCCTTCTTGCAAGGGTGCATATGCAAGTGGGTCCTATTCTTTTAGGAGTTTGAGTTTATGGTTTTTGTAAAACTGGGTAAGAGTAATTTGTGGCCTAACCATTTATCAAGGATTGACTCGAGAGAAGAAGTGCATAGCATTAAGGATACAATGCCAGATGCACAACTGTTTAGATTGTAACGTGCACCTCTGACTTAGAAGATGTTGTTGTGTTTCTCAAAATGGGTGTGGCACTGGAACGAATGAAGACTTTGGAAAGGAAGTAGTTAGCCATACACGTTATGCCCTACATGTTAATTAGTGGAGACTTATACAAGCTAGGCCACGATGATTTTTTGCGTCAATGCATGCTTGAGCATGAGTGCACTGCAATCATAGAATAGGCTCATGGTGGAATTACAGGGGGACACTATGCAGGGAATACAACTGTGTGCAAGATCCTCTTAGCTGGCCTTAGGTGGGAGATAGTTTACAAGGATTGTATCGAATATTACAAGGCATGTGATCATTTCCAGCACCTTGGTAAGCTAGGAAAAAGAGATGAAATTCCATTGAGACCAATAGCTAGTGTTGAACCATTTGAGAAATGGGTAATTGACTTTTATATGCCATATTTCACCTATCACACAAAGGACAATTTCGCTCTTTATCATTACCTGCATTGATTAGCTAACACGGTGGGCAGAGGCAACACCTATGAGGGATTGTACGGTGACCACAACAGCGAGATTCTTGTGGGAAAATATAATCAATAGATATGGGTACCCTCTAAGTTTGACTAGTGACCAGGGTACTCATTTTTTGAATGAGAAAATTAGGATTTTGTTGGCAGAATTTATGGTGGCTCATCAAGAGACTACCCCTTATCACCCTCAAGCTAATTGGACTATTGAGGAATTTAACAAGATATTACATACACTTACCAAGAATTTTGATGTTGGGAGGAAGGATTAGGATGAAAAATTCTCATTCGTGTTATGGGCTTATAGAAAAACTTACAAGATATTAGACAAATCCATACCTTTCCAATTGGTGTTTGGCGTCGAAGCTATTTTCCGGTAGAGTTCATGCTACCCTCTCTATGTATTGCATGCACAAGAGGATTGGCTAACAAATAGGAATTGCAAGATCACATTGATAGTTTAATGCAGTTGGATGAAAGATGATCCCTTGCTAGATGGAGTTAGAAGACTGAGAAGGTGAGACAAAAATTCCTAGCATGATCGTCACATAAAGAGTAAACAATTTGAGGTTGGGCAGATGGTTTTACTTTATGATTCTAAGTTCTTGTGCCATCCTAGGAAGCTCAAGGTCTATTGGTTGGGACCATATTATATTACCCACATACTTTATTCAGACACTTTCAAACTACAGGTGCTAAATGGAATGCAACTTCTTGATTATTTCAATGGAAGTAAGTAGAAGCCTTACTATAAATAAGGCTTGTGGGTGTTCATAAATAAGGCAGTATTGCCAGTTATCTTAGGATTTCCCTTAATGCATTCTCCTTTTTTTTGTGTTTCCCTTTCTCATTGTTTTGTTCTTTTTGGTTTGTTTTTTTTGTGTGTGTGCATCAGTGGCTAATTACATCATCAATATGTTATGTATAGAGGATCACACATCTTTTTAGTATGGGGTGGAACATAAAGGGGAAGAGAGTGGGACGTGGTATGAGTTGGAAGAAGTGTCTGGAGCAATGTTGATGTGGTGGCCCAGATTGTGAAGTCAAAAGCACATGGGGTCAAATGAACGTGTGTAGCAAAGGTGATCATTAGACGAGATTGGTGTCAAAAGGCTTTGAGAAACCACGTATAAGGGTAAAAAGCACAGGAGTAACATGAGGTTGTTAGTAGAAATAACTTCATCTGATATATAGAGGAAGAAGTGAATTTGGTGCAGGAGAAAATGTGAATAATTCTATGGTCGAGGTAGTTGCACACTAGAAGGTTGCAGAAGTGTTTGCGTAGATTTTCACACGGAGGAAAAACGATGGATAGAACACGCTAAATGATGGCATTGGAAAAATCCAATTTTAATGTGTTTGTACGTTGGTAGGTGGCATTGAGGTTTGTGTAAAAAAATAAAAAATCTATAAATATAATTTCAAGGTGAGGTATTCTTTCACCTTGCATTTTGTTATTGAATAAGTTCTTACATTTTAAGGTGATTCTTGTGAAGAAGTTGCGAAGAGTAGTGTGCGGATTAGAAGAAATCGAAGTACTTGTGAACCAGTGTGGAGACAAAGTACATGGGCATACATGTAAGATTTTGTTTGTGGATTCCCGTGGGTGGATATGTTGTCTTGTGGAAAGGAACTGCTCCAGGTTAGGGTTTAAAAGCTAGGGCATGGGTTTTTGTGGAAATTCCACATAAGTAGAGCCAAGGGTTTGAGCAGTAATAGAACTTAAAGCAAGGGAGAAACTACAGAGGACCAAGGAAGAGAAAAATGGCACCAAGGAAAGGAGAGACCACTTCACCGAATAAGTGAAAGGGCAAGGGAAAAGGAAAACTGACTATTTCCACAAGTTTCAACAAAGAATGGTATGCAGGGATGTTGTACCGAGATGGTGTGCTACTAGGGAAAGAGTAGGTGTCGCATACAAGGAAGATGGCCATGAGTGATTACAATCATCACACGAGAACCACATAAAAGGAGATGACCTCAGAGTTGGTTTGTCCTACGGAAAAGAGTACACTAGATGGGAATCATATCTATGATGATGAAGTAAAAGTGAAGTTAGAGAATGTTGGGATTTTGCAAATTTATGAGTTTCCCTATTTTGGCAAACCGGAGCGACTATACCAATGGTTAATGTCATGTGTACATGAGGACTATTTCTATTTTGTAAGAAGGTGGATGCGCATAACCCCACAGTTTATTTCTAAGTTCACTGACATGATCTACAAGGGAGAGCCACTAGATTAGGACTTGTGCGTCAAGAAATCCATTAAGAAAATAGTTGAGGCATATGATTACAAGAAGGGTTCGTGGTACTTTCACATCACTGTAATCACCGACCTTGTTATGAGGATGGCCGCACACTTCGTGAAAAAATTGAATGGGTAGGAGAGATGGTCGCACATAAACAAAATTTGGTTGAATATCTGCCACAATATCTTGGAGGGCACCATTTACAACCTCTCAGCTTTCATTGTGAATGAGATTATTGATGCCACGAGTGATGGATAAAAGATCATATTCGGTAATGTCATCATTACCATTGTATTTTCAAAAATTGGAGTGCCCAATGGGCCAAATAAGTTTGTTTACGAGTACCCGGATGAGAACCCCTCTTCCACAAAGAGGTTTGAATCTTATACTTGTGACACCATGACAACTGCTCACAAGGCGCGCTTAGAGAAATGGTATAAACAGATGTGCGACGCATTCAGAGCTGAATGGAGGATATCATAAGAGCTTCCTGCACTAGTGGATGAAGAAGTTGAATTCATCGTATACCAGTACTTTTGTATCAGCAAGTTTATCTTGATAGATGGCACCAAGGGTCCTTAGTGTATGTTACCCTTCTCCTTCATAGCACATTTTTTTTAAGGTGCAGTAAACAGGTTTAAGGAATCGAAGAAGTTGAGATTTGATCTAAGTGTTGTAGATCAAGATCACCGAGAGATGCACCAAACCTTGGTGTATCCCAAAAATCATTCTTATGTATAAAAGTATGTATCTCATGACGTACACATGCTAAAAAAGGTGACATTTCCTATTGCAAGTAGGATGGTGGCAAGGTTGTATGTACGGCTAAGGCCCAATTTTGAGAAGGGTGCTTATGTTGAGGATGACATCTCAATCCTTGAGGACCCCACTAGAGAAGAAGGTGGTAATTAAGAATAGAGAATGGGAAGAGACTCCTATAGAGAATGCACCAAACATGCATACAGTGCAAAACGTAGGGGAATAGGAGTCAAGCTCGGGGACAAGCACCTACTTTCGACAAAAGAAGACTCCCGTTAGGAAGGAGTCGCTAGAGAAAGAAGATTCTCCTTAAAAGGTGGAGTCCCATGTGTTGGAGTTGCCAGTGAAGAAACAACAAAGGGTGGCACAAGGTTCAGACTCAGAGAGGACAAAGAGCATCAACGATGATGATTCTGAGGAGGAAAATGAAGGAGACAAAGAAAAGTGCGAGGAAGCTCAAAATCCTCCTGTGTACAATGTACACGAGTCTAGAAAAGAAGGGGATGAAGAGGAGAAGGAGGATGAGGATGGTGCCCATACTAAAGGAGGAAGTGAGAAAGTAAATATACATGATCAGAAGACCCCAATCTCGATAGAGGATAAGATAGTTAACACTATAGAGAGGGAGGTGATATGTATTATCCAACAACTAGTGGATTACAAGGTAGACCGAAGCACTGAAGAAGTGCTGAAGGAAACTGAAGAGAGTGCAAGTGTAGGAAAGGAGTATGGGAGCATGGGTGGAGACCCCATCTTAGCAGTAAGCTTCCCAACGACAGCATGCACATATGGGAAGGGCACAATAGTGGCACACGAACATAGTATGAATTATATTAAGGATCCAAGAAAGGTATTGTACATGTGCTTCCAAAGTACCATGCCCACCGATCAACTCCTCACTTGGTCTTCTTTTGAAAAAGAGGGTGTATACCCGCGCATAAGGAAAATGTTATCTTGGGCTTTTAAATCCCACGTCGATGAGCCTGAGTTTGAGGTAAATTGTGATACATTGATGAAGACACAAGACACCAAGGGAAAAAACCCTCTTGTAAATTCCCACCAAATGTCGGATGAGCAAGTTCGCAACGTGCTAAACAAACTATTGTTGGAGGTGGAAACAAGACTCTTCAGTAAAAATGATAGAATAAGTGTCTTGGAGAAATATCTTGAGAAAAACATTGAGGAGATCATTAAGAGGGACATGGAGATAAATAGAAGGAATTGATCAGTGTGTAGTTAAGGCATGAATTGAGGGATGAAAAGGTGAAGGTGTGTGAATTCCATAAGAATATAGAGGCCATTTCAGATGTCATTATCTTAAAGCACCTGTACCTGGCCCCTCCTGAGTAGAAATATGAGTCAACCATGCATTTCTTGGAAGACTTAGTGTGCATATTCACCATGGAAAGGAAGCCACTTGCATTAGAAGCAGTGGAAGAAGTAATGGCATGACAGAAGAAGGAAGAAAATTTGAATACTGGGGAGATATTAACTCGATACTCTGAGCTCCTTTCCTTAGTAAATACCATGGCACAAATGGTAGAAGTTGCATATGACAGCTATGGCAACAAGGACAGAGTAGCAAGCATATTAGTTTCTAGCCATAAAGTGAATATGAAATAATTTCAAGAGAAAATAAGGGCATTAGGGTAGACCGGGATAGGATCTTGGACGAAGTAGATAAGAAATCAAAGGTGATTGAAACCTCAAGGGTTTTGATTAAAATTAAACTAAAAGAGTAATACCCCCAAGTCACTTGCAGGATGGACGTGTTGGGAGACCTTAGCAAGCAGATGGAAAACATTGAAGATATGTTGAAGGCTAAGGGGGATGAGATGAGTTTTGACAAATTTAGCATGATGGTGGGTGACTTACTGCAAGAGGCACGGAATGAGGTGGATGCTTGGGTTAAGATTGAAGCCCTCATGAAGAAATATTTCCCACTTCTCATGTAGTAGTAGCAGGATTATTAAATTCTTTATTCAATCACAGAATCATTCATTTTCCCAATTCTTTATTCTTTGGTGGGGAAGAGTGTTTTTGAGGATCGAAAACATGCGTAGTGTGGGGTACTATTGGGCCCTAAAATTAACTAACTCCCAAGGAAGAAGTCAGTGCATGCAGGAGGCAATAAAGAAGGAAGGCGCTCATGAAAACATGTGCAAAGGAAAGGCATGTGGCAGAAGAGGTTGGCGCGTATGGGAGCAGGAAGGTTTATGGATTTAGCTATATTTTAAAAGATTTATCACAGGAGAAACATGTGAAAATCCTAAGTACACATGCTAAATGGATAAGGTGCCAGCCTGGAGCCTTGGAGGTCAAGAAAAGAATATTCCACGTAAGGGATATTCCCAGGATGATCATTACATGTAGTGGAGGCATTTGCAAGTTGGCAAAGGAATTCGACCATGGAGGACCACACTTCCACTTTGCATGTGATCTACTCATGAATGAAACCAAGGTAGTGCATCTAAATCCTAATTAAAGGAGTGCTTAGGTCCGAAGAGAAAAAAGAAGAGGGTGACAACGAAGTGTTGGGGAAATGAAGGGTTAAGGAGGGTTTTAGGTAGTGATAAGGTGTTGCAGAAATGCTTGCAAGAAGGGTTTTGAAACATTTTAGGCATGAATTGGGGTGTGAACAAGGGTTGTAATGGGTATACTAGCTAAGAACTTGCTCTCTACATAGTATTTTTGTAGGGTTTAAGATAGTAACCCTTGATGTATTTGGTCTGTATGACCCTCATGATGTAATGGAGCCATTGTAAATGTTTATAAATCAATATATGGTGTGTGATTCTGGTTATTCATGCTCAAAAGTGTAAACCCTTATGTTCTTCATATTATTATGATTTGGATCTAGTTCCATTTATGATGCTTATTTACAATTATCATTTCCATTTATGATGCATCTGTGCATATATTTCTTGTTTGTATCCTCTATTTTTTAGTGAATGTTTATGTTTCCATTTTTGTAACTCGTTCTCCATCTATAGCGGACCATTCTCATGAAGCTCATATAAAGGAGGGGATAGGCACCCGCATGTGCCTTGGGTGAGTTCCTAGCGCATACTGGATGATAGGTCGATACGTTTAGGTTAGAAAAAAGGTATATGAAGAAATGACTACAAAAAAATTCTGGTAAAGGGATCAATTACACGTGCAGCATTAAAATCCCTGTAATCCACACAATTTTTCATTCTCCCATCTTTCTTGATGCTAATAACCATAGGGCTCACCCATTCTGATTCTTTCATCGGCACAATGATCCCAGAAATTATCATTTTGTCATTTTCTTCTTTCACCTTGATGTGCAAGTTCAGATTCATCTCGTAAGGCCTCTTATGAACTAGGTGCGCACCTTCCTTTAGATTGATTCTCATTTCACCCTAAGATTCATGTACCCCTTTCAATTCATGATAGCCTCTAGGGAATAAATCCTGGAAGTCGTGCAACAGCTCAATTATCTTAGCAACTTCAGAGTTAGACCAATAATCTCCAATGTTACTTTCTTGGTCTTTATAGGCACATGGTACACACGCGCCTTCCAATATGCACTGTACAAGACCTCATGTGTACCCTTTTTGTGCTTTATATCTAAGTTCTCCACCTCTTCATCATCAAGTATATCACCATATTACCCTTTTCTCTTTCTAGGTAGGCATACCCAAGTTGTTCAACATTTGTTTCTTCCTCTTCAAAATGCACCTCCAAGTCTGAATATCTTAACAACTCCTGAAGGAGCTCCTCAACCTTTGCACTATCTCCCATAGTTAAGTTCTTCATAACCTGTAACACCTCATTCACAAGATATTTAGCGAAAAAAAAGTCAAAGGTCTGAATCATGCCTGCAATAAGTTCTTGCCAATTTCCAGTCTCTCTATTCAACTCTGCATAGATATACCATGCACACGCGTAGCCTCACTAGCTGTAATAAAGCTTTTGCACCCATAGTGAAGGTGGTAAAGTTTCCTACCCCTCATTCTAGAGTCTCTCACACTGATAAATGTGGTTTTGAACATGATCATTACCATGAAATGCATAGATTTGAGTAGGCTCATTACTTCTTCAAAATATAGCATATAAAGCAATCCTCGATTCTCTCCACTCAAAAAGATTATCTATGTGAACCATCTACCAACGTGTTGCTTACCCATACAGGGCATAAATTAGCATATTCCTTCTTTCCACCTAACATTCCCATTGAACTTCCATAGCAAGCAGGAATACTTTTGGATTCTCTTCACTAGTGTACCTTAGTACCTAGCTGCTACCTAAACACCTGATATTGTGCAGCCTGTTGATGCACACAGCTGCACTTTGTACTTCACGCCCAACTATTTCATAAGTGTCATGTGCCTAGTTTTAACATGCAAGACTTGTAGTATCACTCATAAATTGTGCATCATCCCATTGGAGGACTCCTTCCTTTGATGGCTCAAGAAATTTTGGATCTCAAATGGTGCGCACATAAATTATGTTCAAATATTCTTTATTTAAGGGATCTACATAAGGTGTAGATTTCCCATCTTTCAAGGGGATATTGACGCATTCCTCCTTGTTTTCAAATCTTTTATACCCATTATTGAAGCACGGGTTAAGCACGGGTTAGTGTTGTTTTCATAACACCAAGGGCACCCAAACAATGTTGGAAAACTATCTACCTTTGCAAGTGTCAAGACCTCAAAGTCCCCAATAAATTTGGCCCCCTATATCGTAATTGATGCATCTTTCAAAACCCCAATTCACATGTCCTTCATTCAGTTCACCATAAACAACACATTAGAAGATGGTTGTAATGGTGGTATTCCCACCTAAACCCACACATCCAAAGTGAGCACATTCACTTCTGCGCCTATGTCAATCAAGATATTACTAGAAATCCAACCATCCACAACAACATTTAGAGTGATCTCCTTGTCATAATCTAGGCTATGAGGAGGAAGGTTAGCATGTAAAATCTGCCTTTCATGCTTAGTCCCAGCACACGAAGTGTTTCACTTTAACCAATTCCCCAATAAAGAAATAATGTTTTCCTAGTGCAACATCTTGCAAACCTCCTTTAAATCATCAACATTTGTCTGATGGAGCCCAGCTTCTTTCTTTTGTTTTAATTTCCATGACTACTCTTTCAAACATTATATCTCACCCTGTAAGTTCCAAATTACCTCCATGATTTCTTAATAAACCTCCTTCTGATGCATAGGGTTTGGATACTTTGCATGAAGAACCTCCTCCTTAGTAATGGCAGACTTTTATTTCAGAACTTCTTTAGCATGCATAGCCTCAATATGTGTAGTAATCTTCAAAGGTACCAACTCAGGATCCAGTTCTAACTTTGACTTCTATTGATTTTCCACGGCATGTTGAACTCTAACCATTCCCACGCCCTTTTTCTCCTATTTTTTTTTCTTACTCAAATGTTCATACAAGTCTAGGCACTCTTCATAGCTATGGTTCTTTCCACAAAAAAACAAACAATATTTTGTGGACACTCGCACCTATAATGATCAGGATATCCACATGTATAAGAAGTTCCTCGAGGGAAATCACTTCTTCCACTACCGCGACCTTGGCCTTTAAATCCTCCTCGGTAACCTTGACCTCTACCATGGCCTCCATCAAAGCACCCTTCATTATAATTATGGTCTTGATTCTCACCTTTCTCCTTAAAATTATTTCCAACACCATTCTGCCATACGTTAATATCAATTACATCATGAATCTGATCAATCAACCTACAATCTTCAGTATCATGAGTTGAAGACATGTACATCTTGTAGTAATAGGCACATTCTTTCTTGTCACGCACTGCAACAATGGGAGCCAACTTGAAATGTGGTCCAAATGACAAATCTTGCAATCCAACAACAAGGAGCTCACTAATTTACAAGGAAAACTATCCTTAATATGCCCCTCTACTTCACAATATGTACACCAAATTCCACTTTGTGTCTCATGTGCCGAATTAGTAGATAATTTCTCCAATTGTTTAGTCATGGCTACAATCTGAACTTCAAAAAATGGACTCACTCTTGTGTCTACACTTCCTACCACCTCAGCTCGTATAGATGCTTTAATTGCCTCATGCAGATCTGTATAAGTCTTATGCAAAAGCACCCTCCTAAAAGGTGTGATCAGTCCCCCAACAAACCATTGGGCATGTTAGCTCGCATGGATGTCATAAGATAATTTAGACAAAAGGATTTTAAACCCAGCATCATACTCCTAATCAATCTCAGTAGTGCCCTGCTTAAAAAATTTCAACACACTGATGCTCTTCTACTCAAACTTAGGGATATAGAATTCTTTCAAAAAAGCATCCCGCGGTGTGGTATAATCTACACAATTTTGGTCAAGGTCAGATTTTCTGTACCAACTATGTGCACACCCCTGTAATGTAGTTATAAATTGACTTTCCTTGCGCATTGGAGCAATGATCCCCTTCGCACACCATAATATCTCACACATATGCACATGCTCAGCTACATCTTCAATGCCTATATATTCTGGAAGATGAAGAGACATCTCCATATAATTTTTTTTGGGGTTGGTACAGACCTTACCCACCAGATCTAATACTTGTGTTTCCTCTGCCTCCAGAACCACTGGCACTCAAGCCACCGAACCCTCCTGATCCTCCTCCTGAAGTAGGCAATAAACCAAACGATGCATTACCTTGTGTTCCAATGGTCGTGCTAAACTGGACTCCCATAGTTTACGAAGCTATGTTATTTTCATATGTTATACCAATGTTCTGCTTGCCCACGTTCTATGTCGATAATGTGCTAAAAAAGATAACTCCAGTTGGTCCTCTAACTAAAATAGATGATGATTGTACCATAGATGAATAAGCTCCCTGATTAACTCCTCAACTTGACTAAAAATTGACTCTATCTAATGCAACTCTACTACTCACACTATCTTTCTTACTATTAACTTCCATAGAATTTCTAAAACCAAGTGTTAAGGCTAGGTCACTACGTAGGTTAAGATGCATACCCGCGGTCCACAATATTTCATCTAACGCGCCCACATCCAAATTTGATGAGGGTTCTCTGCCATGCTTTCCTAAATAAGGGAGTTCCAAATGGTTTGGTTCCACGTCCTCTATGTGAGCTCCAAATCCTTCACAATTCATCTCCCTCCACAACACCATTTTTTCTGTGATCTATCATTGTTTCATCAAATCCCTCTCGCACACTTCATTAAACTTAAGTTGCCTTTCTTCTCTTTGTCTCTCTGCCTCTAGGTCTACCATCTATACCAAACCTCCTCCTTCCCCATGCGTGGTGGGGTTTAGCTAGCCATAGGCTTCTTTTCCAAATCTAGGGTTACGATCAAGATATTGATTTCCAATGTAATAAAACATAAGTAAGATCCTCTAAGCTCATGCAAAAACTGGAACTCACCAACTTCTAGGAAAGAGTAAGTGGAAACTGCGTAGTCAAGAATATAGCTATTCAAAACACCACATAACCAAACATCCACAGAGTGCATCCAAATCAGATCTGCATCCTACAATTCCTGGAATTCTTCCTACATCCAAACAAGCGTACGAAACCTCCAATTCATCTTAGATAAGTAAGCAATCAGCCACTCATACAGCTCTACAGGAAAGATAGCAAAGAACATCTCATATAATGTGTCATTCAGGTTCAGCTCAACCCATACACGTGCATTAAAATTAGGTCCAGTGTTAAATTTGTGAGCATACTCTTCTTCTATATTGTCTAACCACTCTTCCATACTGGCTAAGGTCAACTGGTACGACTTCATCATGTAACATCCTCAAAAAAAATTGAGAAAGAGGTCTCGACAATGGAACCAATGATGTAGCCTAGAATTCACTATAAATAGCCTCAAGAGCACTGGCACATCACTCAGCCTAAACTGAGTGCTCATCTGAAGCACGTAAGGGTACTAGGTCCATTGTAGTGAAGCTTGTTCAAGATGTTAGCATGATTACAAGTATATTTATATCCATAATAGATAAGCAATTAAACCATAGTGCATAAACCAGATCTAGATCTTAACCATATGAAGGAATAATTAAACAATTAATATAATCAATTTTACCATGTAAGATCCCTGTTTAGTTATGTCTAACACCAATATTTAGCCGATAAGATCCATTATATAAAATATTATAAAATGCAGAAGCTTCATACATCATAATAATGTCACCATGAGTCATGCGCACGTACAAACCAGCAGTATAACTCCACAAAACTTCAGATATATCTAAACTATGTAAATCAATACATATTTATAGGGGTGGGCACTTTCCCTTCACCACCCATGCACCTTCTAAAAATAGGCTACATTTTAATTAAAGACATTCATCCTTATAAAAGAATACAAAAGCATGAAAGTGCTAATAATAAATATCCTATAGTTAAATCTTATTTCAAATCCTATTATTAGCTCCGAAACTCTATATGGCACTCAATCCTTTGCTTATCCGAAATAGCCTTGGTGTGGTCCATAAGTCTTTTATAATTTGTACTCAGCACTCAACGTCTATCTTTATCCTTGATTGCAATAACGGCTAAGTCCTATTTCCAAATTGTTCTTGACGCGCCCTTGTTTTTTTCTACTTGTGTGCTCTTTCGCACACCCTATGCCCGCACACCCAAACCTTATGCAATTCCATACTTGAGTTTTATTTCCTCCACTCAACAAGAATCTAACCTTTAAACTAAGTTTTCTGAGTAATTTGGAAGGAGTGACCCTGAAAAATTATAATACACGATTCAAAAGGAATTCTAGAATTTCATTGGAAGAAGTGTGAAATTTTCTTACTAGTATTTATCAAATCTAGATGCAAAGTTTGAAAGCCTAGTATTAGGATTAATTTTCTAAAGAAATTATACTTTGTGCTTGGAGATAGACTTTGTGACATCCTAGGAAGTATAAATAGCTTATTGGGTACATGAAAAAACCTTCACATCATCTTGAAAGTGTTTTCATTGAAACCTATACATAACAATTAACTATCTAAGACCTAATTAAGGGTTATGAGCTAAAACATAGAAGGTGAACTATAGAGAGTTATAAGAAGGATGTGTCCTTCAAATTTGAGGCACTTTTTGAGGTTGATAAGAGAGTGTTAATAGAGTAATTAGATTCTCTAGGATGCCTATAGTTTCTTCTAACCATGAATGAAGCAAACCATTTCTCTTAAGGGAACTTAAGGGGTTCTATTTGCTAAAGAGATTACTATGATTTTCTTGAAGGTGTTGTCACCAAATCATTGCACCCTCCAAATGGCCAGAATGTGAACAAGACATTTGGTATGATTGGGAAACATGGGATCACCTCTCAAGCTGCAGGACTTGGGCTCGAGGTGAACCTCCGGAGAAGGCCAACCTCCTCTTTCTAAACTAAGTGTTGTACTACTCCTAGTGTAATAAAATGATTAGCTAGTTCTATGCTAACATTTTCATGGGTTTTAGGGAAAGAGATTTGCAAGAAATGAAACTATACTAGGGATGGTGATGCACCAAATAAAGGTTGTTGCCATACTTAGGAAGGGTTGATTTGAAAAGGGTGTGTGCACCACAAGACAACTTCACCTACTACAACTTAGAGAGGGTACAAAACACCACAGACTAGGAAGTATTCATTCCCTTTGTTAAAATTCAATCAGATAATGGCATATCAGTCTTCCAGTGAAGAAGGATGAACTTGAGAAGGGTGAACAAGCACCACAACTCAACTGCATGTAATACTCCACCACTTGATAAGCACGTAACTCTAAGAACCTGCAATAGAAACTTGAACTTGCACAGTATACCTGCAAGCATGAGAAAGGCTCAAAGAAGTATAGAAGGATGAAAGGACCAAGATTAGTCACAAAACACACAATTTTATTACTTTAACAACATGCACAATGCATCATACATTCAAAAGAGGCACTAGTTTCCATTACAGTCTTGAAAGGAGGCTTAAATTTTCCCTCAACATATAATAACTTGCAGAAGAAGAAGGATTCTCAAAAATATACACTTATCTCAGAATTCTAACTAGTCCAACCTATTGAAATGAGCTTACAACATACATTCATAGAATTAAGTTGTGAGAGAGGAAAGAAGAAGTCATAAATTCCTTTCCTAAATTAAGGGCACGTGATTGTTCATTTATTATAGTTGGTTGAACCACTTCAGAAGGTTCCATCATGCGTCATCAATTTCCTGTTGACCTAATCCTCTCAATTAATTAAAACAATATTTAAATAAAATATTTTAACAATAATAATAAATATTATTAATAAAATATTTTAATAAAAATATTAATTTAATTAAAATATATGGTGGGACCTTGAAGACCGGTTCAATTTGAAGAAAGTGGGGGGCCATGAAAATAGAGCAAAACTAGCCCAAATCGGAGGTTGGCTCGCCTAAACAACTCACCAAGTTGGGCATGGGATCCTCCTTTCTCCACCACAACTGACTTTAACTCCTACCATTGTGACCAAGATTCTTCAATGAGCTCACCACCAAGTTGAACTCCTATCTCCGCAACCGAGCCGAGTTCCTGTATCAAAGCCCCTTTGTATATACCGATGACCTGTATATACCGACAAGATCCTTGTTGGTGTAGGATTTTTGACTTAGTGAACTCTACAATTGACTCCTCCACTGCCAAGCTATTTCCATCATGGCTTGGCCAACTCGTGCTTGTCACCCAATCAACCGACTCACTCCATGTAATTTGGTTCACCTTAGCTCATGTCTGACTCATCCAAAATGAACTTGAATGTCTTAAAATCCCCATTGAAGCTCTTGAATCACCTTTATTAATAGACCAAGCTACTATCCTTCCCTTCATATTTGGCCTTATAGACTCACTCGATGTCATGAACTTGTCAACATGGAAATACCTTCCATCACGATCTCATTAATCGGTTTTGCTTTAACTCAGCAATTCTTTTAAATTTCCTTTGATGCTCAATCCCACTAGCACATTGACATTGAGCTTCTCAGCCTCCACTTGACACAATGTAGACACATCACTAGGCATCCCACCTTCTATCTCTAAGGGACTCCTCTTAATCCACGATTTTGTTGAGTTTGCCAACTCTTGCAATTGATTTACTTGTTAGCTCGGATCTTGCCAAGTTGTTACTTGAATGGATCGACAACTCAATCACTTGCTCTCAAACTCTATTCTAATCCCATCTCCTTGTTGTGGATTCTGAGCTCACCAACATTTCCCTCCATCTGTAGAATCCTGCGATCCAAGCTACTCATCATTATCATCTCAGATTTAAATACCCGCAGGGAACTCATTGAAAAACTTTTGAATATCGAGCATGTGATCCTATAAAATTCATTGGTCGACAACTTCATTACTTGGAGATCAACTCTTTTCATGCCTCACAGATTTCATCACCTTGCTACCCTACTCGTCTTGGGAACTCTATCCTTCATAACACTTGCATAGTAAGTTTCACGAGCCATTTATTACCTTCATGATCAATCTCCCTTAAGACTTATATCCCGATGTCGAACCTACCTCCACGATGTCCCCATATTCGACTCAACTTGGTTGGGTGAATTTTAATCCAACATTTCACTCATCAACTTTGTCATTTTCTCGGTCCTAACTTAGTTTTTTTTCCAAACGGCTTGTTCTCATACATGAATCCATATCCATTCAACTTGCCATGATCGCACCATTTGAAAGATCGCTATATGTTGGACTTTCCCTTAGTATGAGCTCATCCTTCATGAATCAGATTTTAAATTAATCTTTGAGATATTTCATGGCTCGACCAAGTCAGTTGCCTCTCTCATGATCCCTAAGCCATCGAAGCTCAAACTTCCATAGAATTGATCACTTCACGGCTCAACGAAACAAGCCAACTCACGTTGTCAATCCCTGATTGGCTAAATTATCCAAACTCAACTCTGAATTTAACCAAGCATCTTACCTATATGTCAGGTATGGCCTATAACATCTTTCTCCTAGCTCAACACAATTAACCTGAGCCTGAAAATCCCGTACAAATCATATCTTCTTTGTTCGACCACCAAGATGTAAACTCATTCTAAAATGGTGACTCGATCCATTCTCCTCTTGTAATAACAAGCTCAACATTGAGCTACTCCTTCTGTAAATCATCATGCTCAGGACTATTTCCTATGACTCACCTTTCACGAAAATATTATCACACCAATGCACCACTTTCTCCAACCGTATTCATAGCTATGTGTCCCTTGCATTCATTAGATGACTGGGTCTTATCCAGAGTTCCAGGTTTCTACCAACCTCCCACTTAACTCGACTAGGATGGCGTCTTAGTGGATGATTCGGCATACCTTGTCCACACTCGCATGAATCTTTGTGTGTGGGGAATGCACCTTGGCCCGCCATTGTTAGAACCCCACCTGGTGAATTATCCATGGATCTCCACCTAGTGGAAGCCTTATGATGGTTTGTTGAATACAAAATCTCCCCTATGGAATTTCTAGCTTGGAATGCCATCCCGTTATCTCAACTTGGCAATGAACCATTAAAATGCCCCCATCGAACTTAGTTTTTCTCCTGAATCAAGATCCCAGTTGGCTCCAACATGCATGCCTTACCAAAGTGATCTATCTTGTAACTCGCCTCTAAGCTCAATTCTTGTTGGGCTCCAGACTCACCAAGATCATTTGTATCTACTCGATCTGAGCTATCTCATGCTTCTACCATCATTGGTCATCAACTCGGAGTTATGAGTTATGGAACCACTCAATATTGAGCTCAGAATCGAGCTCAACCATAACCAATGAATCAGCTTTGAAGCTTGGTCTAACACTAAAATATTTATCCCAAACTTGTTGGAATGAAAATAGCTCAAACATCACCTAACGATCTTATCTTGGTGAGTGATTTAACAACCTACCAGTGAGCAACTCGTTTAATCTACTCGCCAGCTCTGGTGAGTTGGCCCGTGACTTTACTCCTACGATGAGTACACATAGGTCCGCTAGCTAGGCCCTTAATGTGGTCTCAAAGAATTATTTATTTTCTTGTTCCCGAACTCTTATTCGAGCCCTACCCTTACTCACTTTGAAACGATCCATATTTCATTCAGGTTCACCGATGACTCACTCGACTTGTCACAATCAAGTACCTCTTTGAGCTAGCACCAAGTTGGCACTGGGCTACATGTTGAGCTAGCACTAAGTTGAGCACGATTTTGGCTAAGTGAGCTCACTTATCAATTTATTAATTATTTTAATCGTGTTATCTCCATGACAACTGGAATTGGATCCTTGGGACCAATGTCATAACTTGATCGTAAAAGGACCCCATTGTCCAATTTTGTCATGTGTGCAAAATTGGATAACATTTTTAGTGACCTCTCGGGGATAATTGTCTATTAAGCATGATTCTAGTATCCTTAATCGATCCATTGGGCATAGAGTTGATGTTGAAATCCTAAAACTAATTTGGTTCTTTTTGATGGATCCTGAAATCCCCTTGAGCATTGTCGATATTGGACCTCCCTGGGATGTTAAGCATGAAGTATATTGAATCTGATGAATACTTGGCATCTATGGAATTTTTACTGAAGTAGCATTGTGAAATTTTCCTAGAAACTTCAAACCTTTCTTCTCCTTAAAAAACTTCCAATTATGAAACTGTGTGCAGAACAACACAAAAAACAAAATGAAAAGGAAAGCAAAAGAACAACAACCCACAACAATGTGCCTAAGCACTTGGAGGAAAACACATAACTAAATTATACAGGGGGTGGAATGCTTCTCAAAAACAAGCTTTGAGATGTATCCCATTCACATGAATGGGAAGTTCTTCTCCATTGAGCCTAAATAGACGAAATGAATTCACCTCTTTGTAGCTCGTGATGATGTATGGCCCACTCCAGAGAATGTCAAACTTGGCATGTTTTCCTAGTTTGGCTCTATCTTCATCCCATTTGAGAAATAAATCTCCCTCTTAAAAATGCACGTCAAACGCCTTCTTGTCAAAATATTTCTTAACCTGAGCCTGATGTTGTTCCAAAATATTCCTGACCTTGTCATGTACTTCTTCTAACTCCATGAGCTCAATAAACCTAATTTTTAGAGGATCGCTCTCCATAACTTCAATCTAATGAGCCAACTTCAAAGAAGTTAATTCCAAGGAGAGCGGAAATTTTTCTTCCCTTCCATATGCAAGCATGAAAGGATAAATTCTGATGGCCCTTTTAGGTGTGATATGATCTGCCCATAAACTAGTCTTATGTTGTGTATGCCAAGCCATCCTGTTAGTCTCCATTGTTCGCTTAATAATCCTTATTAGGTTTTTGTTGCTTGACTCATCCAATTTGTTTCCTTACAGATAGTAATTGGACAAAGTCTTGAGGTAGACCCCATTTTTAACAGCCCATTCCCTCCACTTCATACCAAGATAATTCATTACATTGTCTAAAATGACTGTAAATGGAACATCGAACCTTGTCATTATACCTTCCAAGAAATCGAGAACTACCTTCTCATTTCTCTCCTTCAATGCTACCACCTCTGTCCATCAATTAAAATAGTCCATTGCAATAAGGACCCATTTATGTCTATCACTGAATGGAGGATTAATCATTCCAATGAAATCCAGTCCCCATTTAACAAAGGGTTGATCCACTTGAATTGGATGGTACCCAAGAGGAATGCTTGATGGTAAAATTATATAGGCCTCGATGAGTTTGGTTAGCTCCTTTCTCATTAGCAGCTCAATTTTGGGGTTAATTGGCCTCTGTTTTTGAAGAATTAACTTGGCATAAGGATCAAGTTTGATGGTATGTTGTTCTAGATCTAGATCAAAACCACGCAGGTCTTCATAGATCCATGCAAAGATGTCATGATACTCTTGACAAATTCTGATGAAAGCTTCTTTCTCTTCGGAAGTACATACTTTTCTGATCTTCAAAACCTTTTCATTTTCTGCCTCAACTTCCTCAAAATATTCTTTGACCACCATGTTAGAGCTTTGTCTTTTGTCTTGATCATCTGAATTGAAGATGGATTCCAAAGTAACTAAACCTTTTAGTAGCTTGTTGCTTTTTCAATTGTATGATTTGATCACCATATGATTCTTGCAGCTTATCTTGATTTTTCATAGCAAACTCCGCCTCTTCTTGTAGTGAAAGGATAATTTGTTTGTCATTATCGAACACTTTCTAACTACTCACATTATCAAGGACTACAGGTCGAACCACCATTTTGACAAATTTATGCCCTTCTTTCATGATATCAACATGTATGTCGTATTGCGAGCCAATTTTAGCAAGCCTATCAGCATCTTGATTCTGATTTCTAGGAATTGCATGGATCCCAAAAGCTTTGAAATCCTCAATCAAATCCCAGGTTCGGTTCTTGTATGATCTTAAAAGATCATTTTTGGATGAACTGCATGCCATCACTTGATGAAAAACTAACTCATTATCTCCTAAAATAGTCAGGGCCTTGATTCCCTTCTTTTGAGCTAGTTGAATTCCTTGCACAAGGGCCTCATATTCAGCAACATTGTTAGTGCAACTGAATTGCAACCGGAAAGATGAGAAGTACTTATCTCCCTCTAGATAAATTAGCACGACACCAGCACTGGATCCATTCTTACTCCTCAAACCATTGAAGAATAATTTCCATAGTCCTTTAGAATTGTTTTGTGTTTTGACAAGTTGTGGTATAATCGTACCTTCTTCATGAATGCAATATGTACCCAATCCAATCTCTTCCAACAACAGCAAACCAACTTCTTCCTCTGCCAACACATCAGTGTAGGGATCATACTGATGATCTCCACTCACTTCATCCAGCACAGTATCAAGGACTTCTTCAACAAGATTGGTCAGTTCATGATCAACATCTTCTTCTTCTAGATCACCGATGGTATAATTCCCATTTATAGGACTAGCAGTGCAGGGTTCTACATGATTATGGAAGATTGGTTTCACCCTTATAGTTACTTTAGTTCCGTATCGATTTTTGAGAATCATATGTGACCAATCGGCCAATAGATAACTGCCCATCTTAGCAGTGAAATCGTGTGATAGGCAGATGGCAAATAGAGGAGGGAGATCAATGACTTACATGTCTTGGGTGAACAAAAAACTCGGGCATGCATGGATGGTAAGTTGAATTCCTTTGATAACTCCAACAATTTTAACGGTTGTGCCATCCAGCTGAACAAATCCTGTTGTAAATGGTGCATATTATATACCTAGTACATCTACAATTTGTTTGGGCATAACCGAGCTACTATCACCATAATCGATCATGCAATTATGTACTAGGTGGTCACCAATCAGGTAAATATAGAATGGTGGTGGTTTTTTCACCTTAGGAATACTTTCCCCTTCCGGTTGACACAAACTTGTAGTGATTGTTGTTGCACAACTCGATGATCCATCGGTTGTACCAAAATTGTTTAGATCCTCTCACAACAAGTTTCTTTGAGAAGGAATTAAGAGTACGTCCCATATAGTAACACTCAGGTTGGTCTTCTTCATCTGTTTTATAATGTTGAAGGGAATTACTCCAACTTTGTTGACACTTCTTTGGGTGTTAGAGTCCTCTTTTGGAAAGTGTTTATTGGGTACCATGATTCCTGAAGGACCTTCTTTCTGTACAGCTTGGCTAGCAAGTATTTCTGGTGACTTCTTTCCCACATCTTTATCAACCACCACTTGTGGCTGAGGCTGTGAAGTGGATTTTTGATCAGATTTGGAAGGTTGAGGTTCCATTTCTCTCTTTTTAGAATGAGTGTTTTCCGCCACTAACGAGGAATCTATATTCAACCCCATAAAAATATTCTACGTGCCAATTTAGCATAGTGGTTTCTTCAGGTGCTTGCGGTTGATCTGCTATTTCTTCCATATATGAGTTTTCTATTACCTCTAGAGGGGAAGATACGCTTTGAACTATAAGGGCCTGGCTAAGAACTCCATTGGGGAAAATATTTTTATTGTGGGGTTGAGAACAAGGATATCACTATTCGTAGTCTTAAACTAGATTATTCTGGACATGTACTATGGCTCTAGATGAGTTAGCAACAAGAGGGTTTTGAAATTTTAAAGGCATGACATTCGCATCTTGACTTGCAGTTTGTTTTTGAAGTTGATTGTTCCCTTGAAAAGGAGGATGGTTAGCTTGATATTGTTGATTTTATGGCTGGTATGGACGATTATATTGAAATTGTTGCCTCTTAAGTGCAACAAACTCGTTCCCAAAAGTTTGTAGTAGTGACTTGACTTTAAATAGGTCATTTGAAGAGGGAGGGGAAAACTGAACTAGTTACTTGGAACCTACAGGAATAAGAGCAATGGTAGGCTAATTCTTTGTAAGATCCAGAGACAATGGAATTTTTGGTCATGGAGCTATCTTTCTAGCCTGGATTAAGGAATTCTCCTCTCTTATCGCAACTTTGTAGGCATCAGGTAGTGTAGTTTGTCCCATGGACTGGATCATAATTGTTACATCATTATTCAAGGCTCACAAATAGTATAAGAATGCATTATTTGAAGAAGGCTTTACAAGTGTTGCAATCCTAATCTAGGTCCTGTGGAATCAGAATTTGAAATCACTCATGTATTCTTGGGGAGATCTCTTTATGGTAGTGAGTTTTTCCAAGAGTGACAGGTGATCACTCTTGTCTTCAAACTGTTTACAAAGCTTTTCTCCTAACTCGTCCCAAGTGGTTATAGTACCAACACTTAACCCTTGAAACCATTGAATTTTTTTTCCCTTGAAAGAGGTAGCAAGAAGTCTAACCGCAACATTGTCCTCCATGATATTATGTACTACAAAAATGTTGGTTGCATCAAGAATATGTTCCACTAGAGTAACATGAGTTTCCCCTATGTAGAAGGGTAATCTTTTGAGTGTCACAACAGGTATAGGGTCACGTTGAGCCAACAGAAGAGGACTGCTTGCATTAAAGGGGGAAAATCTTGGTTTAGAAATGAAAGGTTGATAATTCTTGGGTGGAGGAAACCTTCCATAAGGGGGATTTGAATGACCCCAATGACGTAAAGTTGTAACTGGTGATGTTGAAATGCCTCTTCTCCTTCTCTTTAGAGGAGACAAGGAAAGTTCAATATGCTAATAATTTCCTTTCTTTGAAGAAGCTCTTGTCTGAATTCTTCACATAATTTAATGCACTCAGATTTGAAATCCAAATGTATCAAGTCATCAGATACTTTGATTTTTGCAAGTGAGAAGAGAAGTACCAACTCTGTCCCATCATGTTTGCCAAAAATTGTTTTCACCAAATCATTGCACCCTCTGAATGGCAAGAATGTGAAAAGGACATTAGATGTGATTCGGAAACAAGGGATTACCTCTCAAGCTGCAGGACTTTGGCTCGAGGTGAAGCTCCAGAGAAGGCCATCTTCCTCTTCCTAAACTAAGTGTTGTACTACTCTTAGTGCAATAAAATGGTTATCTAGTCCTATGCTAACATTTTCATGCATTTTAGGGAAATATATTTGCAAGAAATAAAACTATACTAGGGATGGTGAGGTACCAAATAAAGGGTGTTGCCATACTTAGGAAGGGTTGATTTGAAAAGGGTGTGTGCACCACAAGACAACTTCACCTACTGCAACTTAAAGAGGGTACAAAACACCACAGACAAGGAAGCATGCATTCCCTTTGTTAAAATTCAATCAGATAATGGCATATCAGTCTTCCAGTGAAGAAGGATGAACTTGAGAAGGGTGAACAAGCACCACAACTCAACTGCATGCAATCCTCCACCACTTGATAAGCACATAACTCAAAGAACCTGCAATAGAAACTTGAACTTGCACAGTGTATTTGTAAGCATGATAAAGGCACAAAGAAGTATAGAAGGATGAAAGTACCAAGATTAGTTATAAATCACAAACTTTTATTACTTCAACAACATGCATAATGCATCATACATTTAGAAGCGTAGTCTTCATTACAGTCTTGAAAGGAGGCTTAAAATTTCCCTCAACATACAAGAACAACTTGCAGAAGAAGGATTCTAAAAAATATACACTTGTCTTAGAAGTCTAACTCGTCCAACCTATTGGAATGAGCTTCCAACTTACATTTATAGAAGTTGTGAGAGAGGAGAGAAGAAGTCATAAATTCCTTTTCTAAATTGAAGGCACATGATTGTTTATTTATTACAGTTGGTTGAACCACTTGAGAAGGTTCCATCATGCTCCATCAATTTCCTATTAACCTAATCCTCTCAATTAATTAAAAAAATATTTAAATAAAATGTTTTAATAATAATAATAAATATTATTAATAAAATATTTTAATAAAAATGTATGGTGGTACCTTGAAGACTAGTTTAATTTGAAGAAAGTGGGGGGCCATGAAAATAGGGCAAAAATATCCCAACTCGGTGGTTAGCTCGCCGAACCAACTCACCGAGTTGGGCACGGGATCCTCCTTTCTCCACCACAACCGAGTTGATCTCCTACCACTGTGACCATGATTCTTTAATGAGCTCACCACCAAGTTAAACTCCTACTGCTACGACCGAGTCGCGTTCTTGTATCAGAGCCCCTTTGTATATACCGACGAGATCCTTCTTGGTGTAGGATTCTTGATTCAAAGAGCTTTGCAATTGACTCCTCCACTACTGAGATATTTCATTCATGTCTCGGCCAACTCGTGCTTGTCACCCAATTGACCGACTTGCTCCATGTAATTTGGTTCACCTTAGCTCATGTCTGACTCATCGAACATGAACTTGAATTTCTTGAACTCCCCATTGAAGCTCATGAATCACGTTTATTAATAGACCGAGCTACTGGCCTTCCCTTGATATATGGTCTTGTAGACTCAATTGACGTCATGAACTCACTGACATAAGAATACCTTCCATCACAATCTTATTGATGGGATTTAGTTTAACTCAACGGTCCTTTAAAATTTCCTTTGATTCTCGAGCCCACTAGTACGTTGACACCGAGCTTCTTAGCCTCCACTTGACATAATGTAGACACATCACTGGGCATCTCACCTTCTAGTTCGAAGGGACTCCTCTGAATCCATGATTTTTTTGACCTCGCCAACTCCTTCGGTTAATTTACTTATTAGCTCAGATCTTACTGAGTTGTTACTTGAATGGATCGACGAATTGATCACTTACTCTCAAACTTTGTCCTTAGCCCATCTCCTTGTTGTGGATTATGATCTCGTTGACATTGCCCTCCATCTATAGACTCCCACGAGCTGGGCTACTAATCATTATCAGTTCAGAATTAAATATCCATGAGGAACTCATTGAAAAACTTGGGAATATCGAGCACGTGATCCTATCAAATACATTGGTCTACGACTTAGTTACTCAGATATCAACTCTCTTCATGCCTTGTAGATTTCAACACCTTGCTACCAAGCTCGTCTTAGGAATTCTATCATTCGCAACACTTGTATAGCTTGGTTTCACGAGCCAATTATTTCCTTCATGATTGAGTTCCCTTTATACTTATATCTTGATGCTGAGCCTGCCTCCACAATGTCCCCATATTTGACTCGGCTCGGTTGGCTAAATTCTGAGCCCAAGTTTCACTCATCAACTTCATCATTTGCTCATTTTTGACTCATTTTTTCCTCCAAACGTCTTGTTGTCATGCATGAATCCATATCCATTTGAATTTACATGATCACACTATTAGGTTATGGAGCCTATTTTCATGTGAGAAAGTGTTGAAAACTGTACACTAAGAGTACTATACACTTTCCATAGTTTTCTTGCCATAGTTCAAAGCTGAGCCGGGCCTCGAGCGAGGGTCCAGGGGAAAAATCCTCTGGTAGCAGGGATTCGAGTGCGCAGCCCCCGAGAAAAAAAATTGGGCTTAAAACATGCCTGATATACTAGGAAAAGTGCTTTTCTCATATGGGTGGGATTTTGACCCATAGGTTTATGGGACGGTTTTGGCCCATGGTTTTGATACCCACGGTTTTGTAAAAATGCTTAAGTAGTTGTCTATTTATATGGTTTTATGCATATGGTAGGAATATAAAAACATTGCAGATGTGTTTTGAATTTAGGGGCGTGAATTCTGCAGAGTTTATTGAGCACATAGCTCGAAACAGATCTGGGTATTGTATTGAGAGAGCGGTGGCTTGTAATAAAATCTGAGCAAGTGATTCTTGGTCGACGTAGCCCAAATTGGGTGAACCACGTTAAATAATGTCTCTTTGTGTTGTGTTATTTTATTCTACACTTTTATTTGAGATCTGTAATATTTTCTTACATATTAGTTTCTACTGTTGTGATTCTGTGAGGGATTATTCCGCATATTTTATCCCTTATTTCCTAACAATTAGTATCATATCCTGGTTTGATTTGCTGAAGTGTTTAATTGTAGGGAAATTTTTATCTTGAGTGGGAGCTATAGCAGATGATGGAAGATCAAGGGTTGATAAATTCAATGGGTAGAATTTTAGTCTTTGGAAGATGCAGATGGAAGATTACCTTTATTAGAAGGATCTTTATATTCCGTTGTCTAAGAAGGTGAACAAACCCTCGAGAATGACAGATGTGGAATGGGATTTGCTGGATAGGAAGGAACTTGGGACAATCCGAATGTGTCTTACATCTTCGGTATTATTTAATGTTTCAAAGGAAAAGACTACAAAAGAACTGATGGATGCATTAGGGAAGTTATATGAAAAACCCTCTACCTCTAATAAGATATTTTTAATGGAAAATTTGTTTAATAGGAAGATGTCTTGAGAATGGTTCAGTAACAGGTCATCTAAATGATTTTGCTACAGTTGTAAATATGCTAGCTTCGGTTACAATAGAATTTGATGAAGAAGTTAGGGCTTTATTAGTTTTGTGCTCTTTACCTGAGAGTTGGAATAGCCTGGTAATGGCGGTAAGCAACTTGGTTCCTGCTAACTCAAAGTTGAAGTTTGAGGATGTTGTAGGGGTGATTCTAAGCAAGGAAATGTGAAGAAAAATCTCTGACGAATCTTCTACTTCAGGGAATGCTTTGACAATGGAAACTAGAGGGAGACAGAAGAATAGAGGAAGTCATGGAAAATCAAAGGATTAGGTAAGGTCAAAATCCAAAAGCAAGATAGTATGCTGGCACTGTGGAAATTCTGGGCATGCAAGAAAAGATTGTTGGGAGATTCGGGACAAGAAGAAACAATAGGAAGAAAACAAGGAGGAAAATGTGGCAATGGGTAATGTATGTCAAGATGCTTTGATTCTTTCTTTGCACAATATTAGTAAATCTTGGGTTTTAGATTCAGGAGATTATTTCCATGCCACTCCACATAGGAATTATTTTGTTTATTATGTTCAAGGAGATTTTGGGCATGTTTTTTCTTGGTGATGATGAGCCTTGCAGCATAGTTGGAAAAGGTTCTGTTCAGGTTAAGATGCAAAATGGGAATACTTGGCTATTGAAGGATGTCAAACATGTGCTTACATTAAGATAAAATTTGATATCAACAGGGTAGTTGGGAAGTGATGGTTGTACTGTGATATTTACAGCGGACTCTTGGAAGGTTACCAAGGGTTCTCTTGCAGTGGTGGTAAGAAGGTTGGAACCTTGCATTTAACCACTTATAGCACTAGGTTTCAGTAAGTGGCTTTAGAACTAGATACAACATTGTGGCACTATAGGCTCGGTCATAAGGAGCCATAAGGGCATGGAGATCATAAAGAAGGATTTTCCTAGATATACAGAAATAAGTTTTCTCTTCTGTGAGGACTGCATATATGGGAAACAAAAGTGAGTAAGGTTTCTCAAGGTTAGACCTACAAAGAAAGAGAGTAAGTTAGAGCTGGTGCATTCTGATGTGTGGGGGCTAGCTCAGGTATCATGACTCTTGGGGGTTCAAGTTATTATGTTACTTTTACTGATGATGCAACAAGGAAATGGTTTGGGTTTATTGTATTAGAAACAAATCTGATGTATTTGACACTTTTGTTAAATGGAAATCCTATAAATAGATGGCTTGTGCTCAAGATAAATATTGCCCAATCATTCACTTCTCATCTTCTCAGCAGTAATGGGGTGTATTTTGCTTAGGATTCAAAAGTTTAGTTGGATTACATGCTTAGTTAGCATTGAGGTTACTGTTGGAAAGCCACATTCTATCTTGTGCAAGCAGTGTTGTTACTTTCAACCAATCCATTGGAGTCAGAATAGCTTGGAAGCATAAAGAGGAGGTTGGTCTCCTAAGAGGATGAGTTTTCATTTCTGGATGCTCTTTGTTGCATGGTGTCGCAATAGATCAAGGATGAATTGCATAAGCCAGAGGACTCTGTACTCTTGGCTATGGTAGTGATACTTTGGATATCGGTGTTGGAGTATTAAGCTGCCTTTGAATATCTATTTATCTAGATGTGGACTTTAATGAGACACTGTTCTAGTCCATGTGAACATGAAGGAACGAGGAGATCATACTAGAGGATCTTCCAGATCACAAACACCATGGATTCACCACTGTTCTGGTGGAATCTAGGTTCTAGCTTTCAAAGTTCTAGTATTAAGGAATCATATCAAATAGAGTAGTTAATTGCTTTATTTCAGTAAATTCTATTCTCAATAGTTGCCAGGGAAGCTGTGGAAGATAGTAGATGAGAAAGAATGATTCAAGCTCCTTACTTCTGAGGTGGGAACCAGAGAATCTTGCAAATAGATTAGATGAGCTATTTTACAAGAATAGATCTACAAATTAGGAAGAAGGAGGACAGAAAAGAGCTACACTCGGTTATTTTGTTTGTTTTAAAGTATTATTTTAGTTGTCTTTCTAGATATTTTAAATAGTTGTTTTCTTAAATTCGTAAAGTTCATCAGAAAACACAAAAAGATAGATGAAAACATATATGCTATCTACACCACATAGTTAAATTTCATTTTGACAGTTAATTTAGCATTTGTTAAGTTTTGTATGACAATCACGGGACCTAGAGAGGCCAGGGAATACATATTCGAGGCCAATCATGCCCCAGGGGTTCTCATCATGGAAATAAATGATATAGATCAAAATTTTTTCTTAGGATTCAAGTCTTCCGAACAACGGTATAGCTTGCAACAAATCAATTCTGCAGTTGAGTGGACTAAATTTAGAAGATGACCAAGCACACATGTTTTGGTCAAATCAATGTGAACTACAGATTACCCTAGGTCAAATTCATATGACTGTAGAAGGGTTCGAAACTGAAGAAGCAGCTTTGGTTGTGATCCTTTGCTCCCACAGCCAGATGGGAGACAGCCAAATATAGATACCAGCCTAAGATCCAGGTTGCAAGAATACCTGTAGGGTATTCTAACACATAGTTATTGATCCTACAAATAGAAGCTAAGAAAGCATTTATGATTATGCAGGATATTAGGGATTGGACTTGTTGGCATGCATGACCATAACAACATGACCAAGAGTCTACAGTTGTGACCCAAGAAGCAGCCCAAGAGAATCCAATTGCTAATTAGGATAGACACTGGCCTACGCACATCTAGTATTCCAGTCTACTCCTCTTCCACCTATCATTATCGAACAATTATCCTTGCTAGACAGAGTACAGATAACAAAGCTAGGAGAGTTCTGGACTAGGCCGGAGAACCGTCCATAGGATCCTTCGGCTACATTTACCATCCACCATATGACCCTGTCCGGAGAAATACACAAAACCATCCCGGGTCATTTTCCACGTAGATTCCATATATGCCATAGATGAATCACCAGAGCTCGATATTGATTGGGCCTTCAAGCAGTCATCCTTACTGAATGATCTATCACACCAGCCCAAGTTAGGAGGGCTTTCTTTGCTTTAGATTCGCAAGTTCCGTTAGTGCCATTGAAGACATTAGATTGCCTAACTAGTTTGTCTGTATCTCACACATATTCCATCCCCACCGGCTGTCTCGGACGACCTCGGGAGGTCAGGTGCGAGGAAGAGTCAACTTGTAGATTCCCACGCTCGCTTGTCACTTTTCCATCGTACAGTGGGACACCATAGCTAAAATTTTTGGCATTTAGAGACTAAGATAGGTCTGGTGGAGGATGAACCATTTATTTTGAGGACCACTTCATCAGGAGGATTAAAATGTATGTGATAGGATGTCTTTAATTCATGGTGTAATATTCAAAGATATTGATCAAGGTTCAAGGGATTTAGCTATGAGGCCTATTGGTTTCTTAACGGAAACAGAGTTGGAAGATGAGGAATACCCTTATTATTCAAAAATAGGAACCTCTCCAACGGGACCAAATTTGTGAAAGTACTACTTTTCAAGAACCTTCTGAAAGGTTGGACTACAATATATCAAGAGATAACCTAACGAATGGAAATACTTCTCTTTATCATTTTGATCAGGGCTAAATCTCTTGGGGAAGATTTGAAGTTGGATTTTTCCTTCCTAGCTCTAGAAATTTTTTTATAGCAGGATGTTTTGACCAAGGACCTTCAACCTTGATTTAAAATTAATGAAAGATTGCAATATTGTTAAAACTGGGCACTAGTATATCACCAGAATTTTTAGATAATGTGCAGTTACCACTAAGGTCTTATAGCTTAGATATGAGAATCACTGTAATACAACTGGCCATTTGAAAGGTTAATGATCAATCTCAACAACAATTGATATTATCATTTTATCAGATATGATACCCCTAGCCAAGTAACATAATGAAAATGTGCTTAATGAAAAGCTCCAATTTATCTAGCAAATAGTTATGAAAGCCCATTTTTTGTAAGCTTGACAAAGGATTATGCTAGATCATGTATTTAGCATCTAAACATAGTGGGTTAGCAAGAGATGTGTACTTTGATAAAAAATATGAGCCTAACAAGATGCCTTGGGTGGATGTACCCAAATTAGTCCCACATTTTAAGCCAAAAAACATCAATGAGCTAAGCATTCTGATATGAGAAAGTTTGTTTGAGTCATTTTGTAGCTTTATGGAAGGTTTTGTATTTAACTTGAGACTTCGGGAATTTTTGATAACAAGTGACTAAATAGTTTCTACTATGTACTTTAGTTTCTATGGGGTAAGAGGAATTTTGTAATATTTATGATCCCTTAATTCGGATAAAAAAATATTTGACTCTGAGATTTCTCAACATGAGATGTGAAAAGACAAGCAAGAAAACCGACTTGTCAATAAAGACATCATCTAGCAGTCATGATTTGTCCCACTAAAAAATGTAGATGTCATTCCAAATTGGCAGTGAATCACAATTCCAACTAGATAACTGTCCTGAATTTTGGTAAAGGAGGAAAAAATCCTATTCATTAAACTTATATTAACATATTTCTACTATTGGATATGTGAGGGAGAACATATTTCTATTCCTTATGTGTTCAAAATTAACAATGAGTAGCAGGGGCTATTTGGAGGATTTGATGGTTTGGCCTTCGGCTGTAATTTTGCAAGCTAGGGTGGGAAGTCTAAGCAAATCTAATGTTTGTTATACAGGGTTAAATGAACCTTTTGAGATGTTGTATTAATTGTTTGATGAAGATACAAATCATATTGGAAAAGTATTCCTTTAACTAGAATCAAGTTTGTATTCATTTCCCAAGGAACAAGGTTTCATCGAAAATTCAAGATTAAACTCAAAATCTCATGAGTAACTATCAATAAAATGTTAATAATTTTTAATCACATGTCTAGATACTTCTAAGTAATTGTTAAAGAAAATTTAAATCAAACATATGGATTGCATTAGGTGAACCACAGTATGAAAGAAATTTCTATCATTAATGCATTTGGAGTTGAAATTTCTTTTAAGCTAAGTGTAATAAGATGGCAACAAAAATGCATTGATTGGTTTTGAACAAAAAAACGTAAAGAGGAGATGGTGTGCAAACTGATTTTAATATGAAGTTTGTAAATTGAAATGAAGCTCCACGTTACATGGTATAAGAATTTGATGGTGATTTGAGGAGACAAATTATCCATTAACGAATGTTTTATTCTGACCACTTGGTAATCGTAAGCAAAGAAAAATTTTAATCAAATTAAAGTCTGATGATCCAAAACGTGTGTTGTTCTTTTTTTCACTTTTAAAAGTTTCCAAAGATCGTGATTTTCTTAACCAATTTTAAGTATTCTAAAGCTCCACAAATTGATTAAATTCTGATTATTATTGCATCCATAGAAGTGCGGAAAACTTGTGTAGCAAATAAATAATCAGAAAACTGAAAACATTCAGATAACAAACAAGATTGTTTACGGGGTTCGGAAATTCCTACGTCCCCAAATTCAGATTGAACCGATCCATTAATAATATTGAAATGTAAGTACAATAACTCTTACAAACAACCAATAATGAATCAAAACCTAAAATGAGCTGATCAATGTCCCAAGAACTCTGAAAAATAGCAGAAACTGTCCCAAGAACGATCCGTGGCTCCTACAGTGTTTTCACAATGTGATCTCCCTGCAACTGTGTTAGAAAAACACCTACAAATGGAGATTTAAAAACATTCTATGAAAAAAAATCATATATCTGAGATCATCTCTGAATTCTGAACACTTTTCATGTTTACACCAAGTCACATTTCGGACCAGAAGTGCATTGAAATTCAGTGTTTTCCAACTAGCTGTCTTGTAGATCCCTGTTAAAAGACTTCATTCAAATCTTCCAAAAATAGGTTAAAAATCAACAAAAAATATCAAATCTTACATCGTTGGAATCGACTCAAAATTTCCATCATTTCATATTTTTACTCTGAGTTCTCATTCTGAGTGCAAGGCCTTCAAAAATGGCGTTCTTTGAAAACTGGTCCTTATGCTGCTTTACATCAGACCTGTCATCCCTTGTATAAGTTGAAGCAACCCATTTTATAATCCGCCCAAGCCTCTAGGTCGAGTTGGTTAGAGGATTGGTCTTGGAGCGGTGAGGTCAAATGGATCAAATCCCAATTCATCATGTTTGGCGGATTTACCATTTCAATGGGATAAAATCCCAATTTGAGCATATCTTTTGCATAAGGTTTGGTTTAAATGTTGGAAATATCATGCATATTTTGAATAGAAGGGATATTTTGTATTCTAATAAAATTAATCTTCCATTTCCACCATGGATTTGATGACGCATGGATATGCCCATTCACCAAAATTTGACCACATGGACATAGCGTATTTGGCGGTTTAATACTGCATGTTTAAGCATTTTGCATGTGGTTGTAGTGTCAGTTTTGTGACATATATGTTGCATTTATGCGGATTTGGGAAGTGGACTTACCAAGTTAAATATAAATTCGACCCATGATCACTCCTGGCATGAGAAATAATTAACTCGGTAAATAGTATATATTCAACCCAAAAAACATGTTATCTCTTGATAGGCAAAATCGACCCTTGACATACAAAACTGGCAAAATAACATTGGTGGCTTGTGGACCAACCGCGATTAGTGATAATACCATAAGATCCACACCCAATCAAGCTCCCCTGTAACTAAAAGTTGAACCATGTCAAGTTCCCGTGTACCAAATTTAAACTCTCAAAGACTGGTGATATGAAAACCAACAAAAAACTCCCTTTTGCATTTTCAAATCATGTGTCGCAGTGTTTCCTGAATGGTCCAATATTGACCAGAGTTGATTTTCCTTTGAACCTAGGTGGCGGACATAATTAGAGCTCCTGATGTGCTATTTTAGTAAGTTCTCACAGTCGTTGGAAAGCTCTCCACAGATGATCTTCTACACTACACCATTTAGGGATGTTTAGGGAACTTTCAAAAATGATCCCCTGATCACACCTCCCCACTGAGAAAGGCTTTTTGTCCCTACAAAAAGTTGTGTATCAACCCAAAAACTAATGCTTATCTCTTCCTGCATTGCACAAACACATACAAGAACCCAAAATAACATTATAGGTTAATTAAATGCAAATAGTTCATTAGCTAAGTCACATAACCGATCAGATAATAACACCCAATTAAGCTAGTGTTCAACTAAAACGCTTTAACCCTGTCAACTCTACACACAACTGTGAACTGTCATACCCCACTGTAATGCCATCACAAATAACTGACCAGATAATAACACCCATTCTATTACGGAAAGCTAGTGTTCAACTGTCACTTTGTGATACGGCCGATTACCAAAAATTACAATTCCATAACACAGATCAGTATACAAGACATCTAAACTGCCCACAATTAGGCTAGTGCCCACTGCCCATCTGAAACTGTAACAACTGCAAGTATTCACTATCAGAATATAATAGACTATCAACACCCAAAAATAGCTATAGTCAACAATTGAATCAACATGAATATGCCAAAACATATGTATCGCCATCACAAATAATATGTCAGATAATAGCACCCATCTATAACGGAAGCTAGTGTTCAACTGAAATACTTTGTGATTATTTTGATTACAACTGCAAGTTTCAAATTTAGACATGCTACTGATGCCTATCCTTGCATAGTGTTTTCAACAATGGAACTACCAACCAATATGAGAAAACAAAATTGAGTATGATGAACCTATCACTCAAATCTTCTCTTCAGTTGTTTCCATTCATTTTCAAAGCTTAAATATCAACTTAGGAACAAATCCTTATCAATCAACAGGAATCCCTAAAATATAGCTCTGAAAAACATTTTTTGCCTACTATCAACAATTTACTGTAGTGCAAATATAAAGTTGAGGAGTGTTTTTTCCAACCAATCACTTGGGTTTTTCCATTTTGGTTGTTTTACCTTCTCAGTACCAAAATGAGTTTTAGTTAGGTTTAGCACTGTTGGTTTTACAATATTGTTCTTTTTAACAACTTTCCAATTTTGTTGTTTAGGAACAAACCAACAAACCTTAACATCATGACCATTCCTATTACAATGGGAACAAAATTTAACTTCCCTGTTTTTAGGAGTCTTACCCATTTTACCATTCTCAGAACTCTGTCTACGAGAATGATTCCCCTGTTTAGGAGAGGTAACATTCTTGCCATTTCTCACCTTTCCTTGGTGAGATTGGTCTTTAGCACCTGCCTTATCATTCACAAAAGGCATTAACTTCTTAATCAAAGTTTTCCTCTTCCAACAATATGCAACAGAATGATTAGTACCTTCACAAAATGTGCAAGGGAAAGCATATTTCTGCCTACCAAAGCTATATTGTTCCAACTGAAAGAGTGTATTAGAAGTTTTAGGATTTGATTTTCCCTTAGTGCTATTTTTAGTGTAAGTGGAAGGAGGTGGAATTTGATTACCTCTTTTACCTGTTTTCTTACACCTTTCATTGTTCCTCCTGATGGCGAATCCTACAATTCTAGTGGTGTAGATCCTTTGTTGTTGGAAGCTTGTCTTCCTTCAGCTTCTTTGGAACTTTCTCCAATTTCCAGTGGCCTACTAGAATAACCCAAACCTGCAAACCGAGGCTGATCCTCTACCTGTATTGGGTTAGCATCACCTTGTCCATTTTTACCAAGGCCTTTCCATTAAATCCCATCTTAACCATTAGCTTAGACCCAATTCCCTTAGTATGTTTTTCAAACTGACCCAAAGGAATATCTGAAACTGAATGAGAGGAAGAATTAAAATGTGAACAACTTACAGTGCATTCTGTCATAGTACCTGCATCTACTTTGGAAGGAATTTCCTTCTTGTGTTCACCTTGTTGCAGTTTTTCCAAGAGGGCATCCTTGGTCCGTATTTCTTCCTGCAACTCTTTAACAAAGCCCATCAACTTCTTGCTCTCTTCAAGCATCTTGTTGACATACTCCTCTTTCTTGGTTATAGAGGATTGTGGCTCAGATTTTAACCGCACTATTTCCTCTTCCAAGGAATAAAAATTATCTCTCAAGAAAGATTTTTCTTCTTGGAGTTGGCGGTTTATGGCTTCAAGCTCATCCAGTTGCTCCTGTTTGGATGACTTGCCCATGATTCCCGGTTCCTGCAAACACAACCTGTACTTCCAAAACTACACACTGCAAAAGAAGATTAACAAGCCCCAAAATGTCTGCACACTGAAGAATGAAATCAATATTGAAACTGAAGCCAAATTTCCAAACACAATTAGAAGCTAATCCGGCAATCTAACTGCTCTGATACCAAACTTGATCTGAAAACGTGTGTTGTATTTTTTTCACTTTTAAAAGTTTCCAAAGATCGTGATTTTCTTAACCAATTTTAAGTATTCTAAACTCCACAAATTGATTAAATTCTGATTATTATGCATCCATAGAAGTGCGGAAAACTTGTGTAGCAAATAAATAATCAGAAAACTGAAAAACATTCAGATAACAAACAAGATTGTTTACGGGGTTCGGAAATTCCTACGTCCCCGAGTTCAGATTGAACTGATCCATTAATAATATTGAAATGTAAGTACAATAACTCTTACAAACAACCAATAATGAATCACAACCTACAAATGAGCTGATCAATGTCCCAAGAACTTTGAAAAATAGCAGAAACTGTCCCAAGAACGATCCGTGGCTCCTACAGTGTTTTCACAATGTGATCTCCCTGCAACTGTGTTAGAAAAACACCTACAAATGGAGATTTAAAAACATTCTATGAAAAAAATCATATATCTGAGATCATCTCTGAATTTTGAACACTTTTCATGTTTACACCAAGTCACAATTCGGACCAGAAGTGCATTGAAATTCATGTTTTCCAACTAGCTGTCTTGTAGATCCCTATTAAAAACTACATTCAAAGCTTCCAAAAACAGGTTAAAACTCAACAAAAAATATCAAATCTTACATCGTTGGAATCGTCTCAGAATTTCCTTCATTTCATCTTTTTACTCCGAGTGCCCAATCTGAGTGCAAGGCCTTCAAAAATGGCGTTTTCTGAAAACTGGTCCTTAAGCTGGCTTTACACAGACCTGTCAGAACCCGGTGTATAATTAAGCGACCCATTTTATAATGCAAGTGGGTGAGTTATTCCAGGATTGGTCTTGGAGCGTAGTGAGGTTGGGGGATCAAATACCAAATGGCCATCATTTTTTAGGCAGATTTACCATTTTAAATGGGATAAAATCCCAATGGAGCTGGCTTATTTGAAGGGGGTGGATTTTCGTTTTTAAATGCCCATGATATGGGCCGAGCATGTAGTTTGGTGGTTTATCCAGTGGGTGGCAATATAGTAAGGTTTTACCGCCCTCCATTCTCTACGTGGATTTGGTACCATGCATGGCTTAATGCCCAACAACAGCTTCATTGGTTCCACGTGGTGATAGCCTATGTTGGCGGTTTACACTACTGATGTAGGAACATTAATATGTATATGTGTGAGTAAGGTGGCAATGTGTGTGCCATTCACAAAGTGGACTTACCAAGTATGCCAATATAATTTCAACCCATATAATATGGACCCATAGAAATAATTAACTCGGTGAAATAGGCATATAGATCCACTTGTTGTCTCCTTGATAGGCAAATCGAGCGAATTCGACGAGTGGTGGCAAGCCACATGGTGGCTTGTGGACCCACCACGTTGGTGATAATACCATAGTCCACACGGCGGCCGGGCTCCCTTCCATAATAAAATTTGAGCCTCTTGTTCCTGCGTACCATTTTTACGCTCATTGAAGACCGGTGATCGAAAACCAACAAACAAATCCCTTTTGCCTTTTTGCCATGGGTCGCAGTGCGATTGGTCCAATATTGACCAGAGTTGATTTTCTCATTGTCCGAACTTTGACTGGACATAACTAGAGCTCCTGATGTTCGGTTGCCGCATTCTCATAGTCGTTGGAAAGCTCTCGAGATGATCTTCTGCACTGACGCCATTTAGGGATGCTTAGGGAACTTTCAAAAATGATCCCCAAGTGAATCCTTTGTTATGAAGGATTTGGGGGCAGCCAAACCCTTGGTATGAGGATATCTCGGGATAGGAAGGAACGAAAGCTGACTTTATCTCAGGAAGAGTACATTAAGAAGGTCTTGGAGAGGTTTAACATGTAGGATGCTAAACCGGTTGGGACTCCTTTGGCATGCCATTTCAAGTTATCAAAAGAGCAGTGTCCCAAGACAGAGTAGGAGAGAAACCAAATGTCCAAGGTACCTTACTCATCAGCAGTTGGTAGTTTGATGTATGTCATGGTGTGCACCAGGCCTAATATTTCCCATGCAGTGGTAGCGGTGAGTATATTTATGAGTGATCTAGGTAGAGATCACTGGCAGGCAGTAAAGTGGATCCTTTAGTATTTAAGAGGGACCATGGGGATAGTTTTGTGCTACAGTGGATCAGACACCACTTTGTGTGGTTATGTACATTCAAATATGGCTGGAGATGTAGACAGTAGGAGGAGCACGGCAGGTTATGTTTACATTATAGGTGGGACAACAATGAGATGGATTTCATGACTACAGAAGCTGGTGAATTTGTCAACCACAGAGGTTAAGTATGTTGCTGCCACAGAGCCAAGCAAAGAAATGATTTGGTTACAGTAATTGCTTGAGGAGTTGGGGCATAAGTAGGAGGAAGGAAAGCCACATAGTGATAGTTAGAGTGTTGCACCTAGCTAAGAACTCTGCTTTCTACTCTAGGATGAAGCATATATAGTTAAGGTGTCATTTCATCATGATAGATTTAGAGGAAGAGAAGTTCAAGTTGGACAAGATTCATACCAGTCAGAATCCTATAGACATGATGACCAAGGTGGTCACAAGGGGAAAATTGAAGCTGTGTTCAGCTTTGGTTTGTCTTCACGGAAACTAGTGAAGGGTTGAGAAGCTTGCTCAGAGGAAAACTAGTCTCCAAGTGGGAGGTTGTTAGGTTGTGGAGCCTATTTTCATGTGAGAAAGTGTTGAAGACTATACACTAAGAGTACAGTACACTTTCCACAGTTGTCTCACCAGCGTTTGGGGCCGAGCTGGGCCCTAAGCAAGGGTCCGGGGGCGGCAGCCCCCAGTAGCAGGGGTTTGGGGGCGCAACCCCCAAGAAAAAAAATTGACCTTAAAATGTGCCCGATATACCGGGAAACATGATTTTCTCATATGGGTAGGATTTTGACCCATAGGTTTATGGGACGGTTTTGGCCTATGGTTTTGATACCCACGGTTTTGTAAAACTGCTTAAGTAGTTGTCTATTTATATGGTTTTGTGCATATGGTAGGTAATATAAAAACATTGCAGATATGTTTTGAATTTGAGTGTGAATTCTGTAGAGTTTGTTGAGCATAGTTCCAAATAGATCTAGGTATTGTATTGAGAGAGCAATAGCTTGTAATAAAATCTGAGCAAGTGATTCTTGGTGGAGGTAGCCCAAATTGGGTGAACCACGTTAAATATTATCTCTTTGTGTTGTGTTATTTTATTCTACAATTTTATTTGAGATCTATAATATTTTCTACATATTAGTTTCTAATGTTGTGATTTTGTGAGGGATTATTCCACATATTTTATCCCTTATATCCTAACATGCACCATTTGAAGTCTCACTCTATGTTGGACTTTCCCTTAGTATGAGCTCATCCTTCACGAATCAAATTTTGTATTAATCTTCGATATATTTCATGACTCGGCCAATTCAGTCGCCTCTCTCATGATCACTAAGCCATCAGAGCTCAAAATTCTGTGGACTTAGTCACTTAACGGATCAACGAAACAAGTCAACTCATGTTTCTAATGCCTAATTGGCTGACTTCTCCAAACTCAACTCTAAATCCGACCGAGCATCTTACCTATTTGTCATGTATGTCCTATAACGTCTTTCTCCTGGCCCGACACAATCAACCTGATCCTGAAAATCCTGTACGAATCTTACCTTCTTTATTTGACTGCCAAGCTGTGAACTCATTCTAGAATGACGACTCGCTCCATTCTCCTCTTGTAGTAACGAGCTCAACATAGAGCTACTCCTTCTGTAAGTCATCATGCTCAGGACTATTTCCTATGACTCGCCTTTCACAAAAATATTATCACACCAATGCACTAATTTCTCCGACCATATTCATAGCTATATGTCCCCTGCATTCATTAGATGACCAGGTCTTATGCAGAGTTCCAGGTTTCTACCAACCTCCCACTTAACTCAGCTATGATGGCATCTTAGTGGAGGACTCAACACACCTCGGCCACACTCGCATGAATATCTGTGTACAAGGAACGCACCTTGGCCCGCCATCATTGGAACCCCACCTAGTGAGCTATCCATGGATCTCCACCTAGTGGAAGCTTTATGATGGTTTTTCGAATGAAAAATATCTCGTACAGAATTTTTGGCTTGGAACGCCATCTCTTTATCTCCACTTGGCAATGAACCTTCAAAAATTCCCCCATCGAACTCAATTTTTTTTCTGAGTCAAGATCCGAGCTAGCTCCAACATGCATGCCTTACAAAAGTGAGATATTACGTAACTCACCTCTAAGCTCAATTCTTGTTGGGATCCAAACTCACCGACATCATTTGTATCTACTCGATCTGGGCTATCTCATGCTTCCACCATCGTTGGTCATCAACTCGGAGTTATGAGCTATGGAACCACTTGATATTGAGCTCGCAATTGAGCTCAACCATAACCACTGAATCTTCTTTGAAGCTTGGCCTAATGCTAAAACATTTATCCCAAACTCGTTGGAATGACAATAGCTCAAACATCACCTAACGAGCTTATCTTGGTGAGCGAGTTAACGACCTACCAATGAGAAACTTGCTTAATCTACTCACCGGCTCTAGCGAGTTAGCCCATGAATTTACTCATACATTGACTACACATAGATCCACTAGCTAAGCCCTTAATTTGGTCTCGAACCATTATTTATTTGCTTGGTCCCGAGCTCTGAATCAATCCCTACCCTTACTCACTTTGAAACAATCCTTATTTCATTTGAGTTCACCCATGGCTCGCTCGACTTGTCGCAACCGAGTACCTCTTTGAGGTAGCACCAAGTTGGCACTAGGCTACACATCGAGCTAGCACTGAGTTGAGCCTGAGTTGGGCTAGTTGAGCTCACTTATCAATTTACTAATTATTTTAATCATGTTATCTTCGTAATGACCGAAAGTGGGTCCCTGGGACCAATGTCATAATTTGATCGTAATAGGACCTCGTTGTCCAATTTTATCATGTGTGCAAAATTGGATAACATTAGGTTGGTGATGCATTCATATGATTGAAATAAATTTGGTGCAGAGTTTTGAAGCGAGAGAAAGAACCAAGAAGCATACAAGGAGTGTAATAACAAAAATATGCTCTTTGAACAATAAGCTAGTGGACCAAGAAGAAGAGCAATAAAGGGGTTGGTAAGTGTAAGTGAAATTGTATGAAATGAAATATTTTCAAGGATCCCTTAACATTAAGAGCAATGATTAGAGACATAATATATACTAAGAAGATCCTTTTTGTGATATTGTGTCAATTTGAGCAAGTTAAGGAAAGATTGTAAGTGTTGAACCTCTACATGTTTACTTAGGGAACCAATAGCAAAATAAGAGTAAATTGTTTGTTGCGACTTCTTGAATATTGATGAATTTATATGAATGCATATATTTGGCTACATCACAAAACTCCTTTTATAAACTTCCTTTGTCGCCAAAGCTTAAAAAGATAAGGTCAACCCCAAAGATCTGTTCTATTCATTCACTAAGCTTCTTTTATTTGTCTTTAACCCATCCGACCTACATTAAGAGGGAAAACACAAAAAAGAAAACATAAAAATTAGAAAAACAAAATCAAATAAACGCTCAAGGTTCTTCTCCAAACCCTCTACTTATTTTTCATGGATAAGGAATGACAAAAAGTCCAAATTCTAAGTCTTAAGTGGGAAAAAGGGACATTAAACGTGCCCATTAGTCGAGCTTCATGTTGTGCTAGAATATTTGTCTTTTCCAATTTTATTGTTGAATGCCCTCTTTTTAGTAACCATGTGAGCCTTTACATCACCTCAGTATGATTGCATAGGGTTGCTCAAAATAGAGCATCTCATTGTGTAAGCGAATCAACATAACTATAATCACATTATCCGTTAGAGAAAAGTATGGAATTTTAATCCTTAAATCCAACTTTATGTCAGGAATCACCTTAGCATTCTCCATCTGTAATTCTTTTCATGAGGCTTCCTTAATGTGCAGTAATTTTTCTCGGTCCACCTCCAGTCGTGTATGATCGTACTCTACCAGATTTGATTGAATATATTTCTACATATCCCAAGCATTTGCTACCTTGAATGGAATATGGGAAAATGATCATGGTAGTATTGATTTGAGCATTCTTTTTCTGAATTTGGGTTGGGATAGGTACGTTTGTGAGATAATTGTGGGAGTGCCATTTAGTTTCCTTTCTACAATCCTAGTTTTCCGTCTTACACGATTTCTTTCTTCTAATCTCTTCGGTTTTGCTCTTGGATTCCTAAAACTACTAAGTTATCATTTGGGTATGCCCTCTTAATTTTTAATTATTTCCTACCGCAGATTTCATTTGTCTTGTTTTTATTCGTGTATTTTGTTAGTATGCTACAGAATTTTTCTTCCCCTCAGTAGTTTTAGATTTTCTTTTACCTCCTCTTACGCAAATTTTTCCTTTTTCTTCCTTGTTCCAAAGATTTTCCTTCCTTTTGTTCATTCTGCAGGTTTCCTTTCTCCTTTTTTGTTACGCAGTTTGTTTCCTCGCTTTCCTTTCCTTCACAGCTTTTGCATTTCTTCTTTATTATACGTGTTTTTTGTTTTCTTCTTTATTCTGTGGCTTTTATTTCCTTTAGTTTGGCAATAAGTTTAGATCTTGGAAGGGATAAGGTAATATAATTGGCAATTTCTTTTAAATTAGGGGAAAAAAATTGTAGAAACATTTCTTGGAGAACAGGTTTAACCAAGATTCTAAGAGTATGATGAGGCCACACCTAGAAGAAAAGAAACATGTAAGAGTTACATAGAAAAGTAGAACAAATTACTAATGTTATTGCACGTGTAAGGGAAATACATATAAAAGATGAGATTAATGAAGAAAGAGATATTGGAGAAATGTAAATTGTAATTGGAGAAAGAGAGATAGAAGATAAAATCCAGCAAGATGAAGAAGAACAAGAAGAATTAATGATGATTAAGCTAGTTAAATGCTTAGTGGAAAGGAATGATGGATTTAAGATTTACACTTTAGAAAATGAGGGAAGCTTAAAACTAAAGGATTTGATAGATTGGTTAAACAACATGGAGAAGATTATTGAGTGGAAGATTATGACAGGGGGGAAATGGTAATAGTCAATTTCATTAAATAAATTTAAATAACTAACGGTATTTCTTTTTATTAGTAATAAATTAATAATAAGGGTTCTATTGGGGCCCTCTCTATTGCAAATCAACAACATGTGAATTACACACACACACACACATAATACAAATTAAAAAGGGCCTCATGACTCTTGAATCCTTACAAGGTTGTTAGTCAAAGCCCTTTAAAAACTATAACTAACAGTAATACAATAAAGAAGTATTCAAGCTTATAAGTTACAAAACATGAGTACGAGTTACAATAAAAGTTCAAATTTAATTTTACATGAACCAGAAACAAAAGTACAATGACTTAAGAATGAAGAACTAGGAAGGAGGTTGGGAGACAAAGAGTAATTATAATGTATGTGTCATAACATACATCTTCATCATCCTTCCCGAGCCCCTACATTTAGGCAAGGATAGCAACATTCCTACTCTCAACCTACGTTCAATATTTCCCAAAAGAGATTCAAAAATATTATCTATGTCACTCCCTGGTAGTGGTATGGGTTTTGCACTTGCACTTCAAATGGGATGTGTACTTGCAATTGCAGTATTTATCACAAGGAAAGTACAAAAGGATACGAACAATTCAAATTCCACCTCGGAGGGGGCAAAGTAGGGGACGGATTCGAAGGAAAAAATAAAAACGGATAGTTATTTGGCCATATAGACCTAAACATTTTTAAAGAAATATGAGTCTCTCCATGAATGATATTCTGGAGAAGATCTTGTTACACATAAAACACTAGGGATAAACGCATCAATTTAATTCTAAAAAAAATTCTTATCGTCATCAATGATGGCTCGGTCCACTCAAAGTTGTCTTGACCTAGAAGCTCCAACACTTTATGAATAAAATCTTCATTTCCTTCTACCAAATTGAATTTCCCTTGGAGGAACTCAAAGGAGAGGTCAACAAAATTGTATCATGTAATGGTAGAAGCATATTCCATTGCAACTTTGGAAGAAGCAGTCGATCAAGTGTAACAGGAAACAATGACAAGTTACAATGACTAGACTAACACATTTTTAAAAAAAAATGGTAGTGGAAAACTAAAGCATAAATGTGAGAGATAACTACAAATGGCATGAATCAATGGTGATGCAAAATTCCAAAGAACGATGTATCAAGTCACTTAATTTTTAAAGTTTAAACACTTTTTTTAGATTTTTGCATGAGATTAAAATATTTTTCATTTAATATGGCATTACTCACTCATCATTGCATCAACCTTCACAACTTACAAGTCAACAGGACAATTTGATTTTTGGGGAATAAAAAGAAAAACATAATATTAATGGGTGACATAACATTAATATTTTGGAATGTAAACTTTCTTGGGATAATAAAGTTGGAAAGTTTGCATTATTTAATTCCATAAATAATTTATTTAAAAAGGTTTCTTATGTAAAATTATGTGAAAGAGTTAACATGTAAGTGTACTTGTGTAATATATAATTATTTAAGTTTATTTGTGAAAATATTATTAAGTGGTTCTTATTGTCGAGTCAACGATATATGAAGCTACCTGGAATCTAGATTAATAAGAGGTTGAGTGAGGGACAAAAGGGGCGAATGATTATGTAAGAAACTAAATGTAAATTTGTTGATTGATTTAAACAAAATTGGAGAGTATGTGATGTATAAAGGAAATTTATTTTGAATGTAATAAAGTTGTTTGGGGGATGGATCTTTCCATGTAGAAAGATCACGTTTATTGAATTTGTGTGTTTGTTTTCTATTTACATGGAGTTTCATGTTGCTTTGGGAGTTAACCATTTTCTAAATTAGGGGTTGATTATTTTAGAATTGGGATTTTCAAGTTTAGTTAAGGTGTTATGTAGTTTATAATTTTGTTGTTTACATTTTAGAATTTGAATTTTCAAATTTGAGGATTTAGTTGTGAGCCTTGACTTAGATTTGATTAGGGAGATTTTGGGGGGAAATATTGTTGGCATTCTTGGAGTTTTGTTTGGATTTTTTTAAAAGTTGACAAGTGGAAGGAAATATTTTTTAATTTATTAACCTAGTTTATTTAAATATTATATTATCCTAAAAATGAATTGTTTTTTATTGTTTTAAACTTTTCATAAAATAGAAATCTCAAAGTTATCCTTTAGATCCTTATTTTTAGGTGGGGTTTTGGACACATAAACCTCTTTCTACATTCCCAAATGGTGCCTATGTCCATACCCCTTATGTAGGTGGATACTTTTAAATTCCCTTTGACCTCTTTTAGAGTTTCGGAAACCTTTTATGTCTCAAAGCCATTTATTACAAAGGTACCCAGAAATATACCATATGGAACTTTATTAATCATACATCTTTAATATGTTTTGATGTATTTAAAATAAATTTATGTCTACGTGCAGTAATGTGGAGCCCGTAATTGGTTGTTTTAAAAGTAGTCACTTATTCAAATTCCATTAAGTGAATGGCACATGTCACCTCTCTAGGCATACTCCAAGAACTTCCATTCGAAATGTGGGTGTGTCAGACCTTCATCTAGGAATAGAACCTACACCATTGATCCTCATATATCAAACGATATAGAATATTTATAAATAAAACATACTTTTCCATTAATATTTATTAACATAAATGAACCAAAACTAACATGTATTAACATCACGATTCATAAGTTGAAAAATATAAATTCTATTCTCCAAATAAATTCTAAATTTAGTAAAAATTATCTTACATTCACTATTACATCTACAAATTAATTAAAAATAATATTATTTTTTGCCAATGTCATGACTGTTGATTTCAGACAATTTTCCAACCATGTGATTATGGTTCTGGCTAAATTTACCGTCATTTCTATAAGTTTTTTCCTTGAAATTTTCCCTGATAGACACATGCGCCAAAAAGGTGTTGAATTAGATTTGCATACACTATTACATATACATTAGAAGAAATACATGGATTTTTCTCCCACTTTTGAGGGGATGTATTGTAGTGCTTTGGTTGATTTAGCAAGGGTCGATTGCCAAGATCAATCCAACTCCACTCATTCTCGGATTTATCATTTTGTTTTCTAATCATGTTCATGAAGTGCTAGTATGAGTATTCTAGGGTTTTATCTATTGCAGGTCACTACATGAAGATGTTGCATAGTTTTGATCCCTAGCGATAGACATGGAACCATATTTCTAGGTAACCATTGAGGACTAGAAGTTATAGAACCCTAACTTATGTTTGTACATGATTGTAAAGAACAAGACTGAACTGCACTACACCCCAAAAGAATTTTAACAGTCTTATACATGATCATTTTATAGTTACAATTCCAAAGATGAACTATTTCCAAATTCTCATCAACCTATACATCTAGTCTACATACCCAAATCGCTCATATACCTCTCAGTTTAGCTACATATTTATCCCTCTTTATGTTTTAAAAAATCAATTGATCATTCTATCAACATATGTTGTATTAATAGCTATATTCTGAGTTGTAAGGTTGATGTGGATTAATTAATTCAAAAAATTATACCTTTAACATTCTTGCACTTGTTATAGATAAGGAAAGAACTCATATAAAACCATTCTTATTTTAATTAGGATGTAAACATTTGGTGAATTTGACCCTTGATCAAATCTCTTACCTTTTTCCAACCCTTAGGTGTCGTAGGGTTTCATTTTCATCTTTTCATACACTTTCCTTTTATATCCTTCAAGAATAGTAATCTGCTTAATCATAAACTTATATAGTATACTAAGATTTCTCCTCTTAACAAGCATTGTGTCCCTATGGCTTCCTCCATGCTTCATGTGTAGGAAATCCCTTTTATGTTTGATCATGATGATCATGATGCTCCTTTAAAAAAACTTAAAACACACACTAAGCACCATACTGATTTTTTTATGATGAAGATAATTATGTAGACTCTAATCAAGTAAAAAATTTGTCCAATGTTTTCTCACAACTCCATGAAAACCCTCAACATATTCAGCATATTATCAATATCCTCCTTCCCTGTCAAGTTCTATTATGATCATCCATTTAATGAGAGTTATCTTGTTAGGATGTGTACCCCACATCTTTGATTACTACTACATCTATTATTGTTACTTCCATTGTGCCTATATCCTCAATGGAACCGATTACCCCCTCACATTTCTACCATTTCCATTATTGTGTCTATTATTATTCCCAAATTGATTATATACACTCATATTGGTTCACATCCTTCTTCTTCTAATACTCTATCTCTTGAAATTCATGTTCACAGTTTGCAAGCTCAAATATTACAATTGCAATAAGGGTCCTTTGTTACTTATAATGTCATGGATTCTACTCAGGTACTTCATAACCCACTTGCACCGGAAGTGGCTTCTTATCCTTTTCTCATGTGTTTTATTTCTCCTAAGATTCCTATTTATGATGGCAAAGGAGATCTTGAAGAGCACCTTCATGCTTTCCATGTTGTTTTCTTGTATTACACTTGCAATGATATATTACTCACTAAGTTGTTTTCCATAACCCTCAAGTAGTTTACTTTACAATGGTATTATGATATTCTCATTCATTTAGTTCAAGCATTTTCCCCTTTGGCTAATTAATTCCTTGCACAATTCTCCATCAATATTGGTAACAAGGTGTCTTATTGATGTAGGGGCATCACAAAAGAACATCACAAATGTTAAATTCTTAGTATTATCGTGTTATGGGGTCATAGAGAAGCCATTAATTCATTTCACAATGTTAGGTGGAGTCAAGAATTTTAAATATTCAAATATGTAATTTTCCCTCCTTTTTGTAAATCAAATGCCTTAGCATGTAGAAGGGATAAATGTGGTTTTTCAAGGAGAGAGAAAGAGTTTTGAACGTATTTTAGTTTGTGTGAGTGAGTATAAACATGTGAAAAGGATTCTTAGATTGAAGTGATTTGATAAAATGTTTACAAAATAATGTAATATGCCTCTTTTGTGTGTAATGGGCATGTGAAGAGACATGAGAGCTAGTTAGGGTTTAATTAATAAATAGAATGAGATAGAATTGGAGCAAGAGTCAATTATGAAATTATTCCTTAAGAATGGGAGGATGAGAGGAAGGAAAGAAGAAGGATTTTATATGAAACTATAGTTTTGAAGAAATAATATTTTGTTTTTGTGAATTTGTATTGTCTTCTTCATTAAAGTTATTGAGTTTTGATTTCTGTGATTTGAAGAACTCAATATTATCTCTTGATGACCGTGTGAAAAAAATAAAAATAAAGCACTTTCTAGGGATTGAGGAAGGATTTACATTAATAATCTTGTTTTGAGAAGATTTTAGATACTTTGTTTTTTTGATGTGTTGCTCTAAATGACTTGATTGTGACTGTATGTCCGTATATTTGTAAGGATCATGAGTGCATGATCATGAGATTTTGAGTTGAGGCATGTTCTTTTTAATATCTTCACATTGTAGAGATGAAGTTTGTATTAATTCAAGGGTTGAGAGGTGATTACTATGATCCTTGTTAATTGCATGTTTATAATATTAAAGGAATGAACTGTGACAGTTGATAGTGTTAGGGTTTCTTTGGAAAATTTAGTGTGAATTATTGAATTCAATAAGAAGGGAAGCAGAACATTGTTTTCAAGAGTTCTTAAAATACCATTTGAGGTTAAATAATGAAGAGATGAATGTGATTTTATCCATCCTGGATATTATTGTGTGTTGGCTAGAAAAAACCTACTATTACAAACCTGTAGCAATTAGTTATGCATTATTTTGAAGGTTTATCTGATTCATAAAGCTTCACTACTAGAGTAGGAGAAAGGGACAAGTTAATACCATCATTAAGGCCAATATCAATCTTTTAAAAGAAGTATATAAAAATTGGTAAGTTATTTAAACCCTCACAGGAAAAACAAGGTTGTTACCTAGGGTTTGGAAGAGAAACATAATTTCAAGCCCTTATACTGGGAGTTGTGACTCAAAATTTGGTAAAAATCATCTTGATAGCATAGTCATTCATATTTAAAAATTTTAAGGTTTGATGTGGGTTCAAACTCCCTAAATTTTTGACAGTAGATAGAAATGGCAGTGTGTTATAGTCACAGGCCTATTTTAAAGGCCAAAAATTACATGAAAAGAGGCTTAGGGTTATCCTTTGGATTTACAACTTTGGGGACAATTCACCCAATAAAATGGGTATCTAAATATTTTTAGAAAGAGTTTTTATCCCTCCAAAAACAAAAATTGTTCAAGAAAAATCAAAGTTGCAGGGCTAGTAGGAGCAAGACTTGACGAAAAGGAAGCTATAGTGGAAAAGTAACTTTGGAAGAGAGTTAGAGTAAAAAAATTTACCACACACCTTTTAGGACATAAAGGTTGTTTGAAACCATTCTTGATTTGTTGGGAGACCTACTAGTTTGTTCCAACCATGAATGTGCCCTGGGCCTTGTTCTTGAGAGCTATATGAAGTAGTTTTGACAAAGGAGAAGTTATTTGAGCTTTGCTATTGAATTGATCATCTTATGAGTTAATTGGTACCCTGAGTAGGCTAGTGGAGCTTTGGAGAGTGATAGATTGGGTTAAGAAGACTAAAATTCCTACAAGTTGCTTGTTTTGAGCTAGAGTAGTTTGAAGGCCAAAGAAGGACATATTGATTAAAAGAAGGTTTTTAATCAAATTTCTTAATTTCAACCAAGATGATGATTGTCATTGCTTTGGATGGTGTGAATACACAAGTTCTATTGGTTGTAAGGTACATAATCAGGTAAAGAAGACATATTTTTCTTATCGAAGGCTATTAAAAATTAGCCCTTTGAGTGGATTATAGTGTTTGAGGAGTTGTTGATTACATGTTATTGAAACTTGTTTAGTACATTGAATGTGATATAGCTTTGCATCACTTATGCTCAAATTTCCAAGATGTGACAAGGCTCCAATGGGGCCCAATAATGACTACAAGTTACATTCAAAGACTATGATTACTAAGATGAACAATATCATATCTGACAGTGAGCTCTAAGATCTAGACACTCCATGTCTTCTTGGACCCTTGTAAGAATGTAAGAATTGGTTATCTTCAACAAGTTCCACTCATTTGATCACTCGTGTACACAATGATAGATCACAAAGATATACACCTTAATATGACCAAACTCAAATATGTTTTCAATGATTCCAACACATATAATCCTAAGTTCCAAGGAAAACCTCATTTTAAAGGAAAATCTAATGACAATAAAATTGACTCCAAAGCTAGTACTAATGTTATATCTCAATCTACAAAGATTTAGTTACAAGATCCTCATCAATAATTCACATGATTTTCTTGCTCACCCAATTAGTGCTTAAATAATTACTAGAGTGTAACCTTTTATCTCTACATATAGTTATATATGTCGATACAAGTAAACCTTGTGGTAATAAAATTGACATTAATAGCTTTTATGGTTATCATATATGTGTTGGTCATTCTAGTATTCGATGTGTCAATCTTGGTAATGGTATACAAGAACTTACTAATGGAAATGCTATTGAATGGGACACTCCCATTGAACAATCTAAGCATACCAATGAAAATTCTAAGCTTAATATTTTCAATGACCCACTTCATGATCACAACAATGCTAAATGCAATTCGTAAGTACATCATACTTAAATTATTGAAGGCTTCAGTATTGAGAATAGTTTGAAAGAGGAGATTCTAGATACACTGCATTTGAAACATTAAATCTCGACGTTTTGAGTTCAACTACGAGACCCATCGCCATGAGAGAATATTTGTATTCCCAAAGATAAATTATTACAGTATATAGTGTAATATTTGAAGCTTGACCTTTCCTATTCTTTAGAAAGTTTTGTCTTATTGATGCTTGACCTTTTCTCTTCTCTAGCTCTTATTTTTTATTAAGTATAATAAGGTTTTCCATGTACTTCTTAGGATAAATCCCTCATCCTTATTTAAATTATTGGGAAATTTCTCTATTTCAATGGCTTTACAGATCTGAAGTTCCCTCCAGTGGTCAATTCTTGCGATCAATTTTGTATCTTCAATGCAAATGTGATGTTTGAATTTGGAGGAGTGTTCTACAAGAGTGGATTTTATAATTCGATCATGGTAAATAATTGTAATGTGTTATTTTATACAAGTTTTTAATGTTCTTCCTATTTCTCCAATGTATTGTTTTCTGCATGAGCATGGGATCAAGTATACTGCACCGTATAATTTGGGGTCTTGAGGATATTTTTCTTCGTTAAGTATGCTTCTTAGTGTTTTCAACGATGTAAAAATTACTTTAAGACCTTTTCTTGTTATAATTGTTGCAATATTATCTATGAGGCCTTGTATATATGGGAGTTTGATTATAGGGCATGGATCTTCCCTTCTTGGTTCTTTCATTTTGTCTTTTAGTGTTAAAGCTCAATATTCTCCTTCCTCCTTTGAGCATCCATTGGATTCTTTGGTTGGTACTATTACTACTATGTTTCCTCTTAAGCCCATTATTAATTTAATGATATTAATATGGCTTGTGATCATGTTTTAGATATATATTATATCGGTGCTTTTTTTGGCCAACACCCTATCCCTAATGTATTGATTGGCAGTAGTGATAGACACATCAAATGTAGTTTTGATCTACTTGTTTCCCTTTTATATAATAAAAGAAATTTGACATTTAATACTAATATCTCTCTTAAGAATGTTATTATACCTCTTCTATTTGGCTCTGCTACTATGGCCATACCATTTTCCATCACTACTTCCCTTGGCTTATGTGATACGTTTCTAGGTAATTCTTGGTTGCATTCTCTTAAGGCTATAGAATTTATCTACATTCAAAAAGTTGTTGTGGTCAAGCATATTATATATGAGACCCCAATACCAAAACTCCTTAGTCAGAAATCAAGATTTTTTACACTTGATCCTATTATAGGTACACATGTTATTCCTTGTACCAAAATTCCTCCCATGTTTCCTCCTATTTATCCTCTTACACGTGTTTCTTATATCAGTTATATCCCTTTGATTCTTTTTTCTTGGTCTCCATTGCACATGTTACCTCTAGTGGGTTTATCCCTCACAGGATTCTACCTAGGTCTCCTATTTCACATACTATGGATCATACACTAGTTACACAACCCTGACTTCCTAAGTTTGATCCTTATCCTACTACACATGCGACACATCCAAGGCCTGAGACTCCTTTTTTTTATGGTCCTATTCATTCCTTTGCGGTCCCCACTACTACTTCTATTACACGTATGATTCATTTAAGGCATGAGCCTGCTTTTCCTAATGGGTCTTCCCCACCTCCTAATGAGTTCCTCATATGGTAGCTCTTACATTTCCCTTCCCCCTTCTATAAATATAATCCATAAACTACAAAAAAAAACATTCACATAATCCCATAAACATTCAAATATTTGCAATATTAAAAAATTCAGACCTACAAATGACTTGATTTGATAGATGTGTATTTTACATATTCTTTTGTCATATCGGTTGGATAAATAATATATTTTCTATGTACTATTTCCACACACTCATTCATGAGGTATGTTCGGCTTTATGAAATATATACACAAATTGACACATAATGACCGGTGTTGGCCTAGACCCTTCCCAATTGACTCTGATCTTCACATGGAATCTCTCGCAATATTTAGGTGTTTTTGTTTCAGTATGGTTACTTTTACTTCTACATTATGGTCAATTACTTATATTGTGTATATGCTATATTTTGGACTAACAAGACTAACACATGTCTTATGAAGTGTTAATTTATCTCACTCTTTGTGCCTCATGGCTTTTGTTCGCTATTGCATTCACTTGTTGATTAGTTGCTTCCATGTATGCGGCCTATGGCATTTGCTATTTTTTTACAACACATTTTTGGCCCTTGTTTGTAGCATTTATAGCCTATTTCTTATGTTTATGTGTGTGACACTCTTGTGTCCCATGTTTGTGGCCTCTTAGGCCATCTACGTGACTAACATCAGTGGCATTACTTGTGTACTTGTTTTCTAGAATATTTTTATTTTTGTTTTCCTTTATGTTTGTTACTACTATAGACAATTACTTTTTTCATTATTGTTTGTTATTTGTTTCTTTATTTTTATTTTTGTATGTCATGGTTTCCACCATATGCACCTATTGAAGGAACATGATCCAAAAAATGGCCACCTAAGATAGCCTTCCATGTAATCCAACATAAACTATCAACCTTATCTGACATGGGCACACGTCATTTATTTTAAGTCACATTGTCTATTGACATGTATTATGCACCCCAAAAGAGAGGTGATTTAGTCGAGTACGTTACACACATTTTGATGACGCAAACAAAATTAAAAACTTAGATATGGAATTTTAAAACACATAGATCATCATAAACAATTACAAATACAAAACAAGAACATAATTCACACTGGTACAAGATTGTTAACCAGGGATGAAACCATATTTTGTTATGGTCCAAGATGAATGGTTCCATCTTGGGGGAAGATTTATATAAATTTTCAAAATTTGCATACTCTTACAAATAATTAGAGATTTCTAATACAAATTTATGAACATGTGACACAATTCATGGCATATTATTACAAACAATTAAAGATTTCTAGTACAAATTCAAGGGAATATGACACAACTTATGTCATATTTCACTACAAAATATAGGAGATGTGAGTGTGTCATTCCTTTTTCACTACAACATTTAAATAAAATGTACGGGATCATGGGCCTTCTTCTCTTTTTGCATTATTCATTATTTTCATATATCAAATATAGTATTTATAACACATAATAGGAGGATGAGAAACACTTCATTTCCTTTCAAATTTGTTCGATTACACACATGGGCCTAGATCTATCTGCAATGTAGTGGTTCATGGGGTGGAATATATTAGAGTGGCTAGAAACTTTGTAGATTGTTAATACTTTCTCACTCTTTTTGTGGGAAGATATCAGATTGGATTTTATTTGAAGCCTATTTTTCCCTCTTTTTGGGGTTCTTTAGGAAAAACATCCAATGGTACTTCTCCTCTTAGTGGTGGATCAAATGTACTCAAATCCTCTCTTGCTTTGGCTTCTCATTTAAAAAAATTGAAGATCGGTCACCCTCAATCCTTCAGCAACTCAATGTAAATCATAATCTTCAAGCACAATAAGATTGGGATCTCCTCCCTCAATAAAGATAATAAGATTATTGCTTCCAAGCTTTGTCTCCTTATTTTACTATGTGAAATTCAATTTTCAAATTTACATACATGGTTCACATTTTTGAATTAAAGTTCAAAATTTTTTATAGACATTGTTTACACCCTGTGTTGTAGGTTTCATCATGGAGCATGCCAACACCAACACAAGAACAATAATAATTGAGACACAATAAAGTGTGTGTGTACACTGAAGTATGTAATGTTTTACTTCACACTTAAAGGGGGAAATGTAGACACATAAATTTGGAAAGGATAAGTTTGGCTTTGTTTCTGTACTATGACTTACGCTTGAAATCTAAGCATATTTGGCATATCATTCTCTCTCCCATATGACTTTGTTTACTCTACACAAATCTATCATTCACTCACTCAGTTTCATCTATATTTAAAGTAGCATTTTACTCCTAAGCATCTTTTTTGGAATTTTTCTCTATCGTCATGCATTACCCATCTGAAACTATATCGTGTGGGACCAGGTCCTACTATGGTCTTGGCTGACCTTTATGATCTCGTCTCCCACTCTCCAATGTCTCTTTTATCAATTTATATATTTCTTTGGGTCATTTCTTATCCCCCTAAGTCAGCCTTAACATGGTACATAATAGGTATGAAAGATTATTTAAGCAAGTTTAATTTTCTTAAAATGTTACCTAGCACTTACAAGAACTACTCAAGTGTAATACTTTAAAAAAGAACTTAAGGATCTCTTGTATCTTCCTAAGTTAGCACATCTTTTAGTGTAGTCACCACACATGTTTGAAGCACTCAAATCAGGTTCAAGAGTCTAGTTTCCTTCATTAACAATCCTTTAAAGGTCTTAAATTCATGTTGTAATAAAAGAAAGTCACACTAAGCATTGTCAAAGGTCTTAAGGGATAAAAGGAAACCAATTTAGCATTTTAAGTGTTAGGAAATAATTAGTGCTCCATGGTAATTGGTAAATTATCATATAATAAAATTGTAGTTTCAATTATATTTTTATTTGTGTTACTTGTTATATTGTTATGGTTATAATAATATGTAGAATAGTGTAAATTTGTTTATTGAGATTCACTCTCTTGGAATATAGGAGTAGGTTCTCCTATATAACTGTATATTTGTTTGGTTAATAATAATAACAAAGTATGATTATTTGTACAAAATCTCTTCCAAATTCTCCATTTGGTATCAGAGTTGCAAGAATCTATTTTCCTGTAATGAATCCTTGACAGTTTAGGGGAAACTCTATCCTCATTGATTTTCTTTGTTGAGTGAAAGAAAATAGAAGAAAGAACCTTTGGATGTTCAAAAGCAATGTAAGGAGTGTGCATCAGTTGTAGTGTTTAATTTCTCACTATGGATGGTGGATCACCATGTATCTAATAATATTTGTATTCTCTTAGACGTGTCATGTTTTGGTTTTGAAATTGCATTAACACTCAATCCATATGTGGTATTCTATCCATGGTTTTACATTACATACAATTTGATAAAGCCAATGCCATCTCTGCACAACTCTCCTTTAAATTTACCTCCTCGTATCTAGCATCTAAAATCTGACATGTTTTCTCTACATTTCATGTCTCTTTGCAGCAAATTTTTAGTGTGGATGTGTAGGGAAAAGTGGAAAAAACTATTAAAATAACCAACAATATTCTATTCATTAATATATATATATATATATATATATATATATATATATATATATATATATATATATATATATATATATATATATATATATATATATATATATATATAAGGCACTTGAACGATCACACTCTCTATGTGCATTTTGTTAGAAAAATTTGGTGCCAACAACAACCAACATAGGGAAAGACACAACTAAAACATAAAAACACACAAAATATATTATATAAAACCTCGAGCTTCTATTATAGAAAACCTTGAGCTTCTGTTATAGCACATGTCTTTCTTCTTTTATATAAAACCTCGAGCTTTTGCTCTTTCTCTGTTTTATTATCCTTCTATGTATGTTGTTGCATATATTTCTTCCATCGTCCTTCTTTGCTATATTTTGTGAAGCCATATATATATATATATATATATATATATATATATATATAAAACTCCACGTGTCTTTCAAAAAACATTGACCTTCGACACGTACCCAAACACATATTAACTTTAGCTCTTCATTGCTTTAAATCTGCTCAAATCCATTGCTATCAAATTTTACTTAAATTCCTCCACGTGTTTGCCTTTCATTGGTTGTGGTGTTGGGATTTATATATCCTCAATTATGCACCGCGAAGCTAATCCCAATAATTAAGCTCCACATACCCTTCACATTTTACCTTTTTTTATCGATCCTATTATATAGTACAAACCAATAGATATGTTCCACACCCTTCGGTGTTGCCATACCCTTTAGATCCCTGACTGACACACGTGAAACACTAGCCAATAAGATAACTCCATGGTTCTTGCAATTGTCAATATTCATCCATATACTTGTCAGTATTGTGAAGCCCAAACCAATAGAAGAGCTTCACGCTCTTCGTAGCTATCAGTCTTTTCTTATAGACCCTGTCAGTACACGAAGCCCGAACCAATGAGGAGGCTCCATGTACTTCACAGTTGTCATAATCCTTAGCATCATTTTTTCTATGATTGGTTGTGGCTTCGCATCGTAACTCTGAGATTTTCTTAAATTAAATTGATGGCTCCAAAAAGATGAAGACACATATACTACCTTGGTCGATTTCTGATTGTTGGCCTATTTAACTTAAATGGACACGACAATATATAAGTTGTGGCTTATTCCGGAGGTTTGAGATCTGTCAGGGGGAAAGCAAATCCTTGTTTGTGAAATCGTGTCGTGTGGCATAGACCCTCACTTTGAACCCGAAGACTATATCAAAATAGAATAGATTCTGCAAACTTATGTCCGCCCAAAGATTTAGGATAAAATGGAGCTGGAAAGTAGCCATGTGGCATGTCATATTTTGTAGGCAATTCAAAATACAATGGCCAAAAATAGACAAATAAATGCATGTCAGGGAAACAGTTGGGGGCGAGGGAAAACATGTTTGAAAACCTAAGAGGGTGACTCAAGATTACTAAAATCCATTAATTTTGACACTTCCCCTTAATCTTGAGCCGAAAAAATCTAATCAAGAACTGATTTTAAAGTTATGGACATCTATAATGCCCAGACTTATTCTTAAATGCTCAAACCTTTCTTTTGACAGAGGTTTGGTGAAAACCTCAACTAGATGCAACTCAGACTTACAAAATATAAGTTCAATTTCATATTTTTCAACCAGTTCACGAATGAAGTGATATCCGATTGCTATATGCTTGCTTCTACCATGGAAGACTGGATTATTTGACAATGTAATCGAAGGCATGTTATCATATAAAATAACAGAACCTCCTTGTTGCTCTTCGTGCAAATCTGAGGATTATTTTTAACCATATCATCTGAAAAACGGCTGAGTTTGTTGCAATATACTCTTCTTCAGAAGTAGATAATGAAACAACCAACTATTTCGTCGAAGCCCGTGAAATGGTTCCTAATCCAACATTGAACACATATCCAGATGTGCTCTTTCTATCATCAAGGCTACCTTCCCAATCACCGTATGTATATCCAACTAATTTGAAATCATTATTAACAGCATATAGAATTCCAAAATTTCTTGTTCCATTCACATACCTTAAAATATGCTTGCCTACTTGCCAATGTGTCTTCTTTGGAGTCTCCATGAATCTAGAAATCAAACTAACTGCATACATCATATTTGGTCTTGTTGTAGTTAAATACATCAAGCTTCCTACCATAATTTTATGCCTTGTAGGATCCACATTGCTGCTGCAATCATCTTTGGTCAATTTCAAGCTTATCTCTAGAGGTGTAGATGTTGGTTCACTCTCCAACATTCTAAATATTTACAAGGTTTCTTTGACATACTTTTCTTGAGAAACAAATATGCCCTGCTCTATTTGCTTGACTTCAATGCTAAGAAAATACTTCAAGAATCCCAAATCAGTCATCTCAAACTCCTTCATGAGTAATTTAAATTCATCTATTTCCTTGCTTGCATTTCTAGTAAAGATTAAATCATGTACATACAAAACAACAATTAAAATCTCACCATTGTTTGCTTTGATGTAGAGTGTGGGCTCACTATTGTTTTTGCTAAAGCCATTACAAATCAGATATGAATCTATCATACTATATCAAGCTCGTGGTGCTTGTTTGAGTGCATACAATGCTTTCTTGAGCTTGTATACCTTTCTTTCATGCCCTGGAATTTCATAACCAGGTGGCTGTCCCAAATACACTTCATTCAAGAAAGCTGATTTGACATCCATCTGATGGACCTAGCATTTATGATGAGAAGCTATGGCAATAATTGTTCTCACAATTTCTAACCTTGTTATTGGAGAAAATGTCTCATTATAATCATGTCCAGGATTTTGTTTATAGCCTTTGAAAACTAGCCTTGCCTTATGTCTTTCAATTTTGCCTACGGGAGTAGTCTTGGTTTTATAAACCCACTTGACTCTAATGACTTCCTTTCCTTTAGGAAGATCTACTAATTCCCATGTTCCATTCTTCTCTATTGCATGCATTTCTTCATCCATTGCTTCAGACCATTTATTATCTTTAATTTCTTCTTCATAATAAATTGGATCAACTGGTGAAAATAAAACAAAGTTAATCATTTCATCTTCATTTTCTTCATACCTTAACTGATCATAGATTTCTTGAACACTCCCCATTCTTCCTTGCTGTTGGAATGATTCTGATGATGATGAATATGATTCATTAGCTGGTCCTTGCATGCTTTTTTGGCTTTTGCCATTCACCCCTATGTGAAATGGGTGTCCAACTTAGTACATTGTTTACTCTGCAATCTGTTGGTTCACTAAAAATTATAGATGCATTTGTTTTTTTTGTGGCTACTCAACTTCTTGGGCATCTCCCCAAGATGCTTCCTCTATGAATTGAACATCTCTGTTGATTATAATCTCTTTTATAATTGGATTATACAATCTGTAAGCTTTAAATTGCTTGCTATATCCAATAAAAATGCACTTTTCTCCTATGCTATCCCACTTTGATCTTCTTTGCTTTGGCACATGTGCATATGCCACACATCCAAAAAACCTCAAATTTTCAACACTTGACTTTCTTCCACTCCATGTTTCTTGAGGTATTTTGTTCCTCGCACTCTTTTTAGGACATCTATTTAGAAGATATACTGCTATCCCAACTGCTTCAGCCTAATATTCTTCGAGCAATTCTCTTTCTTTCATCATGCTCCTTGTCATTTCTTGAATAGTTCTATTCTTTCTCTCTGCTACACCATTTTGCTGAGGTGTATATCTTGCTGTGAATTGTTTCTTGATCCTGCGCTCCTTACAAAAGTTTAGAAACTCATTTGATACATATTCTCCCCCTCTATCTGTTCTCAATGTCTTTATATAATGGCCATTGTGTTTCTCAACCAAGGCCTTAAATTGCTTGAATATTTCAAATGCCTCTGATTTATTTTTTAAGAAATAGACCCATGTCCTTTTGCTAAAGTCATCTATAAAAGTCATAAAATACTCTTTCTTGGCTAATGAGGGAGTCTTGAAGGGACCACACAAATATGAATGTATATGCTCAAGAGGCAAGCTTGTTCTCCAAGATTTACTTGAGGGAAAAACATTTCTATGTTGTTTCCCCAATATGCAAGCCTCACAAACCTCGTCTGGTTGTTCAATACGAGGCAATCCTTTAACCATTTGCTTATTATGAAGAACATTCAATCCACCATAACTCAAATGCCCATACTTGAGATGCCAAAGAGTAGATTGATTAATGACTATTGTTTTGAAAGCTATTGCTCCTGCTACTGCACTTTGCATTTTCAAAGGAAACATTCTATTTTGTGTCATCTACACAATTGCAATCAACTTGTTGCTTCCATATTTATCATATAAAATGCATTCTCCATTTTCAAACTTCACCTTATACCCATTTTAGACAAGTTGTCAAATGCTTAGAATATTATACTTCAACCCTTGGACATAGAAAACATTATGAATATGTTTCTTGTCTCCTTACTTGGTGAGAATGGATACAATGCCTTTACCCTTCACAGGAACTTTGTCATTTGTTCCCATATTCACTTCAAATCCGATTGCTTCATCTATATTATTGAACATTTCTTTATTTCCACACATATGTTTGTTGCATGTACTATACAAGTACCATACTTGTTTGTTTCCTTGTTGAGCTACATTGTAAGTTAGAAGGAAGGTTCAACTCTTTTCCTTGTTCTCTGGTTTATCTTATTTTGCATTAGAGACGCTTGCATTATGATTATATTTCTCAAATCATATTCTTTCTTTATACATTCACTTGCATAATATCCAAAAATTTTACAGTTATAACATTGCACACTTGATTTATCGTACCTTTGTGAAGAACCACATTTGGAAGTGTTGATGCGCCTTCCTCTTCCTCTTCCTCTGGTTTTTGTCTCTTGATGACTTTGTCTTCCACCTTCTTTTTGGTTGCAAAATATTCCTCTTCCTCTGTTGTATGCTCCTCTCCCCCTGATTCTAAAATTTGTGTTTGTTTTGAAGGCTTATTCAAGGGAGGAGTTAGTTTATCTACTCATCCTTTGTTCATGGGTTTACAGAGAATCCATTAGCTCATCAACTGTCATTTGTCTCAAGTCCTTAGGCTCCTCTAGTGTGACAAAAACTAGATCAAATATGGTTAGAAGGATCCTTGATACCTTCTCTATGATCCTATGATCTTCAACAATATGACCATTAGTCCTCATTTAAGTGAATATGCTCATTGTTCTTGTGAAAAAATCATTTACTGATTCTTACTCTTTCATGAGAAGGGTCTCAATATCTCTCCTCAACATCTGCAATCTAACTATCTTCACCTTCTCACTTCCTTGATAAACATTCTGCAAGGTATCCCAAGCTTGTTTGGATTTTACAATTGATGTTATCCTTAAGAAAACTGAATTAGTGACAAAATTTTGAATATAACTCAAAGTCTTTGCATCCTTCTTTCTATTTTCCTTCAAAGCATTCTTTTGTGCTTGTGTGAGTGCATTAAATGTAGTTTAGTATTCTATGTCTGTATAGCTTGCTTCAACAAGTTCCCATAGCTCTTGAAAAGAGAACAATGTCTTCATCTTAATACACCATATGTCATAGTTATTACCATCAAATATTGGGGGTTGTTGCCATGAATTACTACTTGTAGAGGCCATTATAACTCAAACCCTGAAAATAAAAGCTCAAACCCATGAGCTATTGATATTTTTATATTTTCTCCAATAACCTCTTTTCTCTTATACCAGTCTATTAGAAAAATTTGGTGCCAACTACAACCAACACAGGGAAAGACAGCCAAAACACAAAAACACAAAAATATAAAAAATATATTATATATTCGATTTAAAAACTTCTTTTATAAACTCAGAGCTATAGCTCTATACATTCTTGTGCTTCTTTTATAATATTTTCCTAAAGATACTACTATGTATTCTTCTCTTAATATTCTTCTTGTTCTTTCTTCTTCTGGATTTGTGTTTTTTTAATTATTGGTAAATATTTTTTTGAAAGGGACTATACCCTTGTAAACAAAGAGGACCAAAAATCCAGAATAGGAATTAAAAAGCACCACAAAAAGGATCAAAATCCAGATAAGTCATAAGAACCAAAGGTAACCAAAGAGAAGTTACCACAAAACAGCTAACCAATTCGAACACTACAGAAAAGAAGCCAAAAAATGGCTAAAAAACAGCAAAAAACATGAAGGAAGGCAGCATCAGCAGCGAAGCTCCACATTTACTTCTTGGTGGCTTTGGCAATTCTAGATTTGATAGTTTTCCAAGAGGTAAACAAAGCCAATGTTGTCATGTGAGTAGGGTCTGAAGCATCCAGATTTTCAATTGTCTATTTGCTTTCTTTTTCCGTGCCCTATAGAGTTAATGGGATTTCACTGAGAGCAGAGACGCTGCGGACATGATACTCAAGGAAGTCTTCTGGCTTTGTGTTACTACATGTGTCTTTCTTATTTTATATAAAACCTCGAGCTGCTGCTCTTTCTTTGTATGTTGCTGCATATATTTCTTCCTTCTTCCTTCTTTTCTATATTTGTCGAAGCCATATATATAGCTTCACATGTCTTTCAAAAAATGTTGACCTTTGAAATAGAATCGAACACATATTAACTCCAACTCTACACAAATCTTAAATCCACTCAAATCCATTGCTATAAAATTTTACTTAAATGTCTCCACGTGATTGCCTTGCATTGGTTGCGGTGTCAGGTTTTATATATTCTCAATTCTGCAACGCGAAGCTAAGCCCAATAATTAAGCTACATGTACCCTTTGCATTTTACCTTTTTCTATCAATCCTGTCAGAATGTGAACCAACATATACGTTCCACACCCTTCATTGATGTCATACCCTTTTGATCCCTGACTGACACACATGAAACACTAGCCAATCATGGTTATTGCAATTGGTCACTCTTCATCCATAGACTTGTTAGTATTGTGAAGCCCCGACCAATAGAACATCTCCACGATGTGTGTAGTTGTCGCTCTTTTCTTATAGACCCTTTCAGTATGCAAATCCCAAACCAATGAGGATGTTCTGCATACTTCACAGTTGTTAAACTCTTAGCATCGTGCTTGTCTATGATTGGTTTTGGCTTTGCATAGCAACTTTGACATTTTCTTAACTTAAACTTCTGGCTCCATAAAGATGAATACGTGTACTACCTTGGTCAATTTATGACTGCTAACCTGCTTAACTTAAATGGGCCAAATAAAATATAAGTTGTGGCTTATTCCGAAGGTTTGAGATCTGCCAAGGGAAAAACAAAGAAAGGTTGGCGGAATCATGTCGCGTGGCGTAGACCTCCGCTCCTTACCCAAAGACTATATCAAAATAGAATAGATTCCACTTACCTATGTCCGCCTGAAGACTTAGAATAAAATGGAGCTGGAAAATAGACACGTGGCATGTCGATTTGGTGGGGAATTCAAAACATAACGGCCAAAAAATAAATGGCCGCAAAATATGAATTAATGCCTATCATAAAAGTAGATAGAAGAGGGGGGAAACAGGTTTGAAATACCGGCAGGCGGGTCAAGGTTACAAACCCAGTAAATATTGACACATTTGTAGTCCCACGATTCTCATCCAAATCTTATGGAAATAGACATTGTAGTGCCTAACTTTTTTTAAAATATATATATAAATAATAATAAATAAATATATAAAATGTCCCGCTTAAAACTTAACAAGGAATGATATTATATAAAATTGATAATAATAATTATAGAAATTCTGGTTTGGTGTTGTTGAATGTCTTTGGTGGAGGAAATGACATACCTGGAAAAGCATAAAGGCTTTGGAAACTTCGATCTCACGCAATTGGCTAGTATTGTTCTAACTCCACGACCTCTTTCAACACTTCCTGTCTTTTTCCAGTCAGGACTTGTCAGAATGATGTTAAAGTAGAGGTTGGAGTGTAATGCGTTCAAAAGGGATCCTACAGACCTATCTTTTCTCTGCAATTTTATGAGCACTTTATTGAGATTCAGAACCTCTACGCATGTTGAATCCCAAGGAAACATTATAAATCTAGTAGTCACTTGATATTGCAGTGTTTGACCAATTGAAGGAATGAGACAACTTCTCATGGCAATACATATTAGGAAAGGTTTTGCACTGACATTTACAACTGTGGTTATTGTGATTCTGTGCATTGAACTGGATGCCCTAGTGAAACTCATTGAAGAGTTATTGGAGCTTACTTCCTCAACAAAGGGTCAGGAAGCCCGAGAAGGCCTATTAGGTCAAATTTTTGCTTATGGAGCATTGGTTAGATGAGGGCGTCTAGAAGCAAATACATTTGTTGCATTAGATAAGGGTGCTAAACTTGTGAGAGATCTCACCCAATCTATTCTCATGCTAGTGGATAAGAAATGTTTTTTTTTTTGGAAAAGGATTTATAAACTTTCAAGCAATTGCAAAACCATATTCCGCAACCTTAGTCGTATTCTCCTTGTGTGTGCACATAAATGGGAGCTTTAAATCAATATATGGACTGGTAAAAGTGCATACACAATGTGGAAATAAACACAAGGCATGAGAGATGTTTGACTAAAACGTCTGATAAAAATGCAGCCTGCTAGAAAGGAACATGGTATTATAGAATGAATACATGTAGTTTTGCACATAATGGTTTGTTAGATTTGTATGCATGTTGTGGATGTACAAAAAAGTTGGTGCTCATAAAGACCAGTTGAGCTTGGATTCATTCATGGAGATATGTGTGCTCATAACCTACTATGGTGGGTGAAATCCAAATTTCATAACCTTTGCAAGCTTCCTAACTCCTTGTGCCGAAATGTGAGTTTTGGAGCAAGATTGTCGTGTGGTGGACTTGTTGTTTGTATGCATTCTAACTATCTTGGGACACCTCATACACTACATCATCAATTAACTGGATTTGTACAAAGTGGGTATGTTAAAAAGCTCAGAAACTTTCAAGCAACTACTTATTCTGTTGGAAAACTTCAAGTGATCGGGAAGTTGGTGTGACGTGGTGGAGATTTGATCCAGGCTCGTGAACTGGTTGATGAAGTGTCAGGTGAGATGTTGAACCGAATCCTGCAGTTTCGACTGACTTCATTCTCCAGGCATGGTTCACCTTCCCTCATCTTTCATAACTCTCATATTTTAGTTTTGTCTTTGCCACTTAATAGAATTTTAAAATATTAGGATTTTTTAATGCCGTTAAATGTTTTTTTTAACTCGTTACAAAAACAATGTAGTGTCGTGTTGAAAAATCACGAAGTCAAAATAAACGGGTTGCATTAAAACATGAACTTCTACCCTCATTTCGAGGTGATGCAGAAAACTTCCTACCCAACTGGATCGCTACAACATCGCCTTATCGAGCAGACGAAACTGAATTTCCTATAATAATGTTGATCTTATCTCAATTTAAATAGTTAATTTGTACATTTTTCGAAGACTCTTTTAGTACCCTTCATAACTCTGAAAACAAGATGTTAAGCTTTATTCATGTACCTTGTTATGTTGGGAGTCACCTCGACCTCTGGTTTGACCCTGAACAGACATATGTGACCTTTTTGGCGCTCTTATAGGAAACTTGTTACACCGGGTTACAGTAGTAAGAAGCCGATAAATCTAGAAAGTTGTCTTTCATTTTGAACTGCCATTTGAAACCTAGATGGAGAAATTACTTCCCGTCTTCTCAAACCTCTAGTGTTTATACTAGGCAATTGTATAGAACATTCAGTTTAGGAAAAAGAACTTTTTGGGATAGTTTGGCAAAACCATTTTGTAGGCCTCCGGTCGCAGTTTGACAAGGCCAAACTGGACCAAGTTTGACTTGTCACTCCAAAAAAATTGTCGCCGTTTGAAAATGGTTTTCTAGTTCTCAATCCCGTCGACTCTGATGAATTCTCCTTATATAGGGGAAATAGTAGGAAGTGTCTCGTTGCGTTTTTATCCATCAAACGTCAGTTTTGGACGTGGTTTTCTAAGCCCTCAAGCTAACTTCTTTCCTTTTACAACTGGGTCAACTACGATTAGTAGCCCCTGAAAACTAGCCGCCAAACGCAAACCATTCACTTTTTCCCAATTTCGTCAGTTGCTATGAATTCTTGGTATATCTGGGGACAGGTAGAAATTTAATCGTGGTGTTCGTTTTCATCGAAAGATAACTTTTTGGAAGCAGATTCTTAGCCTCCAAGCCTGTTTTGAATGTTTTGTAGCTAGTAAGAAAATGTAAAAATAGAAAGCTGCGGGACCCTCGTAGGGTTTCCAAACCACCCTGGAAACTTTAAACACGTGTAAACAATTGCTTAAAACACTATAGTGTAACTTGTTGTCTGCAATAGAAATTTTGTCAAAACAATGTTTTCTCTCTCTTCCCCTCTCTTTCTATCTCCTGTGTTACAAAATGAAGTAAAATGAAATGTAATAAATACATGTCTCTAGACTATTTTATTTTGATTACAAATTGTAGTTATTATCATATGTAAATGGGAAACTGAAAAATGATACTTATGTTAGATTAGGGTGGATGCCATGCCAGCGATTTCTCATTGATATCTTGCTCACGTAGTTTTTACAGGATGAAAGAATGATGACGTAAAGGCGTTAAGTAATTCTTTGTTTAATTTTGGTAATATATTGAAAGACTTATTGTGGAAATTGGTAGTATGTAAAAGTCGTTAGATTATTAAGTGCTTGAGAAATTTGTATTTCTTTCATGGACGTTATTTTTGATCCAAAAATTTGTTATGGTAAAAGTGGAATACAAATGTCAAAAGGAATTGAAATTATTCCCTTGTAGTGAACTTTCATTATGCAATTATTGGCTTAATAATTGGTGTTGCGCTTCTTACCTTGAAAATGTAATAAAGGAACCTAGCCACAACAGTCAACCCTAGTTCAAAAATTTGTATATAACTAACCTGTCGATGTTAATCCCTTAACGTAGAAAATTGTGACCTTCAAACGAACCTTTACACTCGATGGAACATCCTAGTTTTAGGCAAATACGATCCCAAGCAAAGGGGTTTATCATCCTAGTAGGTATGTTTAGGTGACATCGACATAAAATAGACATATAAGAGCAACACAATGAAATAAATCTTCTACATCGAATGAATTTCTTGTGGGATCCAGAGGACATCATGGAGCTAGTGAAATAGTGGTTCTATCACTTAAATTTTTTTAATGAATAGATCCTCTTAGCTATATGTATTATCTTTGGCTAGTGACAATATAGTGCTTTGATCTCTTACGGAGGGTTTATAGGGTGAATATGTTTTGAACCTTAATCTAACCTATAATAGAGTGTAAAGCCCTAAGTGAAAACTGGAATTAAACTAAACCCTAGTGGATTAGGATGTTAACTTGCGGGTAGAAAACTATAATTTAGCTCCTTGCATATGAAATTGATTTGAAAGATGTTGATTTTAGAGAACCTTAGAAATTGTAATCTTGTCCCTTAATCCCTTGTTATGTCATTTTATGACATTAAGGAATAAATAATATTTCTTATGCGGAATCGTGTAATGCAAAGTTATGGGATCTTCATGAACATAGATCACTTGTGTTCATGTGTAGTTTATAATGCTTTTAGCCATGTACTTCCTTAAGATGTCAGACAAGTGCTTTCGTAACTCTTATGTTTTGAGACGATGCTAAGAACGAGACCATAGTGGGATGTAAGAGCATGTCATATAAGATGAAAACGAGATTGGAGATTAGGATTAAGGTCACTCTTGGAGTCCTTATAACTTAATTAAACATTTTCATGTGTTGTAAAGAATATAAATTGCCTTGGTGTGACCAAACTTCGAGAAAACAAAAGATATATAAATATAAATGGAAGTCCATAAGTTATTGAACTTTAACAACTATGGTAGCGAAATAACTATTTCGTGATCAATGGATGTTCTTGGGGAAAAATCTATCTCGAATCTATGTCTTCCTTAACCCCCAATATTTCACCCTGACATCACGTTAGATTCACTTGTGTAGCAAGGGTAAATTTTAAACATTAAATAAATGTTTGAGAAGTATATTCTTAACATAAGAACAAGATAAGTGAGTACTTTATATGTGATTTGAAATGTGCCAAATAAGCAAGTAAGTTATGGAAATTTCTGTGATGCATAAAGGAAGCCAACTTAAAATGGTCGAACTGTAAATTAAACGTAGAATGAACTTAAGATGTAATTAAAGAAATGACGTGTTGTGGGTTGTCAATCTCGGAGTTATTTGTCTTGTGGTTGGGTCATTGATAGTACTCATTCATTTGGAAAAGTGTGGTATAAACATGTATATGGTGTTGTCATGTGTCTATGTGATTTGATGACTTTTGTAAGTGTCGTATACGTTGTCGAGTTTTCCTGACTGGGAGTCCTTGTGGCATTTTGTAATGACCAATGTAAGTCAAAATATATATATATATATATATATATATATATATATATATATATATATATATATCTTGGTATTTTACTGTTGTAATTGTGGGTGTAAAATGTGGGCACTACATATGGTATCAGAGCGGAGGTTCATGCTCTCGAACCTCTGGGATAGATTAGAGTTGTGATGATTCTACATGATGGGGATGGTGTTACATGATGGGTTGGATGATGGTGATGGTGTTTCATGATGGTGAAAATATTGGGAGAGTAATGTGTTTTAAGAGTGATGTGATGTATGTCGTAATTGTGATAATGTAAATGCACATGATGTGTATACCACTTAGTGCACATTTGTTATCATGTTGATGTGTTGGGGATGGGAGTATTCTCTCTCCTTCATGTGGATTCTATGAAGAATTCACGTGTGAATTACTACTTGTGATGAGAGTATTGACTCTCCTTTTTGTGGATCCAATGAGGAATCCATGTGTGATGTACCGCCTTGTTTTGTGTGAATGGAATGATATTGTGAATTGCAGAGTGTTGGAACATTTTGACCTTATGTGATGTGAAGATGTATTGATGTATTGCATAAAAAAATTGGTGTAGAGTGAATTGAATCATATTGTGATGTCGTCACTGTGTTGTTATGAGTCGTGTGTATCACTGTGTTGTATCGCAAAGGGATTATATGTTGTAATGTTAGACAATGTGTTCGTCATGCGTATCATTTTTGTAATATGTGATGGTTTATGTCATGATTTAGGGGCATATGGTGAGCGTATGATCCCTAGTATATAGTGATTTCACTTTGGGTGCAGGATGTGGTGATGTGATGTATCGTAACACATGAAAGTAATGATTGTGTTATACCCTGTATATATATAACATGCGCAAGACGTTATGGTTGTTGTGTGTGAATTACCATTGTGTTTGTGATGTAGTTATGTATATGTTGTGGACCTTACACTAGACAACCCTGAGGGGATAAATTTTCAAGAGTGTATGTGTGGAGAGAGGAGGTGTGGACCAAGTTGTCATAATCTTGAGCTGAGTATAAGTGAGAAATTGGAGTCTTATATAGACTGAAAACCCACTTTTATCTATTTAGTATACTTCAAGCTTGCTCAGTATATTGTGGGTACGCACCACCTTAGGCTCAACTTATGCAGCTAGAGTTCCCTACTCTTTCCTATTGGATTGTTCATTGAATAATCCTATGTAATTTAGACTATGTTGATCCTTATGGGAGTATGGAGGGATGATTCAGGAAGAGATGATGACAGTTACATTATTTGATAAACTCATTTCTGGTTACATGTATATTTTTATGAGCTGAGGCTCGATGTCCGAGTGCCAGCAACTCGATGAGTACCCCTTTGGTGGTGGTATGAGGCCACATAGTGATTGTAATGTGTTATTTCCTCATTACGTATTTTATTCGTAAATTAGTCTTTATCTCTTTTAGCTAGAACCAGCCGTTTTCTTGATTGATATGTTCTTATATTTTGGGTATTTATTTGATTATTGCATTAACATTTGGATTTTATACTCACCAGGGTTAATTAGCCATTTGTTTTTCCTAGTTTTAAAACTTTATTTTCATTTTTAAAGTTTTTGTAGCCTAGCCCAAGGCTTTTGATTTTGCCACTTAGCATTTGAATGGATTGTTAAGTTGGTTCTAATGTCGTAATGTGTTAGAATAGGGTCATGGGATTTACCATGGAGTTGTTGAACCTATGGACCCGCTTCGTTGTATGGGGGTATGCCCCAAGGAGTCACAGATAACTAGCAGGTTGTTGAACCATGAGTTATTATGTCACTTGAGTTTGGGGGTGACGGGGCTCTATGTGCCCAGGGCCATAGGGTGACCCGGCATCATTAAAAGGAGAAAGGAGACGAGCCTCTATGGTTGAGTGACCTATTATTCTTTATGGCACTCTATGGTTGAGTGACTTGTTATTCTTTATGGCACCCTATGGTTGAGTGACTTGATATTCTTGATGGGGCTCTATGGTTGAGTGACCTGACTTGGTTCTGGCACTATGTTTCTTCCCCTTGGGAGGTATATGGAGATTATCTAGTGATGCTTTGGGGAGATATATGGAGTTGTATTTTGTTGCTTTTGGAGATATCTGGAGTTGTTTCATGATGCCTTGTGATGTGTGGAGTTAGTATAGTGAATTATGTGTACTCTTGTGAGTCTGGTTAGACTTTGTTATGATTGATGGCTTGACTCTCCCCTTGGCTGGTATGGACTATTGGATATTAGATTAGAACTATGTTGTTACAGTCATGGATTGTTTTAAGTCATGTGATACCCGTTGTATATGTATTAGCGTGTTGACCCGGTTTGTCAGTCATATGTGTGTACTAGATCTATGTCTAGGACGTAATTGTTGAAAATTCCTTGCTAAGTGGTCTATTGGCTGTCATTCCATGGAGGAATTAAAAAGACCTTGTGTTATGATACAGTCATGAAAGTAGGTAGCAAGATGTCTCATGGTTTGTTTGTGTTGTGTTAAGTATTGTGTGATATCTTGATATTAGTTATTGTTGGCACCCACGAAACTTAAGAAAACTACAAAATTTTAAACAATGAATATTATAATCTTGAGATAAGAAATACTGTAAAAGAAAATGCTAACTAAGTAATAAGGTAAAATGAAACTACCAATCTTCACTGAACATTAAGAGTTTAAGAAAATGTTAAAATTTCTTGACCTTCCTTTGGTCGCGTTCTATTGAAATAGATCTTTTTGTTAGACAGAATTGGTCGTCATTAGCTTTCTTCATTGCTTATCCCTTGTTCTACCCTTAGTGTTGTGTCGCATCAAGGACGATGCTCTTATGAGGGGAGGGAGATGTAGTGCCTAAATTTTTTAAATACATATATATATATATATAATAATAAATAAATATATAAAATGTCCTGCTTAAAACTTAACAAGGAATGATATTATATAAAATTGATAATAATAATTATAAACATTCTGGTTTGGTGTTGTTGAATGTCTTTGGTGGAGGAAATGACATACCTGGAAAAGCATAAAGGCTTTGGAAACTTCGATCTCACGCAATTGGCTAGTATTGTTCCAATTCCACGACCTCTTTCAACACTTCATGTCCTTTTCCATTCAGGACTTGTCAGAATGATGTTAAAGCAGAGGTTGGAGTGTAATGTGTTCAAAAGGGACCCTACAGACCTGTCTTTTCTCTACAGTTTTATGAACACTTTATTGAGATTCAGAACCTCTGCGCATGTTGAATCCCAAGGAAACATTGTAAATCTAGCAGTCACTTGTTATTGCAGTGTTTGACCAATTGAAGGAACGAGACAACTTTTCATGGGAGTACGTATTAGGAAAGGTTTTGCACTAACATTTACAACTGTGGTTGCTGCAATTCTATGCATTGAACAGGATGCCCTAGTGAAACTCATTAAAGAGTTATTGGAGCTTACTTCCTCAACGAAGGGTCAGGAAGCCCGAGAAGGCCTGTTAGGTCAAATTTTTTCTTATGGAGCATTGGTTAGATGAGGGCGTCTAGAAGCAAAGACAGTTGCTGCATCAGATAAGGGTGCTGAACTTGCGAGAGATCTCACCCAATCTATTCTTATGCTAGCGGATAAGAAATGGTTTTTTTTTTGGAAAAGGCTTTATAAACTTTCAAGCAGTTGCAAAACCATATTCCACAAAATTAGTCATATTCTCCATGTGTGTGCTTCTAAATGGGAGCTTTAAATCAATATATGGACTAGTAAAAGTGCATACACAATGTGGAAATAAACACAAGGCATAAGAGTTGTTTGACTAAAACGTCTAGTAAAAATGTGGCCTATTGGAAAGGAACATGGTATTATAGACTGAATACATGCAGTTTTGCACATAATGGTTTGTTAGATTTGTATGCATGTTGTGGATGTACAAACAAGTTGGTGCTCATAAAGATCGGTTGAGCTTGGATTCATTCATGGAGATATGTGTGCTCATAACCTACTATGGTGGGTGAAAGCCAAATTTCATAACCTTTGCAAGCATCCTAACTCCTTGTGTTGAAATGCGAGTTTTGGAGCAAGATTTTCGTGTGGTGGACTTGTTATTTGTATGCATTCTAATTAGCTTGGGACACCTCATACACTGCATCATCGATTAATAGGATTTGTACGAAGTGGGTATGTTAAAAAGCTCAGAAATTTTCAAGCAACTACTTATTCTGTTGGAAAACTTCAAGTGATCGAGAAGTTAGTGTGACGTGGTGGAGATTTGATTCAGGCTCGTGAACTGGTTGACAAAGTGTTAGGAAAAATACTAAATTGAATCCCGTAGTTTCGACCGACTTCATTCTCTAGGCATGGTTCACCTTCCGTCATCTTTCATAACTCTTGTATTTTAGTTTTTCGTTTGCCAGTTAATAGAATTTTAAAATATTAGGATTTTTTAATGTCGTTAAATGTTTTTTTTTAAAACTCATTACAAAAACAATGTAGTGTCATGTTGAAAACTCACGAAGTCAAAATAACCCGGTTGCATTAAAACATGAACTTGTACCCTCATTTCGAGGCGATGCGGAAAACTTCCTAACCAACTGGATCACTACAACATCACCTTATCTAGCAAATGAAACTGAATTTCCTGTAATAACGTTGATCTTATCCCGGTTTAAATAGTTAATTTTTACATTTTTCGAAGACTCTTTTAGTACCCTTCATAAGTCTAAAAATGAGATGTTAATCTTTATTCGTGTACCTTGTTATGTGAGGAGTCACCTCAACCTCTGGTTTGACCCCGAACAGACATATGTGACCTTTTTGGCGCTCTTATAGTAGCCCTGTTACACCAGGTTATAGTAGTAAGAATCTATTAAATCTAGAAAGTTGGCTTTCATTTTGAACCGCCATTTGAAACCTGGATGGAGAAATTACTTCCCGTCTTCACAAACCTCTAGTGTTTATAATAGACAATTGCATAGAACATTTAGTTTAGGAAAAAGCACTTTTTGGGATAGTTTGGCAAAACCATTTTGTAGGCCTCCGGTCGCAGTTTGACAAGGCCAAACTGGACCAAGTTTGACTTGTCACTCCAAAAAAATTGTCGCCGTTTGAAAATGGTTTTCTAGTTCTCAATCCCGTCGACTCTGATGAATTCTCCTTATATAGGGGAAATAGTAGGAAGTGTCTCGTTGCGTTTTTATCCATCGAACGTTAGTTTTGGACGTGGTTTTCTAAGCCCTCAAGCTAACTTCTTTCCTTTTACAACTGGGTCAACTACGATTAGTAGCCCCGGAAAACTAGCCGCCAAATGCAAACCGTTCACTTTTTCCCAATTCCGTCAGTTGCTATGAATTCTTGGTATATCTGGGGACACGTAGAAAGTTAATTGTGGTCTGCGTTCTCATCAGAAGATAAATTTTGGAAGCGGATTATAAGCCTCTGAGCCCGTTTTGAACATTTTGTAGCTAGTAAGAAAATGTAAAAATAGAAAGCTGCGGGACCCTTGTAGGGTTGCCAAACCACCCTGGAATCTTTAAACACGTGTAAACAACTATTTAAAACACTATAGTGTAACTTGTTGTGTGCAGTAGAACTTTTTTCAAAACGATGTTTTCTCTCTCTTCCCTTCTCTTTCTATCTCCTGTGTTACAAAATGAAGTAAAATGAAATGTAATAAATACATGTCTCTAGACTATTTTATTTTGATTACAAATTGTAGTTATTATCATATGTAAATGGGAAACTGAAAAATGATACTTATGTTAGATTAGGGTGGATGCCATGCCAGCGATTTCTCATTGATATCTTGCTCACGTAGTTTTTACAGGATGAAAGAATGATGACGTAAAGGCGTTAAGTAATTCTTTGTTTAATTTTGGTAATATATTGAAAGACTTATTGTGGAAATTGGTAGTATGTAAAATTCGTTAGATTATTAAGTGCTTGAGAAATTGGTATTTCTTTCATGGACGTTATTTTTGATCCAAAAATTTGTTATGGTAAAAGTGGAATACAAATGTCAAAAGGAATTGAAATTATTCCCTTGTAGTGAACTTTCATTATGCAATTATTGGCTTAATAATTGGTGTTGCGCTTCTTACCTTGAAAATGTAATAAAGGAACCTAGCCACAACAGTCAACCCTAGTTCAAAAATTTGTATATAACTAACCTGTCGATGTTAATCCCTTAACGTAGAAAATTGTGACCTTCAAACGAACCTTTACACTCAATGGAACATCCTAGTTTAAGGCAAATACGATCCCAAGCAAAGGGGTTTATCGTCCTAGTAGGTACGTTTAGGTGACATCGACATAAACTAGACATATAGGAGCAACAAAGTCAAATAAATCTTCTGCATCGAATGAATTTCTTGTGGGATCCAGAGGACATCATGGAGCTAGTGAAATAGTGGTTCTATCACTTAAAATTTTGCTAATGAATAGATCCTCTTAGCTATATGTATTATCTTTGGCTAGTGACAATATAGTGCTTTGATCTCTTACGGAGGGTTTATAGGGTGAATATGTTTTGAACCTTAGTCCAATCTATAATAGAGCATAAAGCCCTAAGTGAAAATTGGAATTAAACGAAACCCTAGTTGACTAGGATGTTAACTTGTGGTTAGAAAACCATAATCTAACTCCTTGTATACAAAATTGTTTTGAAAGAGGTTGCCTTTAGAGAACCTTAGAAACTGAATTCTTGTCTCATAATCCCTTGTTATGTTGTTCTATGGCATTAAGGAATAAAGAATATTTCTTATGTGGAATCGTGCAATGCAAAGATATGGGATCTTCGTGAACAAAGATCACTTGCGTTCATGTGTAGTTTATAATGCTCTTAGCTATGTACTTCCTTAAGATGTCAGACAAGTGTTTTCGTAACTCTTTTGTTTTGAGAAGATGCTAAGAATGAGACCATAGTGCGATGTAAGTGCATGTCATATAAGATGAGAACGAGATTGGAGATTAGGATTAAGGTCACTCTTGGAGTCCTTATAACTTATTTAAATATTTTCATGCGTTGCAAAGAATATAAATTTCCTTGGTGTGACCAAACTTCGAGAAAGCAAAAGATATATAAATATAAATGGGAGTCCATAAGTTATTGAACTTTATTAACTATGTTAGCGAAATAACTATTCCGTGATCGAATGAATGTTCTTGGGGAAAAAGCTACCTTGAATCTATGTCTTCCTTAATCCCCAAGATTTCATCTTGACATCACGTTAGGTTCACTTGTGTAGCAAGGTTAAATTTTAAACATTGAATAAACGTTTGAGAAGTATATTATTAACATAAGAACAAGATAATTGAGTACTTTATATGTGATTTGAAATGTGCCAAATAAGCAAGCTAGTTATGGAAATTTCCGTGATGCATAAAGGAAGCCAACTTAAAATCGTCGAACTATAAATTAAACGTGGAATGAACTTAAGATGTAATTAAAGAAATGATGTGTTGCGGGTTGTCAATCCGGGAGTCATTTGTCTTGTGGTTGGGTCATTGATAGTACTCATTCATTTGGAAAAGTGTGGTATAAACATGTATATGGTGTTTGTCTTGTGTCTATGTGATTTGATGACTTTTGTAAGTGTCGTATACGTTGTCGAGTTTTCCTGACTGGGAGTCCTTGTGGCATTTTGTAATGACCAATGTAAGTCAAAATATATATATATATATATATCTTGGTATTTTACTGTTGTAATTGTGGGTGTAAAGCACTACATATGGTATCAGAGCGGAGGTTCATGCTCTCGAACCTCTGGGATAGATTGGAGTTGTGATGATTCTACATGATGGGGATGGTGTTACATGATGGGTTGCATGATGGTGATGGTGTTTCATGATGGTGAAAATATTGGGAGAGTAATGTGTTTTAAGAGTGATGTGATGTATGTCGTAATTGTGATAATGTAAATGCACATGATGTGTACCACTTAGTGCGCATTTGTTATCATGTTGATGTGTTGGGGATGGGAGTATTCTCTCTCCTTCATGTGGATTCTATGAAGAATTCATGTGTGAATTAATGCTTGTGATGAGAGTATTGACTCTCCTTTTCATGGATCCAATGAGGAATCTGTGTGTGATGTACTGCCTTGTTTTGTGTGAATGGAATGATATTGTGAATTGCAGAGTGTTGGAACATTTTGACCTTATGTGATGTGAAGATGTATTGATGTATTGCATAAAAAAAATTGGTGTAGAGTGAATTGAATCATATTGTGATGTCGTCACCGTGTTGTTATGAGTCATGTGTATCACTATGTTGTATCGCAAAGGGATTATATGTTGTAATGTTAGACAATGCGTTCGTCATGTGTATGATTTGTGTAATATGTGATGGTTTATGTCATGATTTAGGGGCATATGGTTAGCGTATGATCCCTACTATACAGTGATTTCACTTTGGGTGCAGGATGTGGTGAAGTGATGTATCGTAACCCATGAAAGTAATGATTGTGTTATACCCTGTATATATATACCATGTGCAAGACATTATGGTTGTTGTGTGTGAATTACCATTGTGTTTGTGATGTAGTTATGTGTATGTTGTGGACCTTACACTAGATGACCCTTTATATGTACTAATTCAGGTAACACATGTGCTTTGTGTTGAGTTAGTATCTATTGATCTATGTGTATTTAAGCTATTGTGTAGTATTATATTCACTTATTTTGTGTATGTTTATTTTTATGCATATAGCATATGGCCTTCATTATTTGTGTTCACGACACTTTGGTGTCCCTTGTTTACATCCTTTATTTCCTTTTCTTATGTTTGTTTATATGTGTGACACGTTTTTGTCTCTTGTTTGTGTCTTGATTCCTTTATTAAGACTAACATAAATGACATCAATTTTGGTACTTCTATGATTTTATACTATAATACTCGTGTGTGTGTGTGTGTGTGTGTGTGTGTGTGTGTGTGTGTGTGTGTGTGTGTGTGTGTGTGTGTGTGTGTGTGTGTGTGTGTGTGTGTGTGTGTGTGTGTGTGTGTGTGTGTGTGTTTTCCTTTGCACTTATATGCTTGGTTTCTATTTCTTTGTGTCATGGTTTCTACTATTCAATCTTTTGTAAGAATATGATATCTATGGTTGACACCTACAACAACCCTCGATGTGATCTAATAATGACTATCCACTTATCCAACATGGACACACATCATTTATTTTTATTCAGATGATCTCTTGCACACCTCACTCACCTTAAAAGAGGGTTATTAAATTGGGTTATTACACAATTCAAGAAAACAAATAGAACACAAAATTTAGAATAGATAAATGGAACATAACAAATATATACATGGAATATGAATAAATACATATCAAAATTACAATTCATAGGGAAAAGTATCTAATAGGGGGTGAAACCCTAAGATGTTACTCTTAAGTATAGACAGTTTCATCTATGGTAAGATATCAGCAGAACATTTAGAATTTTTTATAATATACAAACTTTTATCGATATGTGATATAGGTTTAGGGACAATTTACACAGTCTAGGGTAGAGTTTACTACATTTAAGTATAGAATGTGGATGCATGATTACTTCATTCATATTTCAACTTTTCACATTTACCACCTTTATAACACATGGTATGGGGATAGGGCCTCCACATTCTTCTATATTCATCATTATATACTTGATACACATTGAAATCACATATTGGTGGCACAAGTACACTTCATTCCCTTTCAACTTTGAGTTATTTGACACATTTAACCCTAGGTCCTTCTACAAAGGTTTCGTCTATGAGTAGAATATATTTGGGGTGACTAGAAAGACTTGTAACAATATCCTTCACATGATTTTGGAAGGTTATTTGGATGGCTATAAATTTCATGACACCCCTTTTATTGTAAGAAGGTTCTTTAGGGTGACTAGAAATCCCTGTGACACCCTTCTTTGGTGTTGGGTCAAGTGATATCTAATTCCCTTTTGGATCTGGCATTTCCATTAGTAAATTGGGGACTAATCACCCCCAATCCTTCATTGGCTTAGTTCCAATCCATCTCTCCAAGCACTCATCAAGGATATTCTCTTTTGATAAGAAAAATAGTTTTACTAACTCCTTGCTTTGTTTATTTTTCAAATTTACAAGTTACAATTGCATTTTCAAATCTAAGTTAAAGTTTAAATATTTTTAAAGACATTGACTATACTCCATATTGTATGATTCATTATAGAGATTGTATTAACACTACAGTGAATCAAACACCTCGAGCAAAGACTAAGTTTGTTTTCTCACTCGGGTATCTTTTCCTTTGATAAATAAAATTTCATTTCCTACTTTAAAGGGTGCAAATGTAGACACTTAAATTTGGTAATTTATCACTTGATAATGTTAGTATTGGTTTAACCCCTAAATCATGACTTTTGCACACATTATGAGCTCAATAGCCCATCCTTTCATATGCATGACTTGTTCTCCGTAATTGTACTAATCATCCACTCACATAATTACTTACATTAGTCCATGGTAGTTTATCATTCCCAAAATTTTCCACCACCTCACTCCTTGCTTGTACAAGACCACCAAATAAGGACCAAATCACCAAATAGTTTGGTCTGAAACTGGCGATTTCATCCCCAACCACCCACCGCTCTTTCTGTAATTCAATAACTATATGAGTTGGTACTTTCCTCATGTATCATCCTTAATGATAAATCATACCTATAAATGCTTACATAAGCAAGTCAAATGCACTCATTTACTCAACTGACACTTTCAAGATGACTACAAGAAAATATCAACTTAGAAGCACTCCAAACTCTCTTAAATTACCCTAAAACATCAACACACTCTAAGGGAAGCCACCAAAATAGTCTAAAGCACACTCATCCATGTTTTAGAGCCACATTTCCAAGTCAAATCAAGCAAAACACACCAATCCATTACCTACATTATCAAGTGATCAAATTATCAAAGCTAGTTGCATCTAAATAGACATCTCTTGTTAGGTGGAGAGCTATGTATGGTTTGATGCCTCTTCATAGTATTGTGAATGTAGGTGGTATACGGATTGAATTCAACCCAACCAATAACCTTTTTACAGAGTCTCCTACCCAAGGTTAAGGTTTAAACCTATTTTGGGTCATACATCGAGTTTTGCATACGTGAAACACCTAGGTTTATTAGTGAATCATATCACAAATTCTCACATGAACACAAAAAGTTACAAAATGCTAGCAACTCACCATATTGAACCACCAAAAATTTATAGAACCACCAAATAGTTTCATACGCACCCAACGATTTCATTCCAGTTCATTTTGTTCTCCCATATCCACATACAAAGAACTTACATATTAGTTCCAACATTCTTAACCTTATGTCACTACCAAATTAGCCTTTTGAACATCCAATTAGCTAAGTACACATCCCTTCTGGCACCTTGTATCAATTGTTTCAATTTTTGTATCTTACATATTGTTAAAATAGGTATATTATGATCTATACATTGATAATTAATTAATAATCTAAATATATATCCTATTTATAATCCTAATCCAGAGATAATAGATAAGTAAAACACTATAACACTTATTTATTCATCAATAGAGTATAAATAATTTCAATCCCAAATGTAGTTATCACACGGATTTACAAATATGGCATACTAATATGTTAATATTTGATGTGTTAAAAGGTTGGTTGTCGATATTTTTCTATTAGTGTGATTAACCACATTATTTATAGCCATTTTATATGTAAGATTAGCACTACTATACATTATCAAATGCTTATTCTATTATATTTGATTGAATTTATAAATAGGTATCTTGGATAAACATGCCATAGGTTTCAAGTACAAGGATTAGTGTGTGATCTTGTGGTGAAGACGATGAAAAATGTACATCAAAATATTGTCAAATCCTATATGATTCACTTGACTAGTTGTTAGAAACAAGATTTAAAAATAAAATATACTAAATTATGCCCAAATTAATGAAATGAAACACATATTTATAGAGCACATATCGACAATATAATGTTTAATAATAATGTGCATTTATTTCTTTATTCTTATTTTTTCCTTTTTATTTGACTACTCTCACATGTAGCAATATAAACTACATTGTCATATACATGTTAAAGTAGATTACATTAAAAGTAACCTCCAAAATTAGTGTTTGTGTAAAGTTAAAGTGATTAATTTGTTGTTGAAATTTTTTCCAAATAGTGTTAGAAACCACCTTCTATATATATATATATATATATATATATATATATATATATATATATATATATATATATATATGTGTGTGTGTGTGTGTGTGTGTGTGTGTGTGTGTGTGTGTGTGTGTAGTGTATACATATGTACACATAGTGTGTATATATACACTATATGTGTGCATATGTATATTTATACATTACATGTGTATATATGTATATGTATATGTATGTAAATGTGTATATATATAGATATATATACACATCCACTACATGTGTATATATGTATGTATGTGTGTGTGTATATACACTATGTATATACATATATATACTACATTATATACACACATATATGTAGTGTATACTACATATATGTAGTGTATACTACAGTTATATGTGTATTTCGTGTATACTACACTACATACACATGAATACACTACATACACATATAGTGTATATATATACATATACTACATGTGTACATATGTATGTATGTATGTGTTTATGTATGTATGTATGCATGCATGCATGCATGTATGTATGTATGTATGTATGCATGCATGCATGCATGTATGTATGTACATATACAACATGTGTGTGTACACACACACACACACTACATACACACATACATATATATATACACACACATATGTAGTATATGTATGTATGTAGCATATATATACTACGTGTGTGTATTATATATACATACATAGATACATATATATACACATGTTGTATATGTGTACAAATATATATATATACATACATACATACATACATACATATGTACGCATGTAGTATATGTATGATATATATGAATATACATATATACACATGTAATATATATAGACACACACACACACACACAAGAATATGTATAATTATAAAGTGTTTATTCCATTACATTTGATTGAAAGTTATAAATAATTGCATTCAATAAATTATAGCATAAACTTATGGTTAAGGTGATAAAATAATGTTTATAATATTGTTATTTTTTAGATGTTTAAACGCTTTGGAACTAGAGCTATGAACCGGGGGGTTGATGGGACCCCACCCTTACAAACAGATATGATACTGATCAAAGAAACACCAAAAAAATAGACAAACTACAAAAAAGGGACACGAACATCCAAACCTGAAGCCAAAAAACCACTTTGAATTCTAACCATAACCGACCCAACTCAAACATCGTCAGAAATAATAATCACTTCCTTCTTAACAGCGAAAGATGGGGCTACTGGACCCATCAATCTCCTCCATCAAGTAACCTACCTTCAATGACCACCACCCTCCTTAGTCATCTTCAGAAAAATATTATATGCCAATCCAAGCTTAGCCCATACAGCGTGAACCCAAAAAGGCTCGTGATCGATTGGTGCTTTGATAGTAAACAAATCCTACGGGGGAAGATGACACAGCACCAAAATTTTTGACTTACATAAATCATGAACCTCCTACGAAAAATGAATAAGGTATTTTTTTAGCTTTGTCAACTGCTCCACATAGCCCTTCTCCACCCAACCCGCCTCTGTCACAAGACCTTCGAAAAATAAATTTATTATTATCCACCTCCTCTTCTGACCCACTCTATGAGACAGAAAAATGAAGAAGTGAACAATCTACAAGGCTTCGGCCTTATTTTAACTAATGAGAAGCATGTTCATCACAAAAATCAAAGCTACTTCTGAATTAACCCTGACTCACTTCAAACAAAGAATATACTCAACTCCTGAAATCCTTTTGATTGCATCACAGATAGGGGAGGAACCCACCCTAAACACTTTTTGTAAACGGGAGCAAGTAATCACAGAGAAAAAATCCATATCTCATTTCTCCCATCTCAGAAACACTTGCAGCAGAGTAGAAACTGCCAGAGAAGCAAGGCTCAAAAAAGACCAAAGCACACCTATAGAAAAGTGAAACATAGGCTACCACTTAAATCCCTAGCACATGTGTCAAAGGAAAAAAGCTATCAATATTTTCCCTGCCATCCATCCCTAACTATGATGGCCCCTAATCCATACTAATATTTCACTTGTGAAGAAATAATTTCCCCTTCCCGTGAAATTGTACCTTCATTTGCCAAAAAATCAGCCACCTTATTGGCCTCCGATAAACATGATTACCTTGCCAAACATTAATGTTATCCAACCAATATAAGATATTAGAAATGAAGAAATTTAAGGGCCAATCCTTCTCTCTCCCCTTGTGGATAGATTCGAGAACAACTTGATAATCCCCTTCAATACAAAGAAGAACGCAGCCATTAGCCACCACCAATTTCACTTCTTTCAGCAAAGCTTTAGCTTCATCCAAGTTGCATGTTCCATCCGCCAAGGGGAAAGATCCTACCGCAAAAACTCTCCCAAACTCATCTCTAATAATACACCCCATCCCTAATAAATCGAGGTTACCTTTAGAGGATCCATTGAAGTTTAGTTTGCAAAACCCGAGGGGTGGGGACCATTTAACATTTTTCTTGAAAATAATCTTCTCCACTTGTGACATAGCCTGATTAGGTTGTCTTCTTCCTTCACTTCTTACTCTCATAAATGGTTTGATTCATAAATCTCCTTTTCCACTCTTTTATGAGTCTCTTGACTTCTTGATTTTCTTGACTCCCTTGACTCATATCTCATTCTAACCTTCTCGAATACCACAAATTGATGCCAAGAATTAGTTAAAACTCATTCAATTCAGAAGATAGTGTAGAACTACCTTGTTTTAGTAGGTTCCTTGATTTTTTGAGCTCTTCATATGAAATAAGATATCCAATATGTAAAACTATTTATTTTAGTTCAAATAGTATTCTCTTAACCTTTAACTATTCTCTTTATCAATTAATCAAAAGGATATCTCAATGGTTATAATAATTTTGTATGAATATGCAAGAAACTCAACATAATTCCTTGACCACTTGTAGACATGTCCAAATAGAAAATGAAAAATAATTTTAACTATAGGATGTTTTGTGAGGAAGTAAAAGAGGTTTCAAATACCCATTTTGGAGATTAACCAATATACAAAATTTTGGAAAAGGTTCCTTTTGAAAAAAATTCCCAGTTTGGAAGATAGAGTTCTTAATCAAGACCTTATTAGGTCTCCTAATCAAGACAGTCACTATTGTCACTCATAAATTTTTGTAAACTAAATTAAATTGACCCAAACCATTTTTCTCTCATTCTAAACCATTATCAGTCCTCTAAGTCAAAATTTTGACTTCAAACAACAACACATACGCAAGATATGGAAATATTAGTTTTTAAACCTAGTGGAGGGTTTGCAAAAACCTAAGAAAGAGAAAATTCAATATCTTTCTTTATAAATGGTTCCAAATCCTAAAATTTAACTTTGTAGCTTCACACTATCCTCTTACAACTTTTCCTTTTTGGAAGCATGTGTTGAAAATACCCCAATCATCTTAGATAATAAGCTTTTTATTATAATCCATCACAGTTCTTAATCGCACAATAGGGTATGCAAGAGATATTACTCAAGGAATTGTTATCTTGTTGAAACCATAAATTCAAGCATTGAAGATTATTGAATGCATATAAAAATTGTTTAGAAAACATATGGAGAAACTCATGAGCTCTTTTCTTTTTACTCATTCATACTAAAACTTATATACATATTTAGCATACATGCACAGACCAATAGACTCTTCCACCTTTGATTGTATGTATCTTATGCCCCTGATGAGATGATCCTAGAACTCCTTAGTTGATTCCATGGAGATTCAGTTATTAGAATCTCGTAAGTTTAGGATTTTGACTATTCTTGTTGATATTTTCTCTCAACCAACCATCTAAACATAAAATATTGTTTTTACCAACATAAAAGTAATTTAAAACCTCCCTACGTTCACTCAACAACATACCAAACTTGAATACACCTCATTCTACATTGAAAAACCACTAAGACTTATCTAAGACACCTAAACAACTCATAAGTACTCATAAATAAGCACTTTATATACATATACAAATTTATCAATGTTTGAGGGAAAACCTCTCCAATGTTATAAAGCAACTCAAGCACACAGCTAATGCCCAACTTCTAAGTTTAGGATTTTGACTATTGGTGTTGACATTTTCTCTCAACCAACCATCTAAACATAAAATATTGTTATTTCCAACATAGAAGTAACTTACAACCTCCCTACATTCACTCAACAACAAACCAAACTTGAATACACCTCATGCTACATAGGAAAACCTCTAAGACTTATCTAAGACACCTAAATAACTCATAAGTGCTCATAAATGATAATTTTATATACATATACAAATTTATCAATATTAAAAGTTTTGTAATACATTTTGGAGGGAAAACCTCTCTAATTATTCAGATCAATTCAATCACACATCTAATCCCCAACATGACTTATTTTGAACTTGATTGACCTCCTAGGACTCTTGAAACACCAATTGAGATCTTATTATCTTGATAAAGATTATGCTTCTACATCAAACCACCAAAGTACATAAATTTCATCGTGGACTCCTGATCATGATCCATTTATCATTGTTCTTATTCTTGTTTATACTTTAGATATATATGCATTCCTTATACATTTCTCCTCCTAGAACCCAAGGTTTGTTTATAACAGATAATGACTGATACAAGCATGTATTACTTTCCAATGTGCACTTATTCCATTGAGAGTTGGATTTATTTGTATCAAATTCCTCTTTCTCCATCTTTATATTTTTGATCTCTACTTTCTCTTCATCTCTCTTAACTATACATGCACATGAAATAAATGCATTAAAGAAAGGAATCATTTCACTATGCCTTCAAGGTGTTCTTCACTCTACCTTCGAGGCGTTCTTCACTCTTATGCATTTTGCTTATGCTTTTTGTCTTCATGATGAATCCTAAAGTATGCATTCTTGTTTGTCTTTATTCCTACATTCTCCTTCTTATCTTGACTTGTCATACCTACACATGGAGAAACCTTATCAAATAAATCAACTAATTTTTTACAATTCAAAGGTCTATTCTAATCAATTATGAGAATCATATTTTCTTCATTTTCTCTTTTGTTCTTCTCTTCTTCTAGCACAGTTGTACAATTTCTTTCTTGATTATTTTGGTGAATTATTTTTCATCTTTCATGACTTCAATATATCTTTTCTCATTACTTTAAAGCATCATAGCAGGTATTTTCTCTCCAATTGTCATCATAAACTAATTTTTTATCTCAAGCCCACTAACTTCTTAAGCTTATATGATCACCTCTTTTTTTTCTTCTAAGATGTTTTCATCCATCCCTAACTCAGCATTATTACTCTTCTTTACCTGATATCTCTGAAACTCTTCTTCTCCATTTATCCATTTCCACACATATATAAGGCCATTCTTTAAACGTATACTCAATTCTACTTGCTTCCTTTCAAAAACGTGTTTCACTTCATGATCTAACACTTGATGACTACCTTCACAAATATATTCTTTACCTCTTTATTTATTTCCTTGCTTCATGACCTGACATATATTCTTAACTCAATTCATCTTATTTTCTATACAACGATCTACTTTTTTACTCACCTGATGTAATAACTCTTTGCTTCCTTCCACTAGTACCTTAGGATTGTTTTCAATAACTTAATTCTCCTCATTTAATGAAAAAAGAGTGTGTTTCTCCCTTTCTATTTCAAAAGTATATGTGTTCCTCATGCCATCATGAATTTATGTCTTATAATACTACCAAGGCCTTCCTAAAAGCACATGAAAAACATCCATTAGCATAATATCACACAATACTTCATCTCTATAATTACCAATTTGAAATTCCACTTTGTATTGTTCATTTACTAAAATTATATGGCTTTTGTGTAACCAAGATACTTTATAAAGAGTAGGATGCACTAACCTTTGTAAATTAAACTTATCAAGCATCTAAGAAGCTACAAAATAATCAGTACTACCACTATCTATAATTACCTTATAGTATTTACCTTTATATTTCCAAGTTATTCTAAATAATGTCTTTCTTTGTGCAGGTTTATTGATCTCCTTGATGGATTTAATCAGCATCTTCCTCATGAGCAATGATTCACTAGCTTTAGGGGAATAATCATAAATAGCACTTTCTTCCTCATCTTCCTAAGCTATATGATCATTTCATTGGCTTGAAGATGAATTATCAGGGCTTTCATAAGATCTATGCCCAAACTTTCCACATTTGAAACATCTACCAATAAATCCATTGTTTCTACTTATAATAAATGGTCTCTTACCTCTGAATGGGTAGCTTCCTTTTGTAGTTTGATTCTGATTTTGCAAACTAATTTATCCTTATTTTTGTTCTTGTAATTGTCCTCTATCTGCATGCTCTCCTCTACCTATGAAGATTTTAACTCTGTCCCTTAATATCTTTTTTATGTTCTTAACAACTTTTCTTTTTCTCTTAAGACATAGTGGTGTACCTCTTCAACTAATTTAGGCATCAAAATATTGATTTCATCTTGAATCATGAGCCTCAACCTATTGAGATATCTAGCATCATTCTCAATATGACTAGCTTTAATTTTCAATCTATAGAAATCCTCTATAGACTCCTTTACTAACATCTCCTTTTGCCTGAGATTCTGCAATATGTTGAAAATATTTGTCTGATAATATTTAGGAATGAATTTTCCTTTCAATTTATCCACCATCCTATCTCATTTATTGATCGTGGTCTTTCCTTTATTTACCCTCTCATCCTATAATCCATCCCACTAAAGGGACACATGACATTTTAACCTAGTAACAACAAATTTTACTTTCTTATCAGTATCCACATTTTCATATTCAAAGTATTTGTTCATGGAATTGATCCATTCTATCATCTCTTCAAAATTTAAGCTCCCTTCATACATAGGAACTTCCAATTTGGCTTAGAAGTAGCTTTCACAATAGCTTGGGAAAATCTTTCTATATTTCTTCCTCTGCTACCAATTATTTGGGTCTAGTTCTAGGTTCTTCTTCTCTATCACTAATGTCTCCAATATCATCTCCTCTCCTTTGAGTTAAATCAACCTCTTGTAGTATTTCCCTGAACTCTCTTATCTCCTCCATTAACATAGCCTAAGTAGTTTGTCTTCTTCCTCCACCTCTTACTCTCATACCCATTTTGAATCCTAAATCTCCTTTTTCACTCTTTTATGACTCTTTTGACTACTTAACTATCTTGAATCCATAGATTGGGATCTCATTCTAACCTTCTTCGATACCACAAATTGATTCCAAGAATTAGTTAACACTCATTCAATTCAGAAGACAATATAGAACTACTTTTTTTAGTAGGTTCTTTGATTTTTTGAGATGCTCTTCATATGATATAAGATATCCAATATTTAAAATTTGATTTTAGTTCAAATAGTCTTCTCTTAACCTTTAACTATTCTCAATATCAATTAATCAAGAGGATCTCTCAATGGTTTCAATAATTATGTATGAATATTGAAGAAACTCGACCTAATTCCTTCACAGCTTGTAGCTTTGTCCAAATATAAAATGTTGAATAATCTTCATTACATGATGTTTCATGAGGAAGTAAAAGAGGTTTTAGATACCTATTTGGGAGATTAATTAATGTAAACAAAATTGTAGAAGATTTATGTTGTCCAAAATTGCAGCCTTTCACTAAGTTAGTCTTTCATGGAGTGTGTAAATGTAGTGTTCTATTTGTTCTCCTAACCCGTCGAGTAGGGGAGCTCGAGCTCATGACTATGGTATATTTTAATGAGATCAGTCCTTCATGGAACTGAGGAAAGGTCACCATACCATGGAATTTACACACCATGAGAATCTATAAACTACGACAGGATCCGTAGAACATGGACATATGTGAAATGTTAGTGCTTCACGACTTGGAAATAGTGTTATGCTGACTTGGAAAATTTGATGTTCTGCAGATTTGGTTAATTCCACACCAAAAAGCATGTATCCCACTTAACAAAATTCGTGGGGCATCGCACGACAAAATAAAGTGGGTTTAAAATCAATATAAGGGAGGAGATCCCCACGATATAATTGGAGAATTAAAACGGCTAGCTGCAGAATACTAGGAAATTCATGAAATGTTCAAAATGTCACAAGAGATATAAACTATGCGGACAATAAAAGATAGGACACAAGTATTTTAATGCATCACGGATGCCAAAAATAACTCCACTCATCACTCAGGGAGTGTATAAGGCCACAAGAAACCATAGATCGAAGAGAGTCTATGAGGCACATGAAATTTGTGCCTATTTCTAAATCAAATGCCCAACCTCCTCAACAACCATAAATTAATGAAGTATGGGTATAGTTGTCCTCATCCTATAAATATGATAGTGTATTCTTGGGGCAATGTCAGGCACCCATACTAGGCCTGCAAGTGGTCATACTGGTGGCATGTGGTTGAGTTCATTGATCACTAGATGTGATCAGCCTCTTCTCCCTCCCTTTCTCTCAAATGTTATAAATATAAGTGCTTTGGCACATTATATGGGTTCTTTTCTATTAAATTAGAAGATCCTTCTTATGAGCCTACGAAACTCTTGCTCGAGGCCTCTATAATTTGTATGTGAAGTTTTCTTACCTTATCCTTGTGTCTGTAAACGGTTATATGTTAGTATTAATGCAAGTGTGACCTCATTACTTTGAATGCTTTGTTAATGTGAATGTTTATGTCTCCTTGCATGACTTCACTCTTTTCCATTTTATTTCTTTTCAAGTTGTGTGCATCTTTTAAATCTTCATTTGCATGTTTACATCTATGTCTTTGTAATACCCTCCCATTACCACCCTCTCGATTGTAGTTGTGTGAGCTTGAGTCGATCCTTAGTTTGAGTGAGGTTGTTGTTCTAGGATCGTGCTTACATTATGAATACTTCGTAATAATGGTAGCATTTAAATTAATATTTTGCAATAATAACATAGTAAGGGTAATTTTGAAGTGTCCTTTCACAATCTAACCTTTTTGGAGCCCTAGGATCATCCTCGTGTCTTCGATTTGTGAGGTGAATTCATTCTTCTTGTAATTCATCCAACTCGAGATCATTCTCGAACCTTGAGTTTGAGATATTCATAAATTTATTTTTAACGTTAAACGTCGATCTAACTAAATCGTATTTCGTTATAAATAAAAGGATTTCACATAATTCTTAATGAAGATATTTAAGTGTTAATTAAGGGGCGTATCGAGAGTGGTGAAGGTCTCATTTAAAGAAAATGTTAAAACAATTAAATAAACCATGAAATTAGCACAATGAAAGAGTTTTCATTTAAAAATTAAAAAAATCATTATTATCCTAAAATCTCTCCAAATTTATTTTGAATCTTGAACCAAACCTCATTTCAAGAAGAATTAATGTAAATCCTTGGGTATTGTATTTTTGGTTTGCTGTGAGATATTTAATGAAATACTTCTTGGTTTTGTAAGTTGCCTACTATGAGATGATTTTTTGGAAAATTATGGTCAGAGAATGTAATTTTGGGCATGCATACAGTGGTTGGGAATACCTCCATGAATCAGCAAGATGGTGGAATTATGGTATGTGTCAGTTTTTTACTTTATTCTTTGTGGTGGAAGCATGCCTTACAAGTCATAGAGGCTTTGTTAAAATGTTTATCTAGGGCCAAGTCAAACTCCAAAACTTTTCCAACATCCTCCCCAGCATGTGTCAACACAGGATCTTTTCAATGGGGTATGACATCAATCAAATCATAACTGACAATGGATTTTTATCTTGTCATAGTCGTGAATGCCTTGTTAGGAACGTATGAAGAATTTGGAAACATACATAGGGCACAATTTTCTCAACAAAATACCTCAAAAAATGTGGTTTCATGTAATTCAATGATTACTAGATAGGAACAAAATGGATCTCTTGAAATGGCTTGGAAAATTTCAAGCAAATGCAATATACAAGTGTAAATCTAGACACCTCACCCTTGCTAGCATCACACAGCCTGTTCCTAATTTGGAGTTCCTTTTTAAATAGTTTTTGGTAACACATCAAGCGCATAGGAGGTTAATTTTTATCATTTGTTTTAGGATTAAGTTTGGCTCAGGATGGCATTATTTTGTAGGTGTGTTTTTTTACAACATGGTATTATCCACAAGGAACTTAGACTAGAATTGTTGTGGCTATCGTGTGAGTGGAAAATTAGTACCATAGGCAAGAGTAGCACGCTCGTGTGCAAGGCTCTAGAACGGTTTGGCAAATGGATCAAAAAAATGGGACTACGCAAGATATGGGTAGGCTGAGTTTCATCTCTTCAAATGCAAAGCTAGAAACCTTTTCCTTTTCCAATACTCTCCCATCTTACGCCTAAATTGAAGTTTTGAAATAGTTTCAGACATCCTCCAAGCGCAATAAGAGCTTACAGAGAGCATATGATATGCTTGATAAAATGCATGCAATATGTGTGTGTGTGCGTGTGTGCATGTGTGGGTGTGGGTGTGGGTGTGTGGGCGTGTGTGCATGTGGGTGTGTGGGTGTGTGTGTGTGTGTGTGTGTGGTTGTGTGTGCATGTGCATGTGTGTGGGTATGTGTGTCTGTGTGTGTATTCATGCACAACAATATATCTGGGATGTGCAAAAAAATGGATGCGTTGAAAAAGCCTGCAATTAGAACCTTTTCCAGTAGCCTCCCAGATTGTTGCAGCGTGGAAAGGAAAAAGATGTAATATATATGTATATATGGAAGCATGCGCATGGTCTATGACCTACTTGAAAAAATGCCTGATGGAATTGTTGTCAAGGGGCCTCCAATACTTGAATATGTGGTGGCATGTTATGTGTTGAGTTTGGCATATGTGTAGGCATGGATATATATGTGGACCTTGGTGCTTGTTTGGTAAGTGTGTGACAAGTTTTGTGGAGTGGCATCAATTAGAATATTGATTGGAAATACTAAATAATTAATGTCTCATTAAATTATAAGTTCAGTGATGGCATAGAATATTGAGCTTAGTGACCATGTGATAGGTTGAGAATTGAGGTTGGTAATTGGGTGATTGTTGAAATCCTTCAAGCTTGGACTCTTGCGGATTTGACCATGGAAATGCTCACGTTCATGTTCATGCACCTCATCTTCATATCAACTAATGAAATATTGAGCTTTCCATGGGACTCACAAATCTCGATCCATTCTCAAGTTCCTAGCTCGCCTGCCAGCTTGATGGAGATAGCATGGTGTTTTGTCAACTCTTATTCTCGCGCTACCAAATCAACACAAATATGTTTATTTTACTCTCTCTTGTATGATTTTAACATTGTTTGTTTCTTAATATAAATAGATTTTTGAATCAATACAAAGAGAAATAACTTTTGCATGGATTAAACAGGATGTATTATTTTATAGAAAAGTATACCTTTGTTTTGTACAAAACCAGACTTGTAACCATGAATGTAAACACTACTCCCTTTTTACCTCGTGGATGTTTGGAAAAAACACTTTGATTTCAATACTGGTTATGGAAGCCACACACTTGGCATTTTCAAACTTGAATGTTAGCTTAAATCTACTCTTTGGTGACCTTGTAAAATCTTAATAAAACATTTTTTCTAAGAGGTGTAAAATATCCCTATAAACCCCAATTTGTGAAAAACAAACTTTAACCGTGTACCTTGTCATGTGGAGTGTTTGACCAAGCCCTGGGTTATTCCACGGAATTCTGTTTGACTTTATTTTGTAATTTTTTTAGGATCCCAGCGGGCTATTTCATAACTTTAAACAACTGGTGAAAGTGAAAAATGTAGTTTGGTTTTGATCCTTCATTTTGGCCTTGAGTGTCGAAACAGATTTTGGATTCTACTTACCAATAATATTTCTATGAGACGATTGCTACAAACCCTTAATTTGGAGAAAAAAATCATGCAGGCTAGTTTTCATGATAGGTTTTGTAGGCCTTTGACCACTGGACAACAAGGTCTCTTGAATGCATTTATGATCGGTAGCTCCGGAAAGACGAGCGTCATTATAATCATGTTTACCAATTTGGGGTTCTGTCAACTCCGATTGTTTCCTCATATATAGGGTAATATGTAGGAATTTGTTTCCATGGTTGTTTGAGTCTCGAAGATGGTTTTTGAACACTAATTTTTGAGCAACTTGCCTAAAATTCATGTTTTTGGAAACTTTCGACTAATTGGTGAAAATTGTCATATGAACTTATCCAAGAAAAATAGCAATAGAAAAACCTTGTAAACATTAATACATGACTATAGGAAACTTTATTTTGACGTTTACTTTTTAAGAAACAAATTGTGGAAAAAGGGTTTTTTCTCTCTCTCTTCTCTCTATCTCTTTCCTTCACTTCGAAAACAAAATGAAATGGAAATTGTATTTTCTTATTCTCCTTTGAAGTGTAATAAGTATAGTTTTATTAATGTTAAAAACTTTGTGATAATGTAGATCATTCTTGATTGTAGTTTGATGTCATGCCAGCAATTGTGTTGACCATGTGGTGGTTACAAGTACACGAGACCGGAAGAAAATGGTAGTTTTTCTTGTGCTTTTGCAATTTGGATATCGTTGAAATGTATATGTAATATTAAATAGATGTATCAACACTATTGTAACGAACATGTATGTTATCTATTGATTATTTTTTGGTCAGTAAGAGATTGTATTATATTGGTATCTTGAAAAAGGGGGGGCATTCTATTCTAGGGGTAATATTTGATTATAGGCATATATCTTGCTAATAATGTAGATGTGCATTTTTAACTAAAAATGAAATGACTGTTTATAATGTTCTCTTATGAGAAAGTGATGATCATGTATCCTTGTGTGTTTTTTTTAAATGTTTGGAAAACTCGGAAGAAATAAAATTGTCGTATATAGGAATGGTTATTGTTTGACCTCTATTAGGAGGTTATTTTAAAAGTTATATGTTTGACCCTAACCTAACATCCCTTGAGAAGGTTACCCTTGAGCATTGAATTGTTTGTGTGTCATTTACCAAAAAAGGGTTTCTTGTGCATGTGGAAGTGTGAATATTGTGGTAGCTAAGATTATAGTGTCACCTTGTGACATGAATGATGTCATGTTTAACAACGTTTGTTTTAATGGTTTTCTTATCCTAAGACTTTCTGGCAGGGCTAATTAAGGTATGTGTATGGGATCATAAGGGCAAGTAAATAAGGTATTTACCATTCATTGTATTGTGATCAATCAAACTTGTGTAAACCAAATAGTGTGGTGATTCCCTCATGTTTATAATTATCTCGATAGAATCCTGATTCTTTTAAAATGTGGGTGATATAAGACTAACACACAAGTGAATCTTGGAACTAACTTATACTTAGTCATGCTTTTGTTGTTGAAATTACTTATAAATTTCTCCACATGAGTTCAAGCATTCGAGCAACATAATCCCTTATTTAGAAAATAAAACTTATGGCATATAACCATTAAAATGACTCTAGCCTATTTTGTATCATAGCAACAATTAGAGTCGATTGTGAACAAATTTGTTGATAATATTTAGAATTTAATTTATATTCATGTGTTTCTGTTTGTTTTGGAATGAAGTAAAAATTGGAGGTATGTGAGATAAAGGTGTTTTATCCACTTCAAAATTGACTTTAGTTGGTCATAGAGTCTTTGAGTGCAAACAAGAAGTGAATTCAAGCCTAGGACCTCCTTATATGTTAATGGTGTTCGAAACCTATAGTTAACCTTTCCTATCTTAAAGGTTTCCCTAAGATGTTGAATTTGAGTAAACTAAATATGAAATCCATTCCCCTTAAACCAATCTCCACTCTTCTTGTGTGATGAAGTGTACTTATATAAGTTACATTTGAAAGAAATTAAAAATGTGAAATATTGTGAATAAGAGTATTTGTTTACATGAAAATTATCTTAAGACCTATCAGGTTAAATAAGGGACTTGAATGGTAGTTAAGATGGGACCATCTTAAGTTGTTCATTAAAAAAATAAAAGGAATTGGAATCTAGAGAAAAAGTACAAAAATATGTTCATGTCTAGTGTCCTTCGAATCTTAAAGGCTAATGATGAAATATGATTACTGTTAGTGCAAATCAGCAACACCCCCTAAATGACCTTCAGATCTGCACCTTAGAATTGCATCATTTAGTGTGATTACACAACATGGAATCTTTTCCCCAGGTGTGGGACTTGCAAAAATGCAAAAAAACTCTCCAGATTGAAGGTTGGTTCCTCTACTCCTCTGATCAGATGTATGCATGAAATTTGTAGAGGTTTAACTCAAAATTCTACTCTAATTCTATCATGGAGACAAGGATAGAAGAAAGAAAAAGAGGTAAAACTAAACTAACAAGGTGATACACCAAAGGAGTGATGAACATCTATTTCTGCAAAATGACACACATTATAAAAATGCAACACAAATCATGCACAAATTGCTAAAATGTAATGAAGGATCAGAATGAAGCAAACAACACAAGAAAGGATTGAAAACTCATTCACAGAACTTGCATTGTCATTTCCATTTTTAAATACGGTGCATTACAACAGCAAGAAGGTAAAAAACGTGTTGCAGTCCTAAAAGAGGTCTAATATTCCACAAATTCACTTGCTAGGGTGAAGGAGGGAGCCTGCATAACATAAAAAAAATGTCCAACCCTTTACAAATGAGCCAAATCTAGATTTTAATAATGAAAACCCAAGTTCAAGAAGGAGAAACGTGGGAAAAATGAAATTAATGATTCAACCACTGACCAAATCCATAAAAATAGCATGGTTACCCTTAAAATTTCATTCCCCAAGATTTTTTACCATGCTGAAGAAGAATGGAAGCCATATTGCATTAAAAATGGTGATTGAATGTCAAATCTGCTCTTTTCCCCATGCCAGAGGTATTTTCTCATTTTTCTCTCACTAAAATCCACCAAAAAAAAATTTAAGGTTTCATCGTGTAGAGGACTTCAATATCTTTCCAATGACACCAAAATAAAGAAAAACTGAGCTCTGGATCGAAATATATGCCCCTCTGAAGATTTAGGGCAAAACTAGGGCAAAAATGGGTCAGTGGGCCGAAACCTAAAAATTTTCCCCTTTTTTTTAATTTGGGAAAATTTCCCCAAAAAGTTCCACACCCCGTCACTCTGCTGCCACATGGCACATCCTCATTCGACGTGGGCTTCAAACCATTTCTTTCCTCTACGGGCCCACGGGAAAACTTTTTCTTTTACACCCCGCCCACTCCTTGGCAATTTTTTCAATTTACCTCCACTGTCCCGCCATTCCGCCACCACGTGGCACATTCCTATTGGTTGCGGACCTTCCCAAGGAAAATTTCCCTCAAAAACTCCGCCGAGCCATAACTTGCAAAATACAAGGAGTTAGAAGGAAAATTTTACCTTTCTGGAAAGGTGAGAAAATTCTCTATCTAATGAAGCCATTTCTAGATAATTTTGAGTGCCTAAAAAGTGGAAAAAATCGACTAAGGAACAAGGAAGGAAGGAATGAAAGAAAGTTAGTCAAAAATAAGCAAGGGGCTTATTTTGGATAACAATTTTGGCGACTCAGAGGGGTCATCTACCTGCTGGATGAATTGACTAGCTGCCTGAAGCAATCCATTGGGCAATGGAATCATCAACTTAACTGCTTAGTACTCTCAACTCATTAGAAAATTTCTAGAAAGAAGATTGTGAGGGTAGAACATCACTTGATCTGGAACATGGCCTACAAAGATGCACCCTTGGGACAACAAATCTTGTGCCAAAGCACTTAGGGAAATGTAAAACTAAGCTACAACAAAACAATGTGCACGCGCACTTGGAGGAATGAAAATATAAGCTAATATGTACAAGGTGAGGAGTTTCTCTTCTATTAGCAATGCTTTAGATGGATTCCATTAACTGGAATCTGTAGTTCTTCACCATCCAATGTAGACAATTGGAAGGCATTGTTGTTCTTACATTTTGTGACCATGTAGGGGCCACTCCAAATGGCATCAAACTTTGAATGCCTTTCTAGCTTTTCTCGGTCTGCATCCCATTACAACACTAAATCTCCAACTTAGAAGGTTCTAGCCTTAGCTTTCCTATCAAAGGTTCTCTTGATCAAGGCTTGATCCTTCTCCATTGTTTGGGCTACATGCTCTCTAATTTCTTGGAGTTCCATCAATTCTGCATATCTAACCTCCATGGGTTCAAACACTAACAATTTCAATTGCTTCATGAGTTCCAACATTGGCAACTCAAGTAACATAGGCAAGATTACCTCTCTTCCATAAACAAGTCTGAATGGAGAGTTACCGTTGAATCTCTTCGAAGTTATCCTATCATCCCATAAGGCTGATTTGAGTTTAGTATACCAAGTCCTCTTATTTTCATCAAGAGTCCTCTTGATGATCTTTAATAGGTTTTTGTTGGTAGACTCAGCTTGGCCATTACCTTGAGGGTAATAATTTTATGAAGTGCTCAGATAGATCCCATTCTTAATAACCCATTCAATTACCTTTGATCCTATGAATGCCAATGCATTATCTGATATTATAGTAGAAAGTATACCAAATCTAGTTATTATCCCCTCATAGAAGTCTAGAATGTTAGATTCATTTGCCTCTTTAAGTGCCACCGCCTCAGTCCATTTGGTGAAGTAGTCTATTGCTATTAGAATCCACTTATGTCATTGGCTTGAGTTTGGGTTAATAACTCTAATGAAGTCCAAACCCCATTACATGAATGGCTGGTCAACTAAAATTAGGTGCAATGGAAGGGTTGTTAATCTTTCCTTGCCTATGAAGAATGCACAATTTTTGCACCTCTTGATCCACACATAACAATAACTAAACACCTTGGGCCAATAATATCCAGCCTTCATAATCTTGAGGGATTTCACTCTTGGAGAAAAATGACCCCCAGCAGATCCTCCATGGAACTCTTCTAACATTCTCTTACTTTGATTCGTCTCAATGCATCTCAGCGGCACTCCATTTATGTCCCTTTTGAACAAGACACCATCAACAAGTGCATATGGGATAGCCTGTAATCTGAAGTGTCTTCTCTTGGTTTTGTTTATCTCTGGAGGGCATAGGCCTGTTTGTAAGAAGTGCACTATGTCTCGGGTCCAACAAGGAGTGAGCATACCACCATTCTCTTCTTGAACACCTCTTTGTTCTTAGTTGTCTTGCAATGCCAAAACAACATCCTTCCCATTGCCTACTTCCATTGATTTGCTCAAGACCAGCTATTCATACAATCCCTTTCCTCAGACCAGCTTGGTGACTTTGATCAAAATATCATACTCCATGACATGAGTAATCCCCCCTGCACATTTTTCATTTAGGTCTTTATTGAGGAGGAAGTCCTTAACTCCCATATGAGAAACCAGCAGTTGAGCCTTGTTGTTTGAAACTAGATGCTTAAATTTCTTCAAGCTCCTAATCACTACAAGAACATGCTTCTCAATGAAGGAATACCTCACCTCATAGTCCTCCAAGATTTGGCTAAAGAAGGCAATTGGCTGCTCTACATTTTCTTTGTTTTGTTGTACTAAAATTGCAGAAATTGTATCATCACCGCCAAATGCATAAAGGATAAAATCCTTAGAGAAATCTAGGTTAATGAGAGTTAGATCTTATGAGATAGCCTCTTTGAATGCCTCTAAACTTTCCTTACCTTCATTTGTCCATTTGAAAACCATACTTTTCTTCAACATCATAGTTATTGGCTTGACAAGGACTGCAAAGTCTGGAACAAACCTTCAAACAAAATTGATTCTTCCCAAGAAACTTTGAAGGGCATTCTTGTGACTTGGTAATGGCAGTGCTTATATTGCTTCAACCCTCTCTAGATCAATTGCTAATCCCTCTTTGGAAACAATGTAGCCTAGGAGCTTTCCTTCGTGAGCTAGAAAAATACATTTTTGGGATTCAAGGATACCCCAAACCTTCTACATCTTTGGAACACTTGTCTCAAATGAAAGAGATGATCTGTTGTACTTTAGAAAATACAGTAATATCATTTAGGTATATCAGCACTATTTTTTTAATCAATCCCTTGAATGCCATATCCATTTCCCTTTGGAAGGTAGCTTCGGCGTTAGACAGCCCAAATGGAATTTTGCTACATGTAGGTTCCCCATTTGGTGGTGAAGGTTGTTTTGAATTGATCATCCTCCTTTACCATGATCCGATTATACCCTGAATAACCATCTAGCAATGAAAACCTCTCAGAGCCAACAACAACTTGCAAAATCTGCTCCATAGAAGGAAGTGGGTAATGATCCTTGAGGGATGATTTATTCAAATCTCTAAAGTCTACACACAATCTGATTTCTCCACTCTTCTTTCTAACTGGAACCAAGTTTACAACCCAGCTTGAATGCTTGATGGGAAATATGATACTTGCCTCTATCAACTTATTCAATTCCTTCTTCATGAGGGGCTCCATGTGTGGATTGATCGGTCTTTGTTTTTTCCTAATGGGTTTAGCACTAACTCAATTGTGTGTTGAGCTAGCTTGGGATTGAAACCTCTCAAGTCTTTATATCTCCAAGAAAATATATCCGGGAACTCTTGGCAAAGTTGCATGAACTCATACCTTTCTTGCTTGGTTGTCACTTTACCAATTTGAAGTGATTTGCCTTCTCCCATCGAGATGGGCACTAAATCTTCTCCCTTGACTTGGATATTTGTTTTCTCCTGCCTAAATTGATCATTAGAATTAAATATGGACTCCAAAGTGACAAGTCCTTTTGGTAGTTTGTTGGTTCTCAGTTGTACCACTTGATCACCATATTGTTGTTCTAACTTCTCCTGATTTTTGGCTGAGAACTCAACTTCTTCTTGTAAGAAATTGATAATTTGTTGGTCACTTTCAAACACTTGCCAACTTACATTATTTTCTGGAACTGATGGCCTTACAATCACATGAATTTTTGGTTGCACTTTATCTTCCTTGATACTCTCCACAACATCAAAGACTTCCCCAACTTCTGCAAGCCTATCAGCAGCTTAGTTTTCTTTCCTAGGGATGGAGTTGATGCCAAAGCCTTCAAAATCCTCAATGAGGTCCCACACCCTACTCTTATAACGCTTGAGTAGGTCATTTTTGGTAGCATGTTGTCCTTTAACTTGATTAACAATCAACTCATTATCACCAAAGACTTGTAAGTTTTTGATACCTCTCTTTCTTGACCAATGCAATCCTTGTATCAAAGTTTCATATTCAGCAGTGTTGTTAGAACATACAAAATGAAATCTAAAAGTTGAATAATACTTAATATCTTGAGGTGAAACAAGCATAGCTCCCCCCTACACCTTGTCTACTTCTTGATCCATCAAAGATCAGCTGTCATACCTCATTGTCATCTTTATGGTCTGGCTTGGTGATCCTAGGAATAAGCTGATTTTCTTCATGCATGTAATAAACTCCTAGTTTAGATTCCTCTATTTCCTTATAGGGGTCAAAAGCATGTACTTTTCTTGCCCATTCATCAAGAGTCAAATCTGGGATGCTTTTAACTTTGGTGTCAGCTTCATCTGTGCCTAGATAATCTTCTTGATCAAATGCTGAACAGTTGGCATTGATTAGGCTTGGAGTATGAGGCTCAATGTGAAAGTTTGCAATAGTTTTGAACTTGATTGTGGCCTTAGCTCCATATTTGGTCCGAAACAACATGTGTGACCAATCAGCAAACAAATAGCCTCCAATTCTAGCTATGAAATCCCTTAACAAACATAGGGTAAAAAGTGGTGGTAAATCTATCACTGACACATCTTGGAAATCAGTGACATTGGGGCATGCATGCAAAGTGAGGCTTAAATATTTAATTACCCCTACTGTTGTTATTATTGTCCCATCCAGTTGCACCACTCCTTTGGATATGACTTCATATTGGAGGCCCAGCTGATCAGCTATTTGCTTGGGCATCACAGAACTACTTGCCCCAGAATCAATTATACAATTGTGTACTATTTTATCCCTAATGATCAATGAAACTTAGAATGGAGGGGGCTTCAAAACTTTACCTTGCTGTCCTCCAAGATTCCTCTTAGGCTGAGCAACTTTTGTGAGTACCTTCTCTTGCATATGAGCTTGCTGATTTGAAGTTGACCAATTCTTCATGGCAGCTTGTAGTAGATCCCTTTGGCCGGGGATGGATAGTGATTCCCACATAGATATATTCACATTTGTCTTCTTCATTTGTTCAATGATGTTAAATGAGGATGAAATATCTCTTTTCTGCCCCTTAGCCTGCACACTCTTTTCTTATACATGGGCTGCAACAGTTGGCATTGGAGCTAGTCTAGAAGGTGGCTTGGGCTATCCTTGAGCATTTGGAACTGCATTTTTCTTGCCAACACTTTGTGGAGTGATGGAAGGTTGTGGATCACCTGGAGCTAATGACTACCCTTCACCAATATTTCTCTTCTTTGACCATGTGTTAGCTACTACACTCTAAGAAATTGTTTGATTCATACCACAAAAATCTTCAGCCTGCCAATTCACAAGTGTAGTCTCGTTTGGAGTTGTATTTTGCTAAGATGTTCCTTGTTGTTGGTTTGTTTCTTAACTTGCCTTACTCTTTACGCCAGTTGTTGTCACCATCAAAGCTTGGTTGAAAGCACCATTGAAGCACATAGACTGGTTGTGAGGTACATTGCATGGAAAACACCAATCATACTCTTGAGCTATATTATTTTACACTGTCACTAAGGCTTTAGAGGTAGATGCAGCATTGGGGTTATAGGCCTGAAATGGTCTATTGACAGGAGGTCTTACTTGATTTTGATTTATAGTTGGATTGGGTGGCTTATTAGGCTGATATGGTTGCCTATTAGGCTGATTCTAAGACTGATAAGAAGGTCTAAAACTTTGGGCTTGCTGCCTCTTGAGTGTAACCAGCTCATTTCCTAAATTTTGTAATTGTTTCATGACTTCTTGAAGTTCATTTGAGGCACTAGAGGATGAAGTAGAAGTTTCATTTGAACTCTGATTTCTAGGAGTGGGAATAGGAGCTAAAGCAGGTGCTTGACTAGAGCTTGGGCTTTCCAAGTTTGGATATAAGGGCATAGGAGGCCTAGGTGCTAGTTTACCAGCTTAGATCAAACAATTCTCAGCCCTAATGGCAATGTTATAAGCTACAGGTATATTTGTACCTCCCATGGATTGGATTAACATAGAAATATCAGAATTTAAAGCTTTGAGATAGTATAAGAATTCACCTTCAGCTGTTGGCCTTATTGTCACTGGGATTCTATCCCAGGTCCTTTGAAATCTGAAATTGAAGTCTATTAGCTACTCATTGGTAGCTCTCTTGATAGTTGTCAGTTGTTCCAATAGAGACAAATTATCTCCCTTTTCTCCAAATTTCTCATGGAGAGCTATGCACAACTGGTTCCAATTTTGGATAGAGCATGCCCCAAGGCTCCTTAACCATTGCAAGACTTTCCCTTTGAATGAAGATGCCAACAATTTGACAATAATTTGCATCTCAAGAATCTCATGGATTGCACAAACATTAGCAATGTCTTTGACATGATCACCAGGAGTGGTCTAATTTTCCCCAATAAAGTATGGGATGTTCTTCAATGCTGCAACTAGAACTGGGTTTTGTGCATTGAGAGCAAGTGGGTTGCTGCCAATGAAGTTGACATAAGCCCTCAAAAACTCCGCCGAGCCATAACTTGCAAAATAAAAGGAGTTAGAAGGAAAATTTTACCTTTCTGGAAAGGTGAGAAAAATCTCTATCTGATGAAGCCATTTCCAGATAATTTTGAGTGCCTGAAAAGTGAAAAAAAATGACTAAGGCACAAGGAAGGAAGGAATGAAAGAAAGTTAGTCAAAAATAAGCAAGGGACTTATTTTGGATAACAATTACAATTAAGAGTTTAACCTGAAAATGTGATATTATGGAATATCCATTCATGAAGTTCATATTGTGGTTGGTTCATGGTTTCATAATTTTTCATTTATATAAGTGTGGTGATGGATGCACCTTGGGTCATCTTTTTATTTGTGTGCTCTTCATATTGGTGTAAACGTTACATGTGATGTTGTGTAAACTCTTGTGAGTATTTTGGTGTCATACAGTTGTATCAAGTAATATGAAATTCAAAAAAAATAGCATGTTATGTTTTGTCTTGTGTTTTGGTCCCACATGGTTGGGCACTACAATATTTTAGAGCCAGATTTGATCCATTTTCCATTTTGGTGCATCACCTCCCTTTATGTTAGTTCTTTCCCTCTCTCAATTTGTCCCCGTGGAGTTTCTTAGTTTAGTGATAGAGTATGATATGGTTAAAGTAGTTGCAGTGAAATGGGATGAAAGGAACCGACCCTTTCATCTCAGGAATCCAGCCTTCTCTAGAGGATGATCTCATAAATTCAAGTCCCACATTGAGATATCATCCCATGTTGCACTAAAATTGTTGAACCATGTTTCAGCATGGTGTAAATTTCAGCCCCACCAGCTTTGACACGTTATGCAAGTCCTTTTTTGCTAAATTAGAAGCTCCTCCTTATGAGCCTGCAAAAATCTTGTTCATGGACTTTGTAATCTACATGTGAAGTTTTCTTTCCTCATCCTTGTGTTTGTAAATGGTTAAATGCTAATATAAATGTAAGTGTGACCTTGTTCCTTTGAATAATACACAATTAATGTGAATGCTTTTGTCTTCTTGCACGCCTTCACTCTTTTCCATTTTATTTCCTTCAAAGTTGTGTGAAGCTTTTAAATCTTCGTTTACATGTTTAAATTTGTGTCTTTTAGAGATAGAATTGATCTATTTTCTAGTTTGGTGCATCACCTCCCTTTATTTTATTTCTTTCCCTCTCTCAAATTGTCTCCTTAGATTTTCTTAGTTTATTGATAAAGTAAGAGTTGGTTGAAGTAGTTGTAGCGAACTGGGATGAAAGGAACCAAGCCTTTCATCTAAGGAATTCGGCCTTCTCTAGAGGATGATCTCATGCAATCAAGTCCCACTTTGAGAGATCATCCCATATTTCACTGAAATTGTTGAACCAAGTTTTAGCAAGGTGCGAATTTCAGCCCCAACAGTTCCTTTTAAAAAAAATTCCCAGCTTGGAAGAAAGAGTTCTTGCACAAGGCCTTATTAGGTCTCATAATCATGACTGTCACTATTGTCACTCATAAATTTTTGTACACTTAATTAAATTGACCCAAACCACGTTTATCTCTTCTAAACCAATTTCAGTCCTCTCAGTCCAAATTTGGATTTGAAACAACAAGATATGCGTGAGATATGCAAAATTTAGTTTTTAAACCCTAGTGGAGGGTTTTCAGGAACCCGAGAAAGAAAAAAAATGAGATATTTCTTTCTAAAATGTTTCATATCCTAAGTTTTATATTTGTATCTTCACACTATCATATTACAACTTTTCCTTTTTGGAAGCACATGTTGAAAATGCCCCAATCATCCTAGGCAATAAGCTTTCTTTCATAATCCATCATAGTTCTTAATCACGTAGTAGGGTATGCAAGAGATATTACTCAAGGAATTGGTATCTTGTTGAAAACATAAATTCAAGTATTGAAGATTGTTGAATCCATATAAAAAAATTAGAAAACATATGGAGAAACTCATAAGATTTTTTATTTTTACGCATTTATACTAAAACTTACATACATGTTTAGCATACAAACACATGCCAACAGACTTTTCCACCTTTGATTTTATGTATCTTATGCTCCTGACGAGTTGATCCTTGACCTCCTTAGCTGATTCCATGGTGATTCAATTTATTATAACTTTATAAGTTTAGGATTTTGACTATTATTGTTGATATTTTCTCTCAACCAACCATCTAAACATAAAAGATTGTTTTTCCCAACATAGAAGTAACTTACAACCTCCCTACATTCACTCAACAACATACCAAACTTGAATGCACCTCATGTTATGTTGGAAAGCCTCTAATACTTATCTAATACCCCTAAACAAATCATAAGTGCTCATAAATGAGCACTTTATATACATATACAAATTTATCAATATTCAAATTTTCAAACTACATTTTGGAGGGATTCAAACTACATTTTGGAGGGAAAACCTCTCTAATACTACAAATCAACTCAAGCATGCATCTAATGCCCAAAATTACTTATTTTGAACTTGATTGACCTCCTAGGACTCTTGAAACACCAAATGAGATTCTTTTATCTTGAAAAAGATGATGCTCCTACATCAATTTGTCATGTAAGTAGAGTTTTTAACGATCTTATAATGGGCATGTCATGTCATGGCATGAGTTCTAAGGGATCCTTTGGTATTAAAAATTATGTATGGAGTTATATTTTTTGTTGTTACACTAGAGCTATTAATTTGTATGGATTTCTAACAATGTTCACAATGTTTTTTACTATTGAGATGGCTTATATCATTCTTATTTTATAATGATCATATAATATGCATGTTGAATCGTGCTACTATGTTTAATACACATTACATTATTTATATGGTTCATCTTTATATTCCTTTTACACATGATATAAGTATCCATCTTTCTCTTTTACATTGAATGGCACATAATGAAATCCCTTATCTCAAAAGTGGAGCATATTGTGGGATTATGTATAAGTTTATACAAATTTCATCTAAGAGCACATAAATTAAATCAAATTTGGTCATATTTTACATAGTTTAGATCATATTTATTCATAATTCATATCACAGGTACTCACATTATACACAGAGTTTGAATCAAACTCGTCCACTTAACACACAAGTACATATTAATAATTAGATTCACAAAGGTTTAATGATGTTATTACACACATAGAGTTGACATTTGGATCCCTCGATAGCTAAACACTAATATATCTATCATTTAGTATTTTAAGATTGATGCATGGCTCCCTTAGTAGCTCAATACCAATATATAGCTTCATCAATATCCCAATACTAAAATTGGCCTCAACATCCCACAAAATTAGATGACATGTTAAGATACCGATAATGATATTAAGTTAGCAAGAGTTTCACACTAGATGAAAGGCTATTATGTTAACAAACATTTTAAGCCAAAGGAAAGGAAAGGCTATCAAGTTAGAAAATGAGTCACACTACTGGAAAGGAAATTTTATCAATAAAGTAACACTACTAAATTTATATGAGGGCAAACCCCACAACATTTATCACCACATTTAACAAACTAATGGCATGGTTTAGTATGACCAATCAAATAGATTCATTCTTATGCACATTTCACCTTATTTCAAGCATTTCAAAAAAAAAAATTTCAAATTCAAATTATAGATTTATATACACCATTATCAAGCATTGGTTATCACATATTTTCCATGTGATTGCACATTTCAATGAGTTGGCACATTAGCATAGATCAATATTTTATAACAACATCCTATGATTGAGATGTAAGGTTTGCATTTTATTTTAATCAACCATTTGTCATACTAATTAAATGGGTGAAAATTGTAGTACCCAAGACATGGTATAAGAACTTAGCAATATGATATTTGGCACTTGTATTGAGATTAATTCCATTTATAAATAAATGAACAATTGAGGAACCTTCCTTCTCTATTCCATATCATAATCCCACTCCAAAAATGAACAAACTTCTAATTGTCTCAAAAATGAATCCTTTCACACCTTAGACAAGCTTGTACATCGAGATAGGTTCATCCATAAACATATCCCACCTTCCGAGAACATGTCCCTTGTACTTCTAATGGTTATGTTTTCAAATGCATAACTTAGCGTAGTCAGCCTAGGTGGTACGTTTAGGACAATTGAGTTAGAAATCATAAGGATGGTCATATATATAAATACATCTAACCTAATATATTAGGGGCATCTATGGATCCTCTATCTCACTCGCTCTAAAAAGGTCAAGATTAAACGTTGAAACATCTAATTCCTTATATCACTACCACAACAATAAGCTATTGAAATTCTAAGTACATTTATAGTATTTCCCTAGATAAACCATGTGCCATTACTGAAGTATCAAGTATGTATTGCCAAGTTTAAGGGTTGGCTCAAATGCTCAATTTTATATTATTTTAATTTTAAATCACATGCATATCATTATAGGGTAGGGAACTACATGGGTTTGATCCCTCTTCATAGTAGTGGTATGTAAAAGTAAAACAACACATGTCACATCAATAGGGATGTGGTGAGACAGTCTAGCTCAAAGTCCGCAAACCATTTTTTAGGTCACAAGCACGAAAGTAAAGGTTTTGAGCAAGGAGAATCCATATCTCAACACAACACAATGATCACATAGAAATAAACCTAGATATCATACCTTTAAAGAAAAGACAACAAGATCCCGGAATCCGTATTTAGTGTACAAGTACAAAAGATATGTTCATAGGCCTAAGGACACATTCATCCATGAAGGTGTCTAGGCACCCATGAATGCACCATGTATTTCTTTTTAAAAAATTATATTTTACAAATACTTAACGACATTCTAATATGCTATTTTACAAATTTTAAGAATTATCTCTTATCATTTAATCATAGGAGTTTGATCCCTCTCTAACTATATTCCCTAATTATAGTTTCATTAATTATCATTAACAAATTTGTTGAAAAATATTATAATAACATAATTTAATACTGTTTAGATTATTTGTTCTTATTTTAAATTGTAATTATTATATAATATATCAAATTAGGAACAAATTCCTAATTTTTCTATTACATATCCATCCAAATAATAAGACCATTGTTTCACATTTTCGATTGTTAAAATAATGTTTTGAATCAATCATAGGAACTAAATTTTTGAATCCTAATTTATGGTCCATTGTTAAATGAAATCATTTCAAATACAAATATTGGAGTTTAACTTATACATGGATACGCATCCTTGGAATTTTTTCATCCTCATTTTCACAAATATACCATTCTAAGAAGAAGAAATTTTTTTAAACACACTATACATATAAGATGGATCAAATATATCTACAAATCTTTCTTAGAATTAAACCAGTACATTAAATTTTATAAATATATTTAATGTAATGAATGAAATGTGTAAAGAGATTCTACCAGTCTTTTTGAATCTCAAATGAGTAATGCACTTCAAGGTAGCATCTTCCATCATCGTCCATAAACTGTAATTTACAATGAACTCCATTAACAAATTGAACATTAGAATATGCATTAGAACAAACTTTGTTAACCATGATGAGAAGAAGTTCCAAAGAAAATTGTAACTATACCAAACATGTATACCTTTGTTTTTGCTTTGTATGTTCCACGAGCAAGAATTCCTTTAGGAGTTGTGTCTTCCTCGGTGACATATACATAAGGCTCCCTCTGTGGACTAAATGTTCCTAACATGCCTTGTGTTTGGTCTACTGCTTAGGATACAAGAATATTTCAAATTTAAATAGATGTAAGGAAGGATGAATTTATAAACCTCGCAGAAATGCATAATATTAGGGATTAAATTATTAATCATTATATACTAATTATGTATCATAATCCACATGAATATCCTACCTTGAATTCCTCCTTTCCACATAGTATTTGTATATGATAAACCACAAACTATATTGTGATGAACCGTGAATGTAAACTTGAGATGGTAGCCAGATCCTTCCTTGAGGGTAAAGCATGCATCATTTGAATTTTTATCAAGAGGTAGTTGCAAAGTTATTTCAGAATGGCCTTTAGACACTATTCCTAGATACAACACCATAACTTCAGGTTCTATTTTATCTGTAATCAGAAAAAATTATGGATTGTAATGGAATCAAACTTAGCATTATATTTAAAAGCAAAATATATCAACAATACAAAAAAAAACTAGGCATGAACAAAAGGGAAATATACACACCTTCATTCAAATCTAAGTTAGAAAATCCAATCAATTTCCTCTTCCACCTTTGAAGGCTCTCATCTTCCTACAACACAAAGTAAAATTAAATCAAACTTAGATAGTGTATTATCTAGAGTAGGTGAAACAAAGTACTAATTGTTTAAAAGATGTTCTTTTCCGAATAGCCTACAACATACAACAAATTTGAGGGACCATATCTATGCATTTGAAAAGATAGCAAATGAAAATACTTGACAATGGAAGTATTTTGATATTCTCTAAGTTGGGACTCTTGAATTTTAATTTTATTTAGCCAAATTGTCTTTGTAAACTCTCCCCAAACTACAATGTTTTCCTTAGTGAAGATGTCTTGTAGAATCATTTCCTTAGTAAAATATTATCACCAATTTTATTTTATCTCTAGGGAAATTATCGTACAATATTATAGTGATGTTATTTTAGATGAAACCCATAAAAAGGAAGATACGCAGATGTTTTGAAATATTGTGAGAAGTTAAGGGCTTTGTACAATTATTTTCCTATGTGAAGAGTGTATTTTAAATTGGTGGATCGAGCATATGTAAAAATCTAGAACCCAAATCCAAGAGAACGTGAATTTGAGGCTAATACCAAACCATGGAAACATTGAATGTAGCTTGGCACTAACCACCAGGATATATTCCATGTACACTTCATTACGAATTAGGGTGCATCATATTATACTATTATATTATAGTACTAGTTGAAATTTCTAAAATAGTATTATATTCCACTATTACAGCATGCCTAGAAAAGTTATACTAACTTCATGTTGGCTCATTATATCTAATTTACTCACCTCGGATTGGTAGCATTGTAATCATCTTTCCTTGTTCGACCCTTAACTCAGTTGGCATACCCTGAGGTATTGCAGAACACCAAGGATTCATATAGATGTTGATCTTAACTAGACCATGTGTCATCACCCTAACATATTAGACATTTTCTAGGTACCACTAAGCTTGATTGGATCACTATGAGTTGAGTAAAAGTAGTAAGGACCCACTATGCCTTTCGCACAGTTGCAGAAACTCATGTGTTATACCACAACTTGTGCATCACTACAACATCACATGTCATATGTGGCATCACACCCTTGCATACAAAAACTTGAAACAACTTTACATGTTTTACACTGCCTTGCAACATACTTCATCTTTGTCTGTATCTTTGAAATATGGTCAACACTCAACTGCCTCTATAGAGATCATCTGCAGCATTCTGAGCTTCCCCAAGGATAATTTCTAACCCTTGTTGTACTATCTCATGTACTCGCATGTTCTCATAGTACCAAAAAATTCACACACCATCTCTCGACATTTATAGCTTCTACAATGTCTTCAATTTTCTTAACACTTGTGGATTCTCTAATCATGTGTTACACATCCCAACCTCATAGAACTCTTGCACGTTTGAATCTTACTTCTCAACATACCACATGTATTCATAATTCTATAGATCATTTGCAATTTTGTGACCACTTTCTATCTTCTCGCTACATTGCAGTATGAAAATGAGCACTTCCCTCATATTTTCCATGTAAGATCACATGTGATTATGATGCACACCTAAAGTTCTCTCACCACACCTATAAGAATTCCAATCATCACTTGAGAAGAAGATCAAAGACTCTTGTAGCCATCATCTACTGTAATTGATTTATAGTAATGATATATGGGAAGGCATCTAATAGAAGAGGGTATCCAATATCCCCTTTCCTAATCGTTTATGTCAACAACATCCTTAATACTTATATATCTCAAGTATCTTTTGTCAATTGGTCATCTTTTCAACATGTTAACATATCTTAAGTATCTAGCATTTGAATGGTCATATCTCAATATAGAGAAATAAGTTAGGAGATGTCATCGCACTCATGATCATAGGATCTTTCTCTCCTTGTCTTTATGGTCATCACTTGTAATGATCAAAACTAAGCCCAAGAGGTTATACAAAGGATAATACTACAACTAGTTAGGCTAGGAAGACCTACTTAATTAAGGTCATAGATTTTAGAACATGAAATAAAAATTAGTAAATAGATTCATAAACAGATAACACATTCAATGTATAAAATTGGAAGAATAGTGCCACTTATATTCAAATGGAAGAATAGGATAGAGTACATATGTGTAAATATGTAGTAAGGCTAGGAGAGCATGATCCTTTGAGAAAAAGGGGAATGAATTCTTGTTTATTTACCTAGACTATGTAGACGAGGAGAGAAAAATCATGTGATCAAGAACAAAGTTGCACATCCTAACTGATTTTTACAGACTAGGAGATTACCATTCATATGTTAGATATACATAGCATGCTAACATGTGGGAGAGATGGATGAATGATATATGTACATAAAGCAAGAAATTTTTCAAGTTATCGAGGTCATAACCAATTAGCAAGGGGGGCAATGATCTTTCTCATTTTTCAATTAGATTCCTTCGAATATCAATGGAGTTAAAGTAATTCCATTACAACACATGATGGTTACAAAGAGGAATGGTTACAAGTTCCTTTCATTTTCAAAACCGAGTGATGATTGAAATTCCTATAGATGTGCATGGAAATTGAATGTCTAGTACCAATAACTATGTAGTGAGATTTCTAACGTGTCATAAAATTGGGAAAGTATCACTTGGAAATCCATGTCAAAGAAAGGAGTCTCCAACAAGATGTTGAGTCATGTATTGAGATAGAATAAAGGCGTAGAATGTCACAAGGTCTTGCAAAAGCAAGTAAGAATACCATAAATTTGTGTTCTTAAAATGCAATATTGTAAAGGTGTTGAGTGTCACACATTTGTGTAATGGTACATCTTAGTGTTATAAAATCCCAAGTGTGAGTGAGGAAATCTTGGTATAAGGGAACAAAAGTTTGAAGATGTTGTGAGGCCCTAAAGGATCTATGTGGGATGTAATGTGTGTGTGGTTATGCAATAAAGCATGAGATGGGAGACAAGACATTTATATATGCAAGTCTTGCGTGATATTACAAGCAAGTGCAATTCAACCAAGACTTGTGTGCTTGCACAAAATTATACAAGCTATGAGTGTTGTGAAGAAAGTGTGCATTGTTACAGAACTTAGAAATGTAGATTTGGGTTTGTACAAGAATGTAGGAGCTGCAAATGTTGCATTACACTTGTGCAATACTACAAAAACTATGAAGGTGGCAAAGAAAATGTGTAGAATACATGGGAATACATTGAGAAAGGTTCCAAGGTACCACAATACTTAGCAAAAGATGTTACATGTCAAGAATGCTATGTTAAAGTAATGTAGAAACATTACAATAAAATCAACCAACTTATGAGTATACAATAATAACATGGCGCAAGTTTATTAATAGCTCTAGGATGAGTTGAAGGAAGGAGGGAGTTTGACTAAGGTATGGGGAGAATACCTAAGGAGTGGTGTAGGAAGAGTACACGGATGGAGAAGAGATTGTAAAAGAGGAATATGTGTAAGGACCAAGGAGGAGGGGAATGAAGGATAATGTTTACGTAGGGACACAATGAGGTAAGGAATTTCCAAGAAGCTAAGACAAGAAGTTCACATGGAGGTTTTGCCAAGGTTAATTGGAGGAAACACAAAGCATAGAAGGAGAGTAGGTGGAACCACCAACCATGAGGAATTCCACAAATGTGTAAAAGATAACAAAGGATGAGACTGAAGAAAATGGTGACTTATAGCAAGGTTAAAGGATCTCAATCTTAGGAGAGGAGAGTAGGTGGAACCACCAACCACGAGGAAGTCCACAAATGTGTAAAATATTTTATCCAAATTAGTCATTAAAGCATGAAAATTGGTAGAAGCACTAACCTAAGGAAGCTAAGAGAGTAAACACAAACTGGGAGAAGCTTTGATCTAAAATCCAAGAGAGCAGACACAAACAGGTAGAAGTATCAATCTCAGGCAGATATGAGCATAGACACATACTAGAATAAGTGTCAAAATGAGGAAATTGTGGGGATAGAAGAGAAAAATGAATAAGTGTAGTTGTACACAATGGTAAAATTAAGCAACTAGGATTTGAGTCCCAAGTTCGGTTGTGAAAGAGGAGCTCAACTTGAAGTTAATGCAAGAGAATAAATCTATTATATATAGGATGTAGAAAAATGCTAGCCAAAAGATGAGAACATCATGATTAATATCAAGCATAGGGAGAGAATTTTTTAAAAGGGGAGTATACAAATAGAATTAAAGAGGCAATGGAGTATTGTATCAAAAGGAACAGGTAGGTAGAAGCAAATCAACCTGAAGCTAATATGAACCACATAATTTAGGTTGTATTGAGCAGCACTACAAGAGTTACAACTTATCAACTTGATGATTAGGAGAATAAAGGGGAAGGTACATGTGTCTTCACAAATCAAGGTTGTGAACTCATCCTCCAATTTGACATGAAGCGGGATATTAGTATCATTATAAATGCATAGATAAAAGTTCACATTGGTATAGAAAATAATATGTACCATGAGATTGGTGTGTTAAAGGGTTTCTTGAGAGACACTGGGATAAAGGAAGTATTCCGGCAAGGATCGAGAGGTGGGGTAGAGGAAAGTGTTTGTGGATGAAAACACTTGGAAGAGGAAGAGATATGTGGGAATAGACCCACAAGATAAATATCACATGAGTGACTACAAAGGGTCAAAGGGATAAAATATTGAAAAGACATAATAAGTTTGAACGGATCCATGGTCATGGAAACAAAATGGTTCTACCACTCCAACATACTTATGAGTAAGGGCTAACAAAAATTAGCTACCTAGGGAGTCTAATGTATGATGCAAGAACATTCTAGGTCTAAGAAAATCCTACTCAAGTTTTCCTAAGTATGGGTGCGCACAAGACTTCAAAGGCATGTGAAGAAAAGAGAAAACATAAGAGGGTGTGGTGGTAGGAGGAAAGCATAAGGATGTAAGACTTGGAGGTGCAAGGAGTAAAGAGAAAGGGAACAATGGTTTGGTGTGGCTTGGAAGATGTAGCACACATGGAAGTATGAACATGAAAAAGGGAAGTTAACACAAATAGAAGTGATATGCAGGACATTTGGGAACAAGTGAAGGAAGATCTTTGCAAAGGAATAAGTGAGGGGCACATGAGAAAACAGGTGTGACAAGACTTGGCTAAGATGGAGATCTCAATTCAATGTGCAAATATTCTAAGGAAACCTAAAATGGAAGCAAGGGTGCAAAGTAAATATAGGGGCAGAACCCGAGGAGAAGAGGCACCGCAAAACTGGAGGGAAAATGTGACAAGTTTTGAACATGTCTGATCAAGTGGGATGATAGTGATAATTCAATCAAACATCAACCAAATAATCCAACCATCTGATAAATGTTGCACAACAAGAGTGGCCAGATGGTGATAACGTAGATAAGGGAATTTAAGACTCCGAGTTCAAATTTGGATCTAAGTAGGAAATTTTGGAGGGGATGATGAGGAGGAAAGAAAAGACGGAAAGAATTCAAGTACACAGCTATAAAAAAGGGTCGAGTTCACCATTTTTAAGGGGTTTTTGTTGATTGATTAAGTCTTGGAGGCCATTGAGCCAAGTGTAGGGATAACCTATCTTGGGTAGGTCCTTAAGAGAAGATCGGAGTTTGTAATAACTCCACGAAGGGTGTTGTAAACTCCATAGAGCTAAGATACTTATAAATTTCATAAGGCCTTGTAAAAAATGTGTTTGCAACTTATTGCAGCCCGTTGTGTGACTCTATAAGTGTGCATGGGGAGTACCTGATCACCATCAAGTGGTATCAATGCATGTTAGCTTCTTGAAAGTGGATCTGGCAGAATGCCAAAAGGTAGCTAGTGTGGAAGTGTGTGTTCTCCACTATAATAAAATGTTATAGATAATATAAGCAGATACAAATTGTGGTGATTCAAAAAGAAAAGTAAGATGTCACCCAAAAAAGGTGAATTTAATCTGGTAGTGATGAGGGTGTTGGAAAGATCATGGAGGAACTCAAGGGTGTGAGGACTAGACTGGAGAAAGAAGAGGATTGGTGGAAGAATCTTAAGACTTGTCAAGACGAAGAGAAGGTGACAGCATGAGAAGGTAATACACCACTAGAACATGAAGTACTTAGCAAAGAGTTGTAGGTGCAAGAACATGACGCACACATAGAATATAAAAGAGATGTGTGGGAAGAAAGGAGACTCAATGGAGAGTGAATGTTGAAATGAGAAAGGTTGTGTATGGATTGTGTAAGGAGTGCACAAGAAAGAGAAGGATAGAGAAGGAATTTCTCGGTGAGAAGAGACCAACACACAAAACTTGATGGATGTTGCTATGTATGTGAAGAGAGAGGGCATCGAGCAGTCAAATGTTCCAGAGTATGGTGAGGGGAAGCCTATGTAGTAGAAGCAGGTGCATGGAAAATGCATCACATGTGAAAGTTCAAGTACGGGAAGGGAAAAAAATGCCAAGAAGAGGGTCAAGTGTTAAAGACAAAAAAGGCATATTCATAGAAGAGTAAGCAGCAAATATTCCACATAAAGTGCAATACCAGGGGCAGTGTTTCCTAGAAGTGGTTGACAGAGGGAGCACCAAAAACCTCGTTGTAGAGGATATGATGTAAAATTTGGGGTTGGCACGACAAAGGAACCCCAAACCTTATAGAGTGAGATAACTAGCATAAGCTCGTGAAGGCATTGTGCACAAGAAATACGAGGTGGAAATGAATATTGGGAGATTCACCAATCAGGTATTGTGTGACATCTTATCGATGGATGCATGTTATGTCCTTCTAGTGAGGTTGTGGCAATATGATAGGGGAATGTTATATGATAAGAGATCCAACACTATGAAGGTGTGCAAGGATGGGAATACATTTCATCCATCCCCATTAAGAGAAGAAGGTGCAGAGCACTGAAACCACATACTAGGGCATAGGGAAATGAAATCCAAGACAATGCAAAGAACCAATGAAGAGGTGCGTGGAAGAATGCGGTAAAGGTTGGTCAAAAGTTGAGCAACAGGTTAAGGGAGAAGATGGAGTCACCTGAGAACATGTTAAAGTGGCAACACATGAAAGGAAGAAATGCATGAAAGTACATTTCAACCTAATGGCAGTGTGTAAAAATATTGCGTGAAAAGAGGAAATGGTCACGAAAGAATAAGAGCACACAGAGGAGAGTGACTTGAAGTCACAGTTGGAATCGATCAAGCGTGGATGGAAAAAAGTGTGCAGATCCAACTAAGGGGCTAAGTAGCACAATGCAATGCGTGGAGGAGAAATTGTATAGGGAATAATGGACAGAGTATGCAATAAAATGCATAAGGAGGAAGACTCCATAAGTGAGAGAAGAGCACGCAGGAGAACACATAATAAAAGAGGCTCTGAGAGAAGTTAGGAAATAAATGGATGGAGACATGCACAGCACTAATGGCACCATTGAAGAGGATACATGGTGATCTAAACAAATTGAGAAAGTATGTGTGAAATAAAGTGTACTAAGGAGATTCATCAATATCTCAAGAAAATGTGTGCAGGAGGGCACGAAAAAGAAGAGTGCATGACTCAAAGGATGTGCGAAAGTGGTATGAAGATACTACAAGGAGATGTGGAGATTATTTGATGGGTAACAAAAAATGAAAGGGGGGTCAAGAGAGGATAGGAATGGTTAACCCCAAAAGAGCAGCCAATAGAAGAGGTTATTAGAGTGTGCATGAAAAAGAGTGCACTAACAAAGAAGATCGGTGGATATCTCAAGGAAGAGAATGTAGAGATGCGTGCAGAAGAAGGAGAGTGAAAAGGAGAACTGCACGAAGGAGAATAAATTTCCCCAAAGGTAATTTAGAAGAAATTATAGGAGGAGACTATAAGAGTGCACATTGCAAGAGGCACATAGCAGAGAGGACGTGTAGATGTGGAGAATCACAAAAGTAGTACATAGATACTCTAGGAGAATGTGGAAGTTGCCATGTAGGTCGCAGAAGAAAGAGAGGAGTATTGTCAATAAGCTCTAGAAGTTTTACATAATGAATAAGGCACAAGGGAAGAAAAGAAGGATAAGGAAAGTGGTTGGAAGAAATTGTTATAGCAAGAGGGAAGGAAGATGTGGCTCACAACCGCCAAAGTAGACAGTGTCGTGTAAATGCATAAGTTTCACTGACAATAAGAGTGTGGTCTACAAGATACCAAGTGGAGATGGGAGAAAGAAGCCTACAAAGAGACGTCATGGGAGGATAAGAAAGTTGCAAAAAGAAATCATGTAAGGCAAAGCAGAAAGGAGGAAAACATGTAATGAAGAGAAGAACCAAGTAGAAAATGATGAAGATAGAGGATAAGACCAAGAGAAGGATGGTTGGCAGTGAGTCCAAACCCAAAAGTGTGCAAGGAGATAGATGCACATGAAAGAGGAGAATAAGAGCAGGTAGCATCAACAAATGTGTAAAGGAGAGGTGTGTAAGGAGTAACACAACCTACAAGTGTAAAAAGGGAGAATGTGCAAAAGCGAGAGGTCATAGCAATGTGACGACAAGGGAACAAAGAATCAAATGCATAAGAAAAAAATTCAAAATGAAAGCCCGTAAAAGAAGGGTGTGAAGGGTAAGAGCATGGAGAAGAAGCGGAGTGCAAAGAAAAGATGTGAAGAGGGAATTCAAGGTGAAAAGGTTACATGAGAATAGGAAAAGAAGAGAAGAAGACACAAAGTGGAGAAGCGCATGCATAAGAAATGCGTAGAGAAATGAATCCCATGAATGGAGTGGGAAAGAAAAGAGAAAAATGCAAAAATATTTAGGTGGAGAAGGATGACTAGATGCTAGTAGAGACTTGCGTGAGGAGTATACAGAAGAATATGCAAGCAACTCTCAACTACAAAGTACTTCAAGAGGTGGCTACTCAAGAGGAGGTTATCCTTATAGAGGAAGAGGTAACTTTGGAAAGGAAGTAAGGAGAATTTCTATGAATAAACTTTAGGTGTAACAAGTTTATTGGACATAGGTCATAATAAATGCCAAAATAATCCTCAAGCAAGTGGTAATAGAGTGCATGAGGAAAGAAATCAGGTGGTGCATGTTGATGAAGAAAAGAGTGTATGATCACCATCTCTTGTTGAGGAACTTGAAATGGGAGAAGCTTTATAATGAGAAGAGTGCTACTGAAAGCAATCAAGGAAGTGGAGGAGCCAGCCCAAAGGAAGACCTTGATCAAGGCAATGTGAAAATCTAGAGGTAAGTGTTGTAAACGTATTGTTGACAATGGAAATATTAATATGTAATGTCCCTTTTTATGGGACTTTGGAAATGGCTAAAATCTCACAAATCAGATTTATAGGACTACTATTATAACCGTACAAAACTGAATTTCAAACCCTTCGTAGGGAAGTGAATTCCCTAGGTGAGATAAGCCCTTCAAAGAGGGGTTAAACCCCTTTAAAAACTGATTTTCTTCCTCTCCCAAGTGATCAATCTTTATCATCATTAATTTTCTACCTTCCCAAGTATTGTAGCTAGGCATGTTCCCTTGTAATTGGGTAGTATTAGTGACAGAAAATAGTTTTAGTAGAGTTAGGTATTCATCTTTAGGAAATTTGGTCTGATTTTCTATCATCCCAATCACTAAAATCTCACTTTATGTTGTTGAAAAAATGGGTGGAAGGCTGAAAATATTTTTATGCAATAAAATACATAAATGTTGTAGTCGCTTCCTTTTTGGGATTTCTCCTTGAGGGATCAGCCTTCTATTGTTTTTGAGTAATCATATATAATTGAGAAGACTCCATAACAACCCTGCATAATCTAATTTCCATTTTATACCTCCTCGTGATGTTTCTTGTCAAATTCCTCCTTGATCAGTCCTTTCCCTACTGTTGGTAAGGATATAAAGTCATCTTTCCCTTGTTTGACATGCCTACCTTTTCCATTTCTGATTTCATGAATTTTGAGTTCTTCATTTTGTAAGTGGAAATTCAACCCCTTCTTGTGAATTTTGAGGGTAAATTCCCCTAAATTTTAGAGCTCTTGACGCTTAAGAACAATATGTTGCCTCAGCTAAACTTAAAACAAAGAATTCAATACAAAATCTTCATACCTTTTCATGGGACCATGGGTTAACTCATATGAAACTGAAATTAGAATCACCATCATTTGCATCCATAATGATTTTCAAATCAGGTATTCCTCCTTCTGTAATACATCATGGTACCTATATGACACATGCGGAAACACTTTTGAAATTGAGCCCAAATATCTATATGCTCTTTACTAAAAAAAAGTACTTATTACCTCATTACCCCGTGAAGTAGGATGTGCATGACTGATAATCCAATCGGCCGGTGACAACACACATGAAAATATGATTATTCTTCCTAACCAGTTCTCCTTGGTGACAATAAATCCGAAATGGCTTATTGGCAAAAATTGAGATGCCCTCATATTGTGGGCTACCCATGACACTCTTGTGACTCGAAATTTCTGAGTTGAATCAGCACTCTTTCTTGGCATGGTTTTCTTATCGGATGGGAATATTTCTTTCTTACATTCCTTTTCAAATTTCAATGCTTATCTTGGGTAACCTCTAGCTCTTGTCAAGGCGAGTATTTCCATTAATGACCCTTTTGACTATTGTTATGAATAGTCTAGCCTACATCATGAAGTTCTCTCCCAGGACATATGTCTTTAATTGGCAAATTTCTTCCATCTTCTTGGACATATAAGACTCATTAAGGTAACTATCAATACAAACATCATTATGACTAATCCAATTTCCTTCCTCAGACCAAGTATAAATCAATAATGGATTACAAACCAAAACAAAAAGAGGTAAGTAGTTACCTTAACACACAATTCATGGCCTTGGGAAGAATTGTTACCGTCTTATCACTCCTGATCTCAATCCTTGTGCATAAAGTGATTTGTCTTGAATGCATGAGTAACTGGACGCCGCTTTCCTAAAATAGGGTTTTCAGTACCTTACTACTCAAGTGCTCCTATTTTTTCTTCCCACATTAGTATAAAACTAATTATGATGATAGCTCCATGGTTAAATGGCAAACTAGGTACGAGCAAATAAATCTGAGACATGGTTTGTTCTGTTGGACTTTCACAAGATTTTTCATTTCCTTTTACCTTTTCATCCTATAATTTAATGATTTATTTTTCACCACCTATATACCTTGTTTACAGTGCCTTTGGGATGTCCACTTTGTGGCTCTTTCCCAAGTCTAATTTTTCATCATTTTGGGCTCTTTATTGACTGATGTTATAAACAAAACTAGCAAGCTTACCGTTACGGATGTCTATTTGAGAAATAGGGTTTCAAAACCTTCCCTTTCTCTTCCCCTTCTTATTCATACATCCTTCTTTTCAACACTTGATTCATCACATGCTAAAATATCATCAGTATAACCAAGAAATAATCATTAATTACCTCAATAAAATGTTGACTCTATGAACAACAAAGGTAATAAGGGATAAAATATGTCATCTTTCATGGCGTTATTTCCTTCAAAATGCAAACCTGATTTTTTCATCAACATGTGTGTGACTACTAGGGTCAAAAATATTGTCATGGGGTGAACTTAAAGACCTCCTACCTGAAATGCTTCCTTCCATGTGTTAATGTTCCAAACTCCTGAGTGTGGTTGTTCTTATGGAGTGTTGAACCCTTCCTTGTTGGCTTGGCGTTTTTTTACCTTATGCCAATTCCAACTCTTTGGTTTCCAACTCCAACAAACTCTGCAAAAGTGAGGTCATCCCTGACCTATCTCCAAAAGAGCCCCATAAGTGAAAACATCAAATCCGAGACTTGGAATGCTTTGGAGTGGCTTCTTCTTTGATTGTTCTACACTTCAACAAGTTTCTCACAGTTAGGGCATGGGTTTTTATGACTTGCTAACTTCCCTTGCATCTTCTCAACCTTCTAAATTATTCCATGCTTCATAGGTTTGGGAGGAGGATGCTCTGATACCAATGTAATTTGCCTTTTTAGGGGACTCGGAAATGGCTTAAAATTTCACAAATCAGATTTAGAGGACTATTAGATAACCATGCAAAACGAATTTCAACCCTTCTAGGAATCAAATTCCTATAGTTTGAAGATTAATCCCTTGGGGGTTAAACCTTGTAAAAATCCTTCCCAAATTTATGCCAAAAATTAGTACAAAACCTTAGCAAATAATTGTAAGCTGTTAAAAATCAGAATTAGACTGTTGGAATTGATTAATTATGAAACTTAAAATCAGCGAACATCCAATCAACCTTTAAAAAAATAGTAACATCATCCTCCAAAATTCATACAACCGAGATAATTATGGCCTCAAAATATGGGAACAAAGAGAGTAATTTTATATTTTCCAAAATTGCATCAAACACATACCAAATTCAAGCTGAAGAGGATAATTCACTCTTTCCCGCTCTAAATAAAAAAAAAAATTGGCACCAAAGATACCTAAACAATGCAAGAGAAAGAGACTTTTAATACTTTTTCAATCAGCTTCACACCGGAAACCTCGTGAAGGGTTTTTTTTGTCCCTTCACAAGTTTTCCTTAAAAGGTTTTTCCATGCTTTGATGACGGTCCTCCAACCAAGGGGTTTTCATGCTTGAGAGAGAGAGAGAGAGAGAAAAAAGGGCGACACTAGCAAACTTTCACCAAGATATGAATAATCACGCAAAAAACATTGAATGAATAATGCCCAGCAACCCCTATATAACCACAAGGATTATTTATTCAACATTTAAAGAAATGATGGCACCCCCTTAAGTAAGTTCTTTTAAATATTTAAATGGTATTTTGAAGCCTACATGCTCATAATACATTTATTACCTAACTATGAGAGAGAGTCTATTAGAGTGTTAGGCTTAATCAATAGGTATATGTAAAAATGATAACCAAACTCCCTAATAATAATAAAACAATAATCAACTTTCCCCTTTCTTTCCCTCTTAGAACCCTAGGGAGAGAATGGGTTAAGGTATTGAAATATAGCTTCCAAAAAGGAACATGACTATAATAATTTGGTGTCATTTAAAATTGTGGAAAATTTAGGACTGAAAAGTTTGACACATCCTAATCCTAAAAGTGTCTTGTGTCCAAAAGAAACATAAGGTGTTAGTAAGTGAGTAATGTCTTGTAGATTTTTATATTGGTAACTATAAGGATGAAATTATTTATGATATGATGCCAATGGATGCTTGTCGTATCTTGCTTGGAAGGCCTTGGCAATATGATAAGATGGTTGTTCATGATGGTAGAGCAATCACTTATACACTAAAGAAAGATAGCATTAAGCACACAGTTAACCCATTGAGGGACAATAGTGCATGGAATGAAGGTATTCTATATTCATGATGATGGGTGAAAATTAATACTTGCAGGAGGAGTATAAAGACAACCTTAAACCATAAGAAGTAATTAGTTTAAAAGTGCATAGTGTGAATGAGAAAGCAAGTGAAATTGTAAAGTCAAGAGGAAATGTGGAAAATGGATTGAGTGTGAAGAATGGATTTCATAGAATCTCCTAGGAGAATGTGGAAGTGCCATGTAGGTCGCAGAAGAAAGAGAGGAGTATTGTCAATAAGCTCTAGAAGTTTTACATAATGAATAAGGCACAAGGGAAGAAAAGAAGGATAAGGAAAGTGGTTGGAAGAAATTTGTTATAGCAAGAGGGAAGGAAGATGTGGCTCACAACCGCCAAAGTAGACCAGGTGTCGTGTAAATGCATAAGTTTCACTGACAATAAGAGTGTGGTCTACCAAGATACCAAGTGGAGATGGGAGAAAGAAGCCTACAAAGAGACGTCATGGGAGGATAAGAAAGTTGCAAAAAGAAATCATGTAAAGGCAAAGCAGAAAGGAGGAAAACATGTAATGAAGAGAAGAACCAAGTAGAAAATGATGAAGATAGAGGATAAGACCAAGAGAAGGATGGTTGGCAGTGAGTCCAAACCCAAAAGTGTGCAAGGAGATAGATGCACATGAAAGAGGAGAATAAGAGCAGGTAGCATCAACAAATGTGTAAAGGAGAGGTGTGTAAGGAGTAACACAACCTACAAGTGTAAAAAGGGAGAATGTGCAAAAGCGAGAGGTCATAGCAAATGTGACGACAAGGGAACAAAGAATCAAATGCATAAGAAAAAAAATTCAAAATGAAAGCCCGTAAAAGAAGGGTGTGAAGGGTAAGAGCATGGAGAAGAAGCGGAGTGCAAAGAAAAGATGTGAAGAGGGAATTCAGAGGTGAAAAGGTTACATGAGAATAGGAAAAGAAGAGAAGAAGACACAAAGTGGAGAAGCGCATGCATAAGAAATGTGTAGAGAAATGAATCCCATGAATGGAGTGGGAAAGAAAAGAGAAAAATGCAAAAAATCTTTAGGTGGAGAAGGATGACTAGATGCTAGTAGAGACTTGCGTGAGGAGTATACAGAAGAATATGCAAGCAACTCTCAACTACAAAGTACTTCAAGAGGTGGCTACTCAAGAGGAGGTTATCCTTATAGAGGAAGAGGTAACTTTGGAAGAGGAAGTAAGGAGAATTTCTATGAATAAACTTTAGGTGTAACAAGTTTATTGGACATAGGTCATAATAAATGCCAAAATAATCCTCAAGCAAGTGGTAATAGAGTGCATGAGGAAAGAAATCAGGTGGTGCATGTTGATGAAGAAAAGAGTGTATGATCACCATCTCTTGTTGAGGAACTTGAAATGGGAGAAGCTTTATAATCAAGAAGAGTGCTACTGAAAGCAATCAAGGAAGTGGAGGAGCCAGCCCAAAGGAAGACCTTGATCAAGGCAATGTGAAAATCTAGAGGTAAGTGTTGTAAACGTATTGTTGACAATGGAAATATTAATATGTAAATCGTCCCTTTTTATGGGACTTTGGAAATGGCTAAAATCTCACAAATCAGATTTATAGGACTACTATTATAACCGTACAAAACTGAATTTCAAACCCTTCGTAGGGAAGTGAATTCCCTAGGTGAGATAAGCCCTTCAAAGAGGGGTTAAACCCCTTTAAAAACTGATTTTCTTCCTCTCCCAAGTGATCAATCTTTATCATCATTAATTTTCTACCTTCCCAAGTATTGTAGCTAGGCATGTTCCCTTGTAATTGGGTAGTATTAGTGACAGAAAATAGTTTTAGTAGAGTTAGGTATTCATCTTTAGGAAATTTGGTCTGATTTTCTATCATCCCAATCACTAAAATCTCACTTTATGTTGTTGAAAAAATGGGTGGAAGGCTGAAATATTTTTATGCAATAAATACATAAATGTTGTAGTCGCTTCCTTTTTGGGATTTCTCCTTGAGGGACAGCCTTCTATTGTTTTTGAGTAATCATATATTAATTGAGAAGACTCCCATAACAACCCTGCATAATCTAATTTCCATTTTATACCTCCTCGTGATGTTTCTTGTCAAATTCCTCCTTGATCAGTCCTTTCCCTACTGTTGGTAAGGATATAAAGTCATCTTTCCCTTGTTTGACATGCCTACCTTTTCCATTTCTGATTTCATGAATTTTGAGTTCTTCATTTTGTAAGTGGAAATTCAACCCCTTCTTGTGAATTTTGAGGGTAAATTCCCCTAAATTTTAGAGCTCTTGACGCTTAAGAACAATATGTGCCTCAGCTAAACTTAAAACAAAGAATTCAATACAAAATTCATACCTTTTCATGGGACCATGGGTTAACCTCATATGAAACTGAAAATTAGAATCACCATCATTTGCATCCATAATGATTTTCAAATCAGGTATTCCTCCTTCTGTAAATATCATCATGGTACCTATATGACACATGCGGAAACACTTTTGAAATTGAGCCCAAATATCTATATGCTCTTTACTAAAAAAATTACTTATTACCTCATTACCCCGTGAAGTAGGATGTGCATGATGATATCCAATCGGCGGTGACAACACACATGAAATATGATTATTCTTCCTAACCAGTTCTCCTTGGTGACAATAAATCTGAAATGGAATATTGGCAAAAATTGAGATGTCCTCATACCGTGGGCTTCCCATGACACTCTTGTGACTCGAAATTTCTGAGTTTGAATCAGCACTCTTTCTTGGCATGGTTTCCTTATCGGATGGGATATTTTCTTTCTTACATTCTTTTCAAATTTTTCAATGCTTATCTTGGGTAACCTCTAGCTTCTTGTCAAGGCTGAGTATTCCATTAAATGACCTCCTTTTGACTATTGTTATGAATAGTCTAGCTACATCATGAAGTTCTCTCCCGGAATATTGTCCTTTATGGCAAATTTCTTCCAATCTTCTTGACCATATAAGACTCATTAAGGTACCATCAATACAAACATCATTATGACTCCAATTTCTTCCCTCAAACACAAGTATATCATATGGATTACAAACCAAACAAAAAGAGGAAGTAGTTACCTTTACACACATATCATGGGCCTTGGGAAGATTGTTACCTCTTATCACTCTGATCTCAATCCTTGTGCATAAAGTGACCTTTGTCTTGATGCATGAGTAACTTGGAGGTTTCCTAAAAAGGTTTCAGTACCCCTTACTACTCAATGTGCTCCTCATTTTTCCCACATTAGTATAAAACTAATTATGATGATTAGCTCCATGTAATGGCAAACTAGGGAGCAATAAATCTGAGACATGTTTGTTCCTTGGACTTTCAACAAGATTTTCATTTCCTTTTACCTTTTCTCCTATAATTAATGATTTCCCATTTTTCACCACCTATATACCTTGTTTACATGTGCTTGGGATGTCTTTGTGGCTCTTTCCCAAGTCTAATTTTTCATCATTTTGCTCTTTATTGACTGATGTTATAAACAAACTAGCAAGCTTACTGTTATCATGTCTATTTGAGAAATGGGTTTCAACCTTCCCTTTCTCTTCCCCTTCTTATTCATCATCCTTCTTTTCAACACTTGATTCATCACATGCTAAAATATCATCAGTATTAACCAAGAAATAATCATTAATTACCTCATAATGTTGACTCTCATGAACAACAATAGGAATAAGGGATAAATATTCATCTTTCATGGCGTTATTTCCTTCAAAATGCAAACCTGATTTTTCATCAACATGTGTGTGACTACTAGGGATCAAAAAATTGTCATGGGGACTTAAGAGACCTCTACCTTGAAATGCTTCTTCATGTGTAATGTCAAAACTCCTGAGTGTGTTGTTCTTATGGAGTGTTGACCCCTTCCTTGTTGCTTGGGTTTTTTACCTTATGCCAATTCCAACTCTTTGTTTCCAACTCCACAAACTCTGCAAAAGTGAGGTCATCCCTGACCTTCTCCAAAAGAGCCCCATAGTGAAACATCAAATCCGAGACTTTGGAATGCTTTGGAGTGGCTTCTTCTTTGATTGTTCTAACTTCAACAAGTTTCTCCACAGTTAGGGCATGGGTTTTTAATGACCTTGCTAACTTCCCTTGCATCTTCTCAAACCTTTCTAACTTTTATTCCATGCTTCATAGGTTGGGAGGAGGATGCTCTGATACCAATGTAATTTGCCTTTTTAGGGGGACTCAGGAAATGGCTAAAATTTCACAAATCAGATTTAGAGGACTATTATTATAACCATGCAAAACTGAATTTCAAACCCTTCCTAGGGAAGCAAATTCCCTAGTTGAGATAATCCCTTGAGGGGTTAAACCTTGTAAAAATCCTTCCAAATTTATGCCAAAATTAGTACAAAACCTTTAGCAAATAATTGTAGCTGTTAAAAATCAGAATTAGATGTGGAATTGATTAATTATGAAACCTTAACCAGCGAACATCATCAACCTTTAAAAAAATAGTACATCACCTCCAAAATTCATCAAACTCGAGATATTGGCCTCAGAAAATATAGGGAACAAGAGAGTAATTTTATATTTTCCAAAATTGCATCACACATACCAAAATTCCACTGAAAGGTATGTCACTCCGCTCTAAAAAAAAAAAAAATTGCACCAAAGATACCACACATGCAAGAGAAAGAGACTTTAATACTTTTCAAATCAGCTTGCACACCGGAAACCTCGTGAAGGGTTTTTTGTCCTTCACAAGTTTCCTAACAAAGGTTTTCCATGCTTTGATGAGGTCCTCAACCCAAGGGGTTTCATCCTTGAGAGAGAGAGAGAGAGAGTAAAATGGCTACACTAGCCAACTTTCACCAAGATATGAATAATCACCAAAAACATGAATCAATAATGCCCAAGCAACCTCCTTATATAACCACAAGGATTATTTATCAACATAAGAAATGATGGCCGACCCCCTTAAGTAAGTTCTTTTAAATATTTAAATGGTATTTTGAGCCTACATGCTCATAATACATTTATTACCTAACTACTTAAATTCCTCTATTAGAGTGTTAGGCTTATCAATAGGATATATGATAATAAATGATAACAACTCCCTAAATAATAATAAAACATAATTCAGACTTTCCCCTTTCTTTCCTCCTTAGACCCATAGGGAGAGAATGGGTTAAGGTATTTGAAATATAGCTTCCAAAAAGGAACATGACATAATAATTTGGTGTCATTTAAAATTGTGGAAAATTTAGGACTGAAAAAGTTGACACATCCTAATCCGTATAAAGTGTCTTGTGTCCAAAAGAAACATAAGGTGTTAGTAAGTGAGTAATGTCTTGTAGATTTTTATATTGGTAACTATAAGGATGAAATTATTTATGATATGATGCCAATGGATGCTTGTCGTATCTTGCTTGGAAGGCCTTGGCAATATGATAAGATGGTTGTTCATGATGGTAGAGCAATCACTTATACACTAAAGAAAGATAGCATTAAGCACACAGTTAACCCATTGAGGGACAATAGTGCATGGAATGAAGGTATTCTATATTCATGATGATGGGTGAAAATTAATACTTGCAGGAGGAGTATAAAGACAACCTTAAACCATAAGAAGTAATAGTTTAAAAGATGCATAGTGTGATGAGAAAGCAAGTGAATGTAGTCAAGAGGATGTGGAAATGGATGAGTGGTGAAGATGGATTTCAGAAGCATCTCCATAAAAGAGGAAGTATGAAATTTGAGAAAGATGTATTTTAAGACCTTCTATGAGGAAGGGAAAAGGTAGAGCTCTTAGGAGAATAAGAACAAAGAAACTTTGAGCAAATTCATGAGCATGAGAGAAAGATTGACAAATCAATTTCTGAGAAAGAATGTAACAGTCATAAGAAGTGGTTTGAGACAGCTAAGAAGTGTGTAGAATACAAGATTTAAAAAGACAAGGAAGGAAACTATGAAAGCTTGGTTAAGGATGGCAGAGATGAGATGAAGAAGGCTACAAAGGGGGCTATAATGCCTCTAATTTTTCAATCTAATGTCTCTTTTAGTTATGTTTGTGCTAGTGACTTAGTTAAAAGGTTGAAGAAAATGGAAAAGTTCTTACTCATAGTGGAGTCACCATTCTATGAGCTCAATGACATGATACATCAAAAAGAGCTAAAGGAGAGTGAGAAGGATGATGTAACAACCATGATCAAAGGAGAATCACTTCGTGAGGAGCTGAAGAAGATGTTGATTCAAGATCTAGAGGTGATGAAGATGGAATTCAGTCCAAGAAAAACACCCACACAAGAGAGCAAGTTCATCCAAATGAAAAATAGTATTGAATGAAACACTGATCTGATCATGAAGACGGTGTACTCATCACATATAGTCATAGACAATATTAAAGAGACCAGGTTCAATTGGAAAAACAAAAAGAAATATCCAATCTATAGCTACACATCATAAGTAGGATCTCGTGGTTATTTTCAACCTTGGGTGCCTAATGCAGGGACATCTAGACACAACACCATTTTGTCATAGGGTTTTAGATCTTCGTACTATTAATAAAGAGACATTTCTGGCTTTATTGAATTTGTATGAGGCTTGTAAATTTCAATGTTCATTTTCCCTCCAAAATTAGCTTTTGATAGTTGAATTTTGTAATGTTAAATGTGACGTGTTAATTCCTCCTCTAACCAAGTGGGTGAGTCTCCCGTGAGGGGAAGGATCTATCAAGGATCTTAAATGAGTCTTAGGTATCAAGAATAGCTTTTAAGTGTAACTTCCATAAGAAGCACCAATAACTTATGTCATGATGAATTCAATTATCATAATTTTTATCCAAATAACTCTCCTGGTTATTTGGACAACTTATTCACACTTTGGCTCTGAAATATTCATTACAAGTTGTGCACACCTCAGTTGTCTCCTTAGAACCTTCACTTGGTCGTTGTTTCCTCACCTGCCCTTCCACGCTTCCCCTTCTTCCCCTTCCATTTTTATTTTCCTCTTTGTTCTACTCTTACCTTGTGTGCACCTTCTACGCATTCGCCTTCTTCCCAGCAGTTATTCATCTTGTGCATGTGCCTTGCACTTACTTCAATCAGCTAAGTCCCTGGCCCTTGCATGCGCCCCGCACATTACCTTGTAATAATTGTGCCTTGACCATATGTTTTATTCTCACCAATTTACCCCATTTCCTCAGCGTGTGCCTTCCTTCTATCTTTCTCCTGCATGCACGTGTGCCCCTCCTCTATTTTCCCCCCGCACTTCATTCTTTTGTGTGCATGCCTTCGCGCTTTCTTCTATGATTTTTCATGCCATGTCTAGATCTGACTCATACATTTGAATATCAACCTTCAGTCACCATTGTAACAGTCTGTGTAATTCTAGAAGTAATGGAAGTATCGTTTTGTGGTTATTCTCTATCATAACGCATTTACATTCCTTCTTCTTTCCTTTCTTTTATTTTGTTTTCTTGTTATTTCATTTTACGTTCATTGCATCACCATTTTATAGTTTTGTTTCATGAAAATTGATCGTGTAAATGTGTGTTGGTCTATGCTACACGTGCCTAGCCTCCCTTAACGTCTTTCTCTTCATTTTTGCTTAAAACAGATAGTGTCCATCCCTCTTTTTCTGGTGTTATCACCTTCCTTAGATTGGTTTTTCATTTTTTTATCCTTCTATACATGGTCCCTTGGCATTGTTAGTTTATTTTTTCCTTCCATCATGAAGAGTAGTAGTAGCAGTATAAATAGATAGAGGAACCGGCCTTCTCCGGAGATCCGTCTCAAGCGCGCAAGGTCCCATAACTTGGAGACAGTTCCATTGTTGTCTCAAACGACTTGATTCTTCCAAACCCGAGACACAAGTGCAAGTTTGACAACCAACAATAAATACAAGAAAAGAAAAATGGAAGGTGGAAAAATCATGTGGAGGAACAAGAGAAAGCAATTTTAGAAGTTTAAGAGATAACCTAAGCTTGGGTAGGAGGTGAAAAGACAAGGAAAACTAAAACCAAGCTCATTATTGTAACTCATGAAAATAGATATTTCCCATTGAATGTACTAGTATTATTAGCAATGAAAAAGATGAGAAAAGGTGATTTCTTTGGAAGAAAACGTTGATTCATTAGAAGGAGATGTTGATAGAATCTATAATAGGGGTTTTAATATCAAATTTATGAAGAAAATGACACTTTCTAATATTACAACTTAGGTTTTTGGGTGTGAAGCATAATAAGTTTTTATTTGCATCAGGTTTCATGTGTTTTGGGATTCATCTTAATGTTTTCTCTAGTGAATTTAACCCTGTAATCAAAATTGCTACTATATAAATGTGTTTCTACCTTTTCTTGACTGGTAAACACCATTTTCAAGCATTATGAGTGAACTTCAAGGTTGAAACTTGTTCCTAAGTATATGTAGAGGTCATGCATACCATGGGATCATTACTAAAATATTTGAATTTGAAATTTGTATAAAAAACCTCAAACTCTTCCTTCCCGGGCCTGTGTAAACCCTACCTATGTTTTAGATAAATTTTGAGCTTTTAGGAGTTTGAAAACTTCCCAAAGGCTTAATTTGCAACTGTAGATTCTAATAAACTTGCTCCACCTATTTTTAGGGGTTTTGAGTCGTTTTGCCATGTGTAAATGCATTATTACTAGAAACTTAGTTTTAGATGTCTAAGAGACCTAATTGGAAACTGTGATAGGCTTAAGGAGGGGTTTGTATTAGAGTGTAGAGTCTGTAATTTAGTATGGAGTTGTATCTCCATAAAGGGTGTCTGAAAAGGTGTATAGTTCCTCTTAAACCCTTGTTAATCTTTCAGAACAATAATTTTTGTAAAGGGCTAGTAGACCCCTTCTTGAGTGTGGAAGACAACCAAATTACAGCAAACTCTTAAACCCTTTTCATCACTTTTTGACTAACTATTCTGGTGGATTGTGTGGTAAGCATTATTCACTTGCATCACATGTATTCTAAGAAAAATTGACTTAACTCTCCATCTCTCTCTCTCTATCTCCCTCTCTCCCTCTCACATATTACTTGATGTATCCTACAAAATTATTAGTCATTTATATACCTAGTTGCATTTATCCAAATTGGTGTACCACTCATAGGCTTCTTTCCTAGAATCTTGCTCAGTTGTTATGATTATTTCCAAAACCATATGGATGACGACCATGTAGTATTATAATTTGGTTCGACCCATTTGGTTTTGTTTCCCTCTCTCCAATGGATCTTGTTCTAATTTGATATGTTTCTTGGGATTGTTTCTTATCTTATAGGTTAGCCTTAATATGAAATCTAACTTACAAAAGCCTATATATGTGAGTCTAATATACTTGATAACTCACCTAGAATTCTCAAGAGCTCCTATTGTAAAATATAGTCCTAAAGCACTCAAAGCTCTCCTAAAACTTCCTAAAGTAGCAGCACATCTATAAGAGTAGCCACTACTCAATTTTGAAGCACTCAAACCAAGTTCACAAATATAGATTCCCCATCTACAATCTTCAAAAGGTCATAGATATTGGTCATAGCAACAATGAGTTAATACTAAGCATTGTCAAAGTTTTTAAGCATCAAACAGAATTCAATGTAGCATTTAAAGCATGAAACACTATATCACTACTATGTATTTTACATTATATTTTATCTATATTTATGCTCCTTATTCTTTTTGTCAAAAGACAAAAGGGCTACATATGGGGTTGGATTCAATTTACATTCATAATTGCACATAAAAAAGGATATCTACATAGATTTTTCTCCCTCTATTAAGGGGATGTAGTGCAGTTCTTAGATCGATTCAACAAGGGTCGGCCATGAGTATAAGTCCAAACATAACCACATATTGAGTTCTCCTTTTGTTATTTAATCATGTTCATGAAGTGCTAGTGTAAGTATTTAGGGTTTTCTCCATTGCATTTCATTACTTGATGTTAGATAATTGTGAACCCTAGCATGAGACATCAAAGTATATTTCTAGGCCACTAAGGACCACCAAAAGTTGTAAAGTTCTAGAATATATGTATATGAGACTGTACAGCTCATGACCAGACTAGACTATGCCCTAAGACAATATATAGTTCCATACCAATTAAGTTTCCATTCATAGTTCCAAAGACAAAGCACTTCCAAATCCTTACTAGTATCCACATCCTATTCGTACAAATAGATCATATTTGTACCTTTGTATTCAACTAAGTACATGTATCCTCTTATGTTTAAGCAATCATTTATATTATTTCTATATCGCATATTGATTTAAAATATTATATTTTGCACATTAATGTTTGTTAATTAATTTATAATATACAACGTGTACAACTCTTATACCTTTTAATAAATAAGGATTCAAACTAGTAAGAAACCCTTTTTTTTATGGTATAAACATTTATTAAACTTGGTAGTTGTTTGAATCTTAGATAACCATAAGGTTTTTCCTTTCTTTGGTGTTTGATCCTCTTTTTATCCTTGAGGTTCATGCTTTCATGGCTTGTTCCAATGATATTACACTTTTTTATTGAGTTTCTTCACAAAATTCCAACACATAAAGATGTTTATGATGCTTTCCAACACATAAGGATCTTACCAATGCATATCCTAACTATGTGGCATGTGTTCTACAAATTTTGAGTTTCATTGAGGAGATTGTACCCTTCGGTCCTGAGGATCCTCTTGTTCATGAGGTCCTAGACAATGGTCTTCCCCTATATGTTCAAATATTGGTGCATCAATATCTTGGTTAAGTGTACTTTTTGATAATGAATAGGGCCTCGACATTTACAACATATCCTTCATAAATAAGGTATGTCAGCTGGAAATCATATTTCTTTTGATATGATTATCCCGAGTTTTGATAATGTACCCCACAACATTCTTGGGAAAATCACAATACCAATTAATATGGGAAAGTAAAACCTTGATACTATTGTTCGATTAATGCCTAATGGTCTTAATTACAACATCCTTCCAAGGTGTCCTTGGATGCACTCCATGAACATTAATCCATCCAGTTTATATGCTTATCTCAAATACACATACAAAGAAGTTATATATACTACCCACACCAATCTTGCACCCTTTAAATATTTTTCTCACGTGTACATTTAAAATACATATGTCCCTCACATGCAACCTCCCCTTGCTCCTCAAATGGTGATACTTATTGTCATCTCTCCTCCTTTTCACAAATATGGGGTTGGTTATAAATATTTTCTCAAAAAGGGTTTTACTAGACAAGGGCTTGATTAATAAGGGAAATGTATTAATGAGCCTATTTTATCTCATAAACTCACCCTTCAGCAAGGTCTTTGGTACACCTCTCATTATTTGTGTAAGGATCATTATTCCCTAGCATGTGGTCATGCTTTACAGACACCAGTACATGATGTTTGTGGGGTTCACTACACTTCTACCTTGGAGCTTGTGTATCTTGGCCTTATTGATGTCAATGTTCCACCTCATATCCCTATGATAAATGAATTTACTAATGAATAATTCCTTCTTGAATACTTGGAGGGATATGAGGATCTCCCTCACTTCTTTCATAAGAACACATTCCCTTACACCACACATACTCATGCATATTTCGGTGAAGTAGATACTTCTAAAGTTTCCATTGATGATTCTGATACCATCCCTACTCGACCATATATCAAAGATTATTCCTTGTTATTAAATATATACTACTGCTATTTTTAATTTTGGCACCACCGACGATGATGATCCTCGACTTGTACACATAAATGTCTCACTTACTAACAATAGGGGAAATCATTCCCCACGTGTTACATGATTTTCCAAACATATTTTTTTGGACTTATAATGACATGCTTAGCATTGACTCATCTATGGCTATGCACAATATTGTTTTCCATGCTAATGTTAAGTCATTCCAACAAAAAAATTTAAAAATTGAAGATCGTGTTGCTCTTATGGTTAAGAAATAAATTTAGAATCTTCTAGATGTAGGATTTATTCATTTTGTTGATTATCCCTAATAGGTGTTCAATATGGTCCCTATTGCCGAACCTAATAGTGAAATTTGTTATTGTATATATTTTTGAGATCTAAAGGATTTCCTTAAGGGTAGTTTCCCCTTAGCTCACATTAACACAATCGTTGATTCTACTATGGGATATGAAATGTTATTTGTTGTCAAATAAGCAATTGGGCTTCATATGGACAACTTGCTTCAAATTTTATACTTGGGTGGCCTCAATTTCATCCAAATTTTCTTATTTTTTTACCTCCTAACTCTTCTAAAAAAATCAAAAGGAATTACCCATTTTTTGTCTCATTTTTTCCTTGGGAAGGAAGTCTATGCAACACTAAAAATTTTCCCAACACTGGCAGGACATACAACATTGACAGGTCGTGCAACACTATCAAGAAAAATAACAATGTCAGGATGCACAAAACTAGAAAACCACACAACATTGGCACATTATGCAACACTGGAAAGCCACACAACACTAGAAATCCATGCAACATTGGTAGGTCACACAACACTAGTAGGTTGCGCAACACTGGTAGGCCATGCAACACTGGAAAGCCGAGAAACACTTGCAAACAACGCAACAACTGCAAGCCACAAAATACTAGTAGGACAAGTGACAATAAAAAATTTTACAACTTTGGCAGGCCATGCAACACTAGAAATAGGCCTTGTGGTTAAATTTTACGGTCCGTGGTGATCAAATGTGTGGGCTAGTGTGGGGACCTTTAAATGCTCATATCTTTTTATCCAAGTCACCAAATAAGACAAAATTGGTACCGTTGGAAAGATCTGTAAGAGATCTACATGATTAGAGTGGTTTTGGGTTCCTTTAAGGATTTTTTCATTACCAAATAACTAATTCAAGGGCCCATTGTCATTTTTAAATCTGATTTTTGCAGCACAAATTGAGCCTTATCCTTTTGCTCGTATCTTTTGATCTAGAGACTCTTTTTACTTACACATTATATCAATGGAAAGGCCATGAAGAGAGATTTGTTTTGAGACCAATTTTATAGGTTATAAGAGAGGGGTCAAAGATATCTTCTTAACACAAATTTAGAGACTATTTTAAAGCATTTTCTCAATTTGGGTCGCCTGAATCAGTTTTTTCTTGTTTCCATTCAAATCTCTTTGATCTCATAACTGCTTCTTAGAGAAATATTCTTTTAGTGGCCCACAAATCACTAGATTGAAGGATTCAGGGAATATTTTTTAAAATTATGAAAAAATAAGGAGCAGTTTCAATAGTCCCAAAATCACACTCATGAATTTATCAAACAAATGACACCTCAATGTTCACCTATCTCTCTTGATATCATGGGCATTCACGGATATCTATCCCAAAGTTCATCATCTAGGAAAATATATAATTAGCTTGTTGAGGATGGCATATTTCTTATGAGAGATCATCATGAGACCTGGAATAAGCTCTGAGAGGAATTTTTGGGTGATTTTCTTCTTCTTAGTATCTCTAGGACTTCCAAATCCTTTGAAAATGCATATTCCATGGCATATTTGATCCCTTCATCCTTCCTATCCTTCTATAAATGTAATGGATTTCATAAATGAAACTATCATGTCTTGAATGCAAGGAAACTCTACCTAATTGGTTTCTAAGTGTTTTGAGTTTGTGCATACCCTTGTGTTGAATTAGGCAATGCATTCCTTGCCTTCTCAATGATAGTGATAGATCGTGTATTTCATATCTATTATTTGGAAAGGTGTTATTGTTATCCAAAATTCACCCCCCAGGGTAAATTTGATAACATGCATCAGAATATCCAAGTCCCAGGCACATTGGTTAATTCAGAGCAAACATCATGTTTCTGAGGTTCTCTCAGATATTTTTCTAACTCCTCTGGCCGAGGCAGAAGGAAGGAGCAAGCTCTGAAAATGCGGAAAAAATTGCAGGAAGGCAAGTAGGCTGATCCAGAAAAAATCATGAAAATTGGCTAAGTCCTACTCAAGGTCGCCTTTGGGACGTGTGGGACAGAAAGGCCCGAACCGGCCGAACCGGGCGAAATAAGCACAAAGGGCTCAAAAACAAAGTGGGACAAGTGGTACGAAAAGGCCCGAACTGGCTGAAATTGTCCCAAGCGGTCCAAAGGAAAATGGAACAATCGGGCCAGAGGTACGCGAACCGGCCGAATCGGCCAAAATTGTCTCAAAAGGTCCAAAATCAAATGGGACATCTGGGACAGATGGACGCGAAGTACGCGGAAGACCCGGCAGGCCCGAGAACCAACCAAAAGAGGCCACATGTCTCAAGGAGAAAGGTCCAAAAGTCAAAGGGGCAAGGTTTGAAGCACTGGCCTGAGCCAATAGGAATTAGGCACGTGTCCAATGGAGCAAGGAAGTGCGGAGTTCGGGGAGGACTTAGAAATTTTGAAGAAGTCTTGGGCCTAAAGTTTAAAAGACAAGGTTGACCCCGCGCCCTGTCCTCCAACCAGATCATGCCACGTATCTTCCAAGTGGCGGGGGAGCGAAAAAAAAAGTGGAAAATGTTTTAAAATCATCAAAAAGGTCAAATTTCAAGAGACAGCCTGCCGAAAAGTAGAAGGAGAGAGAATCACGCGACCAATCAGAGCGTGCCACGTGTCATCCAAGTGGCAGAGTGCGGGAAATATTTCAAAATCCGTTTGGGTCTGTTCCGTGCCCTAAATCTTCAGATCGCCATATCTTTTGATCCAGAGCTCAGATTTCCACGTTCTTTATATCAACGGAAAGCTTGTGAGATGCTCTACATGATTCTGGGATCAATCTTGAGTTTTGGTGCAGTCTGAAGAGAGAAAATGGAGAAACAGTGCTGACGTGTGATAATGGCCAGAAGCAACCTTTCAACAACCTGTTTTAATGCTAATGGGTTGCATTCTTCTTCTGCACGGCCAGAAGTTACATTTTAGCAGCCCAGTTAATGCAAATGGGTCGCATTCTCCTCAAAATCACTCAAAGTGATAGGGTATGGGTTGACAAAGATCCCCCATGCTGATTTAATACATCTGCAGTCAATGAGGGATGGGTTTGCACGTTTTTTCACGTTTCTGTCCCCTGGGTTCGACCCATGCAATGTAAAAAGCCAAATTTGGCTCATTTAGAAGTGGTTGTTCATTCTTTCTGCTCTGCTCTCCCTTCTTTTCTAGGGTCAAAAATGGAGTTAGAACCTCCTCCCTTGCTCTGTAATGGCGTTTTTGCCTCTTATTAATGGAATGATGTTCTGTGCAGGCTTCTGAAGCAACAAGACATGTTTTGTGATGCATCTGTCCATCCTTTCTCATTTTTGCTTGTCTTCTTCTTGCCTCTCTTCATTGCAGGTATTTGTGCATGTTTGAATGATCATTGCAGGTTTGGAGCTGTGTTCATGGAGTTTTGGGACATTTTCTGTGTGAAATCTATCCTTGGGCCTATGATGCATCTGTCCATCCTTCCCATTGCTCACCTCTCTTTGTCCCATGGCAGTTTTGATAGATGTTCAACATTCTCCTTCTCTGGTGTATCACCGTTTTAGTGTAGGCTTTTGTTGTTTTTTTTCTCTCTCTCTCTCTCTCTCTGTCTCCTTGGCATGGTTAGATTAGGATTAGATTAGCTTGCCTGCACTGGAATAGCTTGTGGCAGGTAGTTTAGGAGCAGGAACCAGCCTTCTCTGGAGATTCCTCTCTCGGTTTTACAAGTCCCACGCTTGGAGAGAGGTTTCCATGTTGTGCAATCACACTGGATGCCTGAACATCAACCTAGAAGCCTGATGTGCGTCCAGGGGTGCTGTGATTTTGCACTAACAGTTTTGGCACGCCGGGTGGGACCTTAGAGGTCTTTCACTTCATCTTTTGCAGGTTGATGTGTTCCTGTGAAGATTTCATCCTTTGGAGGCACTTGTAAAAACATCTGGCGACTCCATCTGATCAGCAACCCATTTCTCTGAAGCTTGCAGACCTTCGTTTCCATTCATTTCCATCCATTTTCATCCATCTTTCTTTCCATCCCCTTTCATTCTTTTCCATTCCATGAAGTTGTGCAATCATGACTTCATTTCCATCATGGATTTCACATCAACAACAGCAGTATATTCCACCTCCAACACGTTTTACAAATCCTCTAGATCAGCATGCATACTCATATGAACAGCAGTGCCAAAGTCAGTTTGGCTATGGAGCTTTCCAAGAGCAAGGGTGTGCATACAATGAAGACCATCAGATCCAAGATGCTGGTCTGTTGGAGAAAATCCAAAAGATGGAGGAGGGGATGGTGCAGTCCAGGGCAACAGGCACAGATGAGAGCATTTCAGAATCGGTTGTGAAGCACTCCTTGTCCATGGGTGGGACCTTTTCCAAGTCATTACAGCCCTCAGGAGAAGCTTGACTTCATGATTGCAACGCTGCCTTTGCTTGCAAAGTGGATTGAAGAAATAGAAGTGTATGAGAGAAGTATTCAGCAACCTTGTCAACAGGTAAACACACCATCTCATGCCTTTTCTTTTCCTCTTTCCCAATCTGTTTCAGTTCAGCAGTGTCAAGTTTCAAACTCTCCATCTGCTGTCCCAAATATTGAATCCATTTCTCCACCCCCTAGTCTTCCACCCCATCTTGATTCTTCTTTCCTTTTCCCTTCCAAACAGTCACCCCCTCCACAAGAGCTAAAAGAAATACCCCCTCCTCCAAAGAAACAAGAGGTTTCACTGCCTCCACCACCACAAAAAATTGTAAAATCGGTGGAGTTTCAACCTATCCCTCCTTTTGCATTCCCAATTCCATGTGGGAAAGAAGAAATTGTAAAAATCAGTCATCAAGGACAACAAGAGGAAGAGCCAAACAGAAAAGAAATGACAGACAGCTTGAAGGTTTGGGCAACCAAATTTGGGATGACAAGGATCCCCTTGATGGTCAAGCCTACAGAAGAAGCTAGGGTTGGAGAACAAATGGTGGTCAGGACTGATTTTGTTGCAGCAAAAGAAGAAGATCTTGCAGCCCCAACTTGTCCTCTAGAGCAGCAGATTGAAGAGTTTGACTTGACAAACTTCATGCTGGAGAAGGAGTTCAATCAAGAGCAAGATTACCTTCAAACATTGGAGGAAGGAGAAGCTGCTCCAAATCAAAAAGAAGAGGAGCACAATCTAGCTATGGAGGAGAAAAACGCGCAGATCCAAGGGCTTTGAGCACAAAGCAGGTTACAGAAGAACCTTCAGTTCTTCTTTCCACTTCATCTCTCTCAAGTTCTAGGCACTGAAAAGGAGTTTGATCTCTCAAACTCAATATTGGAGAGTGAAGGAAACCATGGTGGTCAAGTTACAGATCAAGAGGACACCATGGAGGAAGTTGAACACGAGCAGCAGGGACAGCAATGAGGCAGTTTACCTGTCAGATTTGGAGGACTATTTTGATGGAGAAGAGCTGGTTGAGTTTTCACCATTCTCTCTTTCATCATCCACATTCCAAACACAAGAGTCTGTTGTCATGAAGGAGAGCATTCATTTGCAGCAGCCTGCATCTTATAGCAGCCCTTTGGAACCAAAATTGGAAGATTTAAATCTTCCATGTTCTTCATCGGAGGAAGAGAAAGGGCAGAAGGGTCCTACCATTTCTTCCACGTCATCTATTCAGGTGGGTCTACAAGAAGACTCCATTCTTGGAGTTGAAAATCAGAGCTATGGGCATATCAAATGGATTAGACCTTGCCCAATCAGGTATTTGGCTTCATTGGAGCCAAAGGAGAAGCCACAACCAGTCATGCTTGCTTCTGAGCATGAGGATGAGCTACAAAGTACCAAGGATCAGCTGCCATACCTCTTCAATCCAAATGCAGAGCAACTAAAAGAGGTATTGGATTTTTCAGTTGATACCTTGATGATTTGGATAGAAGACCAGCTTCTTGTTGATTTTCCATCCATCCAAACAGCCATGATCAGTGCCAAATCAATTCCATGGCTGCCAATTTTGAAGAAAGGAAGCTATTTCTCACAACCAGTTGCAGGATTTGTTTAGCTTGCCTTTGCTTCCAGTTAGAGTAGAGTAGCTAGGTTTGCTTTCAGCAGAAGAAGTGCTTTGTGCACACTCTGCATGTTCCATTTGGGGCATGTATGATTTTCAGTTTTGTACATAATTTTTGGTGTTGCTGGTTTTGCTCTTGCACAGTTCGTTTCAGTGGTTTTTGGTGAGAACAACTCCATGCCCGGTGGGTTTCCAAGTGGCTCAGAGGAGAGATTTTCAAAGTTCAGATCATTTTTCAGGCTATTACTTATGACTCCATGCCCAATGGATTGCTTCAGGCTACTGGTCTTTTCATTTAGCAGGCAGATGCCCCCGTTGAGTCGCCAAATTGTTATCCAAAATTCCCCCCCCAGGGTAATTTTGATAACATGCATCAGAATATCCAAATCCCAAGAAAATTGATTGATTCAGAGCAAAAATCAGGCTTGTAGGGTCCCTTCAGGTAATTTTCTAACTCCCCTGGCCGAGGAAAAAAGGAACAAGCTCTGAGAAAGTGCGGAGAAGGTTGTAGAAAGCAGGTAGTTCGGGCCAGGAAAATTTGTGAAAATTGGCTAAGTCCCAGTCCAGCACAAGCTGGATCAAATGGGACAAAAGTACGCGAACCACCCGAACCGCCCGAAATGAGTCCAGGCGGCCCACTAAGCATTTGGGACAAGTGGGACTAAAGTACGCGGCGGGCGCGAAATGCCGGTTTGACCGAGAGAGAATCGGCCGAAATAAGCACAAAGGGGCAGTTCGGGAACGAAGTGGAACAAATGGTACGCGAAATGCCCGAACCGGCCGAATCGCGCGAAATCATCGCAAGGAGCCCAAAAGCAATTGGGACGCGCGGGACAATAGGGCGCGAACCGGCCGAACCGGCCGAAAAGGGTCAAGTCAGTCCGAAGCAAAGTGGGACAAGCGGGACAAAAATGCCCGAACCGGCCAAATAGGCCGAAATGAGTCACAAAGGGGCCAAAATCAAAATGGGACATCCGGGACAAATGGAGGCGAAGTACGCGGAAGACCCGGCAGGCCCGAGAGCCAATCAAAAGCTGCCACGTGTCCTCACAAGGAGAAAAGGTCAAAAAGTCAAAGGGCGAGTTTTCGAAGCGCTGATCCGAACCAATAGAGAAGCTACCACGTATCCAATGCAAAAACCCCACACAAAGTGCGATATGTCGTCGGGTCGTCCAGGACCCAACGCACAAAGGAAATCAGGTTTCATAGTCGGGAAAACACGACGGAGAAACATGGCGCAAGAACATGTCGGAAGGGTTGAAAAAACCCGACACCTAAGAAATGTGTCGGAGGGGTTGGAAAGCCCGACGCACAAAGAAAATCGGGTTTCATAGTTGGGGAAACAAGTCGGAAAAGCATGGGGTGAAAACATATGTTGAGCCACCTCCCAAACCCGATGCAAATGGAGAGGAGAATCCTGAAACCCGACGGGCCGAAGACCTTTCTCATCCCAATCAGAGTCGTGCCACGTGTCATCCAGGTGGCAGATGCGCGGGAAAATATTTTAAAAATTTGTTTTCGCCTGTTCCGTGCCCTAAATCCTCAAATCGTCATATCTTTTGATCCAGAGCTCGGATTTGCATGTTCCTTATATCAACGGAAATCTAGTGAAATCCTCTACATGATTTTGGGATCTAATCTCGAGTTTTGGTGCAGTCTGAGAGAGAGAAAATCGAGAAACGGCTCTGACGCGTGGTAATGACCAGAAGTGACATTTCAGCGACCAGTTTTAATGCTAATGGGTCAGATTCAGCTTCTGCACGGCCAGAAGTGACATTTTAGCCCCAGTTATTGCAAATGGGTCGCATTCTACTCATGATCGCTCAAAGTGACAGGGTATGGGGTTGACAAATATCGACCATGCTGAGGTAATACATCTGCAGTTGGAGGATGAATCTGCACGTTTCCTCACGTTTCTGTCCTTCTCTGGGTTCTTCCTATGCATATTGTAAAAAGCCAGATTTGGCAAAATATAAAAAAGGGTTGTTCATTCTTTCTGCTCGAGCCCTCCCTTCTTTTCTTCTCTAGGGTTGAAAATGGAGTTCGAACCTCCTCCCTTGCTCTATAATGGCGTTTTTTTGCCTTTTACTAATGGAATGATGTTCTGTGCAAACTTCTGAAGCAACAAAACATGTTTTGTGATGCATCTGTCCATCCTTGCTCGTTTTTGCTTGTTTTCTTCTTGCCTCTCTTCATTGCAGGTATTTGTGCATGTTTGAACGTTCACTGCAGATCTGGAGTTGTGTTCATGGAGTTTTGGGACACTTTCTGTGTGAAATCTATCCTTGGGCCTGTGATGCATCTGTCCATCCTTCCCATTGCTCACCTCTCTTTGTCCCATGGCAGTTTTGATAGATGTTCAACATTCTCCTTCTCTGGTGTATCACCGTTTTAGTGTAGGCTTTTGCTGTCTTTTCCCTTCTCTCTCTCTCTCTGTCTCCTTGGCATGGTTAGATTAGGATTAGATTAGCTTGCCTGCACTGGAATAGCTTGTGGCAGGTAGTTTAGGAGCAGGAACCAGCCTTCTCTGGAGATTCCTCTCTCGGTTTTACAAGTCCCACGCTTGGAGAGAGGTTTCCATGTTGTGCAATCACACTGGATGCTTGAACATCAACCTAGAAGCCTGATGTGCGTCCAGGGGTGCTGTGATTTTGCACTAACACCTCCTTTAAACAATTCATCTCCTACACATATCCCGCAACCTTGGTTTGAAGTGACATGTCCTACTCCTATTATCAACATAATGTTTAATTAGAGGTCCAGGACCTCCCACACTAATGTAGATTTGTTCTCTTCACTCTCTTGATTGCATCACAAGATAATCCTTTTTGCAATATTTTCTAAAATTGACCTCACAAAGATTCAAGTATTCTAAATATACAAAATCAGGACATGATCATCCCATTTCATTTACTAGCTTCTATTTTACATATGTTGTTTGTCACGTGGTTTGATAGATACATATTTTATACATACATACGTTTTATGAGGTATGTGAGCATGATGTAAGATACATAAGATTATACATGATCATAGATGTTAACCGAATTGCCCTTGGCCCAATCCCACCTTAACCGTAAACAGGGGTATCTTCTACACTAACATGTGTTATATTTCTATTTATCAGTTACTTTCATAACTTTCATATATCTAGATCATGCTTATTTCGATTTACACTATATCTAGCCTACTTCTATCAGACTCTTTTACATTGACGTGTGGAGTGTGAAGACTATGAATTCTGGATCAATAGTCACTTTATTTACCATCATTTAACTTTCCTACTATATGCATTACCTGTATTGTGTTCTTATCACACTTCCCATGTCATTATGTTTTGCACTACGCTCTTCAACCCTTGTTTGTGTGTGTGACACTATTGTGTCCATTATATGTGTTCCTTGGCCTTTTATATGGCAGTTATGTGTGCACAATGGATTGTTGTCATGTGTATGCTCATGTTCTTCTATATATGTATACTGCACGCATATGCTTGTCAACTAATATTAGTGCTATGATATATATCATGCACCACTCTACATAGTAGGCTTTCTCCTTTCTCCAACATTCAAAGAGATTTCTAGAATCCAGGGAACCATTTTGGCTACATGGGACCCATTATGATGGATCCTTGCATTGTAAGATTATAGGTGACAAAGTACATATCTTTGTCTTCTTGATTCGAAGCGATCTCCAATACATCTCCCCCACCTCAAAACCCAGCGGGGTATTCAATGGAGTATACAAGCAAAACATTTTTAGTGTAATTAATGGAAAACCATTACAGACTTCGTAATACACATGGGGTAGGTAACAGAGCATCTGTAATTCCTAATACATCTCATTTACTCACCCGAAACTCACCTTGCATTTGGGCTTAAAGAGCTCCCCAAGTACATTCTGCTAAAAAGGCATTAGGAAAACTCTCATAATCTTGAGGGCAACCTAAATCAAGAAGTCATATTTAGCTGAGTAGCCCTGACACAACTCTGAAGCATTGTAAATAACTGTTCAATAGTCAAGCTTTCTCTCAAATCAAGAGCCTACAAAGCCAAGTCAAGCACAAGCAAGTTAAAAAAACACACATTCTAAAACAATTATCTAGTATGCAAGTTCTCAAGCTGTAGTTGCGTCACACGATCACAGTATTAGTGCCACATCTCTAGGTGAAGAACTATGTGTGGTCTGTCGAGGCCTACTTCAGAGAGTATTGCCAATTTAGGTAGCATACCTAAATTATGTTTCAACCCAACCATCTAACTTCATTTTAGGAAATTTTCACCAAAAAATTCTATTTATAGTCAATTCATGTGTCAATCCTTAAAATAGCAGAAGCTTCACAAACATTATTGAGACTTGGTATTTTATAGAGAGCCATATATTGGTCGTTCACAGAGGTCCTAGAAATTGTAGAGCTTGCATATTTGCAACATGAGACAAAACTTCTTCAGGAGGATTAAAATGTTCAATTGCATTTGATCCTATACATAATAGTCCCATCTCTAAGCATAGTACTGAGTGTCCATAATCAAAGACAAAGCATGTGCTCAAGGATTCCTATCCCATTCATGACACCTTTCACATCCAATATTAGTTTCCAAAAAAGACAAAAATCTAAATACAATCATGTTCATCTATTTATATTTGGCACATATTATAAGTCGATCTATCTTTCAATATTTCATCATGTATATTCAAATCTAAATATTAACGTTAATTTAATAATCTGAACCATAATGGACAATGTTAATTTAATAATTTGAGTGTCATAGTCTCCTATTTCTAACTGTCATATCCAAATTTAAATAAGTAAGAACACATAGTCACACACCTTAATCTTATTTATTTATTTTAAGGATAACTTGACCACCTAATTGGGGGATGGGAAAGACCACAATGGACTGGCAAGAGCGTTAGCAAGGAAAGCAGAAGTGTGAGAACCACAAAACAACTAACTACAATCTCATTTGCCAATGCCAACAAATAACTTCAAACATGCAAATAGAATGAATGATTACCTAATGCCACCAAACGAGATCATTTATCTTGATAGTGAATTTGTTATCTGAATCAAAGTGTGTCATGTTACACAAATTCATTAGTCTAACCTGATAAAACTATGTACTGATAGTGCTTGACCCAAATTTGAAACTTCGAGGATCGTATTTTATAACTGTGTATATAAAGAAAACTTCGTTAGTCCCATCACAAAACATTTTAGCACTAGCCATGGAAATCCTGAAAAGGTATCACTATTGCATACATAGAAAAGAAATGATGACAAAGCAAGGGGGTACCAAAATTAAAAGCCTTAGAGTAGAATACCTTTCCCACTGTTCTACTCAAGATTTCCAGGATGTACGGAATATGCATTTCTAGGACCCCAATTTTATTTTCCAGGCCATGCATTTTAGGGGATCGGAAATTAAAAGTAAGGAAACATCTACCTTACCCCCAGTCATTTCAAATAGGTCCTATACCCACTATGACTTCATGTATATACATCCATATACTTGGAACCTTACATCATAACATAACCTCGAAAACCATTTCACATAAGATTCAACCTCATCCATATAATAATCTCAACAAATACCCTTAGGCTGCACACTACCACCTCCCGATGTCATGACCCCTACCCCTTTTCAAAATATTCCCTTTCAATTCCATCAATCATTAGCCCCCATTGCCACTAGGGTCACTGAAACATGACCCTGTCACCTCCATATACATACTATTAACCAGCCTCCCTTTCATGTATTATTCACTCATACATACCCCCTATTTGGCACTTGCCTTCTTCTCAATCTACCTATATGGCAGCACCATATACTGAATGGCCACCCCCGTTATATGCCCAACACCAACCCTTTTACGCTACAGGAGGCACCCATCCATCACAACCTACTAATGACCTAATTAAGTTAATGATGGACAAGATGCAGACATTAGAGGCATCAGTTTCTGGCTCCCGCAACACTCTCACCTATGATGAGATTTGTAATGAGCCTATACATCCATCCATTCCTATCCATCCATATCCCATGCATTGGGAAATGCCTAAATTCAACCGTTTCAATAGCAAAGAAGACCTGCAACAGCATTTGTGGTCTTTCAAACATGAGTGTTATCTGATCACCCATGATGATGCTTTGATCCTGAGGACCTTTCCCATGTCTCTGACTGGGCCCCGCATTATATTGGTATTAGTGGGTTGCCTAGACACTCTATATTCTCATTTAATCAAGTAGCCCAAGCCTTCTTAGATCACTTCTCCATTAATATCATTAAGAAGGTTACCATGACTGACCTATACTCTATGCATCAATATGATGATGAATCTATCACAGATTTTGTTACTCGTTGGCATAGCCTGATCAATCAACTCACATTTTAACTACCGCAAACCGAAATCATCAAAATCTTCACACGGGCTTGTGCTAGGCATATCTCACTAACCCTGCAGGTCCAAACTTTATAAACCTTCAATGAAGCATTCACTATGGCATGAAAGCTAGAGATTCGGGCTATTGAAGAGAAGAAAATCCAATTACGACAATAAGAACTCAGCATTCAATTCGAATGATACCTCTTCTTCTTCAAAACCACATAACAATTATTCAAAGGATAAAGGGCAATCGCTAACGCAGTGGTACTCAAATCCGGCCTAGCTCATCCATCAAACCAAGCTAACCCCTCATCTAATCTCTCACTCATTCAAACCTTTCACTTTAGATGGGAACAATGTAAATACACCCCACTTGGGGAACCTTATTCTTCTATCTTAGAAAAGCTCATCAAAGCCATGGGGCCATCACCCTTCCTCCCATGAAACCACACACTGGTTTTTACCCTAATCGCCCCACACCCACATGGTATAAAGAGGACGACTTCTATAACTACCATCGAGTAAAGGATCATAGTGATAGCAATTACATCACTTTCAAAAACATTTTCCAAGAGATGCTCGAGAAAGGCAAGTTAACCGTGGATAATCCTAACGAACCTGTCAATCAAAACTTACACATATTCAAGAAACCCTTTCCTAATCATGCCCCTTCTTCTAATAAAATTGGAGAGACCTCAACTCATGATAGTCATACTCGTGAGGTCCATGCTATTTTTAGCTATACACCCGATTGTTTACCAATTACCTGCATATTCCTTCCATAGAGGAAATTCTAGCCTGAAGTCCTCCTTCTGCATTGGAACCCACCTCACCTATTCCTCAACCCACATAGAGGAACACCTTTCACCTCCTTCATCACCCGTGGAGGAGCCTCCCATTAACATCAAGACCATTTCACTCTTTGACTTCTCCACCTAGAGAAACGTCGCCCATAGTACTTCTTCAGTCCATAAAGGATACTCTTTTATCTCCTCCAGCCCACAGAAGAGAACCCACAATCTCCTTTGCATCCATAGAGGAGAACCCATCATCTCCTCCACCCACAGAGGAGCACCCATCGTCTCCCCCACCTCAAGAGGAGCACCCATCAACTCCTCCACCCATCAGAAGATACCAGTATGCCTCTAGGTGATCATTCTCCATTAGCTACCCAAGATCCTACGAGACCTACTTTTGGCTCTCTTACCCATGGAAGATGAACCCAAAAAATTCTCCATCTCTAGGAAAAATTTTACGGGAATTTCCATTAGGATCCTAATCAACCTCACCTACAGATGTGTCGTTCTCATGCTTAGCCGATCGCTTAGATTATGTGGATAGAGATTTACTTTGGGGGTGTCTTCTGCTTCCTGTCTCAATGCAAATGCAGATGTCACTTGCTGACACTTCCACTATCTACCCAAAAATATTTCATGCCAATTGAACCAAACACAACCTCCTTCTATCAAAACTTCTTCCACGACACCCATCATAGCTCAACACACACCCTTACCCATAACCCAACATACACCTAAATCCAAACCCACACCTACATCATCTTCCTCGACTAAACCTATTACTACCTTAGGGGTCACCCCAACCACCAGCCTTATTCATCCACCTATCAAACTAGATTTAGCTACATCCTCCAAAGTCAACACCAAACCTACTTCAGTACCCAAACAGAAGAACCAAGCCCATAAAATAGAACTCATACCCCAGCTGCACCAATCACACCTTCATCACCTTCACCCCTTTTGTCCATCTTAGGACCTCAACCTCCCAGCATGGTTAAGAAACCTCCACCCGCCGGTAAAATAAAAACGTAGCAGCCCATTCCACCATTATGAACCTCAAACATACCCAAGCATGCGCCATAACTTCCGCCCACATCTGCAACATCTTTACCACCCATACCTCTAATACCATCGATTACTTCTTCACTACCCACTACACTTCAGTCTCTGTCCCTCACATCCCCTGCATGACCCGCGTCATCTACCTTCACAGCACCTCCGTTATCCCCATGGGTAACCCACCCTCTTCCCCCATCCACTTTTCCTTCTAGATCTTATGTACACCCATATCACCTTTACCCAAGAAGGTGCAACCCAAAGACAAAAATCCACTACCCTCCAATAAGGTAGTCAAAACAACCATACACCCTCCTGCCAGTTCATCTACCATACCCCTACCCAAAAAAATACGACCAACACCCAAGACCACGCCAACACCCAAAACCATAGCTCGACCCACTCCCCCTTCTGCAAAGACAATTCCTCAACAATCAGCTGCACACATACACCCAAACCTACTTTCACTTCCCATTGCGACCCACTAGCAGGGTCCTATACCAAAATCTTAACCAAACTCCTTGAGACTTCTGTCATCACATTACCACCACTCAGACCTTATGACCCTCTCAAACCAAAACCAAAGGGGTTTGACGACACCTAAATTTACGCATACCATCATGTGTCAGGACACAATGTGGCGAACTGTAAGGCTTTGAAAACCATCCTTATCCAGTTATGTCCTCCTGAAGAAAACTTTGACGATGATGACCTTCTTGATGAGGACCCCATTTCACTAACACCAATTCCCACATCTCTTCCCTCACTACCTACTCAATGACTCAGACCTTTACCCCCACAGCTCCTAGAACCACCTCCAAGATTTGAAATTAACATGGTTTACATCAATGACCTCGCCAAACCTCCACCCAAATGTCGATGTGCCCAACTCATCCCACAAATTTCCTTCCTGCCACTGGGTTTTTTTTTTCCCTTCATATCGTTATACCTTTCATGGCTCACCTACCTCGCCTACCTCCCCACCTCAAATCAACATGATCCACGTTGCTACCCGTGCTCAGAAGGAAAAAGGCAAGGAAAAGGCAACTGACTCACTAACCAATCCCATACCCAACATAACATCTGCACCCACACCTAAAATCACTATCTGTGGCCCCACGTATCCTATTTCTTAGGTCACACACCACACAATGATAAAAAAAATACACCAATCCCCCCTCAAAATGTCCTTATATGACCTCATCCAAACCTCAGAATCCCATCATCAAGCTCTCATGGAGATCCTGCAATCTATTGAGGTTTTACCCAATGACCCTACACCCATAGCCGCCATTATCACCACCCCATCATGTAGCCTCTCTCACCAAATTACCACCTTTATCCACACCTCCACCTACTCATCAAATAGCCTCCCTTAGCTTCTCAGAGGAAGAGATCGCACATGCACCAAACAAATGACCTAGACCCATCTCTCTTCATCTTTTTCCACATCGATGATATAATGTGTACGATGTGTCATGATCAGATGGGGGTGCTAGCATTAATATCATTTCATCCCATGCATTCACTCAAATGCACATACCCGACAATTACATGCATAAACATCATGTCATGTTGCGTTCATTCAATGATGCTATCACCTCTACACTAGGCACTATCATCCTCCACATTCGCACCTGGGCCCCCACACTATTCCAGAGTTATTTTACGTCTTGTAGGGGGAATTCCAATATAACATGTTGCTTGGCAGACCCTAGATTCGTGTCATGGGTTGTGTTCCTTCCACTTTGCATCACTGTGTAAAGTTTGAGCATGAAGGACACACCTATACTATTCCAGTTGATCCATCACCTTTTAAAACATGCAACATTCTTTACCGACCCAATGACGTGCTTATACCCATTAAGGTGTCTACCTCCATGACCACTACCACTTCACCTACACCTCTGCTTACCAGTACAACCGCTACCTCAACCGCACATACCTCCTCCATTCCTACCGCTGCCACAACCTCCACCGCCGACCCATTAGCCTCCTAGTCTGTTAGCTCCACCTCCGTGGTGACCTCCGACACATCGTCTATTCCAACTACCCACATACCAACCACCAATCCCTTGGAAGGCATTTTTCAATGCCTCACTCTGGGGGAGTATCGCCTATATAGTGTCAACACATTCCTTACTCCACAAGAGTATGGAATTCTTCACCAACACCCTTGTTATGATCATCGTATAGGGGAGCATCTCCTTTATGGTCCTCCCCACCTTTGTACCAGATCTCACCTATGGGGACTTGATACTACCACTTACACACCCGAACCACCATCACAAACCCACCCATTTTCCACTGACCTCCAGTCACTCACCAATCACCGTTTTTCCCACACCTTCCTACACCGATGTGCATGGAAGGGTTTTGGTTTTGGATTTTATGAGCAAGGTCGTCATACTGTTATTCCATGTACTACCCACAAACATAATGACCGTAGTGGTATCGGATTTGCTGAACCACCTACCAAGAAGGATCACATTGAACTCATCGAGGACATCAACCCTTCTCCACCTTCTTCACCACCTTCACCGATGGAGTCGATGGACCCGGAATCCATTCCTCATAACTTTTTTTTTCATAAACACCATCTCCTTGAGGCCTCTGACTTATCAATGTGAGGGTGAGGCTCCCTCCTCTCTTCCCTTCATGTATCCTAAAATGATCAATGACGATACACCTTCGATTAATGTCATTCAATGTCAGGATGATGAATCTATACTCACCTACCTTGGTGTAGAAGACTCATATATTCATCAGTCATTACCCTCTGAGATGAAAACCATGTTGAATGAATCGACTATAGAGATCAACATTCATACTCAGGATGAACCCGCACATCTTAAAGATTAGTCAATCTTTAGATGCTACTGAATAGGAATCCATCACCTCTTTTCTCAAAAACCATAACCATGCTTTCACTTGGTCTTACACAGACATGCCTGGTATTGACCCCACCATAGTGGTCCAAAATATCATAATCGTTCCTGATGCCAAGCCCGTCAAACAAAAGTTGAGGAAAATGCACCCTCACATTGCCCTTCTTGTCAAAGAATAACTTCAGCACCTTCTTTTTGTTTCCTTCATATTACCCATTGATTATCCTCGTTGGATTTCTAACATTGTCCCTATCACTAAGGTGACAGGGGGACTCTACATTTACATGGATTTCTGTGACCTCAATCTAGCTTGCCCAAAAGATGACTTTCCTCTACCTGGTATTATTGACAATCTGGTTGAGCTTACCGTTGGTCATGAGATGCTATCACTCATGGATGGATTCTCGGGTTATAACCAAATCTTTATTTCCCCAGAGGATCAACACAAAACTGCATTCATCACCCCTTTGGGGGACCTTCTGCTATCGAGTCATGCATTTTGGCCTTAAAAATGTTGGTGCCACATATCAGCGGGCTATGACTTATATCTTCTATGACATCATGCATCGTATATTGGAAGATTACGTGGACAACCTCCTTGCCAAATATAAACACTTCCCCAAGCACCTCGCTGTCCTAGAAACCATATTTGACTACCTTATTCAATATTGCATTCACCTTCAGCCGAAGAAGTGTGTCTTCATGGTCCTCTCAGGAAAAATCTTGGGATTTATCATTTCGTTATGTGGTATAGAAGTTGACCCTGCTAAATTCAAGGCCATTCTATAAATTCCTCCACCCACTAACCTTAGGAAACTCTATATTCTGCAAGGTAAGTTACAGTCTATTTGACGTTTTATTTCACAATTGTCTGATCGGTGTCAGCCATTTCATCACCTTCTCAAGAAGGATGTCTCCTTTAAATGGGATGAGGATTGCCATAAAGCTTTTGAGGCCTTAAAACAATACCTTCTTCAACCCCCCATACTCATTCCACCTAAATACGATCAACCTTTCTACCTATACATCTCAGCTACCAATCACTCTTTGGGGGCCATGCTCACTCATCGCAATGAAAAACACAAGGAGATAGGTGGTTTATTACATAAGCCATACTCTTTTAGACTACAAAACCTGATACACCCATCCCAAAAACATTTGACTTAGCCTTAGTTTTCATGCTGCCACAAAACTCTTCCATTACCTACTCAACCAAAAAACCTATGTTGTGATCAACACCGACCCCTTACACTTCATGTATGCCAAACCTTATCAAAATCAGCGTGCTGCACGCTGGCTTATTCTTTTGGCTGACCTCGACCTCGAATTCATCCATCAAAATTCTGTCAAGGGCCAAGCTATCTCTGACCAATTGGCCGATGCACCTATTTTTGGGGATCAACCCTCTAACTTTGACTTTCGAGATGAGTCAATTACTACCCTTTCCCTAGATGAACCCGCTTACCAAATGACACTCTTCTTTGATGGTTCCAAGTGTCAGCGTGGGGGTGGGGCTGGTGTTATCCTCATTCCGCTTGATGGTGAACCCATGCCTTTGTCTTTCAAACTTGATTTTGATTGTATAAATAATATTTTTGAATACAAAGAGCTCATATTAGGTCTCCAAGCCACCTACGCCCTAGATGTTAAATCAATCAACATCTTTGGTGATTCTCAATTGGTCATAAACCAAGTCAATGGAATATACCAATGTCGTAATGAGATACTTCAAAAGTATAAACATCATGTAGATATAATTTTGACCACCTTTAACCATTACGCTCTTCAAATCGTTGCCTATTTAACCAACAAATTTGTAGATACCATGGCCTGCTTGGCAAATATCCACTTCACCTACTGATTCTAAAATATTTGTCACCATACAATGACTCCAATCACCCTCTTATTTAACTCGCGATATTTAATCCATCAAAACTGTCATCCCAGACCCGTGACTGACCTTTGGTATAAAACATTACTTTGACTATCTTTCTCTCTCCATATTACCTCCTGATCTCATCTGTAATGGACAATGTGCCTTCCTTAAAAAGGTATCTCGTTACGTCATAATAGGGGGGGCCTCATTTGTAAGCGCAGCTTTGATGGTATTATCTTATGATGCCTCATGAGTTATGAAATTCCTTATACCATTAATGAAGTTCACAATGGCATATGTGGAGGTCACTTCAGTGGCCTTGCTATTTTTAAGCATATTCTTCACCTAGGCTATTACTGTCTGACCCTTAACCATGATTGTTGTGACTACGTCAAGTGTTTTGTAAAATGCCAAAAATATGCTAACCTTCATCATACACCTAGTCATACCTTAGAGGTCACCCATGAACTTTAGCCCTTCTCTCAATGGGGTTTGGATCTTGTTGGAGAAATCAATCCATGCTCTTCACAATGACATCAATGGATCATCACCACTACCGAATACTACACAAGATGGGTTAAGGCCATACCACTCATCTCCACATGAAATCCAAGACAATACTGTGAGTTTCATCAATCATCACATCATTTGTCACTCTTTGGTGTCCCTCATCACCTCATCACTGATAATGGTAAACAATTCAAAAATAAAACATTGCAAAAACTATGCGATGCCTTTGGCATTCAGCTAAGTTTCTCATCACATTATTACCCACAAACCAACAGCCAAGCCAAATCCACTAACGAAACCTTGAACAAAATTCTCATGAAATTGGTTAACGATACTGGGAAGGACTAGAATACACATATTCCTTTTGCCCTAGGGGCATACCGCACTAGTATTCACACTTACACTGCCGCTACACCTTTTTCTATGGTCTACAGTATAGAGGTTGTTCTACCTCTCAAAGTTAAAATTCCCTCCCTCCGCATTTCTCTCCATGACATGCTAAATTATGATGACTTTCATCAGGACCGTTTAGCACAACCTGAGTTATTAGATGAATGTCATCTTTATTCTATTGATCACCTTCAAGTTTACCAAAAATGCATCAAACGTGCCTATGAAAAACGTGTCCATGAATGAACCTTTCATGTTAATGATCTCATCCTGAAAGAAAATCAACATGTAACTAAAGCAGAAAAAAGTAAACAGGGTAAATTTTCTCCTAGTTGGCTTGGACCATACTTCATGACCCATACTTACGAATCAGGTGCTTATTGTTTATCTGCACTTGATGATAGAGCCCGAATCTGAGCCCCTTAATGCCTTGTATCTTCGATCATTCTACTATTGAATTTTAGTCCCTACCTCACCATTTTGGCTCTTTCCATGCTCATCCCTTGAGTGCTATCCACTTTCTACACCATCATCAAATGACTAAACAAGAATCATGTGCATACCTGTCACCTTGTTTTCTTCTCTTGAATATGTGTACCATGGCACTACACATAGCATGATTCTCATGGATACTTTTTTTCTACCTTTAGATGAGATCCCATGGTCATTTCACCCTTATTTCTGAACAAGAATCCCATTCTTCACCTTGGTATTGTCCATGACTTCAAATCCCTCACATGGGATCTAATTCCTTGAGTCAAAATTCCAATAAAAAGATGAATCCCTCAAAAGGACATCTTCCTCTCTGTAATCAGTGCTATAAATAGACTGCTCCCTTGAAAGGGACAGTTATGCAAATCTATTTCAAAACAAATAAAAAAAAAGGAATAAAAAAGTCGAGAGAATGTGAATCTTACCGCATCGATCATCTTCATGAAGACCTCAAGGAGTTCATTTCCTCATCCCATATATAACTTCCTACTTTGATCAATCTATCTCAAATATCAGTCAAGACCAAAAACCATTTTTTCATGGACTTGCCCATTGTGACCTTGGATCTCTTGTCCCAAAGAGCATGCTACCCTCATACCATATAAAAATTAGCCACCTTTCACCCCTCTCACCATTCACACTCCCATTTCCTATTGCCTCAAGCGACCTCTTTGAAACCATGACATTTGGTGATCATGTGACTACTTTTCACCCTTAGAATAATCAATCATGCAATGTCTTCTAGGGTCTTACATCCATCACCTCCTTCAAGGTATGACCTACTCGGTATGATCCTAACAAATTCAGGCAGATTTCTTTCCCCTTCATATCTTTTAGCCTTCTTTATTATGTATTGAATGCCTTATATAAGACTTGGTCCTTGATGCTTACCTTTAGGCTAATCTTATTCTTTTACCACAATCGAAATCGCTTATAACAATTTTCCCACAACTCACCCAAACCAAACAGGACCTAAACTCAAATCATGCTTACAACCTACCATCTCATTCTCATATCTCCTCATATTCTTGCCTAGCTTATGAGAGAACTACATTTTCCTGAGGTTCCTTTTCTCACCGGGACTATGTAGGCAGTACTCTGAGAGGCATGGGGCTCTTAGAGGTTAGCTCAGCCACTCTCTACCCTAAATAATTCATTTTTTCATTTTCCTCAAATCACATTCTACCTCTACTTAGTTTCCTTTTTAAATCCAAAATTGGGAATTAAACCAAACAAATAAAAAATTGATTCAAATTTGTATCATCATCAAAACATACATTTATTTTGCTTACCAATTTTTTACCAACATCATGCATGTATTAGAAAACATCTTAAACATGACCCATATCATCATTCATTACACAAATTAATGAATCACAACCTCAACCAACCTGACTCAACCATGGCTACAACCTAACTCGATCCATGCCTACAATTTCAAATCAACATGCCTATGACCTAACACAACCATGCCTAACACCCTACCATAAGTCCATCTATGCATAATAATAATATTTTATGAACACAAACAAATATTAATGCTCATAATCATCATCATCTATACAAATACAATATCCATATACAAAATTTTCGAATGTCTTTGACATGCAAGCCAGTGTATATAATCAGTATCTCAAAATCTCATATACAACCTCACCTAATTTGGCGTGCAGGATGGTATATGATCAAAATATACAAAACTCTAGTACATCCTCACCATATTCGGCACGCAAGCCGGTATATGATCAAAATTATAACAACTCTCGACACGTAGTCCAGTATATATCAAAAATCAAAAATACATCAAACTCGAGGACCATATATCAGTCATCATCGCAATGGACATCCTCCATATATGTCTCACCTGTCCCCTCTACCTCCTCAGCCCCTGTCTGTCGACTTGCTAACATCTCCCCACCAATCATAGGTGGTGGTTGGGTCCCTGCTTAACCTTTTACCCTACCCCCTACCCCCAATATTTTCCCTAAATCCCTTTTTACCTCACCCATCCCTCCCTAGGACACTTCACTTGATCTTCTTGACCTCATCATTTACTCCCTAACCTCATTCTCATTTAGGGGACTCATTATTTTACCCATAACTCAACCCTACCCGTGTCGTGACCTAGATTTTTGGACCTGGAACATTGCTAGTGACCTTTGACCTCATGTGTTTGCTATACCTTGTGGCATTATTACCTATGTTGATTGACCTAATGACCTTACCTTGCCTCTTGCCATGACCGTTTATCCCGACCCAACCTTTAGTGTACCAGAACATACCTAAACGTTCCTACACCTAACCTATGTCGTGTTTTCTGACCATATCATATACCTTGGATACCGGAATCACTATAACCTTATTTGGATAAACCTATTGACCTTAGACAATGTGGATTTTTCCTGCTCTTCAGACTCGTACCGTGCTGCAGTTTATACATGTGTGTGCATTTGATTGTTACTACCTTTGACCCTGACCCATTACCTAGATTACCCGAGTAGACCTTTTTCATTTTTTCCCCTGTTACCCACCTTCCTCTTCATCACATTCACCTTTTAATCAAACCACTCACCGCTTCTGCCTTATGCCTCGTCAATTCTTGGTTTGATGGGGATCACCTTCACCCACACATGGGGAAACCACATCTTATTTTTGTCAACGTCGCTTACCAATACAAGCTACGTAACAAAAAGTGGAAAAATGTAGACACTAAAATTAGGTCACAATCCCCTTGGTCCCTCGATAAATAAATACCTTGAACACATCCACCTAGTCATGGCCCTCTTCACCCCACTATAATATTAATTTAATTAAATTAATTCATATCCTCACCTTATTTATTATTTAAATATCCTAATTGGGATAATGCCCACATATCCACCTCACCTAGACACCTCATCAAGCCACCTCACCACAAGACCTATTCTTAGTAAGTTACCATAACTAACTAAGACCTACCCAAACCCTAAAAATCAAAGCCTACATTCCCTCTAACCATATTCCCGCATGTTAGAAGGAAGCTTTGATCCTAATCCGTGGAGTAAACGAAATGAGATCCTAGAAAATCAAGGGGATCTGCCTAGTTTAGTAAACCTAGGAAATCCCTCCCTAACTGATGTCAGTTACCCTTAACCACCACCAGTTAAGCCGAAACCATCGTCGGTTACCATTTAACCCCCAAAACAACTTTATTTCAAGGTTGGCACATTTCTGAGAGATAATCACATCTTTTGAGAATAAGTGATGAAACTAGAGCTGCGTGCAAGTAGATCCAGCATTAGTATACACATCAGAACATCCATATCCAGTACTTGAAGCAATCACGCAGCCATCTTCCTTCACGGGAGCATCTGGGGAAGCACCAAAACTACACCAAGTTCATTTGATCACCCGCCATTACCAACCAGGCATCAAGCTCGTACAAACAGTAGTTCCTCCAAGTAAAAAGGAAGCTCTCACGATCAGTTGTGGATTCAGAAGTCATACGCGCGCAACAACCTATCAACCAGCATTTTAATAGGTATTCCTCCTAGCCCATTACCCTTGTTTGTTTCGTCAACATTTGAAAAAACACTCTAGAATCAGGTGAAATAGCAACACAACTTATAAAATTTGCACAAAGATTCTTGCTCTTCGATTACAGTTGCTCCTTCCTTCCATTATTTCTGAACATCAAGGGGGTTTTGTTATGGGAAGATAAATCCAAGATGGGGTCATCACTATTAAAGAGACTATCCACACGGATAAACTCAGAAAAAAGGAAGCTATGATCATTAAATTAGATATGGCTAAGGCATATGACAAGGTTTCTTGGAGTTTCCTTGACAAAATCCTAAGAAAGTTTTGCTTTGACAATTCCCTTCAGAGTATGGTCATGCATGCATTTCAAGTGCTTGGTTTTCTATTCTCCTTAATGGGACCCCCTGTGATTTCTTCCCAAGTTCACAAGTTTTGAGGCAAGGGGATCCACTTTCCCCGTTTCTTTTTATTTTAATGGTTGAAGATCTTAGTGAGAGATTAAATGATGAAGCTAGTAAAGGAATGATCAAAGGCATATCTCCTGCCAAAGGAGTGGAAAATGTCTCACATTAGCATGTTGTAGATGGCACTACATTGGTGGGTGAAGCCTCGGTCCCAGAATTAAATTCTTTTAAGTTGGTGCTAGATGACTACATGGAGGTTTATGGGCAGCTTGTCAATCACAAAAAAAGCTCTATTTATTTTCTAAATACGACAGATAGCAAGAGCAAGAAGATTGTAAAATTTCTTGGATGTGACAGTAAACCTTTTCCCTCCTTCTACTTGGGTATGCCACTAGGGGATAAGAGACCCCTCAGTGAGGAATGGAACTTCCTAATAGAAAGATTTGAAAGGAAATTTGTTGGCTGGAAAGCAAACCTTCTATCATAAGAGGGAAAACTCACTCTTCTTAAGATCTCCCTTCAAAGTCTCTCGGTGTATGTGATGTCTCTTTATCAACTCCCTTTGAAAGTTGTTTAAAAACTTGAAAGTATTCAAAAATGTTTTCTATGGAGTGGTATCGAAAGCAAAGACCGTATTCCACTAGTTGCATGGAAAAGAGTGTGCAACCCAAAGAAGATGGGTGGCTTAGGCCTTAGAGACTGGATTAAAATAAACAAATCTTTACTAGCCAAAATTTGTTGGAGGCTAATAAGTGAAGAAGGTGCTTGGAAAAAGATTCTAAAAAAGAAATATTGGGAGGATGCCAATGATGAGAGATGGATTTTTAAACCTTCTTCTTTCAATGGGTTAAGCATTTAGAAGGGAATTACTTGGGCAAATGAAACAGTTCAAAAAGGGTGCAGCTGGAAAATTGGAGATGGCACTAAAATTTTGTTTTGGAAAGACAAGTGGACTAACAACTTCAAGTTAGAGGATAAATTTCCACTAATATATAAGCTGCTGGAAGCAAAATAAGGGATTATGGTGAAAAACCACATGAGGGAAGAAGGGATTTTTCAAACTTGGAAACATGTCGAGCTAGAAAAACATGACCTTAAAGGGAAAATAGAAATTTTAAATGACTTTCTTCATAATCATTGTTCCTACAACAAAAAGGAACAAGACATAGTTGTTTGGCACAAAGAATAAAATGGTATTTTATCAGTCAAATTTTCCCATGCACAATTTTTTGAAGGAGAAGTTAGTGATATAGATTTATTAGCTGGAAAAATATGGGTAAACAGATGTGTTTTATGTGAAAATAATATCAAAACAGTCAACTATATATTTATGGAATGCACCTTCTCCCTCCAAATCATATCCTTTGTCCTTGCTTTATTTATAGTTAATTGGGTAAGTCCAAACGAGGTCAAATCTACTTGGGCCCAGTGGAGTTGTCCTTTTGAAAGACAAGGTCTGAAAAACCTATGGATCATGAGTCTCGGACACCTATGGTGGGAGGTTTGGAAAGAAAGGAATAGGAGGATTTTCAAAGGGAAGATACTTCCTCACAATCTTATTTCCAAAAGATATATACAAGTTGTTAAAAAAATCTCAATGCTTAAAAATAAGAAAGTAGAAATAATGGAAAGAGAAAAACATATCTTTAGTAATTCCAATCTAACATTTGTTGAACAATTAAGAAAAAGTAATCCAAGAGAAGGAATTAGATGGACTAGCCCTCCGGAAGGTTTTATAAAGCTAAATTTTGATGGAGCGGCAAAGTGGGTGGAGGTGGCATTTTCAGTGACTTCAAATAGGACTTTACGAAGAGCAACAGTCAGGGGACAAGAAGTCCCTCCTCTTTAATGGGAGAGGTTCCCTTATTCAGAAACGAACCTATTTACAAATATACAAAACATGATTTTCTGGTTGAACTTGGATATTACGAAAGTGTTTTCTATAAAGATCATCAATTACAAAAGGACTGAGGAATGAGAGTACGAGAATGAGCAGAAAGGCAACACTCAGAATTATAGATAACAGAGTAATTCTTTATGTATGCGAAGTTACAGTGAATTGAAACAAGATCATTTGTATCATATAAATAAGATGGAATTTAAAGACACAAAGTTCTGTAAATAACATCTGCCAGAACACAAAGTTTCTTAACATAACACAGACAAATGATCTTCACAAAAATTAAATGAAAGCTTGGGGATAAAAGAGATCAGATAGACAAAGAATGGAAAGCCCTTCTGTATTGATTTCTTTATGATCTATTTACACTTTCAGAAAATAAACCAAGTTCTTCCTCCTTTCAAAATGGCGTGGAGAGGCCATTATATAGCTTACAAATCAGTTATTCTTTGTAACTACTTCTTTTAACTAAAGATTAGTTAAGGATTGCCAACCGCAATACCTCAACTAATTACAATGAATCCGAGAAAAAGAATTAGAAAAGAAGAGAAGAATAAGGAGAAGAAGACAGGTGGTTATGAATGGGAGGGACCCACTGACTTCAAAATTCACTGCCTGAATCTCTTCAATGCCTCGGTTATGTCTCTGCCACGAGGGACTGACGTGCTGGCTATAGACTGAGCCCAAAATCCGGGGCACTTCTCCATTTCCTTATCAAACTCGACATGAGTATGGTAGAATCATCTGCGCCGTTGGTGTAGGGTTTGCATCAGCCATCCTCGACCAAAAAGTCACCAAAGTCAAGATGATGAGCTTCACTGTCCCTGACATTTGATCTTCAAATTGATAGTAATTCGGAGGGTAGAGCCGCACACTAAACTCGGGAAGGAATTACAGCGTGAAAAATGCATAGGGGGTTTGCTCATAATATAGCCGTTTAGGAGAGAGAAAGATAATGAATGCGCATTTACCAATTTGAATAAGCAAGATATTCGGGTAGAGCGGGAAAAATAAGCACGAATGGCACTTGGTTCATTTGGGACATGTGAGACACGAATGCGCGAAACACGCGGCTCGGGTGATTCGGGCGAAGCGGGGAAAAGACGCACAAATGTCTTTTGGGACATGTGGAACGAAAGTGCGCGAAGTACGCGACTCGGGTGATTCGGCCGAAAATGGAACAACTTGCCCATTTGAAATTGGGACATGCGGGACAAGTGAGACGCGAATGCGTGAAACACGCGGCTCGGGCGATTCGGGCGAAGCGGGGAAAAGACGCACAAATGCCTTTTGGAACGTGCGGGACAAAAGTGCGCGAAACACGCGACTCGGCCGGATCGGGTGAAAATGGAACAACTTGTCAAATTGAACTTGGGACATTTGGGACGTGAAAGTGCGAAGTACGCGGTTCGGGCGATTCGGCCGAAAATGGAACAACTTGCCCGATTGGACTTGGGACATTTGGGACGTGAAAGCGCGACGGGCCCGAAAAAGACAAACTTCGGGGAAACCGGCCGATCGGGGAACAGAGCGCCCGTTTGAACTTGGGACACGCGGGACAAAAATGTCCGACAGGCCCGAAAAACACACAGAATGACCCAAAAAATGTAGATTTTCCCAAATTCTCGACTTTTAACATGGAGTACAACAGAGAAGACACCCAAACTCAAATTTTTAAAATTTTCACTTCCTTAAGAGCAGGGGAATTTTGAGTGGACAACAGCTGGCTCCTTCTGGGGATGACTTGGCATAAATTCAAGGAATGGGACAAGGTAAGAACTTAGACAAACTCGGGGAAGCAGACCAGTACCTTATCCATTGGGCCACGGAGTCAAAAAGCAAACCAATACAGAGGACAACACACCAAAAATGAAAAGGAAAGAAAAACAAAAAACGCTGTACAGAATATACAAAGGACCCCCTAATCACCTATGACTTGAACAACTTAAGGTACTGCCCACTATACGGAAGTGGGAGAGGAGAACCATCCATGTAATCAAGATAAAATGAATTCTTACCAGCAAAGTGTCTGATCTTGAAAGGTCCGAGCCAAAGGGAATCGAACTTGCCATGGCTGCCACGAGGTTCATGCCTTTTATCCCATAACAACACAGTGTCTCCAACTTGGAAATCTCTGAACCTGGCTTTCTTATCAAACAGGACCTTTACCTTCTGCTGGTGAACAGATATCCTATCAGCAACCTCCAATCTGTCCTCATTCAGTTTGTGAAGGTACATAATTCTCTTATCCAAAGCATCACTGAAACTAGTATCTTCAATGGCCTTCATTAGATGCAAGGCTGGCAGCTCCACTGTTACTGGCAATTGAGCTTCTACTCCATATACCACTTGAAAAGGAGACATTCCAATAGCTCTCTTTGGTGTAATCCTGTCTGCCCAAAGAGCATCATAGAGCTTCTTGTGCCAGTTTCGTTGAGACTCATTGACTAATTTCCTTATAATAGTCACCAAATTTTTATTAGTGGATTCTGCTTGCCCATTTCCCTGAGGATAGTAATCTGAGGAGTGAGCCAAAGAAATGCCATACCCATAGCAAAAATCCATTATCTCAGTTGAAGAGAAATTCGAAGCATTATCTGTCACAATCTTGTTAGGTACACCATACCTTACCAAGATGTTCTCTTTGATGAAGCTGCACACCACTTCAGAAGTAGTACTCTTAACTGGAATAGCTTCTACCCATTTGGTGAAATAATCCGTGGCAGTTAATACATGAGTATGACCAGCACTAGAAGCAGGATTAAGTGTTCCAATGAAGTCCAAACCCCACTGTTGAAAAGGTTCTTCAATTACAACTGGCTTAAGAGGCAAAGAGGCCAATTTAGGTCTTCCCACGAAGGTCTGACAAGCCTCACATTTATCAACCCACTTGGATGCATCTCTGAACAAAGAAGGCCAGTAATATCCTCCACGAAGTATCTTATGAGCAGTGACCGTTGATGAATAGTGTCCTCCACATGCCTGATCATGAAAAGCTGAGAGCAACTTTTTCTGTTGTTCCTTGTCCACACATTTCAAAAATCTTCCATCTAACCCACGTTTGAACAAGGCGTTTTCCCACAACACATACTGCACTGACCTAAGTTTAACAGTCCTCTTTTCTTTGGCAGTTAAATGAGAGGGGCATTCTCCATAGGTGAGAAAATGAGCAATATCAGCATACCATTCATCAACTGAGCTAAGAAACAGAACGGTAGGAAGGCCAACTTTGTTCTCCAGTAATTCATGCTTAGCTCCTTCAGCAATGAGCTCACAAAGACCTTTTCCACGAACCAGCTTGGTCGGTTTGATGTCAATGTCATATTCTTGGACCTTAGCAACCCAGTTCCCTCTCTTGGATCCAAATTCTTGTTGTGTGAGAATTGACTTAACAGTTGTATCTGGAACCAACACCATGGAATGAGAGTTGAGGATGTAAAAACGAAACTGCTTAACAGCTTTGACCACTGCAAAAGCATGTTTTTCCATCATGGTGTATTTTAACTCATGATCTTTCAGAATATAGCTCATGAACGCAATTGGGAGTTCATGCTCATTAGAGTCTTCTTGAGTCAAAACAGCAGCCAAGGTATTATCTGTGGCATAGCAATAGATAATAAAATCTTTGCTGAAATCAGGACAGGCTAAAACAGGAGTTTTAGCGATAGCTCTTTTAATACCCTCAAAGGATTCCTTTCCTTCAGAAGACCAACCAAACGTTTGTTTCCCTTTCATCATTTGAGAAATATTCAAAGTTAACTCTGCAAAATCAGGGATGAATCTTCTTAAAAAATTGATCTTACCAAAGAAAGAGTGCACGCCCTTTTTGCTGGTTGGGAGAGGAATTTGCTGGATAGCTTGTACTCGTTCAGGATCAATCTTAATACCATCCTTGGAGACAATGTGCCCTAATAATTTTCCCTCTGTGACACAAAAGACAGATTTTTTAGGATTCAAAGAAATCCCATGTTCTCTGCATCTTAGCAGAACTGTCTCCAGGTGGTCAAAATGATCCGCCCTTGTTTTAGAAAACACTGTCAAGTCGTCAAGGTATATGACAATACACTTCCCTTTCAAACTTCCAAAGGCCAGATCCATGGCTCTCTGAAAAGTGGCACCAGCATTAATGAGCCCAAAAGGCATTCTCTTGTAAGCAAAGGTACCCCAAGGAGTAGTGAAAGTTGTTTTGTGTTGATCTGCAGTATCAACCTCTACCTGATTATATCCCGAGAATCCATCAAGCATAGATAACATTTCAGATCCTGTTACTGCTTGCAAGACCTGATCCATCATGGGCAAAGGATAATTATCTTTCAAAGAAGCCTGATTCAGGTTCCTGAAATCAACACAGATGCGGTCTCACCATTTTTCTTCCTAACAGGCACAATATTTGCAATCCATGTTGAATGATGAATGGGAAAAATGATTTTGGCCTTCAACAACTTCTGTATTTCCTGAAAGATGGTGTCAGCTATTTTGGGGTTGTATTGCCTCTGTTTCTGCTTAAAAGGCTTAATTCCAGGTTTGAGAGGAATAAAATGCTGCATATCTTTTGGTTTGAAAGCTTTTAAATCTTCATAAGAGTAAGCAAGAACATCCTTATACCTCTTTAAAAGATCAATTGCTTTCTTCCTCTCATCTGCTGTGCAACATTTTCCAATGTTCACGAGCTTAGGATCAGTAGAACTCCCAATATTAATTTTATCATACTCAGCTGATTGTTGAGGTCCAGTAGAAGCTCTAGACTTTACATACCTGTCATGTTTATCAAATAGTTCCTCTAAACTCACCAATCCTTTAGGAATCTTGTTTCCTTTGAGTTTGATGCACCCATCCTAATCCTTTTCTTCTCCTTGGGTGACTGCTTTGTCAAAGGGCACACTTTCACGAGGCAGGTTGTCACTTCCTTCAAAATACAGCTGTTCAAAATTACCCTTGAGTTCTAAGAAAGAAAGCAAGTGCTGATCATCATTGAAAACTTGCCAGTTATTGGTATTATCAGGTACACTAGGCCGATGGACCATCTCAATGGTGAACTTGTCTTGAGAGAAGTCAGGATGAGGAATCAGTAGTGACCCTGAGACTGCTAGTGAATCAGCCCTGCTGTTCTTCTCCCTAGGTATTGCTTCGATGGAGAAAGCATCAAGAAATTCAATGGAATCCCAAACCTGATTCCGGTAATGTTTCAACCTTCCATTTTTTACCTGGAAAAGGCTTCTAACTTGCTTTACAATCAATTCTGCATCACCACGAGCCAGAAGATTCTTTACACCTTGTTCTTTGGCCACTTGCAGTCCAAGAATGAGAGCCTCATACTCTGCTGTATTATTAGTATTTTCGAACTGCAACTTGAATGAAAAAGGATGAAGGCTCCCTTCAGGTGACACCAGTAGGACACCAGCTCCAGAACCAGCTGAGGAACAACTTCCATCAAACTCTAAAATCCAAACACCATTAGGATCTTTAGGTGACACTTTGGGGAGTTGGATTTCATCAGGGGACATAATCATATAGTTACCATGCCCCATATCCTCATAGAGTATTTGTGCTTTAGGATCATCCATTTTTTGTACAATATACTCAGACTGCTTCTCAGGCAGCAACTTCCTCATTTGTCCATTAACAGGTACGAGTGCATGTGACCAATCCATTTGAATTTCTCCACCCACATCTTTATAGAAGTTCCTACTTAGCAACATCCCGTATGAAGGAGGAATATCTACTACTAAGATGGTAGCCAAAACTCTCTTCTCAGGCAAAGCAGCAAAAGCCACTTGTGCATCTTTAATTCTTCCGACCAGGGGCACTTCCTTACTCTCCATAGAGTAACAAGATCCATAAGTGCGTGTGAGGGTCAAGCCTAAGGCATGAGCTACTTTAGCAGGCATCACATTGTCTGAGGCCCCTGAGTCTATGACACAATTACTGAGCCTATGGCCAGCTATAAGAAGTGTTACATAAAATGGTTTAATTTTGTCATTAGGTGAGGTGACAGCGGCTACCAGACTAGGCTGTGGTGCAGAAGGAGTGGGTAAAAGGCCTTTAGAGGTGGTCTTAGAATGGGAATTGACAAAGTGAATCATTTTAGCAAAAGCTTTGGGATGGGTTTGATAATACTCAGCCTCTGAAATTTGAACCTTAGTCTTTTTTAGGTGATCAATAATATCAAAAGACCCAGAAGTGGACGGGCCATCATCACTTGAGATCCTAGGTTTATCAACTTTAGGAGAAAAAGAAGTAACTTTACTAGCAGGATTGACAGGACTCACCTTTGGTGTAGATGAGATGGGGATAGGAGATCCTCTTTTTGCAATTACAGGGATAGTAGCCGGCTGCTCCTTAGATTTCTTGGGGGGCTGCGTCACTTTCTCCCTCTGCTTTGTCTGCTCTCGAGTCATGACAGCGAATGATTCGCTATTCATGTCCGCTACTACTTCATCATAATCATCTCCATCATCAATGCCCTCAGTAGTGAAGAAATTAACTCGAGATCCCTCAAGTTCATCTGCTTCATCATCAACTTCTTCCACAAATTCCTCGCAAGCTTCATTATCCTCATCATCATCTGGTTCCTCAACTTCACAGGTTGCATTGACAGGAACTTTAACAGGAGGTCCTTCAAGCGCTAATCTTGTTTGAGAAGCAGGCAAACGATTTCTGGGCTGAAAATTCCTCCTTGGAACGTCTGCATAAGGAGCATGCTGAGCCAATTGTTTCTTTATGGCAATGAGATCATTCGCAAGTTTTTGAACCAATGGATCAGTATTAGGTCCAGGAGTGGAAGAGGAGGAAGAAGCAGACTTAGATTTGGAAGGGTCTCTCCTCAACTTCCCTGACATGATTAAATCATCCTCGACACTAACACCAAGAGTTTGATCTTCAACCAATGTTGCGAGATTAGCCCTTCTTAGTGCATAACTAACTTCAGGTGATTGGGCATTTAGGAAGAAACATTTTTGGATTTGATCAACAGGTCGAGTATTTGCCAGAATTTTATTAATTAACCTGTTGAATCGGGCCACAAATTCTCTCATGGGCTCTGGTGAATCTTTCTTTATCTGAGAGATTTGGGCTAGCAAGGCATGCACATCTTCTGCTGGTTTGAAACGGTTTTCAAACCTAGTTCTCATGGTGTCCCAGCTAGTGATAGCACCAGCCGGAAGGTGATAGAACCAATCAGCAGCATTATCTTGTAACGTCTCAACGAACAGTCTCACGGAGACGTCTTCATGTTCAACTCCCAGAACTCCACATGCAACTATGAAGGCTGCGATGTGTTCATCAGGATGCACTTTGCCATCGCCTTTGAATTTAGGGAAGTTCTTCCAGTTACCTCTGGGTAACTCATGCAAAGGCTGAGGAAGAGCAAGGGGCCCGACACGATGACCCCAGGGCAATGGTACCCGCCATTCTTGGAAAAATGGCTTGGAGAGGAACTACAACACCAGCAAGAATCAAAGCTCGAAGATTAGGACTAGCTGGCTCTGAAGGAATACCACCCATAGGAATTCTATCTTGAACAGGTGGAGTGCTTGTCGAACGAGTCTTTCTATTTCTTGTTGAAGGGAAAGGAAAACCCTGCTGCTCCAAAAGCTGAAACTGAGAATCTTCAATACCAAGGGCCCTTCTCCCTCGAGTAAAACGCGGAGTCGCCAGATCAAAGGATGATCAAAAATTACAGAACTGGAATATGATTTTCCCCAGCGGAGTCGCCAAAAACTGTTGGTCGTCAAATAGGACTTTACGAAGAGCAACAGTCAGGGGACAAGAAGTCCCTCCTCTTTAATGGGAGAGGTTCCCTTATTCAGAAACGAACCTATTTACAAATATACAAAACATGATTTTCTGGTTGAACTTGGATATTACGAAAGTGTTTTCTATAAAGATCATCAATTACAAAAGGACTGAGGAATGAGAGTACGGGAATGAGCAGAAAGGCAACACTCAGAATTATAGATAACAGAGTAATTCTTTATGTATGCGAAGTTACAGTGAATTGAAACAAGATCATTTGTATCATATAAATAAGATGGAATTTAAAGACACAAAGTTCTGTAAATAACATCTGCCAGAACACAAAGTTTCTTAACATAACACAGACAAATGATCTTCACAAAAATTAAATGAAAGCTTGGGGATAAACAGAGATCAGATAGACAAAGAATGGAAAGCCCTTCTGTATTGATTTCTTTATGATCTATTTACACTTTCAGAAAATAAACCAAGTTCTTCCTCCTTTCAAAATGGCGTGGAGAGGCCATTATATAGCTTACAAATCAGTTATTCTTTGTAACTACTTCTTTTAACTAAAGATTAGTTAAGGATTGCCAACCGCAATACCTCAACTAATTACAATGAATCCGAGAAAAAGAATTAGAAAAGAAGAGAAGAATAAGGAGAAGAAGACAGGTGGTTATGAATGGGAGGGACCCACTGACTTCAAAATTCACTGCCTGAATCTCTTCAATGCCTCGGTTATGTCTCTGCCACGAGGGACTGACGTGCTGGCTGTAGACTGAGTATGGTAGAATCATCTGCGCCGTTGGTGTAGGGTTTGCATCAGCCATCCTCGACCAAAAAGTCACCAAAGTCAAGATGATGAGCTTCACTGTCCCTGACATTTGATCTTCAAATTGATAGTAATTCGGAGGGTAGAGCCGCACACTAAACTCGGGAAGGAATTACAGCGTGAAAAATGCATAGGGGGTTCGCTCATAATATAGCCGTTTAGGAGAGAGAAAGATAATGAATGCGCATTTACCAATTTGAATAAGCAAGATATTCGGGTAGAGCGGGAAAAAATAAGCACGAATGGCACTTGGTTCATTTGGGACATGTGAGACGCGAATGCGCGAAACACGCGGCTCGGGCGATTCGGGCGAAGCGGGGAAAAGACGCACAAATGTCTTTTGGGACATGCGGAACGAAAGTGCGCGAAGTACGCGACTCGGGTGATTTGGCCGAAAATGGAACAACTTGCCCATTTGAAATTGGGACATGCGGGACAAGTGAGACGCGAATGCGCGAAACACGCGGCTCGGGCGATTCGGGCGAAGCGGGGAAAAGACGCACAAATGCCTTTTGGAACGTGCGGGACAAAAGTGCGCGAAACACGCGACTCGGCCGGATCGGGCGAAAATGGAACAACTTGTCAAATTGAACTTGGGACATTTGGGACGTGAAAGCGCGAAGTACGCGGTTCGGGTGATTCGGCCGAAAATGGAACAACTTGCCCGATTGGACTTGGGACATTTGGGACGTGAAAGCGCGACGGGCCCGAAAAAGACAAACTTCGGGGAAACCGGCCGATCGGGGAACAGAGCGCCCGTTTGAACTTGGGACACGCGGGACAAAAATGTCTGACAGGCCCGAAAAACACACAGAATGACCCAAAAAACGTAGATTTTTCCCAAATTCTCGACTTTTAACATGGAGTACAACAGAGAAGACACCCAAACTCAAATTTTTAAAATTTTCACTTCCTTAAGAGCAGGGGAATTTTTATAAATCAAGAAGGAAATAGGTTGGCAGAAAATCTTGCTAATAAGGGTGTGGTCACAAAAGATTTTAATGGGGTTGAAAATATAACTAGTTTGGAAGAACAAACTATTATAATCATTGAAGGAGACTCAAACCCCAAATCTATGCCATTATCATGATGACAACTAAGGTTTGTGATGTTGAAAAGATGGCGAATTTAAAAATGATGGATGTAGATGCTATACTCGTGCCAAAAATTATCTCTCATTACTGCAAAGATTGGAAAAACAGGGAAAATCTTCTATTTATCAACTCCTTGGAAAACTCGACCCTGAATTGTAAAATTGTCCTGTTGTGGAGCCTGTAGGTGGAGAACAAAATTTGTGAGGAAATAAAGAAGGGTTATAACACTAAAATGGGGGGTGATTTAGTGAGAACAAAACCAGATATTATGCCTGACATTTCGGATGAGGTCGTTGCGTTGTTAGAAAAAGCAAGGTTGTTAAACTTTTTTTAAAAATTTAATGGGTATGATGAAGATCTGAGTTATCATATTGCTAGCTCCTGGAACGAAGGTCGTGTTTGTGTTCAAAGCATCTCTTTCACAATATCACTAAGGTTTATAGCCAAATTCATTAGTCTTTCCCTAGAGGGTAGGTGCATTTTCCAGCCCAAATCAGATTATAGCCTGGAGGTGGACAGCTTTATGCAAGGTAAGGGTACTTTAAAGCAACATTTCAATGGCTTCAATGGAGAGGATTTTCTTCCCCCTTACAATGAAATTATCTTACTACTTATGTCCTACATTACACTTGAGGGTCATTTCAAGGTGGTTTACGGTTACCATTTCCCCATGCTCAACCATATCAGAAATGGTAGACTGTGTAACTTTCCAAAAAAAATTTACATTTCTATGGCTAAATTTGTGGAGTAGGTTGGGAAAGGTACCTTAACCTTTTCCCTGCATCAAGGTCTTCTTAAATCCTTGGTTAAGACAGGTACACCCATAATTTGGAAAAGTGAGAAACTTGGTGTTAAATTGGAAAACCCTATCCTGGAAGATGATGCTAAAGCAGTGGCTAAAAGGATGACATCCAGTTTGGCTAACGAAAATGCTAGGAAGAAAAGGAAGGAAGAAGGAGCTTCAGGAAAGTAGGATAACATTGAGGTCAACTCAAATTCTCAAGACCAGAAAGAAGGTTACGCCCAGGTGGTAAGTAGCAACGTTGGTCAAATGGAGATTAAAGAGGATACTGGCAATAAAATCGCAGTGAAGACTGATATCCCTCCCAAAATGATGGAAAAGGAAGAAACCTCTTATATGTGTTCCCATGATACCGTTGAGGCTATTGCAAGCCTTCGTGCACTACAAGTTTCCCAAAAAAACACGTTTACAGCTCAGGACTCTGCAATGAAATCCAATGTTTTTTTAAAAGAGTTTGAGAACTGTAGACTAGACACCGACATCAATAGGCACAAAATCAGTATGGCGACTATCGATCTGAGGGAAATTTAAGAGAAAGTGGATAAGCTCACCGCCATTGTGATTAGTGATAACTTAGAGAATGAAAATGAAATATGTGTCTCTATGGAGAAAGACATTCTAAAAATGAAGGAAATCATCATGCAAATTAAAGAGTACCACCTTCTAAATGTGAAGAGCACTATTCATCACCTCAAGTTGTTGGTAGAAATGATACAATCTATGCAAAGAGTGAAGAAGTTGGAGAAGGATGGCACATTGCCCAAAAGGGAGATGATTGAACCAGACTACGAATATTAGAAGACAACCATTATTGGATTGGTTAAGGAGTAGAATGATTGCATGCGTATTGTGGGTGACCTGATTAAGGAATGATTAGATGTTGTTTGTTTATGCCATGTGAAGAAGGGTTACCTTTTGTTTTGTTTTTAGTTTAATGTTACTACTTTCTATGTTGTTAGTTTGGTTAATTTTGGTTGTTAGTTTATCTATGTTTCTACTTTATTTTGGCTTCAATGGGTATACCCTTGCCCTTATGTCTATGTTCCAGGATCTTTATTTTTGTTTGGGGTAAGGTCCCCTCAACCCTTTTTTATCACTAGTCAAAAACAAATTGTACAATGAATTCACTACATATAATATTGATACAAAAGTGTGGACCATGTATTTTGACATTTATAAATGGGCCACTAGAACATGATCTAGACTTTTGTTATCACACCTCAAAGTGAAATTATGGCATTTGCATATATGCTTGGCTTCTCATGTACAAATCATATTGTTGAGTATGGAGCCCTAATCCTAGGACTATATACTTCTCATAAATTACAAATTCCACACCTACAAGTTTTTCATGATTCGCAATCGATTTTCCATCTGGTACAATACATATACCAAACCAAAGAGGGTCAGCTACTCCCATATAATAACCTGGTTAAGCACTTGCTTTCGATGTTCAATTCATACTCTATTGCTAATATCCCTTGTAAATACATTAGGTGTGTCAATAGAATGGTTATTGTGGCTTCTCTCATACCTTTCTATATTAGTGATGGTTGTGCCACTTTCACAGTCCACTTTCATACATTTTTTGGTTCACATAATATGAACACATTGTAATTTTTAGCCATCATGGGCATTGCTTACAATTCTAAACAGTATATTGATATATGCAAACTTCTTTATTGTTAAAATTTAAGGGAGAATATCTCACCTTGAGAGGGGAAAAATTTATGTCATGAAGTAGCATATTATGTCATCATATGCACCTCTTTATTCAAGCAATCAATTGTTAGGCACATATTATGGTGATTAGGCACCAACGACGTGCAAATGGTCCTTTTTGAGATACATAATAGCTAGTGTGGTAGGCACTTCAATGACAAAATTATATCTCATAAATTACTATGCCAAGGTTATTATTGGCCCACAATGGAGCAAGAATTCCATTAATATGCAAAAATATGTGACCAATGTCAAAAGAATATTAGTCTAAATTATGTGTCATTCCATACACTACAACCTATTATGTCACGTGGCCATTTTCTTTATGGGGCTTTGATCACGTTGGAAATCTTAAACTTGAGTCCACCTATGGTCATAAGTTCATGTTTATTGCCTCTGAATTTGTTACTAAATGGATCGAAACAACACCCTTATAATCACTTACAGGTGAGTACATTTGCAAATTCTTAATCATAAACATTATCATGTGCTTTGGAGTTCCATCAACAATTGTCACTGACAAGAGTTCTTATTTATAAAAACAAACAGTGAAAAAAATGTATTAAATTTAAAATCAAACACACTTTCTCCATTCCTTGCTATGCATAGGTTACTGGTTAGGCTAAAGATACTAATAAAAGTCTTATTAAATCTTACAAAAAATAGTTGATTAACAAGGTGTTGAATGACATAATCAGATTATCTATACCCTTTGGGCTTATCACACCAATGTTTGGACACCTACTAACACTAATAGTTTTTCAATAGTATATAGAACCAAGGTTGTCCTCCCTCTAGAATTAGAAATTCCCCCGCTATGCATATCCTTGAAATACAGTATTAAAGAGAATGATTATTGGGAAAAGCGGTTAGATGAATTTGAAATGCTAGATTCTAGGTGAGTACAGGCCCTTGAGCACCTTCAAATATATCAAGAGTGAAATAAGAGAGCATAAAAAAAGGTTCACACTTGTGAATTCCATGTGGGTGACCTTGTGCTCAAACAAAATCATAAGAATACAAATTCAAAAGCTTCACTGAAAGAAAAGTGTCAACCCAATTGGTTAGGCCTCTACATAGTTATTGAGCAACTTGGTCAGAGTGACTACTGTTTTTCAACACTTGAAGATAAACCCATCAAGAAGCTTATGAACATCATGCATTTCTATAATTTTTATACTTAGTAAAAGATATTCCAAAAATACAAAAAAAAAAAAAAATCAAAAACATCCAAAAAACTTTAAATATTTGTGAAAAAGAGAAATTAAGACCTACATGTGACTTGATTTGCTAGCTTGTTACTTTAAATATGTTGTTTTCCATGCAATTTTATAGATATCATATTTCTATATACTTTTTTATGTACATGCATTCACAAGGTATGTTGAGGTTGTTGCAAGACATACACATATTGTTACTCGATGAGAGGTGTCAACCTAGACCATTCCCAAGTGACTTTTATCTTATGGGGGCATCTCTACTTTATGTCCTCATTATGCTCAATATTTTATATTGTGTATATGTTATTTTTTGGACTCATATCGCTAACTCGTGTGTCTTTTGCAACACTTCCTTATCTTAATCTATGTGTCTCTGGGATACTATTTGTTTTTGTGTTCACTTACTTGATTTCTTGCTTCTATGTATGCATTATATGGCATTTTCTTTATTTGTTATGGTGGACTTTTTGTCCTTTGTTTTTGGCTTCTATATCATATTTCCTAATATTTTTCTATGTGACACCTCTATGTTCCTTTTTTGTATCTCTATTCCTTTAATATGATTACATATGTGACATTGTTTGTGAACTTATATGTTAGATTACTTCTATGTTTGATTACCTATGTACTTGTTTATTTCTAACATGTTTTATACAAACTTATTGTTTGCTTTCTTGAGTTCTATATTTTTGAGCCATGGTTTCTACAATGTACACCCTTTTAAGAATAGGATATCAACATTGGCCACCAACAGCAACCCTTTATTGGATCTAATGCAGATTATCAAATATATCCAACATGGGTATATTTTTTTTTAGTTCAGCCTTCTATTTACACATCTATGTGCCTCAAAAAAGGGGAATTCAGTGGGGTGTATTATACAAATATTTATGACATAAAGAAATCATGACTTAGATATAGAATTATATAGGGTACATATTCTCATAAATAAATTCAAGCATAGAGCACATAAAAATCTGACATAGGTATAGAACCATCCAACAAGGATGAAATTGTTGTATTTTATGGTCCAAGATGGGTGTTTTTATCCTCGGGGTAAAAAATTATAGAACTCACATATTTTCATAGGCATTTACAGATTTTTTATATAGGTTCAAACTCATATTACACAGTTTAAGGCAGGGTTTTCTGTATTCTAACTTAGGATGTGGGGTTTTTGAGTAATTTATTCATTTTCAGCATTACATGACTCATACACAATTTCAATACAGGGTATGGGATCTTAGACCTTTTCTCCTCTTTCTATACTCAGTATTGCATATATCAAACACAATAATTACATCACACAATGGGGGCATGGACTAGCCATTCCCTTTCAACTTTGTGTAATTTTACACTTGGTCCTAACAAGGTGACCAAAAATCCTTGTGACATCCTTCATCTCACTTTTAATTTGGAAAATATCACGGTGGTTAGATGCTCTATAGCAGTCTAGTTTCATTTTGGGTTCTTTGAAAAAATATCCTATGGAACTCTCCTCTTGGTGTTAGGTCAAGCGCACTCAACTCCTCTCCAAATCTGATTTTTACTTTAGCGAAAATTGGGGACTTATCACCCCCAATTCTTCACCAGCTCAATACTAATCCAGATCTTTGGGTATAAAAAATGTGGCAGTTTCTCCCTCAACAAAGTGAAAAAGTATATTCCTTCCATGCTTTGTCTCTTCTCTTTACTATGTTGCAAATTTCATTTTATAAGTTACAAATACACTATTTACAATTTGAGTTAGAGTTCAGTTTCTTTTATGGACATTGACTACAGTATGTGTTGTAAGTTTCATCATGGAGTGTTCAAAACACTAAAACGCCATCATCAACTTCGAGTGAAGACAAAGTGTGTGTGCCCACTCAAGTATCTTTTTCTTTAAGTATGCAATGTTCATTCTACACTTAAAGAGGGAAGTGTAGACACCCAAAATTGATTGCTTTACCTTTTACAATGACAATTTTGACTGTCTTTTATACTATGATCTGTTTGCATATCTTGATCCCAAGTGACTTATCTTTATCTCTAAAGCATGAATTTTTTAATTCTATATACTACTTATTTGTTCATATACTTAGTTGCATTTATCCAAAGCAATATAACACTCCTAAGAAAATTTCTCAAAATCTTGCTCAGTCGTCATGAATTGCTTATCCAAAAGTATATGGATGAGGACTAGGTTGTACAATGATTTGGGGTAACATGAATGGTCTTGTGTCCTCCTCTCCAATGGATCTTATCCTAAATTGATATATTTCTTTGTATTGTTTCTTATCATATATGTAATCTTTAATACAATATCTAACCTATGAAATCCTAGATATGAAATTCTAATGTAATCCATAACTCATCAGGAATTCTCAAGACTGTAATAAAACTACCTAGATAGATTTGAATATCATAAGCAATATAACAACTAATAACACTAAAATATAGAGAATTGCTCACAATATACAAGTAGAATGACTCAACCACTTCAAGGGGCAACCTCCAAACCATACAATAAAAATCAAATGCTCAATATGATGATAATATCCTACTCTTTAACTCCTACATATACCCTACTACATTTTACAGAGAACCAAGGCCCTACTACATTTTACAGAGCACCAAGGCCATCTCACTAAACATATCAAATTATAAATAAATACGATATGACATGATAAGATATTATGTTAGCCAGAGGTCGTCTATCCATATCCCAATATATGACCTAGGGTTAAGGGCGTAACAAGCCCCTCCCCTTCAAGGTAACATTGTCCCCAATGTTGTTAATATTTGGATGCTACTGTCAGAATGCTTCATCTTCTTATGTTGTATCTTCAAGGTCCAAATTATTCCACTTGATCATTTACTCGATGATGACCCTTGTCCTCGATTTCTTAGTACATGTTTGTAGGATACTTTCAGGCTCTAAGATAGTGTGTCCCTCCTCAATCTTCGATAACACTAGCTGAGAAGATACCTTTTTCCCAATGACCTTCTTCAAGTAAGAAACATGGAAAATTGGATGTATTTTAGTTGACTAAGGAAGCTCTATTTTATATGCCACTACCTTTTTTTGCAACACTTGATAAGGACCATATTATTTGGGTGAAAACTTGTTATCTTTATTGTTCCAAAGATAGTTGCTTATATGGTTGGAATCATACAAAAAAAAAGTCTCCAACTTCAAAGCTTCACTTATTACAGTGTTGGTCCACTTGTTGTTTCATGCGGTTTTGTGCCATTACCAAATTCTCTTTAATTCTTGAGAGGACATCCTGTTGGTGTTGAATGTGATCTTCAATTATTATTACTTTAGGTTGGACCAGTAAGTAGGAAGTGAGGGATGGTGGTTGGTAACTGTATAATGCCAATAATGGGGACATCTGGCAAGAAGTGTGAAATGAAGTGTTATACCACCATTCTGTAAGTGGTAGCCACTTTACCCATCTCTCCTACTTATTTGAAGAAAATCAGCATAGCTACCCCTCCAAACATGTGTGTACTATCTCAATTTTTCCATTAGATTGGGGATTATATTATGAACTACTAGTCAATTGAGTACCCAAACATGAGGATAAATCAATCCAAAAATTTCTACTAAATATAGGATCACAATCACTTACTATAATCTTGGGTGTTCCATATAGCTTATGAACATTATCCATAAAATAGATGACAAATGTACTCATTGTAATGGATGATAGAAGGAACAAAAAATGATCATATTTGGTGAGTCTATCCACAACCACCATAATTACACTTTTCCCTTCAAATTTTATTAATCATGTGATGAAATCCATGGAAACCTCTACCCACTTCTCACTAAGAATATATAGAGAATACAAAAGGCCTAGAGACTTAATAGTTACACCCTTGTTACGTTGACACACCAAGCATTCTGCCATAAATTTTTGGACATCTCCTTTCAACCCTTCCCAGAAGAAATCTTGCTTAATTTTGTGATAAGTTTTTAGGAATCCTGAATGGCCGCCCACTGGACAAGCATGGAGCTTTGAGATAACTAGAATTTTAAGGGTATATTTTTTACAGAAGTACAACCATTCCTTGTATAACAATGTATCCCTCTTCTATACAAATATTCCAGGGTAAATTTCGATAACATGCATCAAAGGTGGCAGAAAGGCAAATAGGTTGATTCAGAAAAAAGTGAAAAAATTGGCTAAGTCCTGCTAAAGGGAGCAACTGGGACATTTGGGACGTCAAGGCGCGGATCGGCCGAAAAGCCTCCAGGCGGCCCAAATTGCATTTGGGACAATCGGGCCAGAAGTACGCGAAAGGCGCGAAAAGCCGATCCGGCCGAAGGAGGAGGAAGAAATTGGCTAAGTGTTGCTCAGGACGTTTGGGACAGAAAGCCGAGGACGTTAAGCAAAAAGGGCCCAAAAACAAAGTGGGACAGAAAGGCCCGAACCGGCCGAACCGGGCGAAATAAGCACAAAGGGCCCAAAAACAAAGTGGGACAAGTGGTACAAATGGGCCCGAACCGGCCAAACCGGGTGAAATTGTCCCAAGCGGTCCAAAGGAAAATGGAACAATCGGGCCAGAGGTACGCGAACCGGTCGAATCGGCCGAAATTGTCACAAAGGGTCCAAAATCAAATGGGACATCCGGGACAGATGGACGCGAAGTACGCGGAAGACCCGGCAGGCCCGAGAACCAACCAAAAGACGCCACGTGTCTCAAGGAGAAAGGTTAAAAAGTCAAAGGGGCAAGGTTTGAAGCGCTGGCCCGAGCCAATAGGAATTGGACACGTGTCCAATAGAGCAGTAAAGTGCGGAGCTCGGGAGGAAGTTAGAGAATTTGGTTGAGTTCCCCAAAAAAGGGCTAAAAGTAAAGGAAGCCCCGCGCCCTGTCCTCCAACAAGATCATGCCACGTGTCATCCAAATGGCGGGAGCGCGGGAAAGGGGTGAAAAAAGTCCCAAAATCATTAAAAGTCAAAATTTCAAAGGACAGCCCGCCGAAAAGATGGAGGAGAGAGAATTGCTCGTCCTATCAGAGCGTGCCACGTATCATCCAAGTGGCAGAGCGCGGGAAGAAATTCAAAATCCGTTTTCACCTGTTCCGTGCCCTAAAACTTCAGATCGACATAACTTTCGATCCAGAGCTCAGATTTGCGCGTTCTTTATATCAACGGAAAGCTTGTGAGATTCTCTACACGTTTCCAGGGTCAATCTTGCATTTTGGTTCAGTTTGAAGAAAGAAAATCAGAAGACGCCTCTGGCATGAAATAATAAGCAGAAGTGATGCTCAACTAACAACTTTAATGCAGCGGACAGTTCGCCGCCTCTGCTAGACAGCTCGCCGTTTTGCCGAGATCCGCCGCTTCCATCATTATGAGATGAGTTAAGTGCATTCTGGAGGTGGTTGGGACAGATTTCGAATTCCTCTCTCTTTTCTCTCTCATTCTTCCTATAAATTGTAAGGAGGGGCTTCTTTCTAATGTTGGACATTCTTGTTTTGCAACCCCTCCCTTCTCTCCTGCTTGTAGGAGAATTCGTGGAGTTTTCAAACCTCCCATATAGACTGTAACACCGTTTTTTGCCTTTTGGCCATTGCAATGTATTGAATCGATCCTTGAGCAATATATATATGTCTGTGATTGAACTTAAATCCTCTCATGTATTCATTGTTGTCATTCTGATCTCTCATTGCACTTCGGTTACCTGTGCATGGTGTGGTATTGCATCTATATGATCTGTGTTTATGTTGCAAAGCTTATGTTCTTCATTCCTCGGTGCATCACCTCCTTAGCTTAGGTTTATTTATATGCATTTCTCTCTCCCTGTCTCCTTGGTAGTTAGTTTAGTTTTTCTTGGGTAAACCTCTGCGTTTCATTTGTGCATCTGAACAGAGGAATAGGAACCAGCCTTTCTCTGGAGAATTCTTTCTCATTTTTTCAAGTCCCACACTTGGAGAAAGGATTCAATGTTATGCAATCACACTGGATATTAGTTTGATCAACCTAGAAATCTGATCAACATCCAGGGGTGCTGTGATTTTGCATCAACAGTTTTGGCACGCCCGGTGGGACCTAGAGGTCTCATTTTTATTGCAGCAAAGTTGATATGCATCTGTTGCAATTTTCTTGCTTAAAAAGAGCTATTATTTGCATATCTGGCGACTCCAAAGGGAAGCATCAACTGGTTTCAGCAGTACAGGCCTAAAAGCTTATGAGAAGAATCACAAGGTCAAGAGCTGGAGAAGAGGAAGTGCTGTTTGAGTACCTGCAACTGTCTCCAAGAAGAAGGCAAAGAGGAAGAAGGATTCAAAGGTCTCCATCTCCACCAAACAGAACTCTCTCAACTCCTCCACCTGAGCGGCCTTTCTTTCAGTATACAAGGGTTTTAAGACCAATCAGAATGGCGCAACCAGTAAACCCCTATGTCAACTTCACAGGCAGCAGCCCACTTGCTCTCAATGCACAAAATCCAATCCCAGTAGCAGCATTGAAGAACATTCCATATTTTACTGGAGAAAATCAGACCACTCCTGGTGATCATGTCAAGGACATTGCTAACATTTGTGCAATCCATGAGATTAATGAGATGCAAGTAGCTGTCAAATTGCTGGCGTCTTCATTCAAGGGAAAAGCATTGCAATGGTTTAGGAGCCTTGAAGCTGGTTCTATCACGAATTGGAATCAGTTATGCATAGTTCTCCATGAGCAGTTTGGAGAAAAGGGAGACAACTTGTCTCTTCTGGAACAATTGACAACCATCAAGAGAGCCCCCAACGAGCAGCTGACTGACTTCAATTTCAGATTTCAAAGATCTTGGGATAGAATTCCGGTGGCAGTCAGGCCAACAGCAGAAGGTGCTTTTCTGTACTACCTTAAAGCTTTAAATTCTGATATTTCTATGTTAGTTCAATCTATGGGAGGCACAACTATCCCTGCTGCTTATAGTATTGCCATTAGAGCTGAAAATTGTCTGATTCAAGCCGGCAAGCTAGCTCCTAGGCCTCCAATGCCATTATATCCAAGTTTAGAGAGCCCAAGTACTAGTCAAGCACCTGTCTTAGCTCCTATTCCCACTCCTAGGAATCAGAGTTCAAATGAAGCTTCCACTTCATCTCCAAGTGCCCCAAATGAGCTTCAAGAAGTCATGAAGCAGCTGCAAAATTTAGGTAATGAGCTGGTCACTCTAAAAAGACAGCAAGCTCAAGGTTTTAGACCTTCGTATCAGCCTCAAGCTCAACCTAATAGGCAGCCATATCAGCCTCAAAGGCCACCTAATCCAGCTGCAAATATGAATCAAACAAGGCCTCCTGCCAATAGACCATTCCAGCCCTATAATCCAAATGCCATATCTGCCTCTAAGGCATTAGTACCAGCACAAAACAACATTGCCCAGGAGTATGAATGGTGTTTTCCATGTAATGAACCCCATAATCAATCCATGTGCTTCAATGGTGCTTTGACCCAAGCTTTAATGGTAACAACTACTGGTGTGGAGGGTGAAAGCAATCAAGAAAACAGCCAACAACAAGAAACATTCCAACAGCAATCTGCCCCAAATGACACCACATTGGTAAATTGGCAAGCAGAGGATTTCTGTGGCATGAATCAGGCAGTTTCTCAAGGTGTTGCTGCCAACACAAGGTCAAAAAGGAGAAATTTGGGTGAAGAACAGCCATTAGCCCCAGCCAATCCACAACCTTCCACAGCTCCACAAATGATTGGCAAGCAAAACCCAGTTTCAAATGCACAAGGGCAGCCAAGAACAGCCCCTAGGCCAACTCAAATGCCAGCTGTTGATGCCCACATTCAAGGAGCAAATGTGCAAATCAAGGGACAGCAGAGAGATCCTTCATCACCATTCAGTATCATTGATCAGATGAAGAAAACAAACGTCAATATATCTATGTGGGAATCCCTATCCATCCCAGGCCAAAGAGATCTGCTGCAAGCTGCTATGAAGGACTGGCCAACTTCGAATCAGCGGGTTCAGAGGCAAGACAAAGTGCTTACAAATGCTGCCCAGCCTGAAGGAAATCATGGAGCACAACAAGGTAGAATGCTGAAACCTCCCCCTTTCTATGTTTCGTTAATCATTGGAAATCAGCTGGTACATAATTGCATGATAGATTCCGGGGCAAGTAGCTCAGTAATGCCTAAACAGATAGCTGATCAGTTAGGGCTCCAGTATGAAATAACATCTAAGGGAGTAGTGCAGCTGGATGGGACAGCAATAGCAATTGTTGGAGTGATTAGAAATTTGAGTCTTACCTTGCATGCATGTCCAAATGTTGTTGTCTTACAAGATATATCAGTCATAGACCTTCCACCACTCTTTGCCCTCTGTTTGTCAAGGGACTTTACTGCCAAGATTGGGGGATATTTGTCCGCTGATTGGTCACACATGCTGTTCAGAACGAGGTATGGAACTAAAGCTACAATTAGGTCAGAACCTATTGCAGATTTCCATATTGAGCCCTATACTCCAAGTCATATTAATACCAATTGCTCAGCATTTGATCAAGAAGATCACCTTGGCACTGATGAAGCCGACACTAAGGTTGGAAGTATCCCAGATTTGACTCTTGATGAATGGGCAAGCAAGGTGCATGCTTTTGATCCTTATCAAGAAGTAGAAGAATCTGAGCTAGGGGTCTATTGTATACACGAAGAAAGTCAACCTATTCCTAGCATCACCAAGCCAAGCCACAAGGATGACAACGAGGTATGGCAACTGTTTTTTGATGGATCAAGAAGTAGACAAGGCGCAGGAGGTGGAGCCGTGCTTATTTCACCTCAAGGAGTAAAGTATTATTCAGCTTTTAGATTTCAATTTGCATGCTCCAATAACACTGCTGAATATGAAGCCTTGGTGCAAGGGATGCATTGGGCAATAAAGAGAAAAATAAATAACTTGCAAGTTTTTGGGGACAGTGAGCTGATTGTAAATCAGGTCAAGGGACAGCATGCCGCCAAAAATGATCTACTCAGATGCTACAAGAATAGGGTGTGGGACCTCATGGAAGATTTTGAGGGTTTCGGCATCAAGGCCATTCCCAGGAAAGAGAATCAAGCTGCTGACAGGCTTGCAGCAGTAGGGGCAGCCTTTGACATTGTAGAAAACATTCAACAAGACAAGGTACAGCCAAACATCCACGTGATTGTGAGGCCTTCAGTGCCGGATAACGATGTCAATTGGCAAGTATTTGAGAATGACCAGCAAATCATCCACTTCTTGCAGGAAGAAGCTGAGTTCTCAGCTAAGAATCAAGAGAAGTTGGAACAGCAATATGGTGACCAGGTGATACAGCTGAGAACTGACAAGCTGCCCAAGGGACTTATCACTTTGGAGTCCATTTTTAACCCCAATGATCAGTTTAGAAAGGAGAAAGCAAATATTCAGGTCAAGAGGGAGGATTCGGCATCCATCTTGGTAGAAGAGAACAAGCCACTGCAAATTGGAAAGATGACAACTGAACAGGAAAGGTATGAGTTCATACAGCTATGTCAAGAATTCCCTGATGTGTTTGCTTGGAGCTATGAAGACTTGAAAGGGTTCAATCCCAACTTAGCTCAGCATACAATCGAGTTGGATCCAAATACTAAGCCTGTCAGGCAGAAACAGAGACCAGTCAATCCACACATGGAGCCTCTCATGAGGAAGGAGCTGGACAAGCTGATTGAGTCAGCAATTATATTCCCTATCAAGCACTCAAGCTGGGTTGCGAACTTGGTTCCGGTCAGAAAGAAAAGTGGAGAAATCAGGCTATGTGTTGACTTCAGAGATTTGAATAGAGCCTCTCTCAAGGACCATTATCCACTCCCCTCCATGGAGCAAATATTGCAGGTCGTAGCTGGTTCAGAAAGGTTTTCACTACTTGATGGATACTCAGGCTTCAATCAAATTATGGTAAAGGAAGAAGACCAGTTCAAGACAGCCTTCACAACCAAATGGGGCACATATGCTTACAAGAAGATGCCATTTGGACTGTCGAACGCCGGAGCAACATTCCAGCGAGCCATGGATATGGCATTCAAAGGCTTGATCAACAAGATAGTGCTGATATACCTAGATGATATCACTGTCTTCTCAAAGAATGCTGCAGACCATCTCTTTCACCTCAGGCAAGTGTTTCAGAGGTGTAGAAAGTTTGGAGTGTCTTTGAATCCTAAGAAGTGCATCTTTCTTGCACATGAAGGGAAACTCCTTGGCCATATTGTCTCCAAGGAAGGATTAGCAATTGATCCAGAGAGGGTTGAAGCCATAAGAGCTCTACCATTGCCAAGTCACAAGAAAGCCCTTCAGAGTTTCCTGGGAAGGATAAACTTTGTTCGGAGGTTTGTCCCAAACTTTGCAGCCCTTGTCAAGCCCATCACCAAAATGTTAAGGAAAAGCATGGCTTTCAAATGGACGGCAGAAGGCAAGGAGAGTTTTGAAGCAATCAAAGAAGCCATCTCCCAGGCACCCACTCTCATCAACCCGGACTTTTCCAAGGATTTCATCCTCTATGCATTTGGAGGTGATGACACTATTTCTGCCATTTTGGTACAACAGAACAAAGATAATGAGGAGCAGCCGATTGCTTTCTTCAGCCAGAGCCTAAATGACTGCGAGGTGAGGTACTCTTTTATTGAAAAGCATGTGCTTGCAGTAATCAGAAGCTTGAAGAAATTCAAGCATTTAGTCTCAAACAACAAGGTCCAGTTATTGGTCTCACATGCTGGGGTTAAGGACTTCCTCCTCAACAAGGATTTGAGTGAGAAAAGGGCAGGATGGATCACCCGTGTCATGGAATATGACATTGAGATCAAGATCACCAAGCTGGTAAGAGGCAAAGGTTTGTGTGAGCAGCTCGCTTCCAAACAACCAGACAGCCCAGAAGATGAAGAAGACGCTGTCCTGCTGTTACAAGATGATCAAAAACAGGAAAATGATGATGTGTCTACTCCCTGTTGGACTCAGAATATGATACATTTCCTACAGACAGGCATGTGCCCTCCAGAAATGAGCAAGGCAAAAAGAAGGTACTTCAGATTACAAGCAGTTCCTTATGTGCTTGTTGATAATGTTTTGTTTAAAAGGGACATCAACGGTGTTCTATTAAGATGTATCGGGACAGGTCAGATCGAGAGGATCTTACAGGAGTTCCATGACGGAGAAGCAGGAGGCCATTTCACCCCACGAGTAACAGCTCTCAAAATCATGAAAGCTGGTTACTATTGGCCTACTATATTCAATGATTGCTTCTCATGGGTTAAGAAATGCAAGAAATGTGCATTCTTCACAGGGAAAGGAAGGTTAGCAGCACTGCCCCTTCGTCCAATTTCAGTAGAACATCCATTCATGCAGTGGGGATTGGACTTCATTGGAGTCATCAATCCCAATTCGAGTCAAGGCCACAAGTGGATTCTTACAGCGACAGACTATTTCACCAAGTGGACCGAAGCAGTAGCGCTCAAAGAGGCAAGTGAGTCTAGCATACTAGACTTTTATGAAGGGATAGTAACTAGGTTCGGTGTGCCGGCCACCATCATATCAGATAATGCATTAGCATTCATAGGTTCAAAAATTACAGAATGGGCTGTCAAGAATGGAATCTATTTGAGCACCTCTTCAAATTATTACCCGCAGGGTAATGGACAGGCAGAGTCCACAAACAAGAATTTGCTAAAAATCATCAGAAGGACTCTAGATGAAAATCAAAGAACATGGCATACAAGGCTAAAATCAGCGTTATGGGCTGACAGAATAACACCAAAGAGGTCTACAGGTAATTCTCCCTACAAGTTAGTCTATGGGAAAGAGGCGGTGTTGCCTATATCATTGGAATTGCCAGCCTTGGAGCTCATGAAGCAGCTTGAGTTATCTGAGTTCGAGCCAATGGAGGTCAGGTATGCGGAATTGATGGAATTAGAAGAAATCAGAGAACATGCAGTTCAGACGATTGAAAAGGATCAGGCCGTAGTAAAAAGATGGTTTGATAAGAGAGCTAGAGCAAGAACCTTCCAGGAAGGGGACCTGGTTCTGAAATGGGATGCAGATCGGGCAAAACCGGGGAGACATTCCAAGTTTGATGCCATCTGGAGTGGTCCCTACATGGTCACGGGATGCAAAAATAGTAATGCTTTCCAATTGTCTGCATTGGATGGAGAGGAACTTCAGATCCCGGTTAACGGAATCTATCTTAAACATTGCTACTAAGAGAAACGTTTTGCCCTTGTAAATATTAGTTTAGAGTTTTCTTAATTCCTCTAAGTGCGTATGCACATTGTCCTGTTGTAGTTAGGTTTCTATTTCCCTAAGTGCTTTGGCACAGGTTTTGCTGCTCTCAGGTTGTTTTCTACAGTTCAGAGTGTTGCTGGAGAGGAAGTTGCAGTATCAGGCTTGTTTCAGGTTAGTGCTTAACTCCATGCCCAATGGACCGCTAAAAGGCCACTGATCTTCTACCTAGCAGGCAGGTGACCCCGCTGAGTCGTCAAAACTGTTATCAAATTTCCCCCCCCAGGGTAAATTTCGATAACATGCATCAAAGGTGGCAGAAAGGCAAATAGGTTGATTCAGAAAAAAGTGAAAAAATTGGCTAAGTCCTGCTAAAGGGAGCAACTGGGACATTTGGGACGTCAAGGCGCGGATCGGCCGAAAAGCCTCCAGGCGGCCCAAATTGCATTTGGGACAATCGGGCCAGAAGTACGCGAAAGGCGCGAAAAGCCGATCCGGCCGAAGGAGGAGGAAGAAATTGGCTAAGTGTTGCTCAGGACGTTTGGGACAGAAAGGCCCGAACCGGCCGAACCGGGTGAAATAAGCACAAAGGGCCCAAAAACAAAGTGGGACAAGTGGTACAAATGGGCCCGAACCGGCCAAACCGGGTGAAATTGTCCCAAGCGGTCCAAAGGAAAATGGAACAATCGGGCCAGAGGTACGCGAACCGGTCGAATCGGCCGAAATTGTCACAAAGGGTCCAAAATCAAATGGGACATCCGGGACAGATGGACGCGAAGTACGCGGAAGACCCGGCAGGCCCGAGAACCAACCAAAAGACGCCACGTGTCTCAAGGAGAAAGGTTAAAAAGTCAAAGGGGCAAGGTTTGAAGCGCTGGCCCGAGCCAATAGGAATTGGACACGTGTCCAATAGAGCAGTAAAGTGCGGAGCTCGGGAGGAAGTTAGAGAATTTGGTTGAGTTCCCCAAAAAAGGGCTAAAAGTAAAGGAAGCCCCGCACCCTGTCCTCCAACAAGATCATGCCACGTGTCATCCAAATGGCGGGAGCGCGGGAAAGGGGTGAAAAAAGTCCCAAAATCATTAAAAGTCAAAATTTCAAAGGACAGCCCGCCGAAAAGACGGAGGAGAGAGAATTGCTCGTCCTATCAGAGCGTGCCACGTATCATCCAAGTGGCAGAGCGCGGGAAGAAATTCAAAATCCGTTTTCACCTGTTCCGTGCCCTAAAACTTCAGATCGACATAACTTTCGATCCAGAGCTCAGATTTGCGCGTTCTTTATATCAACGGAAAGCTTGTGAGATTCTCTACACGTTTCCAGGGTCAATCTTGCATTTTGGTTCAGTTTGAAGAAAGAAAATCAGAAGATGCCTCTGGCACGAAATAATAAGCAGAAGTGATGCTCAACTAACAACTTTAATGCAGCGGACAGTTCGCCGCCTCTGCTAGACAGCTCGCCGTTTTGCCGAGATCCGCCGCTTCCATCATTATGAGATGAGTTAAGTGCATTCTGGAGGTGGTTGGGACAGATTTCGAATTCCTCTCTCTTTTCTCTCTCATTCTTCCTATAAATTGTAAGGAGGGGCTTCTTTCTAATGTTGGACATTCTTGTTTTGCAACCCCTCCCTTCTCTCCTGCTTGTAGGAGAATTCGTGGAGTTTTCAAACCTCCCATATAGACTGTAACACCGTTTTTTGCCTTTTGGCCATTGCAATGTATTGAATCGATCCTTGAGCAATATATATATGTCTGTGATTGAACTTAAATCCTCTCATGTATTCATTGTTGTCATTCTGATCTCTCATTGCACTTCGGTTACCTGTGCATGGTGTGGTATTGCATCTATATGATCTGTGTTTATGTTGCAAAGCTTATGTTCTTCATTCCTCGGTGCATCACCTCCTTAGCTTAGGTTTATTTATATGCATTTCTCTCTCCCTGTCTCCTTGGTAGTTAGTTTAGTTTTGGTGAACCTCTGCGTTTCATTGATGCATCTGAACAGAGGAATAGGAACCAGCCTTTCTCTGGAGAATCCTTTCTCATTTTCAAGTCCCACACTTGGAGGAAGGATTCAATGTTACCCATGAGATACACTCTCCATTGTTTAACTACATGAAGTATAGCCATCATTTCCTTCTCATAAGTTGGTTTTGATAGGTTCTTACCTTTGAGTTGACAACTCTCAAATGCAATGGGGTGGCCCTCTTACATAAGTATTACACTTATGCCACACTTTGAAACATCACATTCAATAATGAATTTTTTGGAGAAAGTTGGGGTAGCCAAAACTAAAGTGGTACACATGGCCTTCTTCAGTTATTCAAATGCATGTGTTGCTTCCTCATTCTAATGAAAAGATTTTTTTTCAATAACGTTATGAATGGTGCTAAAATTCTATCATAATTCTTCACAAATTTGTGATAATAATCCATAAGCCCTAAGAATCTCCTAAGGTTTTTTAGGGTTTTAGGAATTTTTTAATTCACCATGGCTTAGATCTTATGAGGATCCACTTTTAACCCTTCATGAGACATGATATGGCCCAATTATTCTACCTCTCTTACCCCAAAAGAACACTTGGTGGGCTGGCATAAAGGTGTTTTTATTCTAGAGTGTCTAAGACCTTATTGACATGATGTAGTTGTTCCTCTCAAGTCTTGTTGTAGATTAATATATCATTAAAGAATACCAAGATAAACTTCCACAAAAATATGTGAATTATTGAATTCATCAAACTTTAGAAAGTAGATGGTGCATTTGTAAGGAAAAAAGGAATTTCTAGAAATTCATAGCGACCTTCACGTGTCCTAAATATTATTTTATGATCATAAATTATGATTTAATGGTATCTTGATTGAAGATATAATTTTTTGAAATAAATAGCACCATATAATTCATCTAACAAATCTTCAATGATGGGAATAGGATACTTATCTTTCATTACGTATTTGTTGAGCTCATTATAGTCTGGACACATACGCCAACCTTCATCCTTCTTCTTACCATCACCATTTGAGAAGAGTAAGCACTCTGAAAATGGTGAATAGTACCTTCTTTCAGCATCTTGTGTACCATATTTTCAATCTCACTCTATTGCAGATAAGGGTACCTATGAGGTTGAATGTTGGGTGGTTGGATTCTTGGTAATATTTGAATAGCATGATCATGATCTGTTTTTGGAGGTAAACCTTTCGGCATTTACCAAAAAAAAAAAACTTATTAATAATTTCTTGCATATATGATGGCATAGTTTCTTTTTATGGTTAAGCTTCTAGTGAAAATAGTTGTGTCACAAACCCATCATCACCATTCTTAAGCAACTTTTGTGTTTTATTAGAACTTATCAATTGCAGATTTTTTGTATGCATCCCTCACAGCTCAAAATTCATCCCTTTAGAATGGAACAGCATGACCAATTCCTAAAAGTTCATCTCTATGGTTCCCAATGTAGTAAGCCATTGGACCCCTAATACAATGTCTGTGGTCCCCATTGAAATGGTATATATGGGACCTTCTAGCATGTGATATCCCATGGATAGCTTAATCTTATGGCATTTTCCTAAACAACAAATTTTATTACTATCTAACATAATGATGTGAATCTCTAGGGCTGGTTAAACAACACAATTTAAGCACAAATCTAGCTTATGGTTCATGAAGTTGTGAGTACTTACAAATTCAATCAATATTGTCACCATTTGTTTCTTCACGAGCCCAACTACCTTCAGGGTTTGTGGGGTACTAATGCCATTAATTACATGGCAATATATAGTTGGTTGAGATTCCTCAATCATGATCTCAAGAACCTCTTCCTCTTCACCAGATTCTTCATCCCCGTCCTTTTCTTTATTTGGTCCCTCAATGTAGAATAGTTTCTTCTCATCACATTTATGTCCTTTACTCCATTTATTATCACAACTATAACATAGCCCTTTTACTTGTTTCTCTTCAATTTTTAGTGGATTCAACCAGGTAAGTTGAGGGAATGACGATACTAAGGTGTTATGATCTCTCATGTTAGTGAAGTTATTCCTTTTCATGCAAACGAATTTTTCCTCTACCCTACGTGCTATGATAATAGAATCAAAAATAGAGATTGGATCAAATAGTTATACCTCATGTTGGATGTGATCCTTGATACCACCCAAGAATAAATCCTTTAGATTTTCATCTAAAATTGTATCCAAACGTAATGACAAGCTTTTGAATTGTTGAATATAATCTTTTACTAAAAAAAATTCATAGATAATTGGCTAAAGTAGTTCTCAGACACACTAATATCCTAGCACATTTGTAGCTCCTCTGTAAAAACTACCCAAGTGACATTAAAGGCTTTTTTCTTCTTTTGAGTGCACAACCAATGATACCAAGTGAATTGTTTTGGTTCCAAATGTAAGGATGCCATTACGACATTCTACCCACTTAGGAATTGATGCAAATCACAAAAAACTACAATTGGTTGATCCAAGTGATCGGGCCATTTCCATTGAACTAGTGTATTTCCACTTTTGGAATAATGTTACGCCGCTGGCTAGAAGATCCACTAGGTTGTGTAGAGGATTCTCCTTGGTTTGTATGATTTGGATCTAGGTGCACATAGCTTGAGGAACCCATGTGACTTGAATGGGAATTCATGTCCCTCTTCATGCTTGAAAGAGTGTTATTATCTCCTTTCTCATTGATTCCAACCCCCACTACATTTCACTATTCATGTTTAGAATGTTACCTCCCAGTGCTTAAAGGTTATCTTCCATTTTATCTTTCAATGTTTGAAGATCACGGTGGAAGTCCTCACCATATTATTAACCCTTTCGTGCAGCTGGCTAAATACCTAGAATACTCTAGAAAGTGAAGATTTAAAATCCATGTCTTCCATATTTGGAGTCATTCCTAGAGTGACTTGACCCTTCCCTTGGCCTCTAGTTGATCTCTCTGTCGTGATGTAGGGTTTGGGTATTGGGATATAAGGATTAGGAATTTAGAGTTTGGGGTTTTATTTGGTTATTGGCCAAATAGAGAGAAACGCTAAGAACAAGCCCTATCTGATTTTTTAAAATCTTTTCAAAAATATAAGAAACTTATAAAAAAAATCTCAAAATAGTGGCCTAGGGTACAATTTTATGAAAAACCCTAAAATGGTTGTAAATTATGCAAAACAATTCAATAGATCTTGAAATTTGGGTAGTAACATACTTGAATGATTTCGCCACTTCAGTTAAAAAATTACATAATATTCACGACCATTTTGGAGATATAGCCTAATATTCAAATTTAGGGTTTTGACCCAATTCTAGTCAAATCAATGCTCAGATACCACTTGTAATTAAATTACTTAGATCTGAATATCAGTAGCAATATAACACCAAAATATAGATAATTGGTCACAGTATGCAAGTAGAATGACTCAGCTACTTCGAGGAGGCAACCTCCAAACCATACAATAAGACTCGAGTGCTCAATATGATGATAATATCCTACTCTCTAAATCTTATATATACCTTGCTACATTATGCAAAGCACCAAGATCGACCGACTAAGCATATGTAAGCATAAATAAATATGATATGATATGATAAGAGATTATGTTAGCCACATGTCAACTATCCAAATCTTGATATATGACATAGGGTTAAGGGCATAACAAAGAGCTTGTATTACAAAATACACTTCTAAATCACTTAAGACACTCCTAAGTCTTCCTAAAGCATAAGCACATCTTTAAGAGTAGCCACTACTTAGGTCTGAAACACTCAAAATAGATTCAAGAGTCTAACTTCCCCATCAACAATCCTCCAAATGTCCTAAAGCCAAGTCATAACAAGAGCAAGCTAATATCATGCTAAAGTTTCTAAGGGTCAAAGGGTATCAATATAGCATCTGAAGGAAAACACACTATATCACTACAATGCGAAGTACATTCTACTTTATCTATAGTTACGATTGTTATTCTTTGTGTCAAGAGACACAAGGACAAGATTGGGGGTTAACATATAATTTCAAACTACATGGAATTTTCTCCCGCCTTGAGGGGATGTAGTGTACCATTTGGATCAATTCAACAAGGGTTGACCACCAGGGTCAGTCCAACTCCACAACGTTGATTTCTCTTTTGTTCTTTAATTATTTTCATGAGGTGTTAATGTAGGTATCTAGGCTTTTATCCATTACACACCATTATAGGAATATGTTGCATAGTTACAAACCTTAACATCAAACAACAAAGCATATTTCCAAGCCACCGACAACCACTAGAAGTTGCAATGTGCTAGAATGCCCATTTAAGACCCTACAACTTGTTGGGGTAATAATGTCAAGTGGACATACCTTTGGGTGGCCCACCACTTCACGACCCCTTTGTTTTAAAGTTTATTTATTAAAATTTATTATTTCAGTCTTTGTTATCTCATTTTTGAGTTTACGCCAAAAAATGAGATAACCCTAAGAAATTTTTGAGCTGGTTCTCTAAAAATTACCTTTCAGAGAGATAATCAGGTTTTCGGGTTTCATAAGCAAGACAACATGTGTCTTGGATGCTTCATGTCATGTGTTCCCCGAAACCCGAAACCCGCATCAAGTAAGGCAAGTCGGGTTTGCAGATCTTCCAAGCATCAGAACATGCCTTCGTCAAAACATGCTTCATGTCGCATGTCTTCCGATCCCCGAAACCCGGTTTACTCCTTTGTTTCGGGTTTCCGAGGCTATCAAACATCATGCTTCTTGTCGATTGTTTCCCGTAACCCGAATCCCGAATTACTCTAAAAACCTTTGCGTCGGGTTTTTGGATATCCCAAACATGCTGACATGGCATTAATGTCGCGTTGTCGGGTAGTTGGCACGTGTCAACTGAAGTGTATTAAATGTGAATTTTCTTATATATATTCGGATTTCCACGTCATTTTTACCAGACGTACTTTTTACCTCGTGGATTTTCGCACATGCATCTTCGTCCCCGAAACCCGAAACTCGCCTCTGTGCCCGATTGCATTGCTCGTTTTTTATCATTCCTTGTCCGGGTTGAAGGTATTTTTCTTCATTCTTTGCTTGTGGTTTTTGTGGATTAATTGTGAGGAATTTTTCCAAGTTTCTTATTAGGGTTATTATGGGATTTTTATCTTTTTCATTTTGGGGGTTGTTTCCAAATCAGGTTTATGTTTTAAGGTTTTCCCCCTTTGGAATTAGTACTTTGTTTTATCCCTCAGAATGATGTTATAATTAAAATTATGTTTGGGATACAAATGGTGAAGGAAAAACTTGCATGTTTCACCTCAACAAATACCCTATTCTCTCTTCTCGGGTTTCGCAGGGTGCTTTGCAGTGTTCAAAACCCGCAGTATATCGAAAAATTTAAAGTGTCAGGTTTTCCAAAGTCTCTGGCATCCTTCAAGGGTCGGGTTTTCCAAAGTCTCTGGCATCCTCCCAGTGTGTCGGGTTTTCCGAACTCCCCGACATCCTCCTCAGTGTGTCAGATTTTTCCACCTTTCCAGCATCTTCAGTGGGTCGAGGTTTTCACAGTGTTCAACATCTCCTGATCTCCGACACTCTCCTCCTTCGAAATCCCTCATGTTGGATCCTGGTCCATCACAAGAAAAGACTGAAAAGTCAGGGAGGATGAAATACAAATTCAGGAAGGTGGAGTCTCCATCCTATATTGACTATAATTTCGACATCTGAGATACAGAGCTCGGAAATGTAGACATGGAGGATTTCTGGAATAGGATCAAGAGCCCTTCTCAAACTCCATGGATGAAATCGATAGTCGACAGTGGCCTACCTCTTGCGGTAGGCTTCCCTATGTCCACTCAGTGCCCCGAGTTCATCTTGGCCTATGCTTCAAATTATGACTCTGCTTCTCGTTCTGTAAAAAACCAGGCGGGAGAAGTTGTGATCAAATTGGACGGAGGTTACTTTGATGACCTTCTTAAGCTGCCTAATTTTGAAGAATATGGAGATATGGATCTCAAGTCAGCCCAAAAAGCTTGGGACAATGATCAGGAGGATTGCATCAAGCACGTGAATAAGTTCCTGATCAAAGCCAAACTGGTTGTTTCCAGGTTCCCAAGACTTGTTCCCAGAAGTGATTTCATTCAGGAAATCAATGATATCATCACTCTGTTGAGTTGGGTTTTTGGTTTTCCTGAATCAAATTTTTTCCAAGGGTGGATGTATTAGTTCATGATCACTATTAAGAAGAATCAACAGGGAATTGATTGGGGTACTCTTGTCGGTAACGAGATAGATTCTCAAATGACAACAGTCCTGTCTACAGGAAAATTTTACATGTCCTCGTATGTCACCTATGCAGCGGCCGGTATGAGGAACTATCCCAAGTTGGACACCAAGGGAAACAAGACAGTAGAACATATTTATCAGTATTTCCCTCAAATGACAAGAAAAGGGTCTCAAGACCAATTCAGAAGGGTAAACGATGCCTTCTTTTACGAGAACATCTGCAGGTTAAATCCTGAACTGAGAAAAACAAGAGTATCTGATGAAGTATGGGCTAAAGTTTCAAAATGGGGTTGTGTCTTCTTGTAATTTAAGAAGTTCACATATCTTCGAGTATTCATGTACCCAGGGGATCCTTTCTGTTTGCCTAGATATCCAGGGGACAAACTAATCTTAATGGAGTTGGTTAGGCAATTGTTGGATTTTCACAAGTTTTAACAAAGTAAACACAAGGCCGATGTATCTTTCCCAATTTCTATTGCAAGGTATACTTGTTCAACAGTGGTGAAAGCCAAGAATGTTTTTCATGAGCTTCAAGATAAGTTGAAGAAGCACATGAAGCCCCGAGACGGGTTTGATATTCGAGGAGTCCTCAGGGCGTATGGAACTCTGCACCTGCACAGACCAAGCATAGAGGACATCTGGATTTATCTACGCGATGAGGTTGTTGTCTGAAGAAAAGATCATAGCAGATTGACACTTGCTGAGATTCAAACACTTGAGCTTGCTAACTTACCAGAAGGTACTAGCGATAATGAAAGTGTTCTGGACCTTTCCTATGATGGACTGAATGAAGATCAATATGTTTTCCCACCTATTGATTGGTCAATCAGCGAAAAAGCCTCCATTACAGATAGGTCAGCCCTGATTCTTGCACGCACCAAAGCATGGCTCGCCTCTTGGGGAATGAGTTTTAAAGATGATAATTTTTCAAAGTTGGCTGCTTCAGAGGCGGGGCCCTCCAAAAATGGAAAGGACAAAAGATCTTCTAAGGGGCCTATAAAGGTCAATTTTGTCAAAAAGAGAAAAGAAAGAGAAATCTCTTCAATTGTTTCTCCAGTTGAAATGGTGAATGTGCCAGAATCACCAACACCACTGGAAATAGGAGAAATTTCTTTGGAAGGAGAAGGAAGCCAGCCTCTGGTTTCACCATTTGTTGACTGCCCAACTGAAGAGACCTTATCTCTTACATCCCAGGCCTTGGAGTCTGGGTCTGCGCCTCCCCCCTCACAACCACTCCTACCTCCTCATTCTCCATCAACTTCTTCAGTCATGGCCAGTATTTTCTCTAGACTCTCACCCCTCACTGCTGGGACCCAAGTAATCACCAACACGCCCCCTCATGTGCCTCTTTTTATTGAATCTGCTACCACATTGGTAACTGTTTCCCCTCCATTAATAGATCCTTCTCCCCCTGAAAGTATGATACCAACTCCTATGACAGTGGCAATTCCCTCTGATACGCCACAATGGCTACTTGAGCAAACTCCAAGGAAGAGGAAGGTGATTGTACCCATACCAGCCTTTGATTTCAGCTCACTCAAGGCTTCTACTACTAAATCAGCCAAGAAACCCAAAACAGTTTCAAGGGTTTTGGTGGACACTTCAGGGCATAAGTTCGCAGAGATCGCCACTCCCGCGACTAACAAAACTAAAGAAGACATAACAGCTTCTGATTATCAGATAACCAGGGTGGCTCTAGGAGAGGTGACAATGGAAAGAGCACAACAGGATGCACGGGATGCCACAAACGTGTTGTGCCAGAAGTTGAAAGAAACAAAAGACAGCAGAGATGAGCTTAAAGGAAAGGTGGAGCAGTTGACTGAGGTTTTGCTTAAGCTCTCAAAACCCCTCGAATCCATACCATCTTCTTTTGTCCCTATTGGATTCAATTTCTCATCAGTGCCTACTATTGAGAAGATCAATAAAAAAGGAAGGGTGGTCGATGAATGGATCCAAAGGCTGCTCCAACAAGGGAAGGAAGTGATTCAAGACGTTGTGGAAGTCTATCGATCTTTGGGGAACATTCAGAGTGATGGAGAAAAGATGGACGATGATTTCTCCCAAGAAATTGGACATCTTGATTTGACTTTTGAAGCTCTCTAGGCATTAAAGCAAATGCCATCACATCTCTTGGTAGAAGAAGGCATCATCCCACATGCGGATAAGCATTTCCAGCTGACCAAAGCCATCAGGTTCAGGGTGAAGATTCTCAACGAAGCCTGCATTAAATTGAGAGAATCAAGAGATCAGTTGATCGATGGCAAGAGCGACCTAGAGGAAGAACTGTTAAAAATATGTGTAAAAGTGTCAGTTGGAAACTCAGGCATCCTATCAGCCGATGATCTTTTCAAACAAATCCAAGAATCTATTCAGCATGAACCAACTCACAGATTTGGTATTGAAATCATTGACGGGTTTGTAAAGATTGAACATTCTTTGGAGGCCTTGAGAAATCTCAGCAAAAGATTGAAAAAGCTTCCCGGCAGTGCTAGTGATACTCATGAAACCTGCGAAGTTTTGAATGATCATTCCACTGTGCCTGACGAAAACGAAATGCAAGGCATAATTCGGAAGTTCCAAGAATTTTGGAACAAATAGGCTCAACTGGAGGAAGAGAAAGATGAAGGAGCAAAAGATGACGATTCAGATTAAGTCTTGATGCGATGTGTCATTTCTATCTTGAAATTGACATGTCTTTTTCATTTCTGTTTCGTCACATTTTTGAATCATATTTTGACTTGGTCTCCTGCGTGAGAGTCAAGCAAAATAGAACTCTTTTTAAAGAACACTATTTTCTAGGATTTATCCTATTTTCTCTCTACTCCTTTTATTATAAATAAGGATGCTTATGCATTCTAAAGGGTCGAGATTTTTGAAATATTGGGAGCTATTGGAAAGAAGAAAAACTTTGTGTTTTCTTTTAATCATTTTGAAGAATAGGAATTGATATTATTTTGCAAACTTTGTGTTGTGGGATATATCTTTCTTAAGACATTGCTTTTACGTTCATAATCTTAAGCTATTCTTTGTTTAGCATCTTAGTGTTTCTAATAATTTCAGACATTATATTTATGATCTAAAGCTCGTATGATTATTTTGTGCTCTGTGTTTACTCAAAAGAAAATACGTTTCTCTCATTTCCTTTCCATTGTGTTTCTTCCATTGTAATAATTTCTGACCCTGTCCATTTAGAAAAATGATGTCTTCCCAACGTGTGGATATGGATTTCGGGATTCTATCCCAACCCCAATGGTTAGATTAGTGTAAATACTGTATATATTGTTTTTCTGTGTTTTAGATTAGTAATAAACAGGTAGCCTCACCTGTCCTTGAGGAGCGATTTAATCCCATATACTGTGGTTGAACCTCATATTTTGGATTGACAAAATATTCAACCAACAGTCTTCCACAATTAAGAGCGACACAATGTGACCGATTCATCCATCTTGTTTAAATAAGGTGATCCCTCATGGGATTGATAGATCAAGATTAGTATCATGAATATATAATGTGTATGATGATTATGATCATTGAACGATAAAATTATGAGAAAATTGTTCTACAATTATTCTGTGAGACCAAGAAGTGAAGTGGAAGTGTTGGGTAAAATCTGTATGTGAAATTCTTAATAAAGGCAGTACTTTATTTCTAAGTGGGGTTTTTTCCTTTAGGTTTCCCCACTATAAATCTGATGTTTCTATGTTATTTACATTTGTTGCATTTTACTTTTTGTTCATATTATTACATTCTATAATATGCAATATATAACATCTCAATCTATGTTCATTTTAACTGCACATCATAATCTATAATCTTTGGAAATTTACATTATGGATTCATAATTTGTTAAGTATTAATCCCTTTAATTCCCTAACATGGTATCAGAGCAAGCGATTATGTGTTTGCAGGATCGATCTAGATGCTTTTGATTTGAAGGAGTGTAAAAGCTTGAAGTTTATTTTTCAATCTGCAAAACCCTAATAGGTCCGCCGTCGACTTCAAGTTAATCAGGTAAAAAACTTCTAATTTCCACCTAATATTAATGAATATTGGTTGATTGGTCAATTAGATCTTTCTTGTGCATTTGTGTGCATAGTTCTGTGTTTATTCTCCATCTACGATCTTGTTTCTATGTTTTTGGTTCTTCGTAGTCTTCTGCAGGTTATTTAAAATATTTCATGTTTTTTGTATATTAACTGTTTGGTTATTTGAAAAAAAAAAATTGTGCTTTTATTTAACACCCTTCTTTGCCTTACATTGATTTGTGGGCTTGTCTTTTTTCCCAGACTTTCATTATTTTTTGGCTTATTTTGTAGGTTTTAGGTCCACAGTTTGCTATTCCTTGGAAAATTGACGTAATTGCAACACATGTCCTTGTTGACTCATGGACTTTACGCCACGTGCTTTCATTTTATTTGATTATAAAAGGGAGGAGTGGACCTGAAAGGATTCCTTGGAATACGGTTAATTCTATGATTCTAAATATGCCTGACATTAGAATTAATGTGTATTATTGTAAAGTTCTAGCCAATCAAAAAGCTCCTTGCACCATCATTGTGTCAGAAATTTAATAGATTTTTTTTCAGTTACTTAGTGCCAACTAATAAGGGCATTCCATGCTCTTCACAAATTCAATCTTTTAATATCTTGTTTCTAACCAATGCGAAACCCGATCCAGTAGAAAAGCTCTAAGTCTCTTCGCATTTCGCATTGTCAGTCTTTTTTATTAATCAATCTTTGGACTTGTTTGTTGCACTAAAAAGTGCAAACTAATACCAAAGCACCACGTATATTGTTTTTCCGCAATGTCGTACTTTTTTATCTTTTTCGCGTGGTTCTTTTTTGTTTGCCACGTATTTCAGTTGACTTGTCAAACCCTGTTGTAGACCCGATAATCTATTTGTTTTGATTAAATTTCTTGGACTTCACATCCGCTAGGACAATCTACATTAGAATTTTCTGGAAATACGACACGTGCCCTCTTATGTTGCTTTGAATTTCAACACGTTTCATCTCTAGCTTCGGCCACATGTCCTTTCAAAATTTTATTTATACCATGGGTTTTGAATTTTCTTTGTACCGCAGGTTTTGATTTTTCTTTGTTCCGCAGGTTTTCTAAGTTCCTTTGTCTCAAGGATTTCAAAATTTGTAAAGCTTAGATCTCTGTTATGCGGCCTTCTGCAGCTTGTCTTTTTTCATTTTTTTATCAAGCTATGGGTGTGTATTTCTACTAAAAATTATGTAACTTTTCTATTGTCTATGTGTGGCTCTCGTGTAAAGGGCTCGTTCATTTTTAGTTGTATTTGTCTTCATAGTTGTCTATGCATTTAAAATGGCTAGTTTCATTAGCTTCTTAATGGAAAAATCTTTATTATTAAATGGAACTAGTTACAGTATTTGGAGAGTTAGGTTAAAAGCCTGATTCATGGTAGAAAATTGTAGGATCTTATAACTGTTGTGGAAAAATGACCCACCGGAAGACATGTAAACCCTGAAAACCTTAGCTCCTTTTCTTAAAGATCATAGGAAGCTCTATCGATCCTATTATAGAGGATTATAGATGCATTTTTAATGCATATAGGTCATATGGATTCTCATGTTGGTGCATGGAAACAATTAGAAACTATGCATGAAGGCAATCTTCTTTCCAAGATAATTAAACTAATTTTGGAATTATTCACAACTATCGTGAAGGGGGGTGAGAAAATTATTAATTACTTATCTAAAACTAAAATTATTAAAGCTCATTTGGATGGATGTAATTTTGAATTGTTTCAAGATAAGCTTCTATATTATTTTATTCAAATAAATATTCATGAAAATTTTTGAAACTATATCTCCATCTTTAACTCTAAACGTCAAAATGAAAATGATTTGCCTAATCTGGATATTTTGGCCTCTCTCTTAATTCAAGAATAACATGTAATGGATAATTTTGATTCAAAAGAGACTACCTCTTAGGCATTTTTCTCTCATAATCATAAACGTACTCAAAATAGGAATAATATCAATCCTAATCATAAATCTAACATCAGATTAAAATGTAAACCCAATCCTAAATCTAATTCTGTTAAGAACAGTTAGAATTTTAAAGTGAAATTTAATGGCACATGTAACAAATGTGAAAATTTTGGTCATAAAGAGTTTGATTGTCACGTAAACACTAACAAAGTTGTTAAAAATACTAAAAATAGTAAATTTAACAGTCAAAAGAAATATCATAAGCAAAATCATGTAAATAATGTTGAGAAATCTATTTCCTTATATATTGCTCTCTCAGCCTCAAATGACATTGAATGGATCCTAGATAGTGGTATCCCTAGGCACATGACCTATATTTCTGATATCCTCTCAGATGTTATCAAATGTGAGGAAAATATATATCTAGGAGATGATTCCATCATTAGATCTGAAAGTTGTGGAAATGTTAAATTGAAAATTGGAATTATTAGGAATGTTTATATGTTCCTCATTTGAAAAAAATCTTTTATATTTCTCTCAGTTAACTAAAGAAAACTACAAATTTGTATTATTGCAAGATAAATGGTACGTAAAATATGAACTCAATAATGGTAAATTGCTTCTAGTATTTAGAAAAATGGTTTATATATTTTTGATGGATTTTTTTTTAATCTTGCTTTTCTTCTTCTTCTAGAAATGATCTTCAAATTTCGCATGAAAGATTAGGACATGTGAATTTTAGAATTTTGTATGAAATGTCTCGCCTAAATCTTATAATTGGTATCCCTAAGATGAAATATGATCATGAAACATGTGAAAGTTGTTTGCGTGGTAAACAACATGTTGAGCCATTTCACAAACATCATGATCCCAATTCTTCTCATTTATTAGAGTTGATTCACAATGATGTAAGAGGTCCACTTGAATTTCCTTCTCTCAGTGGAGCTTTGTATGTTGTATGCTTTATTGATGATTTCTCTAGGATGACCTGGTCTTATTTCATTAAGAAAAAGTCTAATGTCTTGTCTAAATTTCAAGAATTTAAAGCCTTAGTTGAAAATATTTCTAATCTGAAAATAAAAAGAATTAGAATTGATAATGGAGGTGAGTATGTTAGAAAAAAAATTGATGAATTATGTGTCTCATGTGGGATTCAGAGAGAGCTGACTATTCTCTATTCACCACAGCAAAATGGCATTGCTAAAAGGAAAAATAGGACCATTTTAGAGATGGCTAGGACTATGATTCATGCGTCAAATGTGCCTAAGTTTCTATCGGCAGAAGCAATGAATACTGCAGTTTATATCCTAAATAGAGTGCTTACAAAAATTTTACATCAAGTTATTCCTCATGAAGTATGGACAAAACAAAAACCAGAAATCTCTCACTTAAGAACAGTTGGTAGGTCTTCTTTTATCTTCATTCCTAAAGTTAATAGGAAGAAGCTTGATCCAACCTCCTTATTCATATATTTTATTGGTTATGGTTGTAAAACTAAAGGATTAAGAGTCTATGACCCTTTCAAGCATGACATAGTTGAAAACAAGAATGTTCATGTCTTAGAGAAAACATTATGTGATGTTTCTTATGAACCCTCCTCTGAATCTCATGAAATAGAGCCTGATAATCCTTCTCCTAACAATATGGAATCAGAAGTTCAAGAGGATAATTATCCTGATCTAGATATGATGGAGATTGAGGGGGAGTCATCTCAACATGTGTTGCCTCCCAAGATTCCTAAATGGGATCAAAATCTTGTTAAAGACTCTCATCCTGTTAGTCTTAGAAAAAGTAACCCGTAGTCAGCATACTTATCATGCCTTGATGACCCTATATGAGGTTGAACCACAATCTTTAGAAGAATCCTGTCAAAATGATAGATGGATTCAGGCTATGAAAAATGAATATAATGCTTTGATTAAAAATAACACTTGGGAACTAGTCCCTCCTTCTAAGCGAAGCATTGTAGGATCCAGGTGGTTGTATAAGATCAAATATGACCCTATAGGAGAAATTGACAAATTTAGGGCAAGGCTATTAGCTCATGGTTTCACTCAGAAACCTGATCTTGACTATGTTGAGACTTTTGTTCCTATTGCTAGAATGAGTAGAGCTAGGATTCTTCTTGTTTTGACTGCCCAATATGGTTGGGAGATTCACCAAATGGATGTTAAAAATGCATTTATAAATGGTGAATTAAAAGAAGAAATTTACATGAGTCAACCTAAAGGTTTTGAAGAACCTGGTAAAGAACTATATGTCTGTAAACTAAAAAAAATTGTATGGTCTTAAGCAAGCTCCTAGAGCTTGGTATGCTAAAATTAATAGTTTCTTTCAGGACCTTGGTTTCTCTAACTATTGTTTTGATAATTATTTATTTGTTAAGTTTGAAAATAATCATATTATCATTATTGTCTTATATTTTGATGATCTTTTAATTACTAGCAATGATAAAAATTTAATTGTTAGAATCAAAGAAAGATTAAAACAATGTTTTGAAATGACTGATTTAGGTCTACTAAATCATTTTTTAGGCATGGTTATATTTCAAGATCATAAATCTATTATTGCATCTCAATATCAGTATGCTACTAATTTACTTAGAAGATTTAACATGATTGATTATAAACTTGTTGCCATTCCTATTAAAGTTGGTGTGAAATTAGACCCTAAACCTGCATGTGCTAAATTTGATCCTACTCTATATAGATAGCTAGTTGGTAGTCTAATTTATTTGACTATTACTAGGCATGATATTTCATATACAGTAGGAGTTGTTTCTATATTCATGCAGGATCCTTATGAGGATCATTGGAAAATGGAAAAAAGAATTTTGAAATATGTTAAAGGAACAGTTGATTATGGTTTGTTTTATTCTTTTTGTAATGATGCAAAATTATTTGGATATTGTGATTTTGATCATATTGGTGATGTTATAGATAGAAAATCTACTTCTTGATATGTTTTCAAGTTAGGTGCATGTGTCATCACTTTGAGTAGCAAGAAGCGACCAATAGCTTTTATCTCTTCTACTGAATCAGAGTATAGAAGTGTTATGGAAGCAGCAAAGGAAACCATGTGGTTGAAACGGTTATTGGATGAACTACATATGGGCGTCAAAGGAATCACTACTCTTCTATGTGATAGCCAGAGTTGCATTGCTCTTTCCAATAATCTAGTTCAGCATCAAAGGAAAAATCATATTGAAGTTCATATGCACTTTATCCCAAAGAAATTCATGAATGGTGATATTGATCTCAAGTTCTGTTCAACTGAAGATCAAATTGTGGATATCTTCACCAATTCATTGTGTTGTGAAGTTTTGTAAGTTTCATTCCTTGTTGGGCCTTTCAGAGTTGTCATTGAGGGGGAGTGTGCATGACAATGCCACCTCTTAACAGCCTATTGTAAACTTCCAATACTTCTTCCATTTTGTAATAAGTAAATGTTCACGCTATGTGGTTTTACTTGTAAATCCCAACGAAGCATTAGTTATGGGAATGACTTGTTTTATAAAAGGATCCATAATCTGATATAAGTCTTCATATATGAAGCACTTGTCCTAAGAATTTCTATATGGGAATATCTATATGATTTCCCTTGTTTATTTTTGTATAGGAAGATTTGTATGATTTCCCTTTTTTACATGCTGGTCTGAATCATTGTTGATGATTTATGGATCTGTAAATCCTTTTGTAGAAAAAGGTAATTTGGCATGTTTTTTTTTGTTTTTTTCCCACTTAACATTAAGGGGGGGTGTTGGGGTAATAATGTCAAGTGGGGATACCTTTGGGTGGACCACCACTTCACGACCCCTTTATTTTAAAGTTTATTTATTAAACTTTATTATGTCGGTCTTCCACAATTAAGAGTGAAACGGTGTGACCGGTTCATCCATCCTGTTTAAATAGGGTGATCCCTCACGAGATTGATAGATCAAGATTAGTATCATGAATATATGATGTGTATGATTATTATGATCATTGAACTGTAAAATTGCGAGAAAAATGTTCTGCAATTATTCTGTGAGACCGAGGAGTGAAGTGGAAGTGCTAGGCAAAATTTGTATGTGAAATTATTAATAAAGACAGTGCTTTATTTCTGACTGGGGTTTTTCCTTCATGTTTCCCCACTATAAATTTGGTGTTCATGTGTTATTTACATTTACTATATTTTACTTTTTGTTCATATTATGACACTCTGTAATATGCAATATATGACATCTCAATCTATGTTTAATTTAACTACACATCATAATCTATAATCTTCGGTAATTTATATTGTGGATTTATAATTCGTTAATTATTCATCCCTTTAATTCCCTAACATAGCCAAGGACTAGACAATACTATGCCCTAGAACAATTTGTACAGTTTTGTACCAATTGAGTTTTTAATCACAGTTCTAGACATGAAATGCTTCTAGATCCTTACCAGGTTGTAAATAATATTTGCACACCCAAATCATCTATGTCCTTCTATTTTCAATTAAGTCCACTCATCCCCTTTTGTTTAAGCAATCATTTTTATATCGCACATTTCTTTAAAGCTATATCATATTTTGTACATTAGTGTTTATTAATTAATTCAAAATATAAAACATGTACAATTCTTATATCATATAATAAATAAGGAACTAAACTAATAACAACCCCTTATTAATTTAATTAGGGTGTAAATAGATTGTGTGTGGAGTTTTCCTCAAGGAGAATTGGAGGAAATGCAAGGGAAAAAGAAGAAGAGTGTGAAGACAGCATGGAGGAAAAAGCAAGGGATGTGGAAGGAGCCCAAGGCTAGGTACTATAAAAGACAAGAGCACATGAATCCAACAAAAGTTGATGATTGAGGAAGGGAAATTTTTGCAGAGGAGGCCAAGGTGGGAAGGTCAAGGCACAAGAAGAAAGGTTGAGGTTGCATGGACTAAGGCATGAAGCGCACAAGGATCGTAGAATCATGCAAGAGATGTTCGGATCAAGAAAGTGACTTGACCATTGGGAATTTGAAGAGTTTGATGTGGACTAATACTAAAATGAAATATTGTCAAGGACATGGGGCATGTAAATATTGGATGCATGGATCATCAATCTAACAAGGAGTGGCATGCAAGGCAAGAAAAATAATGATTAGAAAAGACCATTTCACTAATAAGGCAACAGATGACAAGGTAGTATAGAACTAGGCGACAAGCCATTAATGAAGGTTACAACCTAAGAATTCCAAGGAATAAATCCATGGGAAGATGAAGAGAGAACAAATAAAAAATGAATGAGGAAGAGGAAGAATAATAATAATAGAGGAAGAGAGAGTTGAAAATATTCAGCTTGGGGAAGAAGAAGAGGAGAGCTAGAGGGAGAGAATTTACGCATGAAATGTTAAAGGGAGAGAATAGGTCAAGTTGAAATACAGTTGACATGAGAGAAGACATAGGAATCATGTGAGAGTGAGGATAGAAATCTAAATTTGAGGACTAGATAGAGAGCAAGAGAGCCATGAGAGCTCTATTATAATAGTTAGGTTAGTTATGTAGAGGTAATTTTTAAGAAGAGGTGTTTGCAAATAATGGGAAACTAGATCAATGTATTCAAGGAATCAATAAATAATGAGGCATTATTGCATGCAAATACATTATGCGACTTTGATGGATGTGTGGTTGCGCATCCCTTCATTGGGACCCTCAGTCACAACTACACACCATGAAGAAAGAAGATGTGTGGATTACTATGAGGAGTTCAATTATTGGCGAGCGTTATCACAAGGCCATTTTCTAACACAAAGTGCCACAATGTAAGTACTTGTTTTCATGCCTCCACTTGGTGGCTTGAAATTCAATAAATTCAATAAGAGGGGAAATATTTTTATGATAGGCAAAGATGGTTCCTTAGTTGGATTCTCAAGTGTAGGGATCAAATATAATCTGAACACACAATGAAGATACCAGATTGCTCAAGGAGTATTAGTGTCATAATTTTAGAGGATAGTGACCCTAAGCCTAATATAACTATAGGTTTCCAAGGCCTGTCACTGTAAAATAAAGATAAGGTATACTACTATGGATTCATAATAAGAGTAAATCAAGAAATGGATAAAGCCAGGGGGTATAACATAATAAGATAAAGCAATATATCAAAGAAAACATTTATCTACCCTCATCCATGGCAATAAATGACCAAACCATCCACATAAAAACAATATACAAGAAAAAAAGGACAAAGAATGGTTAGAAATACTTACCTAGCAGTGTGGTTGTTGATGCATGATCCTTCCTAAGAGACAACAATATTAATAGAGATTTTCACTATTGAGTGGAGCGGGGGAAATATCAAGAAGAAGGTCATCTATTCTTAGCTCACTATGGTGACCAAAATGATAAAATGGAAAGCTCTAAAAGCCTCTTGAGTCTAACAAACTAACTGCAAAAATATGCACAAGTAGTCAAATGTGTACAAGCAAGGTGCAGTGTTTTCGAAAAGTGAATTAGTGATTGATTGATATGAAAACAAGTTTGGTCAAGCATATGTATCCCTTTGACGCGATTGAAAGTGGGAAATGCCAGTTGGGCGAAAAATCAAAACTTGACACCATTGCCCATGGGTGATGGCATCGGCCTTGAGGAAAACCTATGGTCATGAGGTGTAAAATTGATGGGGAAGTGGAATCAAAAGATAAATGGTAGGCAAATGAAAAAGGTCTAGGATGAGCCTCTCTTTTGAAAGATAGTGATAATATCATTGCACATGAGTGTAAATAAGTGAATCATAATGAGACAAGTAGACATGTAGATGGGTACTACCATGTGTGAACAAAAGGAGGAATTTAGGAAAGGAAAGGGAACTATGGCATAATAGAGACAACTTGCATATATTGTGGTCTAACCCATATGACTAACTTTGATCACACCCTAATTACAGTAGGACCCTTGAGGCACCTGCTCAATAGGAAAATGCATCGACAACCCCTACATAAGAGAAATGATTAACAAGTGTCAAAAGACAGTTGTATACATACACCCCACTAAAATATAACATGTGTATAGAATATTGCCCCATGTGATTATTCTTTCTCAAAATATAATGCTAATGCCTCAAATTTGAAAGTATTTATGCTAAAAGTAAAATATTTGTAATGTGAAGGTTCTAGTAAATAAATAATTCAAACTCCACTAAATGAAATATTATTGCCTCATACTTACATGTTAGTGTTGTTTTGCTTGCCTATGTTGGGCGCATTAACTACTGGGAACCCTCAAGAAGCAAGACTAAAAAGAAAAAGTAGAATATAATTAGTAAAATAAGACATAAGGTCACCTAGGTAAAAGATCATGGCATGAGTAAGAGCATCATAAGTGAAAAAAATGAGGATTTTTAGGAAAAAATAGTGTATAAGATATGTTTAATATGTAAAACGATAAATCTCGCCATGAAAGTTAAATAGATGTTTTAAGGGTTTTTCAAATTGGAAACCCCTATGAAGGATTATGAAGATTGGGAGAGATTGAATCAAAAAAAATTATAAAAATTTCTATAAATAGTAAGAGGAGGAATTCATTTGTCACTTTACTAATTTAGATTGAGATAAATTAAGCTCTAAGATTATCCAATTTGAGTGATTTTAGTGACCCCTATGATGAAAGTATGAGGCGGAGGATCCAACTATGGTTGAGATGCAACAATGGGCAGGTGTGAATCACATAAAGGTAGGCTTTGTTTTGTTAAATTGGGAAATGGTATCTAGGAGATAAAAATTGAAAAATTAGATGTTCTGAGTAAAATTCAGATAGTGAAAATTTGTCCCAAAGAGACTCAAAATGTAGATCGGATGGAAAAATCTTACATGGGTTTGGGATTATATTGGATTAGTTATACTAGGGTCATTAGGATTCCAAATATTTGAATTAACTTACTCAGTAAGGGTCATTTTATGTTTTCTGAGATTTCAATGATTTGGATCTTTCATGCTAGACCAGTTGATCACATCATAGTAGATGGTGTTGAGATTGTTGAGCATGGCTGATGACATTTGCGCTTAAAATGTAATTGATGCAGTTAGGGTATTCCTTTGTTTCAATTAAATCCCTCGATATTTTTAATGCCCTAGTGGGAACAATATAAATCAAGAAGTTTGGACTTACCTCTAGGTTCTAATCATGTAAGATGTTGCATGGCTGATGGTGTTTAATAGAAATATATTGAATGTGGTTCTCTCGCTAATAGTATAATGAAACCATATATTCAATAGATACATTTTTTTAATTTGAATTTGATAGAGTGCATGTTAAATTGTCACCATTTTTACGGGTTCCACAGAGGATACTTCGATGTAAAGTATTAAATCTATGCAAGGCTTCTAAATGGTACTATTAGGGTATCTGTTTAATATATTGCAGAGTTACCTAGGGCCATGCATTTTGGACGCATAAGTGTAGATAACAATATGGATCAATCATTAAATTCATATTACTGATCCAATATAAACAATTACTGTCAACCACTTGAATTGATATCTACTTACAATCAAAGTTAGCCATGTGGGGAGTTTAAATGAGGAACATTGATGGTGAGCCATCAAAGGTTTAAATGCTTTAAAATGTGCATGCGAGTTTTAGGCTGCCCATTAAGAAAATGATTACAATGAATAAATGCTATATATAAATGATGTACCAACACTATAAAATAAATGTGCAATGAAATACAAATCTGACCACAAGAAAACTAAGATAGAAAATCATGAAACCTTAGTTGGAAATGTGTGGATAAAATGACTGTAGTTGATTCGTAATGCTCAAATTATGGACTATGCCGGAAGGCGATAATTGGTATGAAGGAAGGCAAGTATCGCACTTAAGCCTTAAGAAAAATCGTGTGACCATTAGGATCTTTCGAGACTGGGGTGCCTAGCCCTAGTCAAGGGTACATCTAGGGTGTTGGAATACAGTTCTAGTTGGTGGGCTGTGCACTAGGGTGCAGCTACCTGTAAAATTTATAAAGGATTTTGCATGTGTAGCAACTGAGGGAAATGTTCGTTGTCAGTTATGCTATTTGTCACTAATATGTCAGATCTACATGATGCTTCCTGATGTATAGGCCTATACCCTGAAATATCGAAATGACATGTAAAACTCACATCGCATCAACTCCAAAAAATAAAATAATCTAAATTGCAGGGGCTATACGTTTCTCGTTTGTAAAATGAGTGAACTTACGACCGAGTACTACACTACATCTCATTCATATTACATGTGATCATGTAGTATGGGATCCCTATAAAGGAATGGTGGATAAGTGGTCTATTTGGTTAATGACAGTGGTTGCCGAGGGGACATTAGAAATCACAATTCATGTGTGCTCGATGGAGATGCACCCAGTGGACGGAGTTATCTTGCAATTCAGGGGCCCAACTCATGTGGTAGTGTTATCTCTCCTAGAGTATTGATGATGAAACACTAGAGAGAAAGGAGGGAGAGAAATGCCAAAGGTATCTTTTCCACTGTTGAGACCATGCCAAATTTGGTGTACTCCACAACCGGGTGTCAAGTGGAAATGATGGAGGGGAATATGAGGATAAGAGGGACCTCATGTGATAGAGGTGAGGGAAAGCTCCGAGAGAGTTTGTGGAGGAGAGAGTAGAGAGAGATGGGATGGCACCATCAGTGGTGGTTACGGAGACCTGATGGATGATATATGTCAGTCATGGGTGCCCAAATTATTGTGTATATGATGGAGAAGGCCGAGAAGAAAGTGAAGGCTTGGCGGAGATTGCAAATAATATTGGTGCCTTAAGACAAGTGGACATGATTGGTGGGGGCACACCAATTGAAGTATGATGTTGATGGGGGATTTTTGGGATACTGAGTAGATGGAACCATTGTGGTTGAAGAACCACCTCAAAGTCTATGATAGAATAGATTATGTTGTGGGTTGGAATGTTGAATAGATTGATAATGAGATATGTATTTTTCATGTTTTTGAAGAGTGAACATAGCTAAGTGGCACTCATTAATTGAGGGTGCACATCAGGAGATCCTAGATGGTGTATTGGGCATGAAAGAAACTTGAATGATGGTAGAATTAGTGTCAGGATGCAATGAATGCATTTAGACTTGTGGGAGAGGTGGCTCGCAAGATCCAAAGATATAGGGAATGCTCAGGAGACACTAAGTGCATAAGATACAACTACATCGGTACATGACCTTCTCTAGGAACAAGCAGTAAGGCTTGCGGATGCATTGATCACAGAACACTTGACAGAACTCACACAAGAAGTCCATGTGGGAAAACAGGCCAGGTTTAAGGGCGCGAATGGATAGGAAGAACCATACGTGGAGAAAAAGTTCAACATTCAGGACTTAGCTAATTTTGAGCATGAAGACCTATTTTTAGAATATGGCATGCGAAACACACCAACGATGCAGAGACGTGCACGCCACACATTGTCTATCTTTGGAGGATCAGATCGAAGCATTTTGCATGGAGACAAGCTAAGAATAGGATTGTCACTTCAGTTAACTATAAGAGGTCTATAGATAGCACACTTGCATGTGTGGCTATGCCTGTAAACGGTGTGTGGCTATTAATAGCATGTGGCCTATTTTTGGAATAGATAAGTGGTGAAGGGAAAGTCCCCACCCTATATATATGTAGTGAATTACCTGAGAGAGAGAGAGAGATGAGAGATATATAGGTATATGCAGAGCATAAGAGGTAAGCATAAAGAGATATGTGCATATGACTGGATTACTGTATCAGATCCATGCGCGCATCGGTATAGAATGCCATTATTGTAAGGAGCTTCTGTGTTTATTAATAGATGGAAGTTATTGGCTGAATCTAAGTGTCATTCCTATGTGTGTAATTGAGTAGTGCATGTTCTTGATTCAATCATGATTATTGTTTAAGCTTGTTCTTTCATAGATCTGAATATGGCATGCATTGTAGAATGATGGATTAGTTATGGATCTATATGTTTCTTCCTTCATCACGCTAACATCCTGCTACAACAACCCTAAAGAGGGACCTGGTACCTTTGCACGCTTTGGGTGAGCGCTCAGTCTAGGTTGAGTGATGTGCCAGCGCATCTAGGGTGTTATCTGGTAAATTCTAGGCTGCATCATTGGTTCCGTTGTCGGGACCTCTTTTTCAGTTGTTTTCAGGATGGTTCATGATGAAGACATACCGGTTAACTCTAGCAAGTATTGAGGAGTGGATACATGATCTGGAGGAAGAATATGCACGACGGTTCAACAGTGGATCTGAGTTTAACACACGCACTTGGGTAGAACAGAATCTGTATGACAACTTATATGAGATATTTTTCACCATCTTTCCAGTAGAATTATACGAGTGGCTGATTGCTTATGCATCTAAGTGGAATTGGAGGTATCACGCACTTGTCTGGACACAGGAAGAATTTCAGGCCCTTTATGATGCTGATCTGATCTAGACTCACTTGTGGATACGTGGTTTCATGGTGTTCTAAACAGTTATATTCTAGAATATTCAATTTCGACGTATTCTTTCCCAGAGGTAGCTGAATTCCAGTTTTTGTGGTATCCTAGAGGAGCATATCTGCAAGGTATTCCACTGGCGATCAAGATCTTGATGGTAACTTTGAACCTGGAGAGTAAACTGATGGCTAACTAAACTTCACCATGCACGAGGGCAGGAACAGGTTTGGTGAAAGATGGCAGACCTAGTGGCAGAAAGGTAGAGAGAGGAAAGGTGGCTTAAGTATAATGAGGCATGTGAGAGGGAGATAGAGAAGCAACGTACCATTGCAGAAAGTATGGCATTGAGGAGAGAGATGGCTCGTGAAGGATTTGAAGCTCACGTAGAAGACATGGAGCCAGAGCATCAGGAACTCCCCCATCTTGGAAAGCATGACAGAGATCCCCCCTTGGCTTCACACAGAAGTGCACAGCAAAGACTACCTGGGCCATGGGCGTGCATCTTAATCCACCTGGTGACCTAGCCCTTGCGCTTGGTTTTCCAGTATCTAGTACGACAAGTAACCAACAAGCTAACTTGGGAAGTAGGAGAGCAGGAGTAAGTCAGGGAGCAAGTACATCAATGGTAGGACAGACAACTTCAATGTTATTTGGAGGAACATTCTTAGGCACATCATCCACACAGAACGTGAGCACGCAGAATGTTGGATTCACCTCTGGAAGTGGAACTACCTCACAGACTGTAGGGGTTCAGTATAGTACTACTGTCAGAGCACAGGGGAGTACATCTACAGGTCCTATTCCAGCTACAGGTGGAGGATCAAGAGGTATAGGTGGTTCTAGTTCTGGTGGATCTGGTGGTTCTGGAGGTAGAGGAAACACAGGAGGTTCTGGATCAGGTGGTCAAGGCCCGCAACAACCACAAAATATCTATATGGAGATGTCTCTTCATCTCCCAGAGTATAGAGGTATAGAGGATGCTGTTGAACATGTGCATATGTGTGAAATCTTATGGCACGCGAAAGGGATCATGGCTTCTGAGTGTAAGGCAAGTCAATTTGCTACTACATTACAAGGACGTGCACATAGCTGGTATAGGAAGTTTGACCCTGATCAAACTTGCGTGGATTATGCAACATTGAAGGATGCTTTCTTAAAAGAGTTCTATATCCCAGAGTTTGAGCAGAAGAGTATCAGTGCTCAAAGATATCAAGCAAGGCACTACTGAGAGTGTACGTGAGTATGATGCCCATTTTAAGACACTTCTATCTAAGTTGTCTTATGATATTCACGCCAGCCAACATGCACAATGGTTTGTTGGAGGATTGATTACACCATTCAGAAGAGCACTGTCACATAAGACATACACTGATCCATGAAGCACTGGAAGCAACTTTATGTGCTGAGGTAGTTGGGAGCATTGACACTGGCATTAGTCCATTCTTAGAGGCACAGATTGCAGCTATGGAAAAATAGTTAGAGAAGCTATCAGCGAATTCAGCCCATGAAACGTGCTCAGGGATTTGGTGTACAGATTGTGAAGTGGAAGGTCACACCAAGGATAGTTTCCCTCGCAGATCTATACATTCATTGTTGTTAGACTGTGAAATCTGTCATTTGAATCATGATGCTAGCCACTATCCTTTGTTACAGTGCATGATAAGGAAGAATGTATCCTACTTTTGCAAGATTTACAGGTCCACGACCCATGATACTGAGGATTGTTGATTGATTGGTCAGATCCATGATGCTATAGACATTGGGGTACGACAGACAAGTGTAACAGATAACTCTAAGGAACAAGAATGAGCACCAAGATTGGGATCATAATCAACCACGCTATGACAGGAATGAGGGCCATTTTGAAGGAGGTCATGGAAGAGGACATGGATATCGAGGTGGATATGGAGGACGAGGCCATGGTGGAGGAAGAGGTGAGTTCCCTCATGGAACATGTTATACATGTGGATCCCCTGATCATTATAGGCGTGAATGTCCCCAGAATGTTACATGTTCTTTCTGTGGAAAGAATCATAGCTATGAGGAGTGCCCAGACTTATATGAGCATCTCAGTAAACAACATAAGTAGGAAAACAAAGGCATAGGGATGGTTAGGATCCAACGCATGGAGGAAAATCAGTGGATGCCCAAGATAGCACCAGAACCTGAGGCCTTAACTGTGAAGATTACCACACGTGCTGAAGCGGCACGCATAAGAGAGGCATCATACCAGAAGCCTACAATCATTAAGGAGGAGGTTCTGCATGCAAGGTACCCAGATCCTGCCCATCAGAAGGAAGTCTATCAAGAGATACCATGGAGGTCCTCAGGAATCTTCAAGGTGAAATACAATGTTTAAAAGAGCTTCCAAAAGATGGAACAGAAGAAAGAAGTAGGAAGGTCCCCTCTGATATTAATGACATTAGAGAGGTGTGTAAAATGTTGCGCCAGGAGAATATTATTCCATTATTAGGGAATTGGTTAAAGGGGAACACTCCACGTGAAAACACTGAGAATGAACAAAGATCCTACATGCAAATCTTCCCCCTGATAGCATTGACTATGATAAAGAGATCACTCTGAATGTTGTTGTAGATGGATGGTTGTTGAGCAATATTTTGATTGATACAGGTGTGGAAGTCAATGTGCTTACTTTAGATGCATGGGTACAAATGGGGAGACCTCCATTACAACCATCATCTAATGTGTTGTTTATGGAAAATAGGACTAAGGCCACTCCCATAGGAGTTTTGAAGGATGCATCTATAACCATACAAGGGGCCAAATTCACTGGGGATTTTGAGGTATTAGCACTTGCAGAAGTAGATAGTTTTCCAGCCTTGCTTGGATGCCCTTGGTGTTATGCGAATAATGCTGATTTGAGATTCAATAAGGGGTATATCAGCTTTGAGAACAAAGAGGAAAGGGTTGTGATACCTTTGACAGATGGGAAGTCTACACCATATGTTGAGCCTCTAAGTGAGGAGGACTTAAACAGAATCTATGTACGCACTATTCAGGACCCAGAGGTCAATGAGCCATCAAAGGAAGGCATCCTACAGTGGGAGGATTCTCACTCTATTAGTGATACTACGAGTATTGCTTGTGACAATTGGGCTCATGGTACATATGAACTAGTAGGACGCGAGGTAAAAAGTGTGGTTGCATGCAAGAATGGACTTCATTCTGTTCGACGGATAGGTAGCGCAGTACCTTGGTATACAGGAGCAGAAGATCTTCCTGTATTCTTACAAGCCATGGAGGCACAGTGGATAGACCAGGTTAGGAGAAGAGACATGTTAGCATATGTCTTATGTGGGACAGCAGCGCACTGGTGGGTAGTTCACAGAGATAATCTTATGGAGTGGAAGGAGATTAGAATCACCTTATCTACCAATTTTGTAAGAAGCAAATGCACCTACATAGATTTGCACTTATAATGGTGATCAACCTGTTCAACACCACATTCAGCAGTGTGAGAGACTCTGGACAGTAGGACAGGAAGCATTACCACCTTCACTCTGGGTGCATAAATTGTATTCCACTCTACAAGGGTGCACATGTGCTTGGTATGTATACGCAGAACTACATCGAGAGACTGGAAACTGGAAAAATTTGACTGCAGGAATGATCCAGACCTTTGACTACTTTTCTTCCCAACCTCCAATAGAAGAGGCATTAAAATTTGTCAAGCGGTTAACCATGGGAGATAGTGCAAAGGTGGAGGAACTCATACAAGAATTATTTGGTGAGACAGAATCAGGCGCGCATTTTGAAGAAGAAGGAGAAGACTCCATATTGCTTGAACATGCTTGCCTTGAGAAAGAAAAAGGAAAGATGGTGTACATCGTGGATGATGAGGAAGTTGAAAACCTAGATATTGACCATTCACAGGGGGAGCGTGAGGTCTTGGATAGTGCAGATAAGGATACACACACATACCATGAACCAATGAAGACAAAGAAGGTCAATATAGGATCGGAGGCTGAGCCTAAGGAGGTCATAATTGGAGACTATTGGTCAGAATCGGAAGGTGGCAAAGATCATTGAGTTACTCAGGGATTATCAGGACTTATTCCCTCGAGGGTATCATGAACTTAAAGGCGTGCATGAATCACTTGGGGAAATGAAGATAAAACTTAAGGAAGGTGCGCATCCAGTGAGAAAGAGACCTTGCAGAATGAATCCTAATTTGTGTGAAAAGGTAAAAGAAGAAATTGATAAAATGTTGAAATCTGGAATTATCAAGCCCCTTGATGAGTCAGAATGGGTTAGTCCAATGGTGATCAGTATCAAGAAGGATGGTAGAATTTGAATATGTGTGGACTACAGGGAGCTAAATGTTGCATGTGTAACAGACCCATTCCCTACACCATTTACTGAGGAAATACTAAGGAGTTGCAGGGCGTGAAATATATTCCTTCACAGATGGGTTTTCTGGGTATCATCAGGTTAGGATTGCTCAGGAGGATCAAGAAAAGACAACTTTTACTACTGAATGGGGTAGTTTTTCCTATACTGTGATGCCTTTTGGATTGAAAAATGTGCCTGTTGTATTCTCACGCATAGTTGTTCAGGCATTCAAATATTTTATTCACAACTTCTTATAGGTTTACCTCGATGATTGGACTATATATGGGCTTGTTAAGGATCACTGTGACAATCTGCGCTTAATGTTTGAATGGTGCAGACAATTGAGTATCTCTTTGAACATCAAGAAGTGCATATTTGCTACACCTTTTGGAATACTATTGGGACACATAATCTGCAAGGAAGGATTTCTTGTTGATCCAGCTAAGGTTGTTGTCATTTTAGGGTTGGAAGCGCCTACCAGTCAGAGTGAGGTGCATGGATTTTTAGGTCACACAGGATATTATAGAAAATTCATCAAGGGATATGCAAAAATTGTTGCACCTCTGGAGGAGTTACTGAAAGGAAAAGGTACATTCTATTGGGGAGAATCACAGCAGCGCGCATTTGAAACATTGAAAGAGAAACTTACTACCGCACCTATCCTACATTTTCCTTCATGGGAAAAACCATTTCATGTACATGTGGATGCCTCTGGCATGGCCATTGGTGCAATATTAGCTCAACCTAGAGAAGGTATTGTCAATCATCCTATTTGCTTTGCTAGTAGGAAGTTGACTCCTGCTGAACAAAATTATACAACTACAGAGCGCGAAGCTTTGTCAATGATCTATGCATTACACAAGTTTCGACAGTATTTTCTAGCTACACCATTTGTATTCTATACAAATCACATGGCATTGAAGTATTTGGTGAACAAACCCATCTTACAAGGGCACATATGCAGATGGGTACTCCTATTTCAAGAGTTTGATTTCACAGTTGTGGTGAAGCCAGGGAAAAGTAACTCTGGACCAGACCACTTGTCTAGAATCAACTCAGGAGAGGAAGCATAGACAATTGAAGAAACCATGCCAGATGCCCAGTTATATAGGTTACAACATACACCATCAAAATTAGAAGACATTGTTGTCTTTCTACGGACTGGTGTAGCACCAGAAGGAATGAAGGCATTAGAAAAGAAACAACTTGCTATACGCGTGACACCGTTTATGTTAATCAGTGGTGACCTCTACAAGTTAGGCAAGAGATGAAGTATTATGCCATTGTGTATTAGAGCATGAGCGCAAGGATATTATGGAAGAAGCCCATGGTGGTATTGCAGGAGGCCATTATGCAGGTGATGCGACTGCCCAGAAGATCCTACTTGCTGGATTATGGTGGGAGACATTGTATAAAGACTGTAAAGAATATTGTAAGGCGTGTGACCATTGTCAGTGCCTAGGAAAACCAGGACAAAGAGATGAAATGCCACTGAGACCTATTATCAGTGCAGAACCATTTGAGAAATGGGCCATTGACTTTGTAGGACCTATTTCACCAGCCATGCATAGGACTGGATCATGCTATATCATTACTTGCACAGATTATCTCACACGGTGGGTAGAAGCAACACCTACGAAGGACTGTACAACAGCTACAACAGCTAGGTTTCTATGGGAGAATGTTCTTACAAGATATGGATGTCCTTTAAGTTTGACAAGTGATAGGGGTACACACTTTTTAAATGAAACCATAAGGATCCTATTAGATGAGTTTATGGTTGCCCACCATAAGACTACACCTTACCACCCTCAGGAAAATGGAACTGCTGAGGCTTTCAACAAGATTTTGAGCCAGACATTGACAAAAATTGGTGATGTTGGAAGAAAGGATTGGGATGATAAAGTGTCAGTTGTTCTTTGGGCATATAGAACAACTTATAAGATATTGAACAAAGCCACACCATTTCAGTTGGTGTTTGGCGCCAAAGCCGTTCTCCCTATAGAATTTATGTTACCTTCTTTGCACATTACACGTTGGAGGTCTAGCTGATGAGCAGATTTAGAAGAGTGGATTGAAAAGATGATTCAGTTGGATGAGCGACGAGCCATAGCACGTTGGAGTCAGAAGCAAGAAAAGGCCAGGCAGAAAGCATGGCATGACAGAAATATAAAGGATAAGAAGTTGGTGGTTGGACAAATGGTACTTCTTTATGACTCTAAGTTCTTACACCATCCAGGAAATCTCAAAGTACATTGGTTGGGGCTATATGTCATCACTTACATACTTGAATCAGGTGCTTTCTAGTTAGAAGCACTTGATGGAACACGGCTACCTGGTTATTTTAACGGGAGTAGGCTGAAGCCCTACTATAAATAAGTCTTCTTGGTGTTTGTAATAAGGCAATATTGCCATTTAGATTAGGTTTTCAATTAGTATTTCCTTAATGTATTTCCTTCATTGTCATTATGCTTTGTCAATTTAGTTGTTGTTCTTGTGTAATAAGTGTGCTTATGCACATGAAGCTAATTACTATGTGAAGAATGTTTATGCGCAGAGGACTACACATACTTTTAGTGTGGGGTGGTTGTAGTTATCCAAGTAAAATACTGTGGGAATTGAAAGGTGAAAGGAATAAGCTGCTATGGGTGTGCTTTAAGTCAAAAGAAGATTGCTTCTCAAAAGTGACCAAGGATGGAGATGAATGAAAGGATAGTATAACATGAGGTAAGCAGAGGCCATGATAACTACCAGGAGAAGGTACAGTGATGAGGTACTCAGGTATTCAAGGGCGTGTGCTGAAGAGAAGTCTGTGACCAAGAGGGTAGGAAGGTGTGCTAGAAGGTTATAGCTGGGGCATGAAGATGTACTCATGCGTGGAATGAATGAATTTGGTCAATGAATGAGAGGATATTTGGTAGGTGAAGGAGCAATAAATGCATCAAAATTTTGAAAAACTATATAAGGATGGGATGTGAATTCATTTTTACCATTGCCACTAAGAGTATTTGAGGAAAGAGCTAAGTGCAAAGAGCCGAGTGATTGGGTTAAGGTGTGAAGGGTGTGAAACCAAGCATGACAAACAGATCTGTGCAAAAAGAAGCTTATGTCCCCAGTGGTGAAGGGTTTGAGCATGTGAAGCAAGGTGAAAGAGAGGAGTTAGGGCACAAAGTTTCCACCTAGGGAAGATTGAATCAAGGTTGAGCTTAAAGGGAGACAAGATTTAAGAAGTTCACAAAGACTCAAGTTAGAGTTAAAAACGGAAAGAAGATCACCTGGTCAAGGAAGACCGTTGAGCCAAAGAGAGAAGAAAGTTGAAGTTGGATGAAGAATATCTAGAGAGGAATTAAGGGGCCAGGAGCATGCATCTCCTACCCCACTCAAGCAAGAAGATGAGCCACAGAACAACGAAGAGAAAAAAGATGAAGAGATGAAGGACAGAGAGAAAGAGAGAAAGAAACCTCTGGATCCGTGCATGCGACTATCAAGGTGTAATGAGATAGGCTCCTAACCTTGAAGCTACAATTCCCAAGGGTCCTAGATCGAAGAGGATGAGTGGGGAACACAGTGCACCAGTGCATGAGGATTCATGGGTTATTTAGAGGACGCAGAAAATCATCTGCACATGTTTCCAAAGCACTGTAGAACAAAAGGATTTATTTGGCTGGGAATTAATGGATGGGGATATGGTGACCGTTCACACTAGAAAGTAACTCTCATGGTCAATGCATACCCACATGGATGAGCCTGAATTTGATGTATGCAAAGAGTCATGCATGTCAAGATGGATGAAGAAGGCACCCCAAGCTAGACATATGATAGTAAAGCCTACTGTCATGTCAGATGAACAGGTCAACAATGCATTGGTGAAGGTTTCTATTGAAGTTGCAAGAAGAAACATGGACAAAGCTGTAACAATAAGAGCATTATGTGAGGAGCTAAAGACAAAGGATGTAGAGATAGTGTGCATAACCCAAGAGAGGGACTTAGTGCAGAAGAAGAATGAAGTATTTATCAGCATCGCAGAGGAGATTGGAGACAATGTCATAAGAGCTAGGCCACACTTGGAGACCAAGGTACCACAGACATTTCCCTCAGTGATACATTATGTAGGAAATTTGGTGGACCTGGTACTTGAAGATGAACCTCTGTGCATGCCAACACCAAGGAATCCAGAACAAGAGGTAGAACGAGAGAAAGCTTCAGTGATGTGAAAGATTGCATCCTATGAAGGGTTGCTGCAAGCGCTACAAGAAGTATTGAAGAAAGCAGACTAGGCTTTGAACATCTGCACAGCTCCAGAGGCGCTTATCAACATAAAGACCCTGGAAGAAAACAATGAGGTCTAGAGAGAAATGAAGGACAAAACATTGGGCCACAAAAAAATATTGTCAATGGTTAAGCAAAAGTGTGAGGCCCTGATAGCAACACAAGAGCCACACAAGACTTGGCTGGAAGAGATTGGGAAGCTCATTCCACAGAAGATGGATATTCTAGAAGGAAGAATGACATTAATTTCCAACATTGTGTTGGTTATGCAAAATGAAAAAGGGGAGATTACCCAAGGGATGAATTGGAGTCCATTGCTATGGACATTCAAGAAAAATTAGAACAAGAACTCACTGAATGGCATGCCTTAGAGTCCTGAATAAAGGAGGAGTATCCAGAGTTGATACTTCAAACTAATACAGAGGAGGTTGCCTCATAAAACTTATTTATTCATCTACATGCTTTCATTCTTATTCTTTCCATTCTTCTATTCTTTACTTCAATTTTTGGAGATACCCATTGTCGGGGTGACAATGAGATTAGTGTGGGGTAATGTTGATCAGAGAACACTTGACAGAACTCACACAAGAATTTGCGCAGGAAAAAGGCCAGGTTTAAGGGCATGAATGGATAGGAAGAACCCATGTGCAGAGGGAAGTTCAACATTCAAGACTTAGCCATTTTGAGCATGAAGACCTATTTTTAGAAGATGGCATGTGGAAGCACACCAACGATGGCAGAGACGTGTGCACCACGCATTATCTATCTTTAGAGGATCAGATCGAAGCATTTTGCATGGAGACGAGCTAAGAATAGGATTGTCACTTCAGTTAACTGTAAGAGGTCTATAGATAGCACACTTTCATGTGTGGTTATGCCTGTAAATGGCGTGTGGCTATTAATAGCATGCAGCCTATTTTTGGAATAGATAAGTGGTGAAGGGAAAGTCCCCACCCTATATATATGATGTGAATCACATGAGTAGAGAGGGATGAGAGATATATAGGTATATGTCAGAGCGTAAGAGGTAAGCATAAAGAGATATGTGCATATGACTGGATTACTGTATCAGATCCATGCACGCATCGGTATAGAATGCCATTATTGTAAGGAGCTTCTGTGTTTATTAATAGATGGAAGATATTGGTTGAATCTAAGTGTCATTCCTGTGTGTAATTGAGTAGTGCATGTTCTTGATTCAATCATGATTATTGTTTAAGCTTGTTCTTTCATAGATCTGAATATGGCATGCATTGTAGAATGATGGATTAGTTATGGATCTATATGTTTCTTCCTTCATCATGCTAACATCCTACTACAGCAACCCTAAAGAGGGACCTGGTACCTTTGTGCGCTTCGGGTGAGTGCCCAGTCTAGGCTGAGGGATGTGTTAGCGCATCTAGGATGTTATCTGGTAAATTCTAGGCTACATCACTCAGCAAGTACTCATCGAGTTGGTGAGCACTCATCATTTTTCCCTTAGCTGAGTATTTGCCAGAAAAACTTTCGAAAACATGTTGAGCCGAGTTTTTGGCAAAGACTCACAAGTATTTGGCAAATATTCGCAAGTTTTTGGTGAATATTCGCAAGTTTTTGGTGATGAGACTTGGAAAATACATTAAGTTTTTCAATAGACTTTTTTAATATTTTGCCTAAAAAAATTTTTTGAAGAAATTTGAGTATTTTTTAAGTTGTTGAGTATTGTTGAATATTCTTCAAGTCTTGTCCAGTCAAAAAAAATTGGATATATAAATTATTTGTTGAATACAAGTATGTGAACTATGATATCACACACACACACACACACACACACACACACACACACACACACACACACACACACACACACACACACACACACACACACACACACACACACACACACACACACACACACACACACACATGCACACACGCACCCAAGCACCCACTCACGCACACACACACATGCGCACACGCACACACATGCACACGTGCACACTCACATACACACGTGCACACTCGCACGCACGCACGCACGCACGCACACTCACTCACACACTCACACACACACACACACACACACACACACACACACACACACACACACACACACACACACACACACACACACACACACGCACGCACGCACGCACGCACGCACGCACGCACGCACGCACGCACGCACGCACGCACGCACGCACGCACACGCACGCACACGCACACACACACACACACACACACACACACGCACGCACACGCACGCACGCACGCACACGCACACACATACACGTGCACACGCACACACGTACACACGCACACACATACCCGCTCACACACTCACACACACACACACACACACACACACACACACACACACACACACACACACACACACACACACATGTGCGCGCACACCCACACACACTCACACTCATACTCACACACAAGCACAAACTCTCACACACACACACACGTGCGCGCACACGCATGCACACTCCCACTCGCACGCACGCACACACTCTCACACACACACGCACAAACACACACATGCACACGCACGCATGCACCCACACACGTGCGCGCGCATACACATATGTGCACACACACGTGCACCCGCACACACCCACATGAGATAGAATTTTTTGGCGATGTCTTATGTATTTGATGTTTGATGTATGTTTACTTTTTTTCCATTTTCTTATTTGTGCACAAATGTAGGAACATTCATGGCTAAAATAAATGAAAAAAGGTTTATAAGGATGATTATAATGTAGGATTGAATGGGATGGGGGAGAATTAGAGGGTCAGGCCAAGCAAAAAATGGTAGACCCAAGTGAGATATGATAGAAAAGCCACCAAAGTATCCAAAGTAGGAAGCAATGGTCGTTCAAACCCAAGTGGGAGCTAAGAGACTACCAAAGTATCCAAGGTAGGAAGTAATGGCCATAAAAACCCAAGTGGGAGGTGATAGGTAAATTACTAAAGTATCCAAGGTAGGAAGAAATGGCTATAAAAACCCAAGCGAAAAGAGGTAAACCGAAGTTGAAAAAAAGAAACCCAAGCGGGAAAAGATAAATGGAAATATGAGTCATGATAAGTAGAATCGAGTGAATCAATGATGACGTATGGAAGATTGGCATACATCATTTATAATGTCAATTACTTCATGTAGTATGTGATGTTGAGTATGAATCATGAGGTCCTCAAGGTTGTTTTGAATGATGTTGATACCACGATGGACTTCCAATCGTGTGGTGAAGAGAGAATCGTCAATCAATTCAAATATCTGAGTGATAACATCACGACACATCTCATCAAGGGAGGGATGAGGGGAAAGAATAAGTATGGCAATATCGAGATGATGACATGGAAGGTTGTTGTCATGATAAAGGAGATTGGACCTTACGTTTAGGTGTATGATGGGAAGGTTCCCATACTCAGTTCTTACAAGAGATTATCTGACAAGTATTATTTGTATGCGAACAAAATACATGATGAGAGCATTAAAGTGGTGCAGAAGTAGAAAGTTAAGTAGCTTTCTTTTATCGATCTCACCTAATCTCAGCTTCGAGTTTCTTCATATGTTGTTGGTGGGCTCTACAATGCTCAGATGTTTCATGCCATGAGCAATATGGTTCATCTACAGACAAGCTATGGGCTATAATGGCAAGAAGAGCTAGAGGTGATATTGTGAAGGGTAGAGTTGTAGTAACAAGTGGAGAAGGAGAAGGAAGAGATGTCACAAATGGTGTTGCGGGAGTAGGGGAGCTAACCAAGGGAGCGTGTTGTGGCTTAGACATCAGGTCACTAATCAAAGGGGTGTGGTTCATGAGCTCATCCTTAGAGTCAAGTCAAATAAGGCATCTTCATGAGCCATGAGGTGATTGGTGTCGGGTTGAAATTAGTAGGTGTGTTTCGTGAGGAGACAGTGATGGTGTTAATGTTATAAAAAAAGTAGATTGTAATGATTCTTGATAACGAGGAATTTCCACCTTCTTATCCTGGGCATACCTTATTAAGAAGGGATCATCTAGAGTGCAACCATCATCATAATCAATTGCAGTAATGTCAATAACACGTGAGTCGATGATTTTCTCAGGTTGAATGAGATGCTCTACATGAGGACATTTAGTGTGAGTAATCGTGATATGGACTTAGTCAGCATCTTTCTTGTGTGAGCAAGGTCATAGAGTAGAAGGCAATTGTGACATGATGACATCAGGGAGATCAGAAGTATTGATTATAAGGTTGATTTCATGAGGGTCATCATCATTTGAGTCAAGAAGATTGGGCATAGTATAGCCCATGACCTCGAGATAACCACTATAGCCACGAAGGGAATCCATAGGATAGTTTAAGTGTTAATATTATGAAAATGGGATAGTAGAGAGTTCTAAAGTGGGAATTTTGAATGTCCCACAGTATTGGAACAAGTCAAAGTTCAAAGGATTAGTGTCTCCTTTCACTTTATAGAAAGCCCCTAGTTGTGTGAACTTAACACATTAGCATGTGGATGACACAACTATGCATTTGGGAAGAGTCCATTATCCGCCTAAGAGGATATTATAAGACAAGCAAAAGTTTAAGATCATGACTTTGACATGGACGATGCAAGGAGGAATAATGATAGGGAGCCAAATACAACCCATATGAGGCATCTATCGATGATCATAACCTTGAGACATGCTCCTAGTGTATTTATCTTACCCTTTATAATAAATTTTTCACATTATTATAGATTGTAAAATATATTCCAAATTTGGAAATGATTTTAAGTAACGATAAAATTGGCATTTTCATAAAATCAATACTCTTTATAATATTCTTTTCACATTATTATAGATTGTAAAATATGTCCCAAATTATTCTGAGTATTGGGGATTAACGTCAAAACTCATCTTTGCCACCAAGGATGTGATTTTATGGCCTTTCTCTAAATTACTTTTATGATAGTTAGAACTTTGAAGTAATTTCTTGTAAATTTAAGGATTGTATAATTAAAAAAACAATAAGAATGTTGTTCCTTTTTCATCAAATAACTATTCCTAATACATTTAGCTTACAGATGAAATTGACAGCTGATACAGATAAGTGCCCCTCATTAAATGGTGTAAATACTCAAACTACCATTAAATCATCACAATACAGATCATGCTTTGAAAATGGTCATCTAAGGCATTGTGGGTATAGAGAAGTCACACCTCCTCAACATAATAAAGCATGGATTGTCTTCGTATACATGCCATATTAACTCATTTTTTTCTCACTCCAGCAAGTGTTGTTTCTTTCAACATTTGTGCATCAACCATATATGCATGTCTTTGTATACCTATTAAGGAAATGAAACCATCTAAGTCCAATTTCTTGCAACTTTTTAGGAATCTTTGCAACACATCTATTATGTTCTCATTGATGAGATAAGCTTCATAGGGCCACATTTGTTGTATCATATTGACCATGAGTTATATCAGGCCGTCTCCCATTAAAAAAAGTACATTTTGGGTTGAGATGACTCATTCTCATTGGTGAAATGGATCGGCTATTTCTATTCAAAGACATATCCATGTATTATAAAACATATTATGGTTTAATAGTTTCGTAGAGGTTCACTAATTCAGTCATGTTGCAAACAAGTTCCGCCAACAAGGCCACAAACCATCCCAAGTTTTTTTCAAAACATTTTTCTCAATATTAGAAGTGATGAGGCGAATATTGAGGATTGTGAGCTCTTTATGTCCCAAACACATGTTTTGTTGTCTTTTGAAGAAATATCTTCTTTCCATTCCTCGTCACATTTGTATGCAAAAAATTATTTGGTGGAATTTCACAATCTAGAAATGTTGATATTATTTAATGTACCCATTGCATGTAACAATACAAAGAGTAGCCCCTTAATTGCTTGTGTTTTTTATTACCAACTTCAATAAATGCATTGGCCCAAAACGAGATGTCAACAACCCTTATCATTTACCGATCTCTTCTATTTCTAGTAGAAACCATGGGTAGCTTCCTCTCAAAATGGTGTAGGAACTAACAATCCATAAATCACAAGGGTTGACAGTGTCGTAAGCAAAAATTGACATTCAACACATATTAACAAGGTCTTACTTTTACTGTAATCTCCATAGTGCTATCACTCCTCCATCCCTACATAGCACCTTCATTCTCTTTAGAACTTTACTAAAAAATATAGGCCAATGCCTTTGTTTAAATCTTGAAAAAAACAAAGGAGTGACTTCCCTCCCTGCAACACTTTCCTCAGCCATTGGCTTCATAACCTACTTCCCCCTCTCTTGCTCTTGATTTCCAGAACTTTTTTTTAATGCTTCTAATACTATACTTCCTCACTCTTCCTTTTCCCTCTCTTTAAAATCCCCTTCAATTGCATTTCCCTTATTTTCAATTCTCCTAATTCCCTTTCCCTAGTGGTGTATCCATTGCACCATTGGGGTGTGATTGCTAGTATCTAATTCCATCGATATGCATCTTTTGGCTATGCATATCACTTTCATTTTTACGATTCTTCGTCTCCCTTGACGTTCTTCTTGTTGATTACTTGCTGGTTTTTTATTATTTTTTGATAGACATCAACTATTTCTTATAAGACAATCACGAAGTCATAAAATGCATGGTCATAGTATAGTATATAAGTGCTTGGTCATAGTATAGTATAAATGTGTTTTCCCCTTAATATCATGTACCAATAACAACGAAGGAAATCTTAGTGACCTATGAAAATATATGAATAGGATGACCCTAACTGGATGTGACTTCCTTACTACACAGGGATCCAATGGTAGAACTCAAATGAATTATCAAGGTATCCTTCTTTTAAGTAGATAGGTCCCTCCTTAGGTAGCAATTCCGTAGAAGGGGCAAACCACAAGTTTTTGTATGTGTATTGTAGTTAAATTTTAGGATGATTTTTGCAGAAAGTGGTCCTATGATTTGTAAAAATTCCATGATAATTTTAAATTTTAGGGATTGAAATAAATACAATATTACTTTTTTGCAAGGTAGCAACTTTTTTACGGAGAGTATTAAGCAATCATCTTCAAAAATGGAAAAAAGACAGTTGATAAAAAAAAATACGATAAATACGGAAAAAAATACACTCTCACTAGTCTTCGAGGGACTGCTAAAAACCTTTTCAACAATACTGAAAAATGAAAATCCTTTTAGCTGCCGAATATAAAATCATGTATGTATTCATAATTTTAATATTTATAGTATAAAATAATAATAAATAACATAATTTTTTAAAATCTTGCATTTTAATATCCTACCACTGAGAATATTTGATAACTATGCTTTTTTGTAAAATACAATTAAAACTTTAACTTAACTGATTTGAAACTATCATTTGGTAAAAAGAAGCCCTAGAATCTCTCTACAACTGCTTCAAATTCTCAATCCTCCATATTTAGGGAGGGGTCCCATGGAGGGCGTTGCCGCCCTTGGGTTATTTGTGCAGCAAGTCCCATGATCATTTATTCAAAATAAAATGGAGCATCCGAATGTTTTGCAGGGTAATTTGTGTGGGTGGTGAAAAGAGGGGCTATAATTTTCCTGCACTTGCCTAAGTGATTTTTTTGACACGAGAGTTGCATATGCCACCAATTGAGGAATTCTTTCCCTTTATAATGGTTTAGTTTTTTCCAAGGCCAAAATTCAATTCAGCATGGGACCATTTCACTGCTAGGATGTGTTAGTGCAAAATCACAGCACCCCTGGATGCAGATCAGGCTTCTAGGTTGATCACTCAGGCATCCAGTGTGATTGCACAACATGGAAACCTCTCTCCAAGCGTGGGACTTGTGAAACTGAGAGAGGAATCTCCAGAGAAGGCTGGTTCCTGCTCCTAAACTACCTGCCACAAGCTATTCCAGTGCAGGCAAGCTAATCTAATCCTAATCTAACAATGCCAAGGAGACAGAGAGAGAGAGAGAGAGAGAGAGAGAGAGAAAGGAAAAGAACAAAAGCCTACACTAAAACGGTGATACACCAGAGAAGGAGAATGTTGGACATCTATCAAAACTGCCATGGGACAAAGAGAGGTGAGCAATGGGAAGGATGGACAGATGCATCACAGGCCCAAGGATAGATTTCACACAGAAAATGTCCCAAAACTCCATGAACACAGCTCCAAACCTGCAATGAACATTCAAACATGCACAAATACCTGCAATGAAGAGAGGCAAGAAGAGAACAAGCAAAAACGAGCAAGGATGGACAGATGCATCACAAAACACGTTTTGTTGCTCCAGAAATTTGCACAGAACATCATTTCAATAGTAAAAGGCAAAAAACGCCATTACAGAGCAAGGGAGGAGGTTCGAACTCCATTTTCAACCCTAGAGAAGAAAAGAAGGGAGGGCAGAGCAAAAAATATGAACAACTCTCTTTTTTTTTTAAATGAGCCAAATCTGGATTTATACAATGCATGGGTCGAGCCCAGGAGACAGAAAACGTAGGAAAATGTATAAGCGGCCCAACCATTGACCAAAACGCATTCTTCATTAAAATCAGTGGTTGAGACATCACTTCTAGCCATGCTGAAGAAGAATGTGACCCATGTGCATTAAAACTGGTCGTTGAAACGTCGCTTCTGGCCATGATCACGCGTCAGATCCGTTTCTCAATTTTCTCTCTCCAGACTGCACCAAAATTCGAGATTGATCCCAGAATCATGTAGAGAATTTCATAAGCTTTCCGTTGATATAAAGAACGTGCAAATCCGAGCTCTGGATCGAAAGTTATGGAGGTCTGAAGTTTTAGGGCACAAAACAGGCGAAAATGTGTTTTGAAATCTTTCCCGCGCTCTGCCACCTGGATGACACGTGGCACGCATTGATTGGTCGCGTGATTCTCTCTCCTCTGCCTTTCGGCGGGATTTCTTTTGAAATTTCCTTGTGGGCCCCTTAAACTTGGACACGTGGCATGCATTGATTGGCCAACAGGGGCGCAGGGCAGACCTTAGCTTTTAGCTTTTCGGCCAAAACTCATGCCAAATTCTCTAACTCCTTCCCTAGCTCCGCATTCCCTGTTCCATAGGACACGTGTCCTCTTTTGATTGGCTCGGGCTGACCCCTCAAAATTCGCCCTTTGACCTTTGGACTCTTTCCCCTGCGACACGTGTCGTGATCTGGTTGGTTCTCGGCCCTTTCGGCTCCTTCGGCCCTTCGCGTCCTTCGCGTCTTTATGTCCCGGATGTCCCAAACTGCTTGGGCCAAAAACTTCTGATCCGCCTAAAATGTGCTTCCTCATCCCTCATTTGGCCGATGACACGTGGCGTTGTTTGATTGGCTTTCGGCTCCTTCGGCGATCCGCGTCCCGCGCGTCCCTTCGTCCCGGATGTCCCAGTACGAACTTTCTCTGTTTTGGGTGAGCCGGACGGTTCGCGTCATCACAGCCCAAATGTCCCAATTGCTTCCGGACTATTTGTTCCCATTTTGGCCGATCCGGCCGGTTCGCGTACTTCGCATACTCTTGTCCTGAACTGTCCCGCTCAGCAGTTAATCGTTTTTCTTCCTCTTTCGGTAGGATCAACTTCTCGCGCCCGCCGCGTACTTCTGTCCCAGGTGTCCCTTTGCTTCACGGGCCGCCTGGAGGCTTTTCGGCCGATCCGCGCCTAGATGTCCCAAATGTCCCGAGTGCCCCTAGGACTAGGACTTAGTCATTTTTTATGATTTTTCCTGGATCAATCTACATGCTTGGAACTGCAAAACTCTGATGCATGTTATCGAAATTTACCCTGGGGGGGGGGAATTTTGACAACAGGATGTTCCTGAAATTTCTAGACAGCACCCGGTGCATAAATTTAGGAATGCCCAGACTACTAGATTAAGTTGGAGCTCATACTACTCTTCCTAAACAGCCGCTGCTACACAAATTTAAAAAGTAGATTTGCAGTTGTGCAATTAAAAAAATTACATAAAACCACCTACAACATAAATCCCTCTATGAGAGCATGTGCTAACATTTCCTGCCCAACTAAGTTCCTACCTATCCTCAGCGCATTGCTACAGTGCCCTTGCTTCCTGCAATTCCAAGTTCCTGCTTATAAAACTTGGTGCGGCCTGCTTATAAAAAGGCTTTGTAAAAGTAGAGATATTTGAAAAGAGAAAGACAGTCGCAGTCGGCATGTACTATTTGAAATTTATGTTTCTTTTCTTCATCTCTATAAGCAACTTTTCAGATTACAACTGCGAGTAATGTCTTTATAAGCTTTGGCTAATATTCCATTTACTAACACTACACGGCAACATTGCAGAACAGCTTTTAAGAATTTTAGTCTTTAATAGCAGGAAAAACTCTACGTTATAACAGCAGTATGACCAATTTTGCATCTGCAGAAATGAGAAACAAATTCAAAACTGATTCCGGTCTGAATTTTTATTAAAAATCGTATCTTGCTTCAATTGATTTTGATCGACTATTCCTTTTCTTCATCTTTGCATTGCTTTGTCTGCCATCAATTTGGGAGTTGCTTCAATTTCACATCCGTGGTAACTCGGGAATAATATGCATGCCATTTTGTTTTACTAAAATCTGTTAACGCTAAACTCAACAATCTAAGATGATGTTTCAGGGGCAATTTACAGAGCATTTTGATTTTATGTTGGAAAATCTGAAAGGGTAAAGTAAAAATAAGTTAGGCTAGCCTGGGGAATTCACCTCGCCCGGGAGTAAGATAATGGCAATTCACTCTTCCTTTTTATCTGACATCCGCCTAAACTTAAATTTCGTAATAATATAATATTCTGAGTTTCTACTGTATAAGATCTTGTGAATCTGCTTCACATGGAGGCAATTTGCTTAGCAAATCTTTCCAAATACAAAAGATGAACAAGTAGATCTTTATCTAGGAGAAATATTTTGCCCAGGAACACAGGATTTGGTACCAGGTATATATTCTAGCAAATTCAAGAACATTTTGTGTGAAATATAGGCAATGTTTTCCTTGAAAGCGTATTTAACCAGGTAATCTAATGCTAAAACAAGCAAATCAGCATTCAATCAAAAATAAACCTGATGTGGAATATTGTGTAAGCAGAAATCTAAATAACAGAATTTATCACAGAATTCCAATTTCCCCGAGGAGGGGAAATGCGAGAAATTAAAAGGTAGGCGTAGGACAGAGCTGATTGTAGAATATAAGTACCTTGTCGCGCTCCCAGTGGTCTTTTAAAGAACAAGTAGGACCAGGCAAAAACAATTCCCCAGAAATATGAGCACACTCGTAATTTTCTTCAGACGATTCATCTTCATCGTCATGTGAATCACTCAAAGATAACTGTGTTAGCAGGGCTCCTGCTTCTTCTTGGGGCAAATCCGCCCTCTCTTCGATTCCGCTGCCCTCCATTTTGTATCACAAGAAGGAACTAACCAAATCGCATGGCTGTTACTTTACATTGTCCCTTGGCCTTCCAAAAAAAATTGGCCATCATTTTGCCTGGTGTGGTGAGCTCCTACAAATAATTCGACGGAGGAGTATATATTGTCTCTTTCAATTTTTGGTGGGTTGGGATTCCGTAAGGATTGGAAATGAGGATTTGCCGAGTAAAATACGCGGGAGTATTGGCTATTCTTCCTATAGAATGTATGTCCATGAAAATTGCATCCTCCCATGTTATGGTTTAATGGTGGAGCGATGGTTATTTTCTCCAGAAAATACATCTATATTCATGAAAATTGCATCCTCCTAGAGTGTCGTCAAATGTTGGGATGATGGCTATTCTCTCGATAGAATATAGAATGCAGCTATATCCATGAAAATTGCATTTTCTCACGCTATACATATGTGTCACGCATTTCAATTGTTAGTTTTTTCAGAAAGAAATTCGATCCCACAACCTCTTGTTTCTCACAACCCAATTTTACCAACTAAATTGTTGCTAGAGAGATGCACCAATCATTTGTCAAAAACATATATTTAAATAAAAATCTGATGAGGTGATTCCTCGCCATAAGACCTGCCCATGCATAGGTATACATATACTCTGTAAGAACATCTATGAGCGATGATACATTCTATCATTTTGTTTTGGAAGGAAGTAGTTAATCTCTCTATTGTTGAGGAGGGGCCGTGTTCCCTCTTCATCACATAATTATCCAGTAATACCAAATAATGTGCTATGCAACTAGCGGTATGTTATACAAATGTTTTTAATTTTTAAATTCCTAGTTTTTTTAATTATGCATTTCACTTACCAAATATAAATCATCACAAATCATTAAAAGAAATTATTAACATGGGGGTTGAGTTTAAGTCAATGTTACTTCTTGATGATGGTTGGTTTTGTGAATACTTTAATCATAGTTGAAAGAGTTTTAAAATAAAGTTTTTAGGAGTGGGGTCTTTGTAGAATAGACCCATATGTTATTATAAATTTTACAATTCATAATAAAGTGTTGGGGAGTTATTTTAAATATGTATGTGTTTTTTTTAATTTCTATTTTTAAATGTTATTGATTGCATTCAAATTAAATGGGTGCTCATTTTAATTAGATTGAGCTTTTCCAAAATTAATGTGCAATCAAATTAATAGATAAATGTTTCAACATTCAGATCTAATCATATATGTAAAAGATTATTAAGAAGTTACATTTAATTAAGGTGCGTACTAAATACAATAGAACACAAGAAGATAATTGCACTTAGCTTTTATGACGCTTCACAAAGTGATCTCAGTCTAAACCTAGGTCAAATAGGTTGCGATAGGGTTGAATATGCTTCATCTCTAAAATAGAGCTATGAAACCTCTCCAAACACTAGCGTCAAGTTTGGACACCAAAGTAAAATAATAGAGTCTAGCTACACAATAGTCTCCATCATTAATCTATACTTTTTGTTTCGATTTGTGTCACTTTTTCCTCATCTTTTAATGTCTCTAATACTTTCACTTACTCTAGAATGTTTGCACATGCATATATAAAGATAAAAACCCCGATTTCCTACACTAAAACTCAAGTGCCCATTAGTTAACAAAAAGATATATGTGCTTGAGTTGGGCCGCCCTTGCTTGCCAACGCCCTTGTTGATTCTAACCAAGTGTTTCAAAACATTTTCTAGATGAGGATCTAATTCCATGAAGTTCTCATATAAGTTCTTGTGCAATAGTTGTTTTCACCCTTTTTATGATTTGATTAAGTTTTTCTACTATAATCAAACAAGGAATGAAATAGGAGTTCCAAAGGAGTTATTCTAACTAATTCACTTCCAACATTAACCATTCAATATCAAACTAATGCCTTACTAATTGTAACAGATGTACGTGATGCAATACAAACTCACAAATACATGGGATTGAGTGCACTTAGATGATTATAGGTGATTCTGGGAAAATCTGAGTGATCTAAGTGAAAAGATAACATTGCAAACAATGTCATGGAAAAGGCTTAATGCTTACAAACATGGAACACCCACGGTGTTGCAAGATAATAAAGACCCTTGGGTTTACAAACAAGAGATGCAATGTCATGCAAAGAAGGTATGATGCTACAAACATGGGACACCCATAGTGTCGCAAGACAAATAAGGCCCTTAGGTCTTACAAATAGAGTAGCAAACTAATAACTACACACACAACTAGCAAGCATGTATGAAAAACAAGAGCATCATAATGTGATGAAATGACATACTGAGTGACATAGAAAAGAATATGAAACCAAAAGTTATCAGCATCGCATAAGACACGGGTGTTAGTCATGTTACATTAAGTATGTAATCAAGTGTAATGAGGAAGTGAAAAGACACTATAATGAAATAATAGCACATGATGTGTGTGGAGGAATGCCCCAAAAGAAGTATGTAAGGAACCACAACAACTCTCATGATCATGTGTCAATATGTATGTCTTGCATCATGCTCAATATACCCCATGAACACATGTGTGTAAAGAATAAAAATTGTTATCTATCAATCCAGAAGGATAAACAACACGTATAATGTAAAGTACAAATAATGTATGCTCGAGGAACAAGTCTTGAGTTTTGCATTTTAGAAAATATTTGAATGTTTTTGCTTTTTGTGATTATATGAATGTTTTTTGTATTTTCTAGTGCACAATTATATACAAGAAAGGGGATAACATGAAATCTATACAATGAAAACCCCCTAAGGAATTGAATCAACCACCGTAGATGATGGAGTTCAGGCCTCAGATGTGTTGAAAAGAGTTGAGATAAGAATTGTCAAATAGTTTCATGTCTAAAACACTCAAACAGGTCAAATATTTTAGCTTTCATTTCCATGAATGTAAAGGTCATATAGTCATGTCTTAGAAAGAGCAAAGTCACTCCAAGTATTGTCAAAGAGTTTCAAGGAGCAAAGGGTTAGGTCATGTAGTTGAAGCACACCACATCACATTACTACCACACTAGGTACATTGTATACTATACATTTATCCCATTATCTTTATGTCAAGATACACGAGGGTACTCATAGGTTTTTGGATTAGATTTCATTCGCACTTGCACAAGCACCTACGTGAACTACAAGAGGCTTTATCCCATACAAGGGCATGTAGTGCAGCACTTGGATTGGTTTAAACGAGTTGACTGGAAAGGGTAGTCTAGCCTCACCACACACATGATTTATCCCTTTGGTTTGATAATTATGTAATGAAGGGTATTACATGTTTCTAAGTTTTCTACTTTATTGCAGGTAACTATAGGTCATCATGAAGTTATGTGAGTAATAACGACATAAAGTGAAGGGTATTTCTAGGCAAATAAAACACACAGTAAGTTACAAAGCACAATTATCAAAGATTCCAAGACCATACAATTCCAATCAATACCATGCACTTCCAACTCTTAACCATACAATTTTTTTATGGTTCTACACCTACTCAATTTCTAGTTCCAAAATTCACAATGAGGGATCTCTAGTTTCTGAAATGCCTTTTCCACTAGTTCACACATCTAGATCTATTATATTTTGACATCTAAAGCTAATTCTTAATCCCCTCTTGTGTATTTGAGATATCATTCATCGTTTATCAATTACTGCAATCATTAATGCATTATTCTAATTATGAATGGATAATTATAAATTGATTATATCATAATAATCCCATGTTACAAACCCTTACATCCTCTATATTATTGTGCACTCTCCATAACATAAAATTAATTAGGGTTTAAACAACATAAAAAATGAGGTATATGCACAAAGTGGTAATCCATCTAAAGGCATCCTTCCTAGACGTTTCCTCATTCTTCACTAATTTATTATTCGGGACTGTACATCACAGGTTTGAGCCAAACTACAATCCTCGAAAACCTGTACAATATCAAACCCTCTCATCTAATGAATCTTTTTATAATTTGAAAACCTTATATGAGTTAGTTCTTCTTCCATAGGTCAACCATAATGAAAATGTTTAACTTATGAAAGCATATATAAACAAGGCAATTGTACTTTATAACTCACCCAGAATTCTCATAAGCTCGCATTGAAAATATAAATACTAAAGCACTCAAAGCTCTATTAAATGTTCATAAAGTAGTTACACATCATTTATAATAGCCACCACATAGGTATAAATCAATCAAGCCAAGCTCAAGATTTCATATTACTCCATTTCCATGAATCCAAAGGTCCAAGAGCCATGTATTAGCAAAATCAAGTCACTTAGCGCGTTGCCAAAGGTTTTTAAAGGACAAAATAAGTAGTTAAACCACACTACTACCATATTGGGTACATTTTATACTTTATATTTAGCTAAATATCTTTTTGTCAAAAGACATGAGGGTGTCAATAGGGGTTGTATTAGATATGCATGTACACGTGTACCTACACTATGACAACTACATGAAGCTTTCTCCCACTTGATGGGTTATAGCACATCACTTGGATTGGTTCAGTAGGGGTTGACTACCAAGGGTAGTTCTACCTCACCCGCACATGGATTTATCTTTTTGTTATCTAATGCATTCATGAAGCTTACTATAGGTATCTAGCGTGTCTATTTGTTGCATATCATGACATGTGGTGTTGAAGTTGGGTGATCCCTAGTGATATATAGTGTCACTCATTTCTAGGAAAGTGAAGTTGTGAAACCCCATTATGTAAAATCCAAAGATGGTACAAAATGATCCAATAGTGTGTCACATTTCAGGCATAGATGTGTGGTCTTGCACAAGAGTATTTTCTGATTCTAGATTCAAAGATGAAGCATTTCCATATTCAAAAGAGATATTTCACCCAGATTACACACATAGATCATATGTGTACCACTCTATGTAGCTAAATACTTATCCCTTTGTGTGTTTTGAGAAATCATTCATTTGATCACAATTACAAACATTACAATATATATTCCAAATTTGTATGATTAATGTTTATTAATTTATTCAAAATAATCAACCTATAATATTTTTTACGTCCTAATTCCCTCTTTACATATATAAATAATTAGGAATGTATTAAAATGTATTGGTCTTCCTAACATCAATTGAAATCGAATTCTATGTACTTTATGAATTCATCATGGGATTGGAATTTGTTTTAGAATTATTATGTGAACTTAGTGAAGTCTTTTACATGAAAGGGATCATGAAACCACTTCAAACATTAAACACTGCCTTGAGAAATGATGAAAGTGTGATTAGATATATTTGAATGCTAATTACTTTTTGTGATAAGGAAAGATTGGTTCTTTTCCCTTTGTTTAGCAAAGGTAAATATTTGTAGGAGAAACTTCTAAAAATGTGTTGTAAAGGTAATATATTTTAAAAATAGTTATAATTATTATTAGCAATATGTTTCTCCTTTAAGGGTGATTCACGTAACTCCACTAGGTTTATGGATGCTTGGTGGAGCAAGACGTAGAGTGGATACAGATGCATCTTAGTTGAGGCTATAGATGCTTAACTGCAAGTAGAGAAAATCACAAGACATTTTTTGTTTCAAAATGGAATTCAAGTTTATATGTTTCATTTAGATCATATTAACTCAAATAAGGATGAGACTAACTACAAAATGCACACATTTATGATCATTGAAATTGCATATGAATTATTATTTCATGTGGTGAGGCTAAAATTTGTTTTTTTAGTTAATTGAATGAATTAACTGTTGTTTCTTCACTTTTTTATCTTTGTTTGTCTAATTAACCAAAAAATTGAGTTCTAAACACTTCTTGAGTGTTTCCCTCATAGGAGTCTCCATTTTTTTGTGACCGAAATACCCCCATCTTATTTTTTCTACATAATGAAGACATGTTGAAAAACTACAAACTTTCTTGTTGATTGTTTCTTTTCTCATAAAATCACAATATCATCGGGTTCTTTACTTATTCCATAGGTTTACTATATATAAAATAACTTTCATTGGTGTTTTTGAGTGTTTTCAATGTAGGCAATGGATTTATAAAGAGGTGAACAAAGAAAAGGATTGATGATATAGGAACACAAGATTTCAATTTCCATTCCATTCATTTAACTTACCAAGTCCTTCAAATTTCACTTGTTCGATGCTTCAAACCACTCCAATCACTAATATTCAATGATTCAAGGGATTTCCATTACATTTTCCTGGCTTCAGGCTATATTTACATGTATATGTGATACTTGAAGATCTTCTATGTTCTCGAGCTTCACAAGATTCTCACAGAAATTAAAAAACACCAAGGCAGAGGCTTGAAGTGAAGATGTTGCAGACGGAGGATAAGTGGTTGTGTTTCGTGATCTTACAGATGAAATAAAAGTCAAAGTTAAGGCCTTCAAACATTCTAATGTGATATCTCTATATATTTGCCAACTATCACCATCTTGTGCTGACATGTGTTGACATATCGTATTCCTAAAGAGAAAGGCAATAAGGTTATATGATTTTAATTTTGAATATTTCTCCACAAATAGAATTTATGGATGAAGGACATGTGTTAACATCTCATGCTACCATAATTGAAGGATCATCACACTAATTTGCAAAACCTTGCGAAAGATGATTCTACGGAGTGTTGACAAGTGGCATCATCACACAATAAAAGAGAATACAATGAAAGTAAGGTGACACAAAAAAATTAGTAACCCTCACAAAGCTCCAAACCATGAAATTAATACAAGAATACACTCTACATGTGTGTAATTTTTTTTAAAGTCATCAAAATATACAATTAACAAAATTCGCCAAAAGGGGGGAGCATAATTTGTCAAAATTAATGGATCTATAGTCTTGAGCCGCCTGCAAGTTTTCAAACTTGTTTTCCCTCGCTCCCAACCATTTTGTTGACAAGCATTTATATTTGGTTTTTTGGCCGTTGGAGTATTTTGTATTTTTCCGCCAAAGAAATAGGCCACATGGTGTTTTTCTGGCATCCTTTTATTTCTAAGTCTTTGGGCGGACCCAGGTTCATGGAACTCACCGCAATTGATAAGTCTTAGGGTCCAAGTTGTTACAAAGAGAGGATCCAAAGGGTAAGGAACAAACACATGTCGGCTTTCTTGCACCTCCCTTAATAGATCTCCCTAGCGAGCATGAATTCTGCGGAATAAGATGCAACTTATATTTCATCGGTCTAATTAAATTAAGGCAGTCATTGGTCATATATCAACCGAATAAGGAAGAAACATGTGGCACATTTCTATGGAGCCATCGGGTTAAGTCAACCTTAGCTAAGAGTTGTGATGCGAAGCCACAGCCAATAAATTTCAAGCATGAAACCTGAAAGACTGACAAGTGTGAAGGGCATGGATATTTCCCATTAGACAGGGCTTTGTGTACTGACAGGGTCTATAAGAAGATACTGACAACTATGAGGAACGTGGATCTTCCTCATTAGTTCGGGCTTCACAAATCTAACAAGATCTATAGATGAAGACTAACATTGTGACATACGTGGAGCTATCTCATTGATTTTAGCTTCACATTGGAGAATGGAGGATTTATAAAGCCCGACACTACAAACAATGCAAGACAGACACATGGAGGCATTTTAGTCAAATTAATGGTAATGGATTTGAGAAAATTGAAAATCCGCGAAGAACAGGAGCTAATTGATCTTTCGGGTTCGTGTCAAAGGTCAAGGTCTTTTGAAAGACACAGGGAGCTATATAATTGGCTCAAAAATTATAGTAGGAAGAGAATATAGATATATATGCAGTAGCATAATAGCAGAGAGATATAGACATAGCAAAATATCAAGGAGATATAAAGGAGGAAGAAGAAAACACGTGCAACAGCACAGAGCAAAAGAAGAATATAGAGCAGTAGCTCGAGAAGAATATTATAAAAGAAACAAAATAATATACATAGTCATAGCTATGAGATTGTAAGAAGCTTTTAAATCAAATATAATATATGTTTTGTGTGTGTTCTTGTGTTTTGGTTGTATCTTTCCCTTACTGGTTGCAATTGGCACCATATTTTTCCAACATGTTGGTATCAAAGAGAAAGGTTGGTTGAGCTATTGATTTTTAATGGCTTCTAGCAGTAACTTGTGGTAACAACTCCCAACATTTGATGGGAATAACCATGATATTTGGTGTATTAAAATGAAGACATTATTCTCTTCTCAAAAACTATGAGAACTAGTTGAAGGAGGATATGTAGAGGTAGTAGACCATGCTACCTTTAATGCACTTACACAAGCTCAGAAGAATACTTTGAAGGAAAATAGAAGAAAGGATGCAAAGGTTTTAAACTATATTCAGAATGTTGTCACTGATTAAGTTTTCCGAAGGATAGCAGCAACTCTAACTCAAAGCTATTAGAGTAGGTATTTACCTTAGCTCATGTTCACCTAGGTGCTTTATTTACCTTTATTGTGTGGATATTTCCTTTATCTTATTTAGATATTAAGAGATAGTATCTAGTTGTTAAGTATAGTTCTTGCCTTGATCTATGGTATTGACTAGTTCTTTCCTAGATCTATGGTATTGACTAGATCCTTGATGTCTAGTTCTCTCATAAATCTATGGACTTGACTAGTTCTTTGATGACTAGTTCTTTCCATGATTTATGGCTTGATCTACGACCTTAACTAGTTCTTAGATTGTTATTCCTTGCCTATATAAGAAAGGCCCATTATCATCGTATTGCATTGAGTTCCATAATAATATATGATATTGCTGCTCATTTGTTTGCAAAGGTTTTATGTAAATCTATTCTAGCAAATTACTTTCATCTTATTGATCATGGTGTTGGATTAGCATCTGTGTTCTTGGCTTGGTACGATCTAGTTATCGTTCCTTTCATGGTATCAGAGCAGGAGATTGTTATTGACATTTGTCTGTAAGTTTTATTTTGCAAATAAATTCATTGTATATTCATATATTTGGGATTTGGTTGTATTTTGTTGCTGCATACATTTTTATGCAAAACGGAGGCTTCCATTGGATCCAGAAGGTGGGAAAACCCTAAGATCGACTGTAAATTCAACCATTTCTGGAGGCAGTCATTTTTCTAGGTTTTTTACATTGTTGCAGGGAAGCACACCGATCTGCCTCAGGATCCATGCTATGAAGAAGAAAAAACATGGGATTCTTTTTCAGGTTTGTTGGATTTCATAAAGGTCATAACACGTGACACTCCCCAGAATAGTAAGTTGTGCAAACACCCATTAAAATCCTTAGCCCTTGGTCATATGAGGGCTTAAAGATTGTGAGGTGCTTAAATTCAGCCCCCATTAATTTTATTTGTGTGATGAAGGCAACAACAATTTATTTTGTTTTAGTGGCAACTAAAATAAATAAGTAGAGCATAATCTTGCAAAGCTTGTAACTTTTGATCGGTAACTCAGTTTTGAGTGTCATTTTTTGCAAAAGTGCTTGTTTTTTCATGCTCTTTCCATTAGATTTACTTATTTTGAGACTTGCACTATAATTATAAAGTGTCAAACATGGAGAAGTGTTGTGATCAATTGTGGACACAATTTCGGTTGAGCCCGACTAACTAAACTTTTGGGAGTTGCAGTTTGTACCTATCATGGATTCTGAGAATGATATGTTTTTCTCTAAAGTATGTGGACTTCAAGAGGATATTGTAAAATTTGTGGAAGAAAATAAATCGCTCAAGAAGTGAAATTCTCTTCTACAATCACTCATTCACAATAACGATAGAATAATATACTCACTGTAGAACAAACTTGCTAGCCTACAGCATCACCATCATATTGTGGACAGTCATATCCATGCTCCTAGTCCACTGGAAAATATTGCTCCTGAACCCACTGACATTGATCTGTCAGTATTTGAGTCTACTCCTGCTCTTGATGCTCATACACCTATGAAGCTTGTTACTGCATGCTCTTCCACATCTGTGCCTATTACAGTACCACATGTTGTGTATCCTACTTCTGCTCAGCTGCATGGATTTTTTAAGAAGCATACCACTGCATTCAGTTCTCACATGCTCCATTCTATGGGTCTCACTAGCGGAGTCATTGGCAGACATTCATAGGGTATTGTTTCCTCTATTCCACATGTTAAGTGGAATTCTCGTCATGACATTGGTTTTTGAGAAGATACTTCATTGGGATCACACATTGATAGAGCTCCTTTTTTTGTTCGCTCGACTCTTTCTAAGGATCATGAGCAACACATGAGTTCTAAAACTTCACTCAGGCTTGAGAAACCTAAGATTTCAGTTGTCAGACATGATCAACCTAACACACATTATGATGTTCTTTTGCATGCACCCATTGTGCATTTTACACCAGGTCATATACAGGCATCTTCTTCATCTATCTGTGTTGATTTGGGGTGGATATCTGATCACTCATGGCGGCGACATAGGCATTCATTGAGAGGACTCTATAGGCGTGGCTCCTCCACCATTCGGCCTCTCACTCCACTTTTTATACCTTCTGCATTGTGATGCTTCTTATTTTGAGCATTTTTCTTTAGCAGGTGTAGTGTATCTCTCTTATTTGTTGAGAGATTTTGTATCTGTATTTTTGACACTTTTGGCATGTTGACAGTATCTCTTGTGGGGGATCTATTCTAGTGAATTCCAGTGTTATTTTTTCAGTGTTTGAGTAGTTGATTTTGGGCAACTCATATAGATTTGTAGCGTCACTCCACCCATTCAGCAGTATGGGAGGGTGTGGTGTTGATCCTGCTTCTTCAGGTTTTATGTCCTTGCCTCATTACTTTGGTTATTATTCTTAGATCGTGGCACACCTATTTGCAGCAGTTGATCGAATTATGTTTGGTGTTTTTTTACACTTTCGACATCACTCTGTTGACAGTCTCCTTGTATGGAGCTATTCTGGTGAAACCCAGTGTCAGTTGTTTTTGAGTTTTTGATTGAGCAGTGGATTCAGACCACAGTGTACACCAAAATTCTTTAGCATTGTATGAGTTTTTTGAGCCGAGCTTCTTGGGATGCCTTGGAGCGGGTCTTTACTCTCTTTACTTTGTTGTTACTGGTTTTGGGTACCTTGTGGTGTCTTTTTTTCCCAATTATTGTACATGAGTACCTCATCAAGCCTAGTTGTCAGGACTCATACTGTGGACATGCCACTTCTATTTTGGCCCCTAGCTTCACTTGAGGATGGGTGTTAGAGTAGGTATTTACCTTAGCTCATGTTCACCTAGGTATTTTATTTACCTTTATTATATTATCCTCACCCACTTATGTGTGTGGATATTTCAAATTTATCTTATTTAGATATTAGTATCAGATAACTATCTAGTTGTTAGGTATAGTTCTTGCCTTGATCATATGGTATTGACTAGTTCTTTCCTAGATCTATGGTATTGACTATATCCTTGATGTCTAGTTCTCTCATAAATCTAAGGACTTGACTAGTTATTTGATGACTAGTTCTTTCCATGATTTATGGCTTGATCTACGACCTTGAATGGTTCTTAGATTGTTATTCCTTGCCTATATAAGCAAAGCCCATTCTCATTATATTGCATTGAGTTCCATTAAAATATATGATATTGTTGCTCATTTGTTTGCAAAGGTTTTATGTAAAGCTATTCTAGCGAATTACTTTCATCTTATTGATCATGGTGTTTGATTACCATCTGTGTTCTTGGCTTGGTACGATCTGGTTATCATTCTTTTCACAAGCAAGCATGGGATAGCTTGCATAATGCTTATCAAGGAAGTGACAAAGTGAAGATAGTCAGATTGCAAATGTTGAGAAGATATTTTGAGACCCTTCTTAGGAAATAATTAGAACCAATAAATGATTTTTTCACAAGAGCAATGACCATAGTCAATCAAATAAGGACTAATGGAGATGTTGTTGAATATAATAGGATCATAGAGAAGGTATTGATGATTATTCAAACCAGATTTGATCCAGTTGTGGTTGCACTAGAGGAATCCAAGGATTTGAGACAAATGACAATCGATGAGATAATGGGTTCTTTGTAAACCCATGAACAAAGGATGAGTAAGACAACCAGCTCCTCTCATGAACAAGCCTTCAAAATAAACACAAATGTTAGAACTAGGGGAGAGGAGCATACAAAAAAGGAAGAGGAAGATTTAGCAACCAGCAAGAAGGTGGAAGAAATAATCATCAAGAGCCACAAACAAGAGGAAGAGGTACAAGAAGGAGCAGCAACACTTCTAGAGGTGGTTCTACACAAAGGTATGAAAAATCAAATGTATAATGCTACTATTGCAAAAAGTATGGACACTATGCTAGTGAATGTAGAAAGAAAGAATATGATTTGAGAAATCAAAATCATAATGCAAGCTTCTCTAATGCAAAACAATTTGAATCTGAAAAGAGTGGAACTTTCTTTCTAACTTATAATGTAGCTGAACACAAAAAAAAATATGATATTTGGATAGTTCATGCAACAACCATATGTGTGGAAATAATGAAATGTTCAATAGCATAGATGAAGAAATCAGATCTAAAGTGAAGATGGGAACAAATAATAAGGTTCTTGTGATGGTTAAAGGCATTGTATCCATTCTCACCAAGCAAGGAGACAAGAAGCGGATTCATAATGTCTTATATGTCACAGGGTTGAAGTATAACCTACTTAGCATTAGACAGCTTGTCCAAAAGGGATATGAGGTGAGGTTTAAAAATGGAGAATGCAGTATATATGATATAAGTGAAAGCAACAAGCTGATTGCAACAGTGAAGATGATAAAAAAATAGAATGTTTCCTCTAAGGATGCAGAGTGCATGCGCAACAGTGTTCAAAACAATAGTTATTAATAAATCTACTCTTTAGCATCTCAGGTATGGACATCTAAGTTATGGCGGATTGAATGTCCTTTATAAAAAGCAAATGGTCAAAGGTTTACCTCCTATTGAACAACCAAACAAAGTATGTGAAGGTTGCATATTGGGGAAGCAACATAGAAATGTTTTTCCCTCGAGTAAATCTTGGAGAGCAAGCTCACCTCTTTAGCTAATACATTCATATTTGTGTGGTCCCATGAATATTGCCTCCTTGTCTAAAAGTGTGTATTTCATGATTTTCATAGATTACTTCACATGGATTTATTTCTTGAAAAATAAATCAGAGACATTTGAAGTATTCAAACAGTTCAAGGCCATGGTTGAGAAGCACACTGGCCATTATATAAAGACATTGAGAATTGATAGAGGGGGAGAGTATATATCAAATGAGTTTTTAAACTTCTATAAGGAGCATGGGATCAAGAAATAATTTACAACCAGGTATACACCGTAGCAAAATGGTGTATATTAAAGGAAGAATCAAACCATTCAAGAAATGGAAAGAAGCATACTCAAAGCTAGAGGATTGTTCAATGAATTATGGGTAGAAGTAGTTGGAATATCAGTATATTTGTTGAATAGATGTCCTACAAAGAGTGTGAGGAATGAGATACCTCAAGAAGCATGGAGTGAAATAAATCCAAGTGTTGAACACTTGAGATTTTTTGGGTGTGTAACATATGCACATGTGCCCAAACAAAGAAGATCAAAGTGGGATAACAGAGGAGAGAAGTGCATTGTTATTGGATATAGTGAGCAATCTAAAGCTTACATATTGTATAATCTAGCTATAGAGGAACTGATAATCAATTGGGATGTTCAATTCATTAAAGAAGCATCTTGGGGAGATGCAAAATAAGTGTAACAACCACAATCAAAGTAAAATGCACCCATCATTGATGTTGAAATAGTAAATGGAAGAACAAACAATGCACCAAGTTGGAAACCCATTTCACAAAGGGGTGAATATTCAAATGGCAGTAGCCAACAAAGTATGTAAGGACCAGAAAATGAGGCATATTCATCATCATCTGACTCATTCCAGCAACAAGGCCGATGAGAAGTGTTCAAGAGATTTATGAACAGTCAAGGTATGAATAAAATGAAGATGAAATGATTAATTTTGCTTTATTTTCAGCTTTGATCCTGTTTATTTTGAGGAAGCAATTAAGGACCATAAATGGTGTGAAGCAATGGATGAAGAAATTTATGCAAGATGAGAAGAATCGCCACGTGGGAGCTAGTAGATCTTCCAGTCGGAAAGGCAGCCATTGGAGTTAAGTAAATTTATAAAACCAAGACTACTCATGAAGGCAAGATTAAAAGACATAAGGCAAGGTTAGTTACCAAAGGTTATAAACAAAGGCCTGGACATGATTATAATGAGACATTTGCTCCAGTAGCAAGACTAAAAAGTGTGAGAAAAATTATTGCTATAGTTGCTCAACATAAGTGGAAGGTTCGCTAAATGGATGTTAAATCAACTTTCATGAATGGAGTATTGGAAGAAGAGGTGTATGTGGTATAACCACCTAGTTATGAGATCCCAGGGCATGAAGAAAAGTTACAAACTCAAGAAATATTGTATGGACTCAAACAAGCTCTGAAGGGCATGGTACACCAGGATTTGAAAGGAACGATAACTAGATCGTGCCAAGCCAAGAACACAGATGCTAATCAAACACCATGATCAATAAGATGAAAGTAATTTGCCAAAATAAATTTACATAAACCTTTGCAAACAAATGACCAACATTATATTATATTAGTATGGAACTCAATGCAATACATTGAGAATGTGCCTTGCTTAAATAGGTAAGTAATAACAATCTAAGAACCAATCAAGGTCGTATATCAAGCCATAAATCAAGGAAATAACTAGTCATCAAAGAACTAGTCAAGACCATAGATTGAGGAGAGAACTAGACATCAAGGATCTAGTCAATACAATAGATCAAGGAAAGAACTATACCTAAGAACTAGATAATATCTCCTAATATCTAAATAAGATAAAAGAAATATCCACACACATAAGTGGGTGAGGATAAATATAATAAAGGTAAATAAAGTGCCTAGGCAAACATGAGCTAAGGTAAATACCTACTCTAACACCCCCCCTCAAGTGAAGCTAGGGGCCAAAATAGAAGTGGCATGTCCACAGTATGAGTACCGGAAACTAGGCCTGATGAGGTACTCATGTACAATAACTGGGAAAAAACGGGACACCACAAGGTACCCAAAACTAGTAACAACAATGTAAAGAGAGTAAAGACCTGCTCCAAGGCATCCCAAGAAGATCAGCTCAAAAAACTCGTACAATACTGAAGAATTTTTATGTGCACTGTGGTCTAAATCCACTACTTGATCACAAAAATTAAAAACAACTGACACTAGGCTCCACCAGAAAAGCTCCATACAAGGAGATTGTCAACAGAGTGATGCCGAAAGTGCAAAAAAAACACCAAACATAATTTGATCAACTACTGCAAATAGGTGTGTCATGATCCAAGAACAATAACCAAAGCAATAAGGCAAGAACACAAACTCTAGAGTGTCACGATCCAAGAAAAGCAAAGGTAACAAGCCAAGGACACGAAACCCGAAGAAGCAGGATCAACATCACACCCTCCCATACTATTGAATGGGTGGAGTGATGCTACAAATCTATATGAGTTACCCAAAAAAACTACTTAAACACTGACAAACTAACACTAGATTGCACCAGAATAGATCCCCCATAAGAGATACTATCAACATGCCAAAAGTGTCGAAAATACAGATACAAAATCTCTCAACAAACAAAAGAGATACACTACACCTGTTGAAGAAAAAATGTTCAAAACAAGAAGCATCACAATGCAGAAGGTATAGAAAGTGGAGCAAGAGGTCGAATGGTGGAGGAGCCATGCCTGTAGAGTCCTCTCAATGAATTCCTATGTCACCTCCACGAGTGATCAGATACCACCCCAAATCAACACGGATGGATGAAGAAGATGCCTACATATGACTTGGTGTAAAATTCACAATGGGTGCATGTAAAAGAATATCAGAATGTGTGTCAAGTTGATCATATCTGACAACTGAAATCTCAGGTTTCTCAAGCGTGAGTGAAGATGTAGAACTCATGTGTTGCTCATGATCCTCAGAAAGAGTCGAGTGAACAAAAAAAGAAGCTCTGTCAATGTGTGATCCCAATGAAGTATCTTCTCGAAAACCAATGTCATGACGAGAATTCCACTTCACATGTGGAATAGAGGAAATAATACCCTGTGAATGTCTGCCAATGACTCCACTAGTGAGACCCATAGAATGGAGCATACGAGAATTGAATGCAGTGGTATGCTTCCCAAAAAATCCATGCAACTGAGCAGATGTAGGATACACAACACGTGCTACTGTAATAGGCACAGATGTGGAAGAGCATGCAGTAACAAGCCTCGCAGGTTTAGAAGCATCAAAAGTGGGTTCAGGCTCAAAGACTGGCATATCAATGTTAGTGAATACAAGAGCAACAACTACAAGTGGACTAGGAGCATGGATATGGTTGTCTACAATATGATTGTGATGTTGTAGGCTAGCAAGTTTGTTCTGCAGGAAGTGTATTATTGTATCCTTATCATGAATGAGTGATTGTAGAAGAGAATTTCACTTCTTGAGCGATCTATTTTCTTCCACAAATTTTACAATATCCTCTTGAAGTCTACATACTTCAGAGAAAATCATATCATTCTCAGAATCCATGATAGGTACAAACTGCAACTCCCAAAATTTTAGGACGTCGGGCTCAGCCGCAATTACGTCCACAATTGATTACAACACTCCTCCATATTTGGCACTTTATAATTATAGTGAAAGTCTCAAATTAAATAAATCCAATGGAAAGAGCATGAAAAAATAAGCACTTTTGCAAAAAACGGCACTCAAAACTGAGTTACCAATCAAAAATTACAAGCTTTACAAGATTATGCTATACTTATTTATTTTAGTTACCACTAAAACAAAATAAATTATTGTTGCCTTCACCACACATAAAATTAAAGGGGGCTGAATCTAAGCACCTACTAGAATCACAAACTTTAAGCCCTAATATTACCATACCATATGACCAAGGGCTAAGGATTTTAATGGGTGTTTGCGCAACTTACTATTCTAGGGTGTGTCACGTGTTTTCGAGAAAGTCACATCCAGCTACCTCTTCTAGTAAAAAATACTATTTCTGGACTGTGTAGATAGTAACATTTTTTTTGCCAAAAATAGCAACCTAAAAATAGCCCAATGTAGATCTTGCTAAATCCAAAAAACCCAATAGAAATTTTCCTTAGTTTCTTAACCGTGTGGCACAAATCCCAAGGTGATATTTCACTGTAATCACAAAAAATGACTGCCCCCAGAAATGGCTGAGTTTACAGGTGATCTTAGGGTTTTCACACCTTCCGAATTTAATGGAAGCCTTTTTTTTGCATAAAAATGCACGCAACAACAAAATACGACCAAATCCCAAATATATGAATACACAGATTTTATTTGCAAAAAAAAATCTTACAGACGGATGTCAACAACAATCTCATGCTCTGATACCATAAAAGGAACGATAACCAGATCATACCAAGCCAAAAACACATATGCTAATCAAACACCATGATCAATAAGATGAAATCAATTTGCTATAATAGCTTTACATAAAACCTTTGCAAACAAATGAGCAGCAATATCATATATTATTATGGAACTCAATGCAATACATTGAGAATGGACCTTGCTTAAATAGGCAAGTAATAAAAATCTAAGAACCAGTCAAGGTCGTAGATCAAGCCATAAATCAAGGAAATAACTAGTCATCAAAGAACTAGTCAAGACCATAGATTTAGGAGAGAACTAGACATCAAGGATCTAGTCAATACCATAGATCAAGGAAAGAACTATACCTAACAACTAGATAATATCTCCTAATATCTAAATAAGATAAAGGTGTTAGGAATTAATTTATTAGTGCTCTCTTATTCATATTTGTAAAGTGATTTATAATCACGTACATGTATATTGGTGAGTGAGTTATAACAACTCACATATATAGGAAGTTGGTAAGATATGTAGTTGTGTTAGTTTCCTATATTCGAGGGAAACTCCAGCCTATAAATTAGGCTATTGTATTGTGTGAAAAATATAGAAAATTAATAATATATTCTGTGTTCGTACTGTGTAATTCTGTACTAAATTTAAGATTTGGTATCAGAGTGATTAATGGAGTCCTGAGATAATCTACAGGGAAAATCCATTGCTATGCTATCCATGGTGGCCCGTGTATGAATTTTTTTTTGGTAGGAGAACCTGATATTGCTGTGGACTGTATGTGAAGATCTACACGGTGAAGCGGTTTCAGATCATCCTGTATTTTACTGCGCATCCTATGGAGATACAGTGGTTAGATCTGATTCAATAGGATCAAAAGTCTTCTCTACGTGGCATACAAATCTGTATTGTTCAACGGTTTTATACTTGATTTCATTCAAGTTTCTTGATGGTTTCTTCTGTATAATGCATTCTCTCTATTGTTCATTTATTTTTTCTCAAGCTGTGAAGCCCTCTCATCATATGCATATGCTGTCCTGGTCACGCATTCCCTGGAGTATTGAGAAGGCGTATTGATTGTCCATTCTACCCAGCGCATCAGTCTACAACATTGGCATATTTTCTTAGAGTTCATATTCAGTCTCCATCACTGTACTACGCATCAGTTTTGTATCAGAGCGGTGTGAGATCAGAGAAAATATCTTTGTTGCCTATGCATTGAATAATATTACATCGATCTATTAACCTCACGCAACGGTGTATCATTTGGATCAAGCTCCATTGCATCTTCATCGCATGTATTAAGATAATGCCAGGCTCGCTGCCAAATCATATGTGATTTGTGTAGCAGAAGGTGCTGGGTAAGATTTGTTTGATAAAATCAATGCTATTGATGTATCAAGGAATCATGTGCTTTCAGATGTAGGAGTATATCTTCAACAATAAATCAAGAAGCACTTTAAGGGCGTTGGAATTCCTACAAATGTAAAATACATATATCCAACGTATATGATACTCGATATCTGTGCAACAAACAGTTTTGCGTTCTACTCTCACACTCTGCATTCTTCGCTGGACTTGACGTCAAAAATCTCAATGCTACCACCTACAGGGATTGGCGAGTGATTTGTTTGAAGATTTGGCAAAATATAAGTTAAACTTTCCTTCAGCGGATCTGATTCTTTCCACGAGCCTTCCATTTAACTCCTATGTCATCGTCAACATCTGCACCTTCCATGCAGTCTTATCAAAGAGTCTATGGGCACATGAAAGCATGTTTATGTGTAAGTTAATGATTTGTTAGAGTCTCAAAAGTCTTGTGTTTGCTTTGATCAGTTCACGAGTTTAATTTATCATGTCTAAAGATTTGTTAATTTTTCCTTACGTGGTCTGGTATAGAATTATTCAATGATTTTCAAGTCTATAGGATAGGAAGTCATACTAATTTGTGTTATTAACTAGTATTTGTTGTTGAGTCTTCTGTAGGGTTGTTTTGTTTTATATTGTCAAATAAATATCAAATTTTCATTTAATTTAAAGTTAGATTAAATAATATTATTGTTTGTCTAGTCTAAATCAACAAAGTTGTTTTTTTTGTGTCAATTCAAAAATTATGTCTTTAGGGTCCTTGTAAGTGTGTCATTACTAATTTTTTATTATTGTCGTGTCTTTGTTAAAAGTTGTTAATTTTTATTTTATTTTTTGTTAGTCATACATGTTGTCTAGTCATTTTTTGTGTCCATCAAAGTGTCAGGTTAATTAAATAGGTGATTATTAGGAAAATTGTCAAAATAAAAAAAATTCCCTGCATTTCAACTGGACGCACTATCGGTGGAATCCGACGTCCTCTGATATGCATTTGAGCTTCATATCCAAATCCAGCTGAGCTAGTAGCATGAAACCGGAGGCAGGAGGCATCGAAGGTTGGAGGTCATTTAGCGACCTCTCGTCAGTTGCCAACAACGGGGCCGCATATCAGCTTTGGTGACATGTGTGTGGTGTAGTTTGATTTGTCGTGTGCTTCTTGTGTGGTGTGCCTCAGTTTGCAGTGATGTTCGTTTTCAATAAGTGGAAATTTCACATTGAGGGGGGGAACATGATCCAATGTTCCATTTCCAGTATGTCAGCTTTTTCTATGTATGTATGAGCAACAGATTTCAGCAGAATTTCCTATGTTATTCCCTGCAGTGAGATGTGATGAGGGCTGAGAATAGTACTTTGCATATCATGATGTGGTTGTAGGTAAACCACTTGAAAACCTTCATTTGTGGTTTGTGGTAAACCAATAGCAAAACCACCATTCTTGGTTGTTGGTAATCCATTTGCAAAACCATCACTTTGTGGTTTGTGGTAAACCAATTGTAAAACCACCATTCTCAGTTTGTGGTCAACCTTTTGCAAAACCATCCATGAGGTTTGTGATCATCCTATGAAAATCACCAGATCATGAGCAGGTGCAAGTATTTAATAGGCAGGTTTTCCCCATGTTCGCATTAAGGGGGTGAATAATTTAGGATGTTAATTTATTAGTGTTGACTAGATTAATGTTAGAGAATTAGTGAATATATTGTTCACAATATATTATTATTGTTATGTGTGGGTTACGTGAGTTATTCAACATACCCACATATATGAGTAAGCTTGGTAAGATTATGTAGTTGATGTTAGTTTCCTATATTCTAGGGAAACTCCAGCCTATAATATTAGGCTATTGTATTGTGTGAAACATATAGAAAATTATAATATAATATGTGTTTGTACTGTGTTATGCACTGTACCAACGCTTACGAATATAGGAGATTATGCAGGCATGTAAGTCAATTTTGAGGACAACCTACTGTCAATGTATCTTGGAGTATTACAATTTCCTATCTTGAAGTCATGTAGCTAATTGTAAATAGCATGGAAAAAACAGGATGAGAGACATCATATCTAATTAGCATGGTAAGATTATTATGTAAAACCAGTAATGTTGGTCAGAGTTGGTTGCATTAATGTAAACAATGGTGGAGGATTTTTGAGCCATTGGTTGGGCTTTTTGTATCTAGATGTTTAAGATGTCCTTTATTGACATGTAAACAGGGTTCCAGATGCTATGGTACATGTGAGCCTTCAATGAAGGTTATTTAAGATGATTGAACGTTTGGATTGTTGAAGTATTTGCTTTGAAGTTAAGTGTCATGATTAAACTGATGCATGGCATATTCAGTCTTTGGAAGCTAAATATGCACTAGTTGGTTGAAAGATCTCTGGAATTGTTTGACAAAAAATTCATGATCATACATTCATTGAATTATAGTTTGAATGTACAAAGAGGTATGTCATGAGTGATCAACATGCAATGTTGATTGACAAATGTTCTAAGGCATAGGAAGCTTCCAGGCTTGTTTGAATCCCTAGAAATCTAGATGAGGTATAATGTGGGATGTCATTTACCATTGAGCTTATAGATTCATAGATTGACTCTACATGGGAGAATCATTTGAAAGCAGGAGGTGTATTATTGAGGTGTATGGAATGTATGTCATTAAGGAATTAATGGAGGTTTGTATGTGGATTCCTTGATATTGAACTTAGATAATTATAGTTGGGAATACAAACAATGTAGGTTTAGGTAATTCCTTTTGGATGGAGAGACAGATGCACATTGATGGGATATGTGTTGAATGTATGAATGTCGGTTAGAGGATCTTTTCATGGGCTTCCAAGATATTACAGTCAATTCTGACTCAGTTAATTACTTACTGATGAAGAGTATCATTGGTGAAAACTCGGATAAGTTTTCAGTGTGATATAGTTAAGGATGAATCCTGTGATATTTGCATAAGAGAAACAAGATAGGTTCTGTTACAATAATTTGTGATATGTATATCTTATGCATATGGGTCATTACGTCAGAATTCAGTTTCCACAGGGGAAATTGAAGGGTTGCGACTAGGATGGGTTGATCAGATATCACTTTTTTGTGAACGATTGGTTGAGAATTGGTAAGATTGAGTTTAAGTTATTGCTAATTCATGAGTAACTAGCTGAGCATTTTACTATGAAACGTGAGTATATAAGTAGTAGGTTTGATTGCTTGAGTAAGTTGCAAGTCTGGGAATTATATAGTTGTATAAGCACTTGATGAATCATTTCCATGAATACATTTTGGTTGAGTTCAAGATTGATGGGGGAAAGTGATCAAAATTGGCATGGATTTGGGAATCGAGGAGTTGCCCGGGGTTTTCAAAGTTGTGTTATGGTTCACTCTCAAAGGAGTTACATGCAAGGAATTGAAATTCTTGAGATGATTAGCCATTGGAGAATTTTTTATTTATGTACATGTACCATTTAGGATGCGTTCATGTAGGTACATGGTGGCATTTAAGTCCATAGTGTTGACTAGTAAAGGTATAAGTTTTGGGGGGGGGACCACCAATAGCAGTGGTACAGTAAATTGTGACGATAACTTTAGCTACAGTTGGATTTATTAAAGTAATTAAAGTGGGTTGTTGGCAAAGATAGAGATCCATATCATATTTCCATTAGGATGAATTTTTAATCATGATGAATTCAGCTTTTGGCATGGTTGACTAGGATCTATGCTAGTTGGACATTCAAGTTTAGAATGGTAAGCTGCAACATTGTTCTAGTGAAATTTTGAGGTTCAATTAATATGGATGGATCAGTGGTGATACTATCAATCGACTAGTCATGAATGTGAAACATGCATGGACGTAAATTTCTTGGAATTTTGCACATCCACGTTTAATGAGAAGGCCCAACTAAGCATCGTTGTGATGGTATTTAAGGGGGTGTTGTTTAATCTAATGGAATGCAGTGAATTTTGACAGGTTGAAAAGGATTATGAAGGCAAGCGTGGATCAATGTAATATCATTGAGAAGGGGTTTACGAACTGACAAGGGTTATAATTTTCTTATAAATATTGACCAAAGGATATGCGAGGTAATGATGGAAAAATTGGTTACATCATGGTTTGGGTTTCACAACTTGACAGTGATAATAGTGGAATCAAATATGAAGTTGTTTGATGACATGTGTTGAAGCTATCTCATTGAAACTGAGCTTCGCGTTTAGAGAATGAAGGATTGTAATAAGTGCCCGACATCGGCAACCAATACAATGAAAGGCTAATGTTTATTTTTTATTGAAAATTAAACGAGTCACATTTTTAATTTTTAAATTATTTAATTATCACGTATGAAGATGGGAAACTAAGCATAAATGAGGAGAATTTCAGGCGTGTCCCAAGCATTAATCTTTTAGGTGATTTTTGGATCATGAAATGACAGGGATTTTGCTAGGTAGTACCTACTTGGGTTAGAGTCCTCAATTGCCCAGCAGTATGTGAATGCACAAATATATGCATGAATAATGGTAATGGGTCAAATTGTATCATGATGTAGCCGATCCCCTCATTTCATGGGTCTAGACAATGATAAGGATTTGAATTCTAAGAAGTGAAGTTTAAGCGAGTAGTGAGCATAGATCGTGTAACACGGGGATAGAACACAACGATGGCTATCCTAGGGTGATTGAATATGCAAAGTAGTAGCTTGAGGAATATTGTTTGAGATTTGATCAAAAATGATAGGTGTGATTCGAATGCATGTGATAGAGCATGTATGCAATGAGATTAAAGCAAATAGTTAATACTAGATTTTGTAAGAAGATATGAGTTTTGGTTGTATTTTCCCTAGACCGGTTATCAGTTGTGACCCATGGTTTGAAAGTGCAAACATGAATTTATGCACATGTAATCATCATATTAGATGGGGAATAAAAATAAGAAATATACTATCTACTAAAAGGCTTTTGGTTTTTGGTATGATCCTATTTTCCAACTTCAATTCATAGCTTTGAGTTCTTAATGTAAAATCCAATTTAATCAATGCAATCCAATTATAGAAATTGGTGCTCTACCTAGGAGGTTAGTACCCCTTGTGTAGTTGGTGAAACTAAAAAGCAATTGAAAAGTACTCACAGAAAAAAGGTGAAGTTGGTGCTTCTGGGCATTCAAATTTACATCAGTGTGACTAAAGAAGATTTTCATTCGAATTTCAAATCCCCATGAGGTATTTCCCACTTGGGAAAAATAAGTCAACTGTCCCTTCTATGTGAGGGTTTAATGACATCTTAGTACTAAGACCTATATAAACATATATGGTTGTGAAATAAATTGAGATGATTAATATCTGGGAGATTGAAAACTATGATGAACCTTGTAAGTGAATTAAAACATTTAGTAGTGATTGATTTCAACATATCTTCAGTCCCGAGAAGTGAATTAAAATCCTGGGAGGATGTCATAAAATTATTGACAAAGATAGGATAAAATTCAGATGCTCTGATCATTTAAAGATGTAGATTCACAATATGAACAATTTGGAAAACCAATGCTTGTCATGTCTAGGAATACAAGGTAGAAATGTCATTATTTTTAGATGATAAAAGCCGACTTGTAAAAAAAAATCAAATTGTGTTTATAAGGCACACAGATGGTAACTGTGTTGGTTGGATATTTTGTCAAACCAAAATATGAGGTTCAACCACAGTGCATGGGATTGAATCCCTCCTCAAAGACAGGTGAGGCTGCCTGTTTTATTTCTAATCTAAAACACAGTAAATAATATATACAATATTCACACTAATCTAACCATTGGGGGTTGGAATGAAATCCCGAAATCCACATTCACACGATTCAAGGATATTGCTTTCGTACGTGAAATGGTTAGAAACTATTACAGTGAAAGAAGCACGGTAGAAAAGAAATGGGAGAAACGTATTTTCTTTCGAGTAAACACAGAGCACGAAATAATCATACGAGTTTTAGATCACAAATATAGTGTCCGAATAATTAGAAACACTGAGATTTTATGCAAAGAATAGCTCTAAGATCATGAACATAAGAACAATATCTTAAATAAGATATATTTCACAACACAAAGTCTGGTGGTCAAAACAATATCAACTTCTATTCTTCAAAATGATTGAAAGAAAACACAAAGTTTTTCTCCTTTCCAATAGCCTCTTAATGCTCCAAAAAATTCTCGACCTTTTAGAATGCACAAGCATCCCTTTTTATAACAAAAGAAGCTAGAGTTTAAACAGAACAGATCCTGAAAAGTAGCATGCTAACTAGAGTTTCAGCTTTGCATGATTCTCACGCAGGAGATCAAGTCGAAAATGAATTAAAAATATGATAAAATGGAAATGAAAATATGTGTCATTCTAAAAATAGAAATGACATGAGACGCTGGAGCTCAATCCGAATCATCATCTTTTGATTCTTTCCTTTCTCTTCCTCCAGCTGAACTGTTTGTTCCGGAACTCCTGGAACTTCCGAATAATGCCTTGCATTTCGTTTTCCTCAGGTGCAGTGGAAAGATCATTCCAAATTTCGCAGGTCTCATGAATATCACTGGCACCGCCGGGAAGCTTTTTCAACCTCTTGCTGAGCTTTCTTAAGGCCTCCAACGTATGCTCAATCCTCACCAACTGACCAATGACTTCAAGGTCGAATCCATCACAGGTTCATGCTGAATAATCTCTTGAATTGTTTGAAGAGATCATCTGCTGACCAGGGCACTTGATTTCCCAACCGACATCTTTGGACAAATCTTTAGCAATTCTTCCTCCAAATCACTTTTCCCATCAATCAATTTATCCCTTGATTCTCTCAACTTGCTGCAGGCTTCGTTGAGAATCTTTACTCTGAACTTGATGCCCTTGATCAGCTGAAATGTTTATCTGTATGTGGGGAGAATACCTTCTTCTACCAAGAGATGTGTTGGTATTTGCTTTAGCACTTGGAGCGCTTCATAAGTCAAATCAAGCTGTCCAAGTTCTTCAGTGAATTCCTCATCCATCTTCTCTCCTTCCTTCTGAATCTCTGCCAAGGACTGATGAACTTTCACCACGTCTTGAATTACTTCCTTCCCTTGTTGGAGCAACTTTTGGATCCATTCATCGACCACCCTTCCTTTTCTGGTAATCTTCTCAATCGTAGGCACCGATGAGAAATCGAATCCGGCAGAAGCAGAAGCAGATGGTATGGATTCCAGGGGTGTTGAGAAGTTTAATCAAAACCTCTGTCAACTGCTCCACTTTTTCCTTAAACTCATCTCTGCTGATCCTTTGTTTCTTTCAACTTTTGGCACAGCACGTCTATGGAAGCCCGTGCATCTTGTTGCGCTCCTTCTGTTGTTACTTTCCCTAGAGCCACCTTGGTGATCTGATAATCAGCAGCTGTTACATCATCCCTAGTTTTGTCAGCTGAGGGAGTGGCAATCTCTGCGAACTTATCTCCTGAAGCATCTACCAAAACTCTTGAAACTGTTTTGGGTTTCTTGGCTGATCTCGCAGTAGAAGCCTTGAGTGAGCTGAAATCAAAGGCTGGTAGGGGTACAATCACTTTCCTCTTCCTCGGAGTTTGTTCGAGTAGCCATGGTGGCGTATCAGAGGAAACTGCCAATGTTGTAGTAGCTGGTATTCTACTCTCAAGGGGAGCAGATTCTACTATTGGAGGAGGAACAGCAGTCAACGTGGTAGTAGGTGCAATGAATAAAGGCACAGGTTGTGGGGGAGTGTTGGTGATCACTTGGGTTCCAGTAGAAAGGGGTGAGAGCCCAGAGAAAATACTGGCCATGGTTGCAGAAGTAGATGGAGAATGAGGAGGCTAGAAGTGGATATTGAGGGAGGAGGTGCAGATTCAGACTCCAAAGCCTTGAATGCAAGAGATAAGGTCTCTCCAGTTGAGCAATCAGCAAATGGTGAAGACAAGAAGCTGGCTTCCTCCTTCTTCCAAATTAATTTCTCCTATTTCTAGTGGTGTTGGTGATTCTGGCACATTCACCGTTTCTACAAGGAGAGACAATTGAAGAGATTTCTCTTTCTTTCCTCTTTTTGACAATCTTGACCTTTATAGGCGCCTTAGAAGACTTTCTTGTCCTTCTTCCTTTTTGGAGGGCCCCGCCTCTAAAAGCAGCCAACCTTGAAAACTTATCATCTTTAAAATTCATTCCCCAAGAGGAGAGCCATGCCTTGGTGCGAGCAAGAATTAGATCCGACCTATCTGTAATAGAGGCTTGTTCGCTAGCTGACCAATAAATAGGTGGGAAAACATATTGATCCTCCTTTAGTCCATCATAGGAAAGATCCAAAACACTTTCATTGTCACCTGTACCCTCTGGTAAATCAGCAAGCTCCAATGTTTGAATCTCAGCAATAGTTAATCTGCTATGATCCTTTCTGCAAATAGCAACCTCATTACGCAGATCCACCCAAATATCCTCTATATTTGGCCTGTGCAAATTATGGGTTCCATATGCCCTGAGCAATCCTCGGATATCAAAACCATCTCGAGGATTCATATGCTTCTTTAATTTGTCCTGAAGTTCATGGATTCAACATTTTTGGCCTTTACTACGCTGTCGAGCAAGTGTATCTCCCAATAGAAATCGGGAAGGATACAGCAGCCTTATGTTTGCTTTGTTGGAATTTATGAAAATCCAATAGCTGCCTAACCAATTCCATTAATATCTATCTATCCCCTTGATATCGAGGGCAGGCGAAAAGGATCTCCCGAGTACATGACCACCCGAAGATATGTAAACTTCTTGAATTGTACGAAGATACATCCCCATTTAGAAACTTCTTCCCAAGCCTCATCTGAGACTCTTGTCTTTCTTCAGCTCAGGGTTTATCTTGCAAATATTCACATAGAAAAAGGCATCATTTACCCTCCTGAAAGTGGTCTTTTGACCCCTTCTTTGTCAATTGAGGGATAATACTTGATAAACCTGATTTTCTGGTTCTGCTTCCCTTAGTATCCAGCCCGGGATAGTTCCTCATCCCGGCTGCTGCGTATGTGCCACATATGAGAAGCATATAAAACTTCCCAGTTGACAAGACCGTTGTCATTTGGGAATCAATCTCATTGCTGATGAGAGTACCCCAGTCAATCCCCTGCTGATTTTTCTTGATGATGATCATAAATTGATACATCCATCCTTGAAATACGTTTGATTCGGGCAAACCAAAGACCCGACTCAGCAGGGTGATGATGTCATTGATTTCTTGGATGAAATCCGATCTAGGGATAGTTCTTGGAAATCTAGATATTACTGGTTTTGCCTTAACCAAGAACTTCTTATTAACATCCTTAATGTAATTCTCCTGGTTACTGTCCCAGGCCTTCTGAGCCAATTTCATGTCTAGGGCTCCATACTCTTCAAAATTTGGTAGTTTCAGGAGATCATCCAAATAAGCCCCATCTAGTTTGATAACTACTTCACCAGCCTGATTCCTTACGGACCGAGAAGCCGAGTCGTAGCTGGATGCACACGCCAAAACAAGCTCTGGACATTGGGCAGACATGGGGAAGCCCGCTGCAAGAGGCAAGCCACTATTTGCTAAAGCCACCATCCATGGGGTCTGAGAAGAACTCTTCACCCTGTTCCAAAATTCGTCCATATCTATGTTGCCCATCTCAGTATCCCTGATATCATAATTACAGTCGATATATGACGGGGATTCTGGTTTCTTAAATTTGTATTTCATCTTGCTAGATTTTCCGGCCTTCTCCTGTGATGAACCAGGATCCGACATGAAGAATATTGGAAAGAGAAAAGCTCGGAACTCCGGAGATGCTGTGCACACTGAAAAACCTGATTGACTGAATGCATCGGAAGAAGAGAAGAACCCGACACGCAGAAGAAGATATTGGAAAACTTTGAGAACCCGACAGGTCTGATATGTCAGAATCTTGGCGAAACCCGACACTTGCTTTCAATGGCGGAAACAAGAGAAAACCCGGCACTTGCTGCTTAATGACCAAACCTGCAGAAAACCCGGCGTCCACTGTGGATGGCGAAACTTAGGAGATGCCCGGCACTTAATGTTGAGGTCGGAATGTTGAGAAACCCCGTCACTTCGAGCTTCCAATGTTCTTCGGACTTTTGAATCTGCAACACAACCTTTAAAATCCGGGAAACAAAAAACAGAGTCTTTCCTTTGAATTTCTACATACACAACTTCCTTTCTTTTTTTGTTATTCATATTCCATACATCATGCAAATAATTGAAATTTGGAAGGAACAGCACCAATCGATAGTCTCAAAAAGAAAATAAACCCTAAAAACCCAAAACCCTTTCCAAAACAACACAGAAAGAAGAAGGAAGAAAAACCCTCAACAACTGGCAAGAAATTGGAAAGAAAATACACGCAGTCGATCCAGAAAAATCAAGAATAAAGAAGGAACGAAAAATACCTTCAATTCGAGACAGGTAAAATTGAAAACAAACGATCCAGTCTGGTAACGCGAGTTTGCGGGTTTTGGGAGCGGAAGAGCATGCGAAAAATCCACGAATTAAAAATATGAACGGTAAGAATGACGTGGAAATCCGCGTATTTATAAGAAAATCAGTAATAAATACACTTCAACTCGGCACGTGCCAACTCACCGACCACTCGGCATGAATGCCACGTCAGCATGTTGGAGGAGTCTGAAACCCGACACGAGGAGATTTAGTGCATTTCGGGTTTCGGGCTTCGGAAAACATGGAGCACAAAACATGTTTTGAATCATGAATGTTCCGATGCATTGAACTTCCGAAAACCCGATTACAAAGGATTGAGCGGACTTTGGGAATCGGAGAACATGGCGCATAAAACATGTTTTGGAACATGAATGTCCCGATGCTTTAGAGTTCCGAAAACTCGAATACAAAGGATTGTCTTAACACAAGGCGGGTGTCGGGTTTCGGAAGTCACGTGACACAAAGCATGTTTTAACTCAAGTATGTTCCGATGAGTTGAATTTCCGAAAACCCGATTACAAAGGATTTTCTCATTGCAAGGTGGGTTTCGGGTTTCGGAGGTCATAAGACATAAAGCATGTTAAAACTTATGTCAAGCTGTTAGTAACACCCGAAAACCCGATTTTCTCTAAAAGAGGTCATAATGCAAAATCACTTCAAAAATTTTGTAGGGGTTATCCGATCGTTTCGTTGTGAACTCAAAATGGGGATAACAAACCTCCAAACCATACAATAAGACTCAAGTGCTTAATATGATGCTCATCTACCACTTTCTAACTCATATATATGTTGGACCATACTATGCTATGGAAAGCACCAAGGGCCGACCTACTAAACATATGAAATCATAAATAAAATATGATATGATATGTTGAGAGATAATGTTAGCCACATGTTGACTATACATATCCCAATATATAACCAAGGACTAAGGGTGTAGGGAAAAATTTAGGTTACTATACTTATACCATGCCCACAGTGTGGCATATTACTTGGATATTTTTACTTGTTATATAAAATCCATTGTATCATAACTTAGTTTTGTGTTGACATATATATTATCTTTCCCACATTGGTTCAACTCATTCCTATGCTTATATTGATAATGTATTTCCCATAAGGGGCCTTCTACTCATGTATGGAAATTTATTATATTTCACATTATGGTAATGTGTTATTATGTTACATATATTAGACTCGCATACTTGTGGAATATTATCTTTTGTGTTCACACTACTTATACATTTTCCATTGGGAGAAAATTGTTCCTATGATCCCACCAATTATATTTTCCCACTTGAGGCATACCACCTTTAAGAAATTACATTGCATACACTTTTCCCACATAGGTCGTCATAACCCTCTATTAGATATTTGATTCCACCTTACCCATATGGATGGAAATTATTCCTATGATTCCATCAATTCATTATGCTTGCATGGGGAATATTACCTTTGTGTTTACACTGATTATATCTTAAAAATTGGGGGGAGGGGGGACTTGTTCTAATGATTTTACTAATTCTATATGCCTACTTGAGGAAAATTGTGTTTGTGTATACAACGACTATACCTTATCCATTGGCGAAAAATTTCTCCTATGATTACATTGATTATATTATTCCATTTGGGGCATACCACATTTGTGAATCTCATGCCCCACTTCACCCACATGGGGCATATATTTCTTATGGTTACATTTCTTATATCTTTCCCACACTAGGGGTGTAATATACTTGTACTTAAATATATTATATCACATGCCCACACAAGGTAACATTTTATTCTATATACACTACTTATATTGAGGCTTGATAGGAAACTTGCATATTACATACATGTTTTCAAGATGATATCTTACTATATTATACACAAGCTATTTTATTTTCCTATCTTACACATGATGCACTTAATCCCTTTCTTCTTAAAAATGGGATTCAAAGGTTCATCCTAAACATCAAAATGTGCATATATTCCATATCTTGTATATCATACCCAAGGACTCCATCACATTCTCTCTCTCTCTCTCTCCCTCTCTCACACACACACACACCACACACACACACACACACACACACACACACACACACACACACACACACACACACACACACACACACACACACACACACACACACACACACACACACACACACACACACACACACACACACACACCCACACACACCCACACCACAATAGGGCACTATGCAGAAAACCTAAATTTTACAAGAAGCTAGTTCTTTGTTATGGTGATAGTGTATTCATGTGTTTATCAATTATTTGTGCAATTTAGGTTGTTGGAATGCATTCCTTGTGTTTATTTTACTTTAGACGTGTCCCTTTGTATTTTTCTCTATTATCTCTCTTGTGTCAGTTTACTCTCTTGTTGATTCCCCCCCAGTTTACTAGTTTTTGTGTTTTTTTTACCAAAACTCTAGTAGTACGATTCAAGTTCAATAAGAGTGTACTATTATTTTTTTGGTCTTGTTTTTTGGGCGCTTTTTACCCTTGTTTAAAGTCCCCAAGAGTTTCCCCCTTTATTGACTTTTCATGCCCATTGTTTTTCAACATGCATGCCAATAGGGTCCTAATTTGAATTTACTAAATCTGTAAATACAAAATTACATTGGTACATTTAGGAGAAGTGGCACTAAGATAGATGATCACAAGAAGACAATCATTTAATCGTAAGAGAAAGGAATTTATTTATTTCAAGAGAATTTGCATGCTAAAAATAGATGCCAAGCATTTAGAGAAGAAAATCTAGCATATATTTATTGTATTAATTAGAGAATTGAAAATGAAGCGCTAAAACACTTGCATTGGACTATATTTCCTAGTGACTACATTATACTTGTGATTTTTTCCAAAACTATCAAAATCCTAGGAGTTGAATAAGAAGGTAGGGATAAACATGCCCCTATTAACTAATCCTTCAATTCTTACTTTTTTTAATGTTGTTGTAGCCAAATTAAGGTTTGAAGTATAAAGAGCAGTTTTCAAGTGATTTGTAGTGAATTTTTGGAAAGTGAGCAAGGTTTTCAGAGCTATGAACTAAATGAATAAGTGTACGCAATCAAATTCACCATAACAAATATTTTTCAAAAAAAAAATATATTGTTATGATTATGGATTTCCTAACTAAGGAGTACTATAATTTTAGTCAAAGTTCTTTATTCGCGTTAAATTTTCTAGTTCTTCTTTAACTTTTTACTATGTATTTTATTTTATATATTTTATTTTTCTCTATCTCCATAAACTGTTTTTTTTTATTCTACTTTTTGTGTATTCATTGTTGCATAAGTTGTTGTTTCCTAATAATAAACATATAGGAGGTGAATGTGCAACCTCCTCCTAAATCGGTGGGGAATAACTCTCACTAACTGATACTAGAAGTAGAGTTGACTCTACACAAAAAACTTAAGCTAACACAATGCAACTGGTAAGCCAACTCAACATAACTGGTACACATAAGAAAACATATCCCATGAGTGTAGGAAAGCTCCACGTAAATAAACAAATACAAGGAAAATAAATATCCTACACTAACACCACCCCATAAGGATATCTTAGGTGGGCAGTGAAAAAGGAAAGTGGGTCTCAGTAACCAGGCTTGATGAGGTACCTACGTACAATGTAAATCTCTCATAAATATAGATTAAAAGGAGAAAATCCAGTGGGAAAAAACTTCCCCCCAAAAGAGAGACAAGTAACTCACTCAAGAAAACTGGAGAAGAAGAAGTGGTGGTTGTGGGTCATGGTAACTTGGCCTGATGAGGTACCTACGTACAATTATCATCCCCCATAGTAGAGTGAGAAATAAATGGGAATAATAAGGTCCCCTAAGAAGAGTGTCAATGATGTGGTCCTTTGCATAAAGACTGAAGAGAATCCGCCTACACCAAACAACGTTCCTGCCCTTGGGAAGGACAAAAAAGGGACACTGAAATTTGGCCCACAACACAAAGGAATAAAAATCCTACAGTACTTTGTTCTCTAAATCTAGTCTGTAACTAAAAGGTGGCATAGGTCTGGAAAATGTGTGCACAAAAGACAATGGTAATGCCACTGTAATATACATGTCGGAGAGAGAATATGGTGGGGGCCCAATAACCCTCACAAATGGATCCACAAGAAAAGGTGGATCATGAAACATCTCTAAAATATTAGAAGTGACAAATGTCCCTGGGCAGGCACTCCCAACAAGAGAGATGAATGGGTCCTGTTATCCAAAATTCACCCCCCAGGGTAAATTTTGATAACATGCATTAAATTCTTCGGTCCCGAGTAGATAGATTGATTCAAGGCAAAAAATCATGTTTCTGGGGCCCCCTCTGCTTCTTTCTAACTCTCCTGTCCAAGAAGAAAAGAGCAAGTTCTAAAAAGGGGTGAAAAAGTTGCAAAAAACAAGCTCAGGGCTGAAGAAATTGCAAAAATTGGCTAAGTCCTAGTCTAGGCGGTCCTTGGGACAGTTGGGACGTCGGGGCACGAATCGGCCGAAAAGCCTCCAGGCGGTCCACACAGCAATTGGGACACCGGGATGCGCGGGGCACGAAAAGCCGAATCGGCCGGAAAAATGGGAAAAATTTACCTAAGTCTCGCTTCGCTCAATCTGGGACAACCGGGCCAAAAGTACGCGAAAGACGCGGATCAGCCGGTTTAGCGCAAAGGCAACCCATTTCGGGCGGTTCGGAAGAATTTGTCCCAGATAGTCCAGGACAGTTGGAACAAATGTACGCGTAGGACGCGAACCGCCCGGTTCGGCTGAAACAAGAGGACTTTAGCTCGGGACAGTTGGAACAAGGGTACGTGTGGGACACGAAAAGCTGAAAGAGCTGAGAGCCAATCAAATCTTGCCACGTGTCTTCGCCTCAAAGAGGGACAGGGAAGCCCGAATCGGGCGGTTCGGAGAAATTTTTCCCAGACGGTTTGGGACATCCGGGCCAAAAATACGCGAGGGACGCGAAGACCGGGAAAGGCCGCCAATGAATCAGAATGTGACGCATGTCACAAGGGGAGGCGCAATAAGAATTTTGACTAAGTGTTTTTGGACCCAAAAGTTCAAAGGGCGAGGTTTGAAGCGTTGGCCCGAGCCAATAAAAGGAGGGCGCGTGTCCTAAGGAGAAGGGGAGTGCGGAGCTCGGGGAGAACTTGGAGAATTTGGAAAAAGTTTTGGCCAAAAAACTAAAAGGTAAAGATGCCCCCACACCCCTGTCAACCAACCAAAGTGTGCCACGTGTCCCAAGTGGCGGGGCACGGGGGAAAAAATGGAAAATTTTCCAAAGAGTTAAAAAGATCGAAATTTCAAGGGAAAGCCCGCGGAAAGGTGGAGGAGAGAGAATTTCTCAGCAAACCAGCACCTGACACATGCCATCTGACCGGTGGAGTGCGGAAATTTTTCAAAAAAATTTCCAAAATGCAAAAAGGTCAAAATTTTAAAATTTTTTGCCCGACGTTCGTTTTTTTTGGGGCCGTTTTGACCTAAAACTTCAGACCTTCATATCTTTTGATCCAGAGCTCAGATTTGCACGTTCTTCATATCATTGGAAAGCTTATGAAATTCTCTATAGGATTTCATGGTCAATTTTGAATTTTGGTTTAGTTTCAAGAGATAAAATTCAAAAAATGGCTCTGGTACATGTCCATGGGCAGAAATGACCTTTCAGCGACCAAATTTAATGCAGGATGGGTCTCATTCTCCTCCAATTCGGTCAAAAATGACAGGGTATGGGTTTGTAAGGTCCTCCATTGTGATTTAATGCATTTGCAGTCAATGAGGAATGGGCTCCCACGTTTTTGTATGTTTTCTCTCTCATGGGCTCGACCCATGCAATGTAAAAGCCAGATTTGGCTCATTTTGGATGAATGATTACAAGTTGTTCATCTTTTCGGCTCTGCCCTGCCTTATTTTCTTCTCCAGGGTTGAAAATGGAGTTCGAACCTCCTCCCTTGCTCTGTAATGGCGTTTTTGCCTTTTACTATTGAAATGATGTTCTGTGCAAACTTCTGAAGCAATAAAAAACGTGTTTTGTGATGCATCTGTCCATCCTTGCTCGTTTTTTGCTTGTTTTCTTCTTGCCTCTCTTCATTGCAGGTATTTGTGCAAGTTTGAATGTTCATTGCAGGTATGGAGCTGTGTTCATGGAGTTTTGGAATATTTTCTGTGTGAAATCTATCCTGGGGCCTGTGATGCATCTGTCCATCCTTCCCATTGCTCACCTCTCCTTATTCCATGGCAGTTTTTGATAGATGTTCAACATTCTCCTTCTCTGGTGTATCACCGTTTTAGTGTAGGATTTTGCTATTTTTCCCTTTTCTCTCTCTCTCTCTGTCTCCTTGGCATGGTTAGATTAGGATTAGATTAGCTTGCCTGCACTGGAATAGCTTGTGGCAGGTAGTTTAGGAGCAGGAACCAGCATTCTCTGGAGATTCCTTTCTCATTTCTGCAAGTCCCACACTTGGAGAAAGGTTTCAATGTTGTGCAATCACACTGGATGCTAGAGTGATCAACCTAGAAATCTGATCAACATCCAGGGGTGCTATGATTTTGCACTAACAGGTCCTCCATAATGTGTGATGGCTCAATCAGAGCATACTCCTGTGATGAAACACAAGTGGAATCTGCAAATAAACAACTCATGTTGGTAAGATACTCATCCCAATGGGTTTTCTCAATGTGAGAAATTCCTGACAAGAATGTATTAGCATCACAACATGAAGTAGGAGGAGAAGACTGTTGTTAAGAGTTGTTAGAAGTCCAAGATGAAGCATTGCTACACTCAAAGGTAGCAACTGGTATATGTGGAGTGCCGCCAACTGAGAAATCAAGATGCAATGGAGCATGAGATGCAATGGTCACATTTGTCTTAGAGGAAATTTCTCTAATAGAACATTGTTGCGGAGAGTGAATGGAAGCATGAACATGGACGACAATGAGCTCTATAAAGGCAATTGTAGGGAGAGTGTGCTCAATAGAAAGATCTTGTGGTGAATAGTCAACATGGGAATCATGAGTAACAACAGGTATAGAGGAACACTCACTAATGAAAGGGATATGAGAAGGGGAGAATCTATGGTGGCACTAGAGAGGTCCAAGGAAGCGTCGCTCTCAGATGATGAAACAAGGTCTCCATGCAGTTGTCGGATAATGTTCCAGGTAGTGAAAGGGAACTTAGTGTTCTCAAACAAACGTAATATATCCCTAGAAATAGTAAGATCGAGAAGGCCATAGACCTCATCATTGTGGTTAAACCACTCATTCTTCTGTAAAGGCTCGTCAGGCTCAAGAGTGAGACCATGGAGGTAGGGCAACAAACGATGCATAGTACAATGATTGATAATGTTTTCCTTCCAAGACATAAAATTATGAGATTCAAGCATAACAATAGAATGATGAAACTACATAATGGAGATAAACCCCCAAATATCCCATATGGCACTTTATAACTTAGTGTAAAAAGTACAAGTCTTCATAGAGTTTTGTAAACCCCCCCCAAATACGACACTTTATAACTTAGTGTCTTTTATAATATAAATAAGACCAATGCGTGGGAAATTAAAAAATATGAAATTTGTAAAAGATGACGCTCAATTCCGAGCTACCGATCAAAAATTATTACAATATTAAATTTCCCATAAATAGACCCTAGTTAATAAAAATTACACTACAATCGTTTTTAAAATGACAATTTATCAAGGGTACCTAGCCTTTCAACCACTCGTTGGAATTGGCACGAGATGATGAACATTAAGGGACGTCGGGCTCAACCAAAAATGCATTCGGGTGTAAGATAAGGGAGAAAGTGTTTATGCAAAAGGGTTTGGCCACCTTCAAAACCAAACCTTTCCCTCCATCTTTGACATGTGAATAATATTGTTTTTATATAAAAAACAATAAAAGCGATCCCCCCTTTTACATCAACTCCAAGCACCATAGGTCACCAAGCCTATACACCATCACATTGGCTCATGAAAAAACAATACACTTTAATCCCTTTACAAAAAAATCAAAGAAGGGATTGAAATAAAAAGAGTGAAAGTGTTTGACCGATCAAATAGGTTAGAAGGTCGAAGGATTCGGTGAAGCTAGGGCTTATTGGAATGTGAGATTTTCATGTGATTTGGAGACCAATCACGAATAAACCAAGTCGGTAGTTGCCTAGATGTTTTCATGTGAATGGAGGAGACAAAGCTTCAAAAAACAGAGGCAGTTGAGTTGAGGAGCCAGGGTGGAGTCATGCAGAGGTAGATCCAAGTGTCAAGATATCGTCAAACCAAAGGATGATAGGAGACACTCGAACATATCCAGTCTAAGGTCAAAGGAGAGACATGGAGGTCAAGGTTTATCTACACAAGATTTGTTGAGCTACAACCATCATGGGGCCAAAGTAGAGGCTTATCACGTCAGTGTTCTGAGTCAGATCCAAACAAAATGTCATTCCAAATCACCCAAGGGCAGGCAAGCAAGCGATGGATGGTCAAACAGGGTTTGAGTAACCATGTTCAACATGATGAGCCGAAATGGAAGAAAACTAAGCCAAGAAGAGTCTGAGTCCAGGCAGAACCAAATATTTGGGCTGAGCGAAGGAGAGATCCATTATGTAAAGGGTTGTGAGTCAAGTAACGTCAAGTTGGATAGTGAGCCAATGTAATTTGATGACCTGGTCGAGTCAGACAATGAGTTGGCTCTAATGTGGATTGAGTTAGGCCTGAGATGTGTAAAGGCAATGAACCCCAAGCCAACACATGTAAATGAGAAAAGACTATGATGAAACCTGCAATGCACTGAACCAAGGCACAACACAAATTTCTTGAAAAACCCCTAAAAATGTTTCTTTTGGAATATTTTTGTAAACCCCTGAAATTTTTGACAACCCTCAACTTGACAATAAGGCAAACACCAAAACTTACAACTACACTAAATCAAGACAGGATCAAATTTATTTGCGCATGAACTATTAGTTTCACAGATGAAGTATTCAAAAACTGCAAATAACTCAATAATGGAAAATATTTCACCAGAAATTCTCTAATACCATATTAAATTTTTCGAGAGGATCTCTAATGAAAAACAGATGCATGAGATGTAGAAAATTGAAATAACTAACAATAAGATGCAATATGATCAAGAACTCTCAAGGCAAGAATGGCTCCAAATCAAATCATTTCTCCATATGCTCCATGAGATAGAATGATGTAATTGATGTAGATATAGAAGGTGAATGTGCAACCTCCTCCTAGATCAGTGGGGAGTAACTCTCACTAACTGATACTAGAAGTATAGTTGACTCCACACAACTAGTAAGCTAACTCAACACAACTAGTAAGTTAACTCAACGTAACTAGTATACCTAAGAAAGCATATCTCATGAGTGTAAGAAAACTCCCAGTAAATAAACAAATACAAGGAAAATAAATATCCTACACTAACAACCAACCCCAAATCCAACAAACCCCATATATAGATATATATAACTCCAAGTTACAATCAACCTTGCTCCCCATATAGAATGCAGAAACTCCAACCAATCCCAACTCTAACCAACCAACTATCGATCAAAATTATAAGATAGATGGGGGCAATCCAAACGGTATCTACACAAGTTGGGGTGGGCTCCCCTATCCCCTATATTAGTGTAGCATTTATCTAGACCATATTCTATATATAGGGGGACCACTCTCTCGAATAGTCATAGCCATTATCTAGATTCTTTGTTTGATCTATATTGTTTGATCTTATATATATGGTCTACTTGATCTCTAGGAGATATGCATATTGGGGGCACGATGAACTACATATATCTATATAGGGGTGCATAGCATAAATGACCCCCCTTTCAATTTATAGACATATAGGGCCTCGACCTCCATTAGGAGAGAGCGGTCGAGGGGCCTATAAATATCTTTTCCCCCGCCCTCAAGGGCCCTATAGAATGTATGAGGAAGCAGGAAATAGAGAGGAGGATATAGACTTGGGGAATAAGTGATAGGTTTATATACTCTATACCCCCATATCTAGATAGGGCCTCCCCGAGGGATTGGGATTGAGATTACGAACTATCATGTGGCCACTATGTAGACTCGTGAACTGAGATGAGAACTCATGGACTGGCGAAGATATAAGATTTGGTCAATAGCCTTTTATTCCTATTGTATTCTTTATTCTAAACATAACATGAGTGAATCAATACCGGGGGATATGATGGCCATCAGTGGGAAATTGCTCCCAAATGTACTACTAATCGGCCTTGATGATTTATATGTCACAAAGAATATCTTAGAAAATTCAAGAAAGCCTTGGTGGAGGTATCTTCTTCTTTATCAATTACCATCAAGCATTTAAACTTATATTATTATAACATTATTTTATTATTTGCATAGGTGGGAATTTTGAAGTTATTGGTTAATAGTAATGTTGTGCTTTTAATAGTGCAGTTTTATGTAAACTTGATTCGTATTATGAAATCATTCAGTAAATAGATAGCTTCAATGGAAAGTGCAGCAAACATTCAAGTTCACAATTTTGTTTCGAATACCATTTTGCGGATAGAAAGAGCAAAATTTGTGAAGACATTTTTAGATGGTATGCTCCTGGATTTTATATGCAATATAGTTGAAGCAGAAGAGGCTTTTCAGCCTCTAATTATAGATACTTCCAAAATACAATGAAGTTATCAAACATGCATTCAAGCAAGAGACAAAGAAAAACGACCACTTGTTTGGTTCTCCTTTATGTCCAAGATCAATCTTGAGCTCGATAGACTTGCATGGACTCCGTGGAAAAGGAGCATTGGAGCTTGAGTGTTCAAAATTCTTTTCTAGAAGAACTTAGAAGCTCAAAATTTTGATTTATTTCGTAATGGAGATACATATCTCACAGTTTATTTTCACGCATGTATTGTTAGCAATTTATTAGTCTCTGTCAAGGCAAGGTAACTATAGTAATCACTTTCTTATTACTTAATATTTTTCAACCAATCACAATCAACTATTTTTATTTCATATGATCTATGCAATAGTTTTTAAACAATTTAGAGTTTTTTATTCATTTACAAATACTAATTTTCATGTATGTGATTGGTTAGATTTTTCTCCTTATTCCCTTACAACAAAATGATGTCTTAATTCATTCTATTTTCATGGAACACTTCCCTATTTTCATGGAACACTTCACAAGAAAAATTTTTTAATTGGAGAGCAATATAATTTTTTTGTTGATTTAAATTAACAACTCAAAATACAAAACAGCCCTAAAATTCCCTTTTTTCAAGGAACAATTCTCAAGCAATTCTTTTTATTTGGAGAGCAATATAATTTTTTTAATTTAAATTAGCATTTCACTTTTGAAGCTATTTGATGCTAAATATTTTTTTAAAAACAATACTATGTCATAATTCATTTTATTTTCACGAAACATTTCTCTATTTTCATGGAGCACTTTTGAGAGCAAGATAATTTTTTGTGGATTTAAATTAACAACTCAAAATACAAAATAGCCCTAAACTATTCTATTTTCATGGAACGCTTCCCAATTTTCATGGAACATTTCTATAATTTTTGGTGGATTTAAACTATTTGATGTTAATTATTTTTTTAAAAACAATAATAATACCTTTAAAACAATTCAACAAACATTAATCATTTTATATTTATACAACCCATACACACTTCTTTATAACATAATTACTTTAAATCAATTTAATGTCATTTACTTTAAAACAATAAACAATTCATCGTAAAGGCATTTTCATGGAACACTTCCCAAGCTATTTTTTTAATTGAAGAGCAATATAATTTTTTACGAAACACTTCCCTATTTTCATGGAACACTTCCTAGAGCAATATAATTTGTAATTTTTTTATTGGAAAACAATATAATTTTTTGTGAATTTAAATTAACATCTCACTTTTGAAGCTATTTGATGCTAAATATTTTTTTAAAAACAATACTATGTCATAATTCATTCTATGTAATTTTTTAAAAAACAATAATAATACCTTTAAAATAATTCAACAAACACTAATCATTTTATATTTATACAACCCATACACACTTCTTTATAACATAATTATTTTAAATCAATTTAATGTCATTTACTTTAAAACAATAAACAGTTCACCGTAAGGCAAGGACTAGTCGCATTGTGACTCTTGTTTTAGTTGGTAGTTTAATTTTAGCTTCCCTACTTTTCTTTTCATGCAAGCACTCAAGTTGAGGCAGTTGTGACCCATCTTACTCTATAAATATGTGTAGACTTATTTTTTAATTATCGAGGAAGGAGTAATTGCAGTACTTGAGTAATTCAAAAATCTCGTGGATGTTCTATGAGTTGCTTTATGTTTTTGTATTTTCGTTCTATTTCAATTAGATGAATGTGCATGTTTTATGAATGAAATCTATTGTGTGTGAGATAATTTTCTTTGTGGAGTTTGAATTGTCATAGTAGCTAAGTTGAGTTAGTAAAAATTTTGTAAGCTCCTTTATGTCTTGAATATTAATTTTTGGATATTTGTCGAACATATTGAATTAACAAAGCATTATGCTGCAACTTCGGGATGTTGATCTCCCACACTACATGCTTTAGGTGATTGCTTAGAACCTGTTAAAGTTTGAGTTTATGTTAAGTCTTTGTAAATTTTTGTTTAAGATTAACTCCTAAAGACTATAAGCTCTTTGCAAAGCATGTAAAACCATCTGAAATCTTTTTTCTCCCTTCCCTTTCCCTATTTGGTTTTTTTGGAAACATAGTAGGATAGACCTAGTTTAGCTATATGAGCTCATTTAGATTGTTGAACCACGAATTTGGACTACCAAGTGGTATATGAATGTCACATGCCAACTATTCCACCACTTGGTTATCACTAAACCACATACCTGCAACTCATACACTAGGTTAATTGCTTCTTATTCTAAAATGAGAGGAGTTTCTAAATTAAATTGTGGTGTGAATAAAACATGCATCGATAGAACTGTGTGTGTAGGGAGATCAAACAACACAATGGTATTTATTGGCCCTATGTCTAGTCCTTTTTGTTGTATGGCTTGAATGTGAGTGTCTAATGCTTGATTATGGTCTTTTACATCTTATTTTGTTGAGTCACATAAATCTTTAGAACTTTATTGAGGCTTTTACACTTTTCTGACCTTTAGGACAAGATTGATTTATAATCCTGTCTCATAATGGATGGTTTCGTCCTAGGTCCATTTTTACCACTTTTTGGGTCTTGGTCATTTTGTTACTGTTTGTGATTGTTCCAAGCCTATGGGTTGGATTTTATGCGCCTCTAAGTTCCAATTTTAAAGCAAGAGACTCTTATATATACAAGTTACTAAGAGGGCTAACACATCCACACAACAATAGCAGTGAGGCCAATACAAGGGATAGCAAGGGCATTATATCAGTTCAATTATTTCAAGCAGTCAATATATTATTTTGATCTACGGGGCTAAGTCCAAAGTGCATTTCTATTGTTTGTGTTGTGTTTATTATTACACTTGGACATATAGATCTTACGTTATTGACAATTACACTTCCACTAGGTGACAAAACTCTGTTCAGGTTTGCACTCCACACAAAGCAATGTGGTGCAATGTTTCCCTTTATCAATGGGGATCTCTAAGGTCACTCCAACCCAAAAATTCCTTAACCCTGTTTCCCCCAATTTAATGCCAATTTGAGTGTTTATGCAAGAGAGTTGGGGTTTGTTGTTTCAAGTACATTTGTGCGCATTTGGAAGGACTGAAGCCAAAAAAGAGTAGAGCGGACTAAGACAAAGGCACATTTATATGAACATAAGTGCAGAGAACAATTGTACAAGTCCATGCAACTTTGAACAAGTTGTATAGGTTGATCTTGTCCTCCTGGTCGATTTTTCTCGAGGGCAATATCAAGCCCAATTTTAGAGAAGAAGCAAGTACATAGAATTTTCATCTTGTTTGACTCTAATTCACACCCATATTAGTTCATAAACACATAAAAAACTAATTGCGCTTATCTTCTTGTCAATTCCATAGTTAGCATGTGTCCTAATTGAATGAATACCCTAAATCATTTAATGTATGCTCATATTTGAATGTCAATTGTGGAATTAATAATCTAAATGTGTATAGTTTTTAGATTATGATCTTAATTAGATACCCTTTCTTCCTTTGTTTCTTTGATAGTTTCACTCATTTTTCCTAAGTTTTCTTTCTTCTCCATTTCTCCACCTTTTTCCCCTTTGCTTTTTTATCGCACGCTTTCTCTTGGGTTTTTTGAACCCATCAAATGCCTCTATAGTTTCCTTTATAGATTTAGGGCTCTAAGTTGTTTTTTATGATGATGAACAACCTCTTACCAAGTAGTCATACCCATGGCATCATTTGCGTCTGAACATGATGCTTTCATAATCCAAAGGTTGAATCTAGTTGATCTCTCTTATCTGCAATGTGACATTCTTTAAAGGTCTATGGAGAGATCCAACTCCATGCAAATCTTAATGTAGTTAATTAATCCTTTACTGTGAGAGGGTTTCAATGTTTTCATTTTTCCCACCATATTGGCAATTGAATCAAAAAAATATTCTGACCAAAACTCTTCCAAAAGGGTATACAACTAAACCCTAACTAATGTCATAGACAACAATTCCTTTGTTGGTTTGAAGCCGATATGCCAATGTGTTGTGAAGAAGCCTACAGTTATGAAGAAATATGGTCCTCCCCAAAAAATGTTTCTATCAAGATCATTGGTCAAAATGGCTATAAAATAGCCTCTGGGCAAAGTCTTAATCTCACCTCACTATGTCTTTCAATTTTTCGCTCCCCATGCACGTATCTCCTCTCGTCAATTGAGCTCTCATGAATCTACAAAGCAAACTTTTTCCTGATAAGCTAGATACATTCTTCACAATCTCGTTTGCATCCAACCGAATGGTTAGATCCTCTCCCATAACTTGCATACATGGAGGTTTGGTTGCATTTAGAGGTCCTTCGTGTCTTCTAGTCACCGATATAGTTGCTTCCACCTCCTTGGCCTTAATTGTGGAGATGCTTTTTGCCACTTTTATTTGGCATGTAAATCCTAGATGAAATAAACCCGTTCTCCTCATTGATCACATGCAAGGCTATCAAATTTGCTCTCCTTCCTAAAGTAAGAAGAAATTGAATAAATCTTCAACATAAGAAATTGATCAAATCTTTAACAAAAGATAATGATTAAATCTTCAGCAAAAAAATTTGCTTATTTATGAAGTGTTTAAGAGCTCATAGTAACAATAATATACGTATTGAAAAAAAAAAAATTTAACACTTGAAAATAAAACATTTTATAATTTATTTGAAGTGTGTAATATATTCAATTATTTAAAAGAAAAAATACTCCATTAAAATTGTTGAGAAAAAAAATAACATTTAATAAAAACAAATAATAATATTTTATAAATCACTACAAATATATTATAAAATTTCAAAAACTTGGTTTAAGTGTTTCTAAATACATGCAACAACTCTTAAAATCCACATTTATCAAATTGAATTGAATATAATACCTAATCTATGAATGAGAAACTATTTTGATTATGATGAAAAAGGCATACTAAATGGTTTTAAGAATGAAAAGTTTTATTTATCCAAATGATTTCATAAGAAAAACATAAAAATTACTACTTACATCAATTTTGGAAAGAATTTGTTAATTGAGAAATCAGGATTGTTAGAATATACATCAAAAACACGGCATGGACAAACTACCCTGAATCTAATTTATTTAGAGACTAAGAAAATGTGGGATGAAATTACAATTTATCCCAGTAAGAGACCAGTCCTTGAGCCATTAGCCATATATGTTGTTAAAGTGGCTGAGAACACGAGGGACAGAGGCCATGGCCATGGTGCCAATTTGCCAAAACACCCACAACGCTGAATTGCTTTGCAAGGATTAATGCTCGCTGCATCACCCGAAAGTGCCCTCTGTAACCTTTTCATCTGTGTTCTTGTAAAGCAATCTTTCCACCTGCATTAACCTCAATTATATTCAAATTCTGGTCAAGAATTTTGTTATGCCACTGTTCTTTGGAGGCAAGCTTTTGCTGCCAGATTTGTTGGGTTTTGTGTTAGTCTTAGGCTTGATGCGAAATGATGTTTGAGTGGATGTTACCGAAGGAGCTTTAGTGTTGAGAGCGGGCTCTCTGCTGCTTCTACATGGCTGGATTGTTGCCGTTGGTGCAACAACTGTCTGCTGACGTTCCATCACTGAGACATCTATCCGCAAATTTAAGTTGGCAGAATCAGTGTGTGAAACAGCTTCAGTAGCACCCCTCTTCGTTGGAGATGAAAATTCATCTTCATTAATGTCCAATTCTATGTTGGAATTTATGTTTTTGAGGGTGAAATCTGTTATACTCCCTTCAACTTGAATTTTACTTTCCTCGCACAAATGGTTGGCAACTGAATCGGTGTGAGAAACTTTTTGAAACGAGGATTTGCTGAGACTCTGCCCAAGAGAAACGGAATCATCTGGTTTTGATCTCTTGAATGGATTGTTGTCTGGAATGGGAGGAAAAATCCTTTTCTGTCCTTTGACATCCAGAACACCAACATTGTTATCCAATTCATTGCCACAATTATGATCAATCGGAAGGGAGACCTTTTTCAAGGATGAATGTTCAGCTATTAGTTTGAAATGTGTCCCTATAGTTCGATCAAAAGGGCAAGCCTCTTGCCTCGGTAACAAACGATTTGTTTCTGCAACTTCGTCAAAAAGAACTTCCAACTCCTGTTCCTCGTTCACTGTCCATAAAAGCACCAAAAAATGTCAGGGACACAGAAAATTCATTTGAATGCTAATTTCTATTATTAACAATGGCCTGGACACTTTGTTTAAGACTATCACAGAGGAAACTCAAAAAACTCTGAATGTTACTTTGGTAACTTGCCTTGCATCTTGTCAGATGCATGTTTTAAGTTTTGTGAACCCTTCTCTTCAGCTCCAAAAGAAACTTCATTCTGAATGTCACCAAAAATATAAAGCTTTTTAATATAGAAAAGAAAGAATCAATAATATCAATACAAACAAATTTTAAAACTCTTACATGTAAGAACGAGCCCTGGAAATACATCTATTACAACTTACATTGGGCAGCATCAATGAAACCGTGCAACACTGCGTGCTCAAATGAAATGGGTACACACCTATTTCCATACTAAGAAGATATGAAGTGCTCCACGAATGAATCACTTACTTTGGCTTTCTGAGAGACCAAGATAAATGGGCTGGAATCATTTTCGGTCTGCAATCTCCTTGACCGGTTCCGGGAGGCAACCCTTTCATTTGTAGAGAGTAGCTGATGTTCTAGGGAAGCAACTTCTTGAAGTTCATCAAAAGCTTCCATTGATATTGGATCCATTCGCCCTTCAGCAATGGCAATTACCATTGAAGGAGGCAAATCTCTGAATCTCTGTTAGGGCATACTTCTTTTAAAAGTGTTTTTGAAAGGCCTATGCAAGTTTACTATTAGTTTAGATCCTTCGGCATTTCAGTTTTTGGATGAATATTGTTTATGCATGTTGAAGCTGTAGGAAGAGTAATGAACACGAAGCAAGTCAAGGATACGAGCCAAGGAAATCAAGATTTCCCTCATATACTTCTAAAAACTGTTCTGGTAATGGCCTCAGAAATGAGAGACGTCTCATGTTGGCATCATATCTATCAGAACAAGCAAAATAACTTGGATGTATTAACAGTTATGCTTATTGACACCATTGGAAAATCTGGTTAAAAATTATTCTGCAATATGAACCAAAGAAGGCCTATTATTAAAAAAAGGGAATGCTAGAAAACATACACTCTTGCATAACGAAAAATCGCATTTGCCTTTTTGAAAGAGTTGACATAATCTTCAGGTATCCGATCCTTTTTATCAAATTGCAAGACAGAAATAACCTGCATTGGAATAGCTATACATAAGACTTTTCGCTGCAACCAACCTCCATCTCTCAATAGACTTCAAATCCACAAAAAGGAACAAGACATCAATGGGTTTTACTTTATAATCTATACAAGAACTTTTTCGAAGTACCAGTCATTGATAAACTATGATGTTAAACTGAAAGTAGTTATCACTACTCAAAAGCACCAGCTATATGCCACACATAGCAGCTTAGCAACAAGCTGTAAAATCAGAAAGGATATAAAAATTGGCACTCAAGAATGAAAGCACGACAGTCCGCGTAACAACTTCTCTGTGCAACAAAAACTGCTTCAGCCTTCCATTCAAATAGAAAGACCTACCCGATTTAAGTTTTTATACTTGCATACCAAAGAATGTGCTCGCTTAATCCCAATGCCAACGATAGATGACAGAAAGTCACAACCTGCTAGAACACACATCCCTGCAAAGCACAAAAGCAAACAAATGTCACCTCACATAAATTTTCCATTCCAAAAATCGTCAAATTTCATTCTCCATATTCCAGGCATAAAACAAGATGGCACTAATGAAGGCAAAGTAACCAGCAAAAAAAGTACTTCCCTGATACGTCATTGAAAGTTGCAATTTTGGTTTGTCAGATCAGAGGTGGATTAAGCCTCAGGCAAACTAGGTAGTTGCTTAGGGCGTCAGCAATCAGGGGGCGCCTAAATCTAAAAATTTCCTTTTTGTCGATTAATTTTAGAACTTAACTTTAAAATAATTTATCTGAAGACTTAATATTGATCAACCCATTTATAGATATTGTTGTATAGTTACATAAATTTCACGCTTACACATAAAAAAGTTTTGTGATATTTTTGCAAGTAAAAGAAAATATCACATATTTAAAAGCACATATGATTTTTTTGGTATTATTACTCATTCTCTGATGTAGCTCCAGATTATGTAGGTGTGTAATTTGTTCTAAAATAATGTGAATGTACTTTTTATAATGTTGCTGGTGTATCTAGTAGAGGTGAGTATAATTAAAGGAAAAAAGTATTTAATTTTCTATTGTTAATTTTTTGGGGAAATTTTCTATTATTTTGTTATGGAGGAATCCGTAGGCCTAGTCTAAATACGACTCTTCACAAAACCATGGGAGCTACATAAACGTTTTTGTTTCTTTGCAAAAAAATGGTGCTTTATTTCAGGATAGAGTTCATGCCACCTACTTGATAAGGCTAAATCAGACTTGTAAGAAGCCTTCTATAAAATATTGTATTTTTTGCATTCTTAGCATCTCCTACGATTAATTTTTTCCATCCACAAAATATTTTTCATCCTTCCGTGATAATTTAATAATACATTTTTATTATTATTTTATTATGACCATGATGTAAATTTAAAAATCCAAAAATATAGACATATTTTATTTATTTATTTATGGAAAAAAATATTAAGTAAATTTTTGAGGAGGGCGCCCACTCAAACTATTGCCTAGGGCGCTCCGGACCTTTAATTCGGCCCTATGTCAGATCCAATATATCCGCCTGCACTATGCAGCTCTATTTACCTCTTTGAAGCAAAGCACTTGTGTACAATATATTACATTTTAAGTTTCACAAATAGCTTCTTGAATCATTTATTAGTTTTTATTGTTCATGATCATCATCATGCCCTTCCATTTCGCATTTTTTACATAATAAGCTGTCTAGAATGTGCTTCAAATATATCATAAGCTTCGCTAATGAAAATTAGCAGCATATATCATGACCATCTCCATGTATTAGTCTGAAAAAGAATTTACACTATTGAACTGCCAACACTTTGGCAATAACAAGGACTGTCTCAAGTTTTATAAAATATGAAAGATGGTTTTCCCAATTTAGCCTTATATTCTTCTACTGTGTACTGTATGCCTGTCCAATTTCTTCTGAGCATTTACCCGTTACAAACATTAAATGCATTGATAAATTCAAGTCCATTTACATCAAATTTTGAGTACCATCTCTCTTGAAAGTGTGTTAAATAACTGAAATATTGTTCTATTCCCATTCTTTATACCATACATATGTGCATAATGCATCCTTGAGATCATCTGATTTTGTAAATATGATTTTCTCCTTTCTGTTTGGGTTGTAGAGCTAGTTATTCTAGTACAGACATCTTATATACATTTATCTGAAAAACACCGAGAGCTATCAATTTCAAAGTGCTCACCTGGGATTTTTCACATACAGCATTGATTAATAACTCCATTACCTTCCACTGCAATTTCCCACTGACTGGTGACAAATGGCTTCAATCTAACTGCCCCATTGTGTCCAGCTCGGGAAAAAAACTTTACAGAACAAAAAACAGGCTCCAAACTCCACTGTATGCCCAAGATATTATGATTTTTTGATTCACTTCTCCAAGTAAAATAAAAAAAAACTTCAAAGTGACAGTCAAATGGATGTCAAACTTAAGGTCATGCATTAATAGTTGACAGCTCACAGACATTACAGTGTGCCACTACCAATGCCAACCACCATAGTAGAACACCTATCAGCATACTAATATTATTTTAAGTTACCATTTTGGGGTCTAGTTCAGGTTCGGGTTTGGGTTCGAAGAATCAGATTTGCCAATATGGCATATTTTTTGGGTTTTGAATACAGCTTCTGTAATGTCCCTTTCGAGGGCTGAAATGAAAAGCAACGAAATAACACAAAAACCCCAACTGAAATATTCTGATTTTTATATCGGCCAACTAAAAAATAAAACAGCAGTCTGATTTTTAGAACAACAATAAGGAAAAAGCAATAATTCATCAAAACATCATCATTCACAATATCTTAAGTATATAGAGGCACTTTAGGAATATTTTAAAAAATTAACCAAGAAATCAACCTCTAAACACAGCTGGAAATTAAATAAATGACAACAAAGTATGCCCTTATGAAATGGCTGGAAATGAATGATTCCAAGCCCTAAACATGAAGTACAAAGTTGACTCCAGGCTGCCAAAAATATGGAAGAATGCAATGACGGTTGAGTTGAGTGGTGCTTGCGTGCCCTAGAAACCACAAATCTCTTCCCCAAGGTGGTTCGTTCCCCTAGGAAAGGGCCTGAATTTCTCCTTAGAACCAAACCCTCGCTGAAAATAGGCCTTATCCACATCTTTCAAGTACTTGGAACAATTAATTGAAGAGTTTTTGTTCTCTAATTATCAAGGAAGGGCTTCGTCTTCCTTGTTGTAGACGCACACCAAAGGATTTTCGCCCTCTTAGTGGAATGGAAATTGAGCAAATCAGCCCCAAAACCAAGTAATAGTATAAATTATAATGCCAAAAGATGCATGCCCAAAATGAGGCCTAAGCAACCTCCTTTTATCACCCTTTAGGTGGTGTCAAACCCCAGTGAGGGAGTTTCCCCCATGACCGACCTCATAATGATGCTTACTTTATCTTTTGTCTTTGGTTGTTTACTTCCTCCAACCCAGTCCAACCTAGCCTCATAAGTGAGAAACACATGAAAGAAAATGCAAATGCTTATGAAAAAGGACTGAAAAACATGAACAAACACTTCTCTTTGTTCACCTCCTTTCCCACGGAAAGTGGAATGGGCTAGAAGTCTCCAAAATGAATTAGTATGAAAAAGAGGACATTACAATCCTCCCTTCCCGAAATTGCTTTCCCTCAAGCAATTGCAAAGTTGGATGCTTCCATAATCTGCATCCCGAGCATGTCAAATGAAGGAGCTTTAACCCAAACAAACTCATACGTCTACTGCCCCTCTTTTCATTGAAGCCCTCTTCATCCTCCATTTCAAAAACAGCAGTAACAACTTCTTCCTTTGCACACTCAGCTGTATAAACAAGATCAAGCAAAGGAAATACAATCACAAGTGATAAATAAGGGATAAAGAATGACTCAGCGTGTAACTGTAAGTTTGGACTGATTCTAGACTGATGAACAAGCTAGAAAGGCGAATTCTAGGTTGTGCAAGCTCTGTGTCTGATTCAAGATAGTGATAATCTCAGGGACAAGAGCGCCTAGAAAGGGATAGGGCCACCCAAGCGCAAGCGTCTATTCTAGACACCGGTGTCTGCGGTCTAGCTCGAAATCTAGTTCTTTCTATGTCACTCCTTGTTCACTGTGTGTCGCATCAAATTCCCTATGTTGCACCTGTAACCTGCAAAATAAACCCTAAATACCTACACAGCACTCAAGCATATATTAGATGAATAAAATAATGCATAAGCTTGAGTCGGACTAACATCGGCGATCACCCAATGTGATTGTCACCGAGCATTGTACTACATTTCAAACTCTATGTAGTTCTTGTGTGTGTGATTGGAATAGTGTCCCTTGAGCTAGGATTCCTTAGTGCCAATCACACAAAGAGATAGCGGGCTACAACTACTTTGTCCCAAATACACATGTGTGGTATGGAATTTTGAGTAAACCCTCCTATGCAATGAAGTATGTAGTCCAAAATGCAGTCCTTGATGTAGTAGATAGAAAATATTTGCTCATGCCTCTTAAATGCTTGCCCCCTAACGAGGTTAAATAAGACGTGTGTGTGTGTGTATGATTCATTTGCTTAAGTTTCGTTATTAACAAGTGAAAAGGCCAACCAAGGGTGATAAAAGAAGACAATAAAGAAGTAAGACCCGAAAGATAGAAAAAAGAGACAAAGACAACAAAAGTGCCCAGAGTGACAGTAGCAACCAGAGGGGACAGTAGCGCCCAAGCACTCCTATCCCTAATGGGCGGCCTTGTATAGAGAGTTAGAACGATTAAACAATGGAATCAAAGTTGAGTAAGATGTCAGCTGGTATGTAAAACTGTAAGTTGTTAATCAGAAACAGTAAGCACATCTTCAACTTCAAAAACAGCAGTAACTTCTTCCTTTGCATATTCAGATATATAAAAAGCCTTCCAAACTGCTGTAATCTCAGTCATAAAGCAAGAAATTAATAAATAATCAGCAGCTTGACAAGCTAATCCATGTCCCAATGTGGCATCCTCATTCTTTGTTCCATCCTTGTCAACTAAGGTGGAAGAACACTCCATATTCCCAAATACAAATGCAACTGAAATTAGGTGGGGGCTGTTATAAATGATGACAGCAGTATCAATGATGGTAGTTTGGCTCATGGCTGCCATAGAAATACTTCCCTTCTCACTTGGGGTAGACAACACCTCATTCCCCAACTCTTGATTACATTCTTCACTCAACAACAAACTTGGAAAGGCAAGCTTGAGCATCATGCAAAACTGATCCAAACACCTAGAGTTACCTTGTTGTAGTGGCCTCCGTGGCTGCCCAAAAGATGGTCTAGGCTGCCCTCTTCCCGCTGTCCTAGGTTGGGCTGTACCTTCCTCAAAGCCTTTATGTTTCAGGGAGGGACTTTGTTTCTATGCAAATTGAGACCTTTTGCACTCACAAACTTGTCATCCTCCATTATGGCATCTTCATCTTCAGCTATAGTCCCATATTCTTCATCACATGCTCGGATGGATAACAAATTCAACTACTCTTTCTTCTTTATTCTTGTGCCTACACAAAGAACAAACATATTAAAAGAAACAAGAGCTCTCAATATCATTTCTTCATGCCCTGTAGGTATGGAAGCTAGCTCCCTTTCATGGCTTGTAATCATCTCATTTTCTCCACTCAAGTGATGGATATTCAAAAGTTCACCCAGGCTGTCCCAAACACAGTTGTAACCATGTGTTTTGTCCCCTAAAATCAGAAGGATAGTGGTTGAGATCCTTCTTATGACAGTTGAAAACACATCAATGATGATAGTAGATTGGAAACCCTTCATCCTCATGGTTGGATACTTATCTCCGGCTGTCAACAAAAATGGATAGGGAGCTAAACTTGTTGTGGACAACGAATGAAAAAAAGTACAGCAGCTGTTGAACTGAAAGCACTTCATAAATCTCCTCAAAAAGAATGTAGTGGAACCTGAGAATGAGTCATTATTGACTGAAAATGATTTGAAAGATTGGAAACTGTCCCTTCTCATGACTGTCCTCTTTTGTATGGCACAAACAAAATATTGGGCAAGTTGGGAATGTTATAACAAAAACAAAAACACATGAAAACATGCACTTGAAGTCCCACAAATCAAGACTCCTACTTCCAATCATACCTCCAAATCTCAGCTGAGTTACAATGCTTGGAACAACAAGATAACAACCATCCCACTCGATTTCAAACACAAAATTCATGAACTCAACTTTTACTTCTATTGGAGCACTCCCTTTAAGAGCCTGCTTATCAATTAGGAATTCATAATCCTTATAATATGACTATTGTTTTGAAAATAAGATTGTAGGTTTTACCTCATTATGTGTTGCCCATATGTCTTGTCTTCTTCCAAAAGTTCCTCCACTCTTCTTGGTTGTAGCAACTTGAGGAATCCCATTTGTCATGCTTGGAAGCACAACCTCTTGGTCATCAAGCTTGAACTTCAATTCCACGGTTTGGTAGTCTTGGATAAATTTACCCAAAGTGTGTAGCCATGGCACTCCAAGTACCAAATTTGTCTCTTCATTACACTTCACATAGAAATCACCACTTACCATGTGCTTTCCCAAGGTGAGCTTGAGTTGTTGGAACCGTTTGGTACAAGGGATGATGAGGCCATCTTGTAGCATCTCATCCTTCACAAGGGAGTTCAAATGTACAACAAACTCCATATGATTTCTCATAAAATTTCTTTCTAACCATATGCATGAAATGAAGCACTCACTAGCCATAGTAACATGGAATCCATTGAGGAATTCACCTTTTTTGTAACTCAAAGGATCTATGTACCCTTTTCCACTAAGAGTGTTCTTCACTATATCATCATTTCCACTATGTTGTCCATGACGACCACCAATTATACTATGAAGCATCAAACTTGACATAGGCTCATTCTTTTCAACAAGTTGCCCATGATGACACAAGTATGGCAGCAACATAGGAAGGATCAACAAATCTGAAATGTGATTATTATTATCATACCTTTGGTTGCCAATGAAATGCTTGTCCTCCTTTGATGAAGTGGGGTTTGTGGAGATACCTCCAATCCTTCTATCCTCATGATTCCCAATATTTTCTTCGATCACATTACTCTTCATAGTGTTGTTCCGAAAATCAGGTCAATGGAAGCTTGAAGGATGGTGCAAGTTCCTCTAACTTGAACCCTTCGCATACAACAAGGGATGTCCCTTTTGCTTCAACTTCATCCACATTTTGTTAATGCATGCACGGAACCTTTTCATGGTTCTCTCCAAGGCCATAATCATCATCTACTTGCTTCGTGTAGATGGTTGTTCTGAAATTTCCAGCAAGTTATATTTCAACATTCACATTTGACAATTGAGCTTCAACCACCAATTTCTCTTTACCAACTTGTATATCTGGTTTTTCTTCCTTCTTTGGTTCAAGCTCCATGATTTCTCCCTCTTCAACTTGCATGGTAGATTCCTCTAAGGGTTGTTTCTTCTCCATTACTTGCAGTCTTAATTTTTCTTCTTGTGTAGCTCATGACCTAGGCTTGGGCTTTGATCGTCCCTTGCTTACTCCCATGAACCCGGTAAATGACATAGCATCACGAAATTTCTTTGGAAGAGCCATATACTCCTCATATCGGGTAGCAATGTTGTTCACTTTGGATGCCTGAGTATTATTGACTTCCATTGAAGAGCTCCTTCCACCATTCAAATCTTGAATGGTATGAATCAACTGGGTCATTGTATTGGCTAATCTTTATTGCCCTAGGGCAAGCCTTTCAACCCTAATATCATCAAAATGTATGTTTGCCATTTATCTGCTCCTAAATGAAACCCTCCAGACAAGAAGGATTTATGCTCTAATACCACTGTAATGTCCCTTTCTAGGGCTGAACTGAAAAGCAACTAAGTAACACAAACCCCAAACTGAAATATTCTTATTTTTATATCAGCCAACTGGTAAATAGAACAACAATGAACAACTGTCTAATTTTTAGAACTGCAACAAGAAAAAACAATAATTCATCAAAATATCACCATTCATGATATCTGAAGTATATAGAGGCACTTTAGGAATATTTTAGAAAATTATCGAGCAAGAAATCAACCTTTAAACACAGCTGGAAATTAAGTAAATGACAACAGAGTATGCCCTTATGAAATGGTTGGAAATGAATGATTCCAAGCCCTAAAAATGAAGTACAAAGTAGATTCCCGCTACTAAAAATATGGAGAATGCAATGATGGTTGAGTTGAATGGTGTCGTACCCTAGAAACCGCCAATCTGTTCCCCAAGGTGAGTCACTCCCCTAGGAGAGGGGCTGAATTTCACCTTAGAACCAAACCCTCACTAAAAATAGGCCTTATCCACCTCTTTGAAGCACTTTGAACAATTAATTGAAGAGTTTTCATTCTTCAATTATCAAGGAAAGCTTTCGCCTTCCTTGTGAAGCCGCACCAAAGAATTTCCACCCTCTAGTGGAATGGAAATAGAGCAAATAGCCCCAAAACCAAGTAATGTAAAATCATAACAACGATGCATGCCCAAAATGAGCCTAAGTGACCCCTTTTGTATCCTTTAGGTGGTGCCAAACCTCATTAGGGAGTTTCCCTCATGACAAACCTCATAAAGAAGTTTGCTTTATCTTTTAATTCGTCTTTTAATTCCTCCAACCTAGCCGACCTACCTCATAAAGGAAAACACTAAAAGAAAATGTAAATGCTTAAAAAAAATGATTGAAATATAAACAAATAATTCCCTTATTCACCTTCTTCCGACCCACAAGAAGTGGAATGGGCTAGAAGTCTTCGAAATGAATTAGTTCAAAAAATGGGACATTACAAGGGTCTAGTTCGAGTTCGGGTTCGAAGAACCGGATTTTCCAGTATAGCGTTTTTTGGGGTTTTGAATACAGTTTTGGGTATTCCCAAACAAAAAATATATATAATATAAAAAATTCTAGACTAATAAATAGGAAACTAGTGACATTAACCACATAGTATGTAATGGAAGGCAAGCATGTTATGAGAAGATGAGAAGAGATTTTGCTTTTATGTTTTGTGTCCTTTTAGCTCTTCTTTTTGTGTTTCACTTAGCTTTTAGGATTTGAAAACTATTTTTTACTGTTACTTTACGTTTATTTTTAAGCAAAAATGAAGAAAAAAATGTTTTTAGGCTTGGGTTCTTCACAAATTCTTCCTGGTGAACCTAGATTTGCCATGGTTCTTTTATAGAAAAGCCTAGACAAATCCAAATTCCCAGGCCATACCTTGTTTGAATTTCAGACAAATCACAATCATATCCCTTACCCGAGCCATACCAAGACAAGGTCCTACTACATACCCAACCGAATGGGTATCTTAGATATTATTCATTACCTCATATGAAAAATTTCTTGTTCACTGAGACCCACTCCAATGTTGTCCAATGCATGAAACCTAATTTTTTTCTGTAAATGCAGCATTAGCTCATATAGATTCCATTTTTGTGTCATGTTTTTTAATATTTTGTGATATTAACCGTTTGAACATGGTAAATGAGTAAAAGGGCAACTGATTGATATATATGCAAGTTGGTCAAATATTACTAATAAAATGCCTCTGATTAATGTCTGGGGTGCTTCCTCATGATAATGGGTGATGCAGTCAAGGTATGGGGTCTCAACTGAACAAGAGCCCAACCTTGCAGCTATAGAGTAATACAGAACATTCTTTTTATTGATTTGAGCCTCAATGGGCATTATAACATTCATCTCACAATCGCAATGGACTGTGTAATCACACATACAACAGCTCTGAGCCTCAAAGGGCTATACAAACACGTGTAGACTTTACTACTATACACCTTCACACAGAACTGAAACCTTCAAACACATAACTCTTTGATTGTTGCAGATGTATGAAAGCAAAGAGAGGTTCTTCATCATAAGATTAAGATGAACAAAAACCTCTCAGAGTTTTAAGCATTTTTGAAAATTTGGTTATTTTTTATGCCCGCTTCTCCAAATCGTAATCTCCCTTGCAGCTCCTCTATCCCTCTCTAATACTACACTAACATGCAATTATATTAATCCACTAACAAGAAAGACTCCTAATTTGACTTACTAATACTAAATATAACTAACAAACTACAGTTGCTCCTATAAAACAAGGCAGTTACAAGAAGTTCTAATTTTTGCAGTTGTACAAAAGCAGAGAGAGCTCCTTCGTCATAAGATCAAGATGAACAAAAACCTCTCAGAATTTCAATCAGAGCATTTTGAAATTTTGGTTATTTTTTATGCTCTCTTCTCCAACTCGCATATCCCCCTTGCAACTCCTATATCTCTCTCTGAAACTAGAGTAACATGCAATTAGATTAATCCACAAACAAGAAAGACTCCTAATTTGACTTTTTAATTCTAAATATAGTTAACGAGCTACAACTACTCCTATAAAACAAGGCAGTTACACTAAGTTCTAATTTTAGGAGAACAAACTCCTTCATACTCTCAGTTGTTTGGATTGACAGTTAAAAATCTTTAATTCTTTTTTTTGTGATGCAAGATCACACGTGAATCGGGATGCTCCTGCATCAGACACACATGGCAAGAGAATTTGAGCACCTACTCCAATAAAATAAGCTGTAGAACCACTCTTTTGGTCATGAAGAGTAATCACCAAGGCATTCCCTTTCACCTTGTTAGGTACCACTGAAGTTTTTTCTTCTGTTTCTTTCTCCATTTCCAGCAACATGTTGGTCCATAAACCATCTTCATCAACATAAATCTTATCACCTTTCTCTTTACCTTACCCATTTCTTGGGCATAGCCATCCATCCACCTCCTCCAAGATGCTTTGTTTCTCATCTTCAATCCTCTTGTGGGGTTTGACGACCATTATCCAACCACCACCACCAATTTTATTCAAAAGCATTGTTTCTCAATCCTCCATGAGCTTTGAAACAATTGCCTCTTCCTCCGATAGAAGCATGCAACTCATGCTCTATCTCAAACCATCTCCTCTTCACTTCTTCTCTTATGGATTTCTTGTCAAAGAATCCATCACATACACTCTTCATCATATATGCAACCATATTACATCCTTTTGACTCCAAAGGCCAACTCAAATGAGTACTTATTCTCAACATTCTTCTCTTCTTCAATGCATTCAAGCATAGCTGCATCAAAATTAGTTGCCCAAGTATTTAGAGAATCAACAATTCTCATAGGGTATAGCATATTCAACATTCCCACTTCTGGAACATCATGCTTCGGAAACTCCTCTTCAGCTGCAACTTGTCTTTTCACACTCTCAGTCTCTCTCCATTTCTCAACTGCTATAACAAACTCAGAATACATAGTATCCTTAGAATCAAGCATTCTCGCATGGATCTTCTCCAATGTCATCTCCACTATAACTTTAACCTCTTCCTCTCTACTCAATTCTTCCTTCAAATCAGCATCATGCGCATTCACTTTCGCAACCTTCTTCTCTATTTTCATGTCTTCCAAAGGACATTGTTCAGCTGCAACATCATCCTCTTCCTCACATGTTTTGGATGATAACAACATCAGCTCCACCATCTCACTCTTCTCCTTCTCCTTTCTTCGTCTTCTTAGGCATCACAAGCATGCCATGTGCAAAGAAACTTTCACTACTCATAAGAGCCTCTTCTTCAACTCCTACGTGGGTTGCTCCCACGTATGTACCACCATGGTCTTCCTTCATTCTTCTTGATGGAAACATATTCACCATCTCTATCTCCTTCTTTGACTCTATGCCACATGAATGACATTCTTCTCCTTCTCTCATCTCTCCGTCTTCATGTGTCTCTATTGCTTGTAGATACATCTCTTCCATCTCTCTTTTTTCATTCTTTGTCATCTTCTTCATTGCTGGACTGTCCAACTCTTCACCATTCTTTGCATTCTTCTCATGGAATGTAGTCACATGGACTATTAAAGATCCATTCTCAGCAACTTCTACTAGTTTCACAATACCATTCTTCCCTTCATTTTCATCCTCTACTTCACATTGAGGGTCTACAAATGTGCTCTCCTTAAGTGCATCAACTAGAACTTCCCTATATGGAAAACATCTTCATTGTTTCCTTGCAAAACAGAAATATGAAATTTTGTATCTTTATCTTTCAATGAAAACTCAGCCTCTTCCCACTTATGGGATTCCACAACGTTTTCTCATCATCAAATAATGGGTCTCCTCCTTCCGGTTCAAAATCTATCACCTCTACATCCTCATTCACAAAGATCTCTTCTTCTATGGGCTGCTCACAAACCTCTTTCTCTTTGCTCTTGTGAAAATCAGATTTGGAATCCTCACATAGAAACCTCACTCATTTATTGTCTTTCAAGACAACCTTCTTCTCCCCACTCGTATCCTTCTCCTTGCTATCTCTTGGAATAGTTTTGAGCTGCTCATATGGCAATTTCTCTCTGCTATTACCTTTCAAGGCAATCTTCTTCCTTCCTCTCTCAAACCTGAAGACATGAAGTTTCTTCAACCACTCTCTTTGCATTCTTGGGTACAAAACTAGCCCCGTCAACATGGAAACCATATGTTCCCAACTTTTCACCTACTTCTTTTCCTTCCTTTGTTTCCTCTCTTGGAGATCTCTCCAATAAACAGTTGCAACTCCATATAGCCTCTTACAAGCAAGCACTAACCTTCTGAAGTCTTCAATATTCTCCTCCTCAAAAAGAACTTCTAACTCCACTATCCATCTCATGAGCTCATTCGGGATCTCTCTTCCACCAGACAAAACAACATTGCAAGTGGGCTTACCTCTTTCCTTCACCTTGACCTTTGCTTGTCTCTTCGCTTTGCTAGCTTGTCCTCTCTCCAAGGCATCCAACTTTGCTTGTAGGGATAGCAACATCTCCATCATCTCTTCTTCTTCACTTACTATTGCAACATTTTCACGTTGTGCATCTTCCATCATGTTCAATCTTGCCTAGACTTCCTTCAACATCTCAACCACATCTTCTACTTGTGGTGCTCCTCCCTTCTTGTGTATGATATCTTCAACAAGCAGGCTTCTCTTTCACAACCTGCAATAGACTCAAACAAGAGCCTCTTTTTCACTCTCTATATTTGTATGACTTCTCATACACCTACAACAAACCTATCCTCGTTTCCATGCAAACTTCTTTAATTATCTCCAACAGACTTCTTTTTCACAGCCTGCAATGGACTCATACAAGAGCCTCACACACTCAACCCGGCAAAGAAAGACCTTTCTCTTATACCAATTGATGCAGTCAAATTATGGTGTCTTAACTGAATAAGAGCCCAACCTTGCAGGTATAGAGTAACACAGCAGTTTGCAATGCAGAACACCATTCTTTTGATTGATTGGAGCCTCAATGGGCATTACAACATTTAGCTCACGGTCTCAATGGACTGTGAAATCACACATACAACAGCTTTGAGCCTCAAAGGGATATGCAAACACATGTGTAGACTTTACTTCTGTAAACCTTCACACACGATTGAAACCTTCAGACACACAACTTTTTTATTATTGCAGTTGTACAAAAACAGAAAGAGGTTCTTCATCAAAAGATCAAGATGAACAAAAACCTCTCTCAGAATTTCAATTGGAGCATTTTAAAAATTTGGTTATTTTTTATGACCTCTTCTCCAACTCGCGAATCTCCCTTGCAGCTCCTCTATCTCTCTCTAAAACTAGACTAACATGCACTTATATTAATCCACCAACAAGAAATACTCCTAATTTGGCTTTCTAATTCTAAATATAGCTAACAAGCTACAGCTGCTCCTATAAATCAGGACAGTTACAAGAAGTTCTAATTTTAGGAGAACGAGCTTCTTAAAACTCTCAGCTATTTGGATTGACAGCTATACATCTTTTATTCGTTTTTTGTTGTGAAGCCAAAAACGGCTCGAGGGTGTCGTTTCACCCTAAAAACGTTTCAGAAATGGAAACGAGGGGGGAAACGGCACCAAAACGTGTCAGACATTTCTGGAAACATCTAGCACGTTTCCGTTGGATTTTTTAATTTTAAAGCTTCATAACTTTTTAAAAAGTAAAAAATAACTTCATTTAATGAACCTAAACCTAATTTACCTACCTAGACTTGCTAAAGACACTTCCTAAAAGCTATATAATGACATCTTGGGTCCATTCTAAATCACACTCTCATTTTTCTCTTGCTAAATTCAGTTTTCACTAAAGTAACATTTTAGCATTGTGAAGAGCAAAGAGACATGAAGGAGCAGGTTGAAGGAAGAGCTTAGAAGGTGCTGCTAAGAGCTAAGAGCAGCAAGGAGGAATTTCAAAGCAGATTTGGAAGGAGGGATCAACTTCAAGGAGGAAAAACCAGGTATTTTGCAAGTTTTTTTATTTTTTTTTAAAGAAAATGTTAATGTGGTCAATGATCGCGAATGATATGTGCATAATGCACACATCATTCATGATCATTGATCATGATATCAATATGTAGTTTTAATTTAGTAATTTTTAAACTCTATGCTAAAAAAAATTTAAATATGTAACATTTCCTTTGCGTTTTTTAAATAAAAATCATATGTTGTTTTTTTTAAATTATAAATATCATCCAAACTCTGTGTATGCTCTCACCTCGCACCTATACGGTGAACTTGGTGATCAAAAGCAAAATTAGGATGCGTAGAGTTTTTTTTTGTTAGTTTAAGAGTTTTTTGGTATTTTTTAAATTAAAAAATCCAAACTCTGTGTATGCTCTCACGTCGCGCCTATACGGTGAACTTGGTGATCAAAAGCAGAATAGGATACATAGGGTTTAATAATTTAATTATTTTTCCTATTTTTTAAAACTAAACATTTATTTCACTTTTTATAACTAAAATTAAAAAATTTGAAATTTGTGTATTCTTTCACATCACACCTAAACGGTGAACTTGGTGATCAAAAGTTGAATAGGATATGTAGGGTGTAGTTATATTTATTGTTATCTAAGTTTATGTTTTTATTTTTCAATGTAGGTTTGATTCTTTGAGGTATAAAATTTAAAAACATAAATGGCATCCAGTTCAGCTTCAGTGGGAGGGCATGGGGAAGGAAGCCAACGTGGGGGTGTGCAATCTATGGATCCTAAAGCTCCTCTTTGGAGACGTGTAATTTTTAGAGAACCTTGTTGGTGGTGGCTCTCAAGTTTGGATATGCAATCATTGCAATATTGAATTCAAAGTCTCATATACCTGACTCAAAGCTCAATTAATGGGGCAATCAAGAATGGGGCTTAGAAAATGTGCCAAGGTTGAAAGGAAACATATTTTGGCATATATGAAAGAGCAAGAGGAGATTGATTTGCAAGCTTCAAAAGCTAGATTTAAAACCGCTCCTTTGCAAAATAGGTGTTCACAAAAACCACCCACCCCATCAAACCATCTTTTTATTCAAATTGAAGTTGAAACTCCCATAGAGGAAGAGAGCTTGTCACAAAAGAGAACCTCCAAAGGTCCATTAGAGCAAGCATTTGCAAATGAGAAGAGGGAAATAGCTGATGAGTTGGTTGTTCGATGTGTTTATGCATGTGGGATGCCTTTCAATGTGTTGCGGTCACCATATTGACAACAAATGGTGAAAGGAACTAATGATGCATCACAAGGGTATAAAAGCCCTAGTTATGAGAAGGTGAAAACATCATTGTCGGCGAAAGAAGCGGCCTATGTACATACTTCTTTGCAGCCAATTAGGGATTCATGGAAGGAATCAAGGGTATCTATCATTTCAGATGGATGGAAAGATGCCCGAAATAGACCCCTAGTCAACATTGTTGCAGTGTGCCCTAAAGGGGCAATATTCTTAAGGGTTGTTGATTATGAGGGTGAAGTGAAAGATGCTCAATTTATGGCTAATATTTTGATTAAGGCTATTGAGTCAGCGGGCACTCAACGTTGTCCAAGTCATCACAGACAATGCCAAAAAATGTAGAGCAACAGGGCTGATTGTTGAGGGGAGATATGAGCACATTTTTTGGACACCTTGTGCAATACACTCCTAGAATTTGATGCTGCAGAAGATTAGCAAAATGCCATGGATAGAGGAAGTGCATACAGAGGCAAATGAGATTCAAATGTTTGTCACTAATCATCATATGTCCCAAGCTATCTTTAGGAGGTTCTCAAAGTTGGAGTTGTTGAAGGTAACGAAAAAATTTACTAGTTTCTAATATTTATTTGCTAACTTTCTATGAAATATCAAATTATCATTTGAATTTCTTTTAAATTTAATTTTATATTTTATTAACTTGTTTTAATTTATTTTAATAGGTTGTTGAAAGAAGATTTGCTTCTCACACAATCATCTTGAGACAACTTGTGAAGGTAAGACAAGCCTTAAGGCTTATGGTGATTGATAATGTTTGGTCCATGTGGAAGCAAGCAAACACAGAACGAGCCATCAAAATAAAATCATTGATACTTGATGATGATTGGTGGGAAAAGGTTGCATACTTGCTCTGTTTTATTGAGCCTATTTTATCTATGATTAGATATGCAAACATAGATGATGCTTGCATAGGGGAGATCTATGATGGCATTGAGTCTATTCTTGAAAAAATTAGAGACATCATACAAAAAAAAGGGCAAGATCCTGAAGAAAACTTCTACATTGAAGTTAATATTGTGATCATGAGAAGGTGGAATAAAATGACCACCCCATTGCATCTCCTTGCCTATGCCCTAAATCCCAAATATTATAGCAATGAAATACTTCGGCTACCTGGTAGGCAAGCACCATACAATGACCATGAAGTTGCTACTAGAACTAAGACAACATTCCGGAGGCTTTTTCTTGATCCATCTGTACCTACTACGGTCCGCAATGAAATGGCATGCTTTGTCTCTTCGTCTAATGGTAGCATGGGTGAATTAGATGCATTAAGTGACAAGTACAACCAGAAGCCATTCATGTGATGGTATGTACATGGCCATGATGCCAAGTACATACAACATGTTGCCATTAAAGTCCTCTCACAAGTATAAAATATTAAAATGAAATCAAAAGTTTGTTTATTAATTAAAAATTTTAAATTTGTGTTCTTACTTCTTAGTAAATTAATTTTATTACTAATTGAAAATTTCTAACTTCTTTTTTGTAATAGGTGGCTAGCAATTCTTCAGCAAAACGGAATTGGAGTACATATAGCTTCATCCACTCAGCCAAACGAAACAAGTTAGGATCCAAGAAGGTTGAGGATTTAGTGTAAGTACATTCCAATTTGCATATCCTATCACACAAGACTGAAGGCTATATTAGAGGTCCCAACAAACTTTGGGATATTGATCCTAAGAGTAGTGATTTTGATGCTTTTGTTGTTACTCTTACCCAACATTCACTACTTGGTATTGATGAAGAAGAATCGGGATATTTTGCGCAAGGGATGGAGAGTGGAGCTAGTGGGAGTGGAGCTATCAGTGGTGTTCATGGAAATGATTATGAGGAAAATCTAGATGATATATTCTAGAATCTAGATTATTATCATGTATATGTGAATCATTGAAATTGTAACCATGTTGAATGATAACTCTTTAGAAGTTCAAATTTCAATGAATACAAAATATATTGAGTGCTTTATCAATTATCTCTTATGGTCTACAATTATAAAATGAGTACTATGCATATATTGTACGGACGTTTCAGGTAACGTTTCATATCCAAGGTTTTTTGAAAATTGTTGTTTCTGCGTTTCGTACCTATTTCCATTTCTGTTTCCGTTTCTGTTTCCTGGCAACATAGTTTTTTTGTGATGCAAGCTCACATGTGAATCAGGATGCTCCTACATCAATGGGTCATGCGAGAATATGTTGGTGAAGGCTAAGATTAAATGACTCACCTAGCCACAAGAAAAAATCAAATTGAAATGGATGCCGCTGCTAAAGGCAATCCAGGCCCCACTAGTAGAAGAGGTATTTTAGGGATGCAAGTTATCAGCCAATTTTGATCCATGCATTGGATGTGGAGGAAATAAAGAAACAAGCTCAAGCTATGCTCAAAGGACTGCAGATTGCTATCATTTGGGGTTGGAAGAAGATGGTGATAGAAGGATATTCTGAAATTGTCATATGAAAGATGGCAAGGTTTCAGCTTGGAAATTGGAAGTTATAATTGAATAAGCAAATTGGTTAGCAAGGAAATTTGGCAATATTACCTTCCAAAATGACTTGGCAACAAATAAAAGGTGTTGGTCTTTTCAGTATGGAAGGGGTCCCGAGAAAATTTTGGCTCTCACCTATCCCAATGACTTTAAAAGTCCCCTTGGTGGATGATGGCTCCCGTGTACCCTTCTGGTGAGATGGGGGATTGATTGGTGAAGCTAGGGGCTAGCATTCTCCCTACTCTACTGCCTCCTCTTTCTACTATATGGAATTTCACTCTAATGTGCCAGGAATTTGAACTTTCTAGATGACTGAAGCTCACTCTAAATAATTGTATTTTCCTGTAAGATCTGAGGATAAATTCTACTGCCTTCCCTAATTTTTGGTTTCTTTCATGCTCAATGGTCTCACCCTTTGTGGATATCTGAATATTTTCTCATGTATATGGGAATTAAGAGATGAGACTGAATGTATCAGAAATACTTCGAATATACTGCTGAGAGGTAGAGAGGGACATGGTTAAAGCCTTTTGCTTTCTTCTACTTTGATAGACAACCACATATTACCAATAACAGTTCTCAACGATGAGAGGCACGATGTATCATTGTAAGAGTAGATGCCTTCTTTTGTCAACTACATTTCAACTTTGATATATTCTTGCAATTGAAAAATATATGCAGAGGGGGGTCGTAAAATAGTTTCATTCTGGCTCATGGAAGCTCAAAAAACCTGATAATGGTTAATCATGAAGGGCGGCCTTGTAAAAGTCTGCTATGTTTTGTTGATACTATGTCATTTAATGAATCAGTTGGGTGTAAGGGCTTGACCATTTTTAAATTTATTTTCATTCATCTTGACTTAAGTAGGTAAAGTAAATACTTCCCAAGTGTTGGCATCTCACCAACTTTTTCTTTCTGCGGGTCAAGGGCCTCTCAACCCTAACTCTTGTAACTTGAGCAATCTTAAGCAAAGAAAATGCCAGGAGTGCTTCAGTTTCTCGAATGCATTCTGAAAAAAATAGATAATTTGTTTTGTAATTATCACAGCAGATGAAATTCCATTGAGCAAATAAGTTACAACTCTAAAAACCATTATCCTTGTCATAAATGGATACTAATCACCATGGGTAAAACAGTCAAACCAGGTCTTTTACAAATGGCTAGTAATTGCCCCAGGCTTTGGCTGCATAACCATATGTGTAGATTGCAGACGTTACTCAGCCACAATCAGCCTGTGAAATTCAACCCCTTTGAATAGGTCATAACAAATGGTCATTCACACTTTTACGTCAAAAACCAGACAGGTTAAGAAGTTTTATCAGACGTTCCATTGCACCCAACTAAGGAATTGGGTCCTCCTAAACAAAGAAGAATAAAATTGATTTCATAAAATAACTAAAAAGAATTAAAAGGGGACAAGGTGCTTAGGAATGAGTATGGGAATACCCTATAGTAAACACCAACCTTCAATTGGACTATTGGGAAGCTCATATGTTATCCGAAATGCCTAATTACACTATGCTTTTTATCTAATTACAAATGACGTTGTGATGAGTGGGTTGTTAGAAATAACCTGCAAATAATTCTTGAGTGAAGCATCTGAATGAAAGTTCACCAGCAGGTACTTGTGTACAGTTGAAAACATTGCTCATCACAACTTCTTCACCATTTCCATACTGATCCATTTTATAAATAACCTATTTACAACACCTTCAAAAACAAGATTGTTAAATCCTTCGGAACAAAAATCCTATTTTCAAGACCAAGAATACCTATGAAAGAGTTATCATTGCAATTATATGCATGTTCTGCATCTTTCTCAACTCTAAGCATAAGAAAATTAAAACCTTCAATGCGTGATTTCAGGAACTATACAGACCGCATTGCAGCCATATGCCATTAGATCGCTGTCCTCGCTGATGACTGCTGCTAATCCACCTTGCTCAGGGTCCAGCATTGACAAGTAAGCCAATTGAGCATCAGCTTCATAAGGGGCGACAACAAACTCAACACCTTCGGTTTTAAGGATCTGAAATCAAGGATTTTTACAAAGAGCTCATCACTGTCAAGATGAAAATGGGCATGTATTCAGATGAGAACTGGAACAGAGAAAACCCATGAAGTTGTTTATAATAGGAGAGCTACCTGGATAAGCTCATATGCCATGAATGGTGTAATCTCTACTGCTCTCTGTAGAGATAAGGGAAAACAGATTATTGTTGAGAGTGGAACCATAAAGCTTCCAGACAACCAAGCTACATTTCATAGACACTAAACTCGAATAAGAAGTAGAAGGTTCAAAGGAAATTCAAATCTAGACATATTTCTTGATAAATTAAAGAAGAAATACCTGGAAAAATTCAATAGCGTCATTAATATTTCCTTCTGATAACTTGGTTCGAGCCTGTTCTAGATTGGCATCTCTTCTCCTGCAATAAGAAAAAATTTAAGGATTCAATTATTCCTTTTAAGCGTAGCTAGCTAGTCCTTTGTTTCATAAATTATGTCTAAGGATGCGTCCCACATGCTTTTCAGGTAAAATTTTTAACATTACAATGCTCATACCTTGTGTGAAGCGTCAACAAGGAACAAACATTTCGACCATTTGTTAGAAAAGTTTGGTAAATTTCCCACTAAGTAATGACAGCATCAAATGAATGAGGAATTATGTTATTTTGCAAATCTGACTTCAAGAAAAAATCACTCGACATACAAAGCATAGTTTCCAGTGTTACACAGGGATGCGTCCGCCCCCCCCTCCTCCCCCTCCCCAAAAAACAGACTCCCAGACATCCAAGACGTTCTGGGGATGGCAGGAAATGTCCCCCCGACATTTCCTTTGCATGAATTTTCAGGGGGGGCGTCCCTGAATATCATGGGATGTTTCAGAAATGTCCCCCTATTTTTTTTTGGGGGGGAGATTTGAACATTCCTGACATTTTTTTTCTTCCCTATTTTCTTTTTTAAAACTTACTTTTTAAAATTGAAAAATATAGTAAAGCTAATACTTTTATTTCAGATGATAATTCTAATTTTTGGGGCTTTTCAAGGCGATTATCTTCAGTTTGTCACATAGTTTCGCTGTCACTTTCGCCCTTTCTCGCTTTTCTTTTGCCTATTGAATGGTTTCACACAACTTGATCACCTTCTCTACAAATTTCCCAATGTCTAGTAATGGATGTCCTCGCACCATTGCGTTGGATTCAAATAAATTTGAAAATAAAATAAATCTGGAAAGGACTTATTGTACTCTTGTAGTGTAAGATTGTTTTTGGAAGCAACTCATTTCTATTAGAAAAAATGTCTGTAGGTATAAATCTAATTAAAATCACTTTGGATTCTTGGAAGCTCCAATCATTTAATGAACTTATAAAGCCTATATGTACAATTCTATATGAAGAGAAAAGTTGTGTAGATGATAGAAGCAGTATGGCAAAGATCAAAATGTTTACCAATTAATCGTAACCCACCTATATTGTATTACAAATACATAACAAGAATCACGAGTGTTATATGAATACCAAAAAAATCGAGTACAGATGTAGAAGGTGAACTGTTAAAGATTGCTATTCATTAATTTTTTTAAATTTATTTGTGTATTTTTTAATATTTAGAATTTTATAAATTACTTTAATAACCGTCCTCCTGGCATCCCCAAATTTTGGAAAAATTTTGCCATACCGCCATCCTTGGTTTCCCAGTCTACTATTGATGTTTGCAGCTTGCCAGCTTCCAATCCATTAGAACAAAAAGACGGCATTAGTGTATCTTACAATAGGCAGTTCAGCTACATGCATGATGCAAACATTAAAATTCATTTTTCTTCGTTACCCTGCATTCAACCATGTCGAATATCCTGCCAGGTATACTATTCAATTACTACTTCTGGCAGGCTGCTTTCTTTCAGTGTAAAGAAAGCAGGATTTCGTATTTTTGCAGGCCTGTGCTTATTTACTCAATCTCACAGACACCGATTGATCCCCCACCGATGCAATCCAGCAGCCATCAAGAAGACAGCCTTGTAGGCAAAGGCCCGGACAACAATAACATCTCACTAACAAGTCAGATAAAAACTTATATATACTTGGTCTTACGTTTTAAGTTTTTAACAATCTATTAAAAAAATCGTGATTGAAGCCAGTACCAAAGAAATGTTAGTTACAAATATCACGTGGTAAAAACATGGTCCCAAGGTTTCTTTTGTCCCTCCCTGATCTCTTACTGTAAACAAAATATATTTGAAAACATGAGTATCCACATTCACTGTTGAGAGAGGATTTCAATTATTTTCACATTGTACCTAAACATTAAAAAGCAATAAACAAAATAATTAACATACATGACAAATTTGCAGTCAAGCATAACATGTGTAAAGAAGGCAAAGAGGAAATTGTGGTAAAATGGTATTGATGATTCTGAATAACCCAAAGAGTGGCCCAAAAGCCTAATCAGAGCCATCACCAAGGCACCAAAAAGGTGGAACTAGAATTTACTAAGGCCTATCAGACCAGGTTTATGTGGGTCTGCACTAATAGTTTTATATAACAAAGCCAGGCAACACATTCACTTGTTTCATACATGAACCAAAAAATTGCCTCTACAAAGGTTGTCGCTAGGGGAAGAATTGCAGCTTTGGTAAAACTGCCATGACTTAGGACTCTCTGCAAGTTAAAAACCTATAACCTTCGAAACATAACATATAGTTCCTGCTCTTTTGGAATACTTGGCGAGGAATTTCAACAATTTAGGAGAACAATTCAGGTGTGTTTTTACTTCCATTCACCTTCCATGTACGAGTGAATTACAATGTTTCAAACAGCTAAACTTTGCGGATAGTGTTTTTAGGGCTTTTTTCCATCGCAATAGTTGCCAGTTAAAGGACTGCATTGTACAATGAGGGAAATCCATTTCAGTACAAACAGAATCAAATTTCAAAGACAGGCTCAGATCATATAACTATAAGAGTATCAATTCAGGGTTTTGCAATCTAATGGCAAGGCTGAGCAATTGTAATGATGATTTCCCAGAGTTACACACAGCAGCTCCACCGCCCCATTGGGCATGCTCCCCATGTTAAAACAGCCATACTACAAAGCCTGGATAAGGGTGGACAAGGTCTGCAGTAAAAACAGTGCCCCTTGGACATGGCTTCTAGTCAAAATAGTATTCTAAGCTTGTTAGTGCATGTATACCTTGACATGGACCATAAACCAAAGGGCATTTTAACCTTGGTAGTGCACTTACCCCTTCGACATGACTACAGCCACAATGGTATTCTAACCCTGAGAGCACAATCACCAGACTAGCCCAAGTATTGGTATTCTAAGCCTGATAGTTCACTCGCCACACTAGCCCAAGTATTGGTATTCTGAGCCAGATACTGCATTCACCACACTAGCCCGAGTATTGGTATTCTGAGCCAGATAGTGAATTAACCACACTAGCCCGAGTATTAGAATTCTAAGCCTGATACTGCATTCACCACACTAGCCCAAATACTGGTATTCTAAGCCCGATAGTGCGTTCACCACACTCGCTCAAGTATTACCAGTGGTGGTGAGTGGAATTATAAGACAAGCAATTTAAATTATGCATTCCCTGGGCGAAACAGCATTCTATGATCCAAAGTGCACTCCCGGAACTGATGTATGTAATACCAAAGGTCATGAATGAAAAATGGTTCTGAGACAAATTTTTAAGCAATGACTAGTGCATTAACCTTATTATACATTGTGCTTTTTCAAATAAAATGAAGAATTCATCCCAAATTTGGCATTATGTTTGAAAGTGAGCAAACCTCTGGCGTTCTTCTTCCGTCCCAGCTTTTGATGGGAGTCTACCGCCATCAAAAACAACTACTGGAATAACACTGTAGTACCTAAGCATATTGACCCTGCTCATGCAATACTGCAAGTAAGGAAGCTTAGAATTCCTAGTATTGGGAGCTCTCTGGCAAATCTCCATACTGCATGAATAGGCTGATTCAGGAAAAAATCAGCTCATCTGAAAACCCCCACAAAAAAAACACTTGAAACTGATTTACCACAAATAAATAAAAATGGACTGTACCTCCTTTATGTAGCCATGAATAAGCATCAATGCCCACCTGTTAAAAGAGCATATAAGTTGTGGGCATGAGTTAGAACTCCATTTTAGGCAACAACAAAGCCTTACATAAGGAATCAAAGGCAGGCCTATACGAGGAGGTTTTTATGTAACAGTTAAAGGATGCTTTCGAGTCTGAGTCAGATTTACAAATATTAAGAATGTTGTAGAGGCTAATCCCAAACCATCATAACCTCACCCAAGCGAAAAGACAATTTAGAGCATAGATGGATGATGGAAACGGTATTACTTACTCGTTTTCCTGCATATTTTTTGACATGAACTCCCTCAATGTAAGGCTTCATGACCTTCAGAAGCTCCTTTATTCCCATGGTATTCAATACAGATGGTTCAGAACAGATTTTAGGTCTGTTGCACAGGAGAAGAAATTTTGACGACCTTGTTTTCGAATCTACTTTCCCCGGTTTGGCGGCAAAATCCAGTTTTTCCCCCTCCAAATTTTTTTTTTTAAATTCACATGAGAGATGAAATCCCTTTTAAGTGTTACTTAGACAACTAACTTATATCTTTTTATTTTTGTTTCGGTGTATTCGTAGTAATTTTATATTTCAGTGTAAACATCATTCACTCATATTTGTCTATAGACATATTTATCGTTTGTTTTATATTTATATTTATTGTTTGTATATTTTAGACGTAGATTGAGCTAATTAATATTTTGTTGTTCCAACCAATTATTTCTTGTGAATGAGTAAATAGTGTTTTTATTACAATAATTCACTACTCAGTAACATATTATGAATACAAGTGTCAATCATAGTTCTCTTGGAATGGTCACATCAAATATGGGGTCTCAAACATTACTTCTTTTTAATTGTTTTTCTTATAGATATTTAGATCAAATCTAGGGCCACAGGTGAGGGCGAGGGCTATTCTCCCCACAAAATGCACCACATACATAGAACCAACCATAAAATGTACCATGCAACCATCATGCCCATCCACTGCCACATGGCAGGTGGTTCAACACTTAGTTTTCTTTTTGCTTTTTGCGATTTTGGTTGAAAAACACAATAACACACTGTGTAAAGTCACCTGCAATGCCCAAGGCAATTCGAACCCACGACCTCCTTGTTATTGGCACGTTTTCCTACCAACCCACCTAACACAAACCACATGCAACCATCTAATTTCAACCGGATATATACAAAAAACATTAAACATGTGATTTGACTGTTGATGCATAGGTCCCACCCATGCATGGGCATGCATGTCTATATGGTACGTTTTATGGGTCTTCTTATGTGTGGTGGTGCATTTTGTGGGGAGAATAGCCTCTAACATAGGTGACTACATAGGCCAACACACTTATAATGGTGTGGAAGGTATGTTACCCATGATTCACTCTTAATTCACTCGTGATGACTACAAATTCTACATGTTCATCCTTATGTATGCCTACAAACTTTCAATTATTGTATTTCCCTATAGAGACTAAGTCAAAATCATGTTGTATGTTACTACGAAAAATATACCTAGTTATGACATAGCTTATAAGATCGGTTCTTTGCCAAAGTTAACATGCCTCGTTATTGTTGCATGACATCCTATGAAAAGTGTTAGATATGTAAACCCACTAATTTTTCTTGCCTCTATAACAATGTTTGTCCTAAAGCTTACAATTACTTCTATGATGATCCTACCAACAGCATTAGTTTATATAGAGATGACCATCTCTGCATCAACTTCTACTCTTGTCGATAATAATGGAGAATAATTTTTATCGTACAACTTCATCTTTTAAATACCTCTAGGTGTTACGATCCTACAATATTTAAGGTTGTATTTCAATTAATAGTTTAGTGTAGTTCACAGTTACAAATAATAGCTTTATGTCAATATATGCATTACTCTTACAATTCTATAACATTTGAGGTTATATATCAATTGATAATTTAGTATAGTTAGTAGTTACAAATAATAGTTTTATGTCAATATATGCATTACTTTTAGTCATATTATTAGATACATAATAAATTTGTATAGCTATTTCAGTTGCATTGCATTTAACTAAAGTTAATGCACGAAAGGAAGTATTTTTTAGGCTATGGTCAACTAGAACTTGTTATTTTGTTTAATTTGTCTTGGTAATAAATTGTTTACCTTGTGTTAGATGTGTGATTTTACATAGTAGCATTTTTGAAAGGATTTGTTTCTTTATTTTGTAATATACAATTGTAATTGGGATGGAACTAAAGAGTTTGATTCTATGTTATAATTTTCAATGTTTAACGTGTTTAATTGTAATACCTAAAATATTTGATGTTGATGGGGTGGGAGTGGTGCGGTCAAGTCACATGGTTGTGTGCTTGCCCACCCGGTTTCAAATCCCCCCGAGGCACGATCCTCCTCGGAGGTGGTTTCACCGCTAGAGGCGGCATCTCTGCTCGTGTTGACACTGGTGTTTACTCCTCATTGCTGACGCTGGTGGTTGCTCCTCTCGTTGTCGACGCTGGTGGCTCCTTCTCCTCTCGCTGCTGACGCTAGTGGCTGCTCCGCTCATTGTTGCTGCTCCTCTCGCTGCGGTCGTGGCTGCTCCTCTCGCTACTGACACTTGTGGCTGCTCCGCTTGCTGCTGATCCTAGTGGTTGCTCCTCTCGCTACGGTCGTGTCGACGGTCGCTGCATCTTCACTTCGGTTTCATGGTTGCTTCAATCGGGTTCCTAATAAGTGGTCCCCTTCATTGTAACCAGGTTGTGGATCCTCTCTAAAAATCCTCACGTGTACAAGGATGCGGGTCCTTTCAAACACCCTCAATTTACCCTCAATCCAAAAAAAATACCTAAAATATTTGATTATTTGAATGGAAGGACATAATCTAGATAATAATTCAAAATTATTTTGAATAGTGGGAAATGACAATTGTGTACCTCCTAATATATGACACTTGATAATGTAAAAATATCCTCACTTATTTCATGAAAAAAAAATCACTTTGAAATGTATAATATTTTTAATTTTAATATACTTTATTTGATTAGTCCTTCTAAGGGATTCAAAGCTCTCCCATAAATCTAGTTTGCTAAAATTTAGAAGAAAAAATAAATTATTGAAGATTTTTATTAACAAAGTATGTACTAAATTTACTCTTATTAATTGAAATGTAATTATTTCTAGTAACTTTTCACCGTGGAAGGGTTGGATCGTTATAGGGTGCAGGATGACTAAATCTACCCCACGGTGGGAGCCAAAAACAGTGGGCGAAATAATTTTTCTTAGGAAAAAATAGTGATTTTCCCCAACGTTTCGGGACTAAGTCCCTCCTAGTGTGAACGGGGAGGCTCTCGTTTATTGAATGCAAGGAATAATAAAATTTGTGGGTGGCAATAGGTTGGGGATCACACGTGAATGCTCTATTAAACCTATGGAAAATTGCTTGTATGGAATACAAGGAAGAAATTTTCTTGGAGAGAGGTGAAGGGGAGATCTGAGAATATGGAGAGGATTAAGGTTGTGAATAGGAACTTGCAAACTTCATTAACATTAACCAGAGTAGGTCCACATTCAATATGAAGAAAACAACTATGTAAGCAATAACAAGATTAACAAATCAAATAAACAAAGTTCAATTGATTTATTCTTGAAAGACACGGTTATTTCTTGGTTGTTCGAGATTACAAAGCTTGCATAGTTGGAAATTAGAAAGCAGAAAAAGATAGACAAATAGATAGAAATAGTTTCTTGCTTGTATTAGGAGAACAAAAGCTATCAACCCTTTGGAATGGAGAATCCATCCCAATATATAGCTTACAAATTGTCTCTTCTTCTCCCCTGAGTGACTTTACATATTCCTACCACTTATGACCTTTTATATTCCCGTAGGAATAAAAATAAGTTCTTTTCTTATTTGTGAAAAGAAACATGGACAATGCAAAATATAAAGGTCACTTAAGTGAAGAAGATGAAAGAGCCAAACAATACATTCCCAACAAAGAATTAGAATGTAGAGAGGGGGAAGAAGATAGAGAAGAAGAGAGAAGTGATCAATCCAAAGATGAAGAACTCTCTAATGATGAAGAGCTTCATGAACTTTTTGGAAATTCTCAAAGGATGATCCCCTTTCCCTTGACCTCTTTGTTGAAACAAACCACTACGAGTGCAACCTTCCTCTCTTATGGGATACTCTTTCTCACCAAGGAATGAGAATCAAGACAACTGTAGTCTTTTATTTTACCAAGAACAACACAAGGTGCGCTGGCACATCACTCAGACAGATCTGAGCACTCACCCGAAGTAAGGGTACCAAGTCCCTCTTTTATGGCAGCTTTGTCAAGGAGTTAGCATGAAAAGACATATAATCTAGATCCATAATAGCCATGCAAAGTTAAACTACAGCTAGATTTAGATCAAATCCATATGTAAAAATGAGTTAAACAAGAATCAAGATCACGTTTACTATGCAAGATCCAGTTATAGATAAGTCAATAACCAATATCCATCCACAAAGATCCATTGTATTAATCATTGTAAAACACAAAAGTTGAATACATACATAAGAGTATCACCATAAGTCATGTGTGCTCATAAACCAACAACATAACTTTACTACAAAGCGAGACTACTAAAACCATACAAATCAATACATATATATATGGGTGGGGACTTTCCCTTCATCGCCCAAGCGTCCTCAAAATAGGTTGCATGCTGAGAATAGGCATGCACCGCTTACAAAGATAACAAGGGAACATGCAATCTCTTCTAACAATAGATCTCCTATAGATAACTTCAGTTCCAATCCTATTTTTATCCCAAAACTCTATATGTCACTTGACCTTCCACTCATCCCAAAATAGCCTTGCATAGCCTCCAAGTCTTCATGATCTAGTTTGAAATACTAATTCCTTGCTTAAAAAATAGACTCTTCTTACATGGAATCTTCCCTTGCATGTCGCCCACTCCATCTCTATATATAGCATATTGCTTAAAATTATCTACATCCTTGGCCTTCCAGAAGCATCCTTGAGCACCCTTTTCTGTCTCCCACGCGCGAATACTAACATCCATGCACGCGCTCACCATATTCTCTCCTACGTGTGTTTCCTCTACAGATATTGTGCACACGCACTCTTCAATACTCAGTCACAAGGCCCAACATTACCCCACACTAGGTATGTTGTCTGTCCTCAGAAACACTTTGTTTGATCTCATGTCTAGAGATAAAGAATCCTTCAATTAAATAAAGAATAAAGAATGTCCTTATGGCTTGCGCCAAAGAATGAAAGAATTTGAATTTTACTGGGCAAAAAGAAGGGGGAATTCCTTATTCACTAACGCTTCCAATGTTTTCCACCCCTCTAACTCACTGCTTGTTTGAGTAAAGGCATCCTCTATAATGGTAGTAACCTCTTCAAATGTCGGATCCTCGCCATTTGCTTTAAGTGTTTCGACCAAACTCTCCTAAGTTGTTTTCTTGTATCAGCCAGCGCATCCATCTTGTGCGTAACTTGAGGGTAGAGGTCTCTCAACTTATTTTTAATGGAGGATCTCAATGAATCAATTGCTTCACATTTCTGCTCAACTTCTGCCAATATTTTCTCACATTCCGCCCTATTTCCTTTGTGTTTGGCCTGGAACTCTTTCAAATTTCCCTCATCTTTTGCTACGAGCAGCCCCACTATATGATCTCTATCTTCACAATTGTCATAGACAACTTCCACGAGGTGTGTTGCTACCTTCATTGATTCAAGCAACTTAGTGTATTATGTTATAGTGGCTTCAATTTTCTATTTTTCTCACTGCTTCAGCCGCACCATAACTTATTTTGTAGATTTTAAGGCAAGGTCTGTTGTTTGGGAAGTAATTATGTGTGTTAGATCCTGAAGATAATGAAAAGTGGACTCATACGTTGTCTTATCTGGGGGTACTAGGTCCGATCTCGCAATTAAAATTACATCAGCTATGCATTCTGCCTTTTGTACAGCGTGCGCGTCTGACCTTTCTCGTCCCTTAACTCCTACCTTAGCTCGGCAATAATTTCTTCCTTCTCCTTTATCTCTTTATCCCTTTCAATTATTTCTTTATTTTTCTCTTCCATCTCCTCCTGAATAACCCGCAATTCGTTATTCTTATCAAAAACTCTAGCACCAACCTCCACTGATAGTTTATTAAGCGAATTACACGCTTGTTCATTTGATAAGCCTTGTGATTCTACTACTGATAATGCCTCATTTGTGGTTTTCACTCCCCCTATACATATCAAGGCATTTGCACTTACTTCAAATTTTGGTTCATCAATGTGTGATGCCAACGCCCATGACAACATTTTCCATGTGTGCGGTAGCGCATTATCCTTGTTAAAAACTGACTAGAAACATAATTGGTCTGGGGGTATTGTGCTCTAATATCTGGTGTGTAAGACCTTATTAGGGTCATCATCATATCCCATTATTGGGCCCTGGGAGATATATTTTGTCCTTCTCCTTCCCCAAACACCCTTCAAAAATCCTATTGCAAGTGAGGTCCCTGCCCTCAATAACTCGATCTGTCTTGCCTCCTCGCTCCGCTCTGCCTCATGCTCTACCAAATGTTTAATGATCTTTGCAACCTCCTTTTCCAATCTATTTTGTAGCTCGTAATTTGAGGTACACTCAACATCTTTCCTGGTAGTCGGATCCAAATCTCTCTCTACATTCTGGGTGACGGTCACCCCAACCCCACCTTCATCCACATCCATGGTACAAGTCCCCTCAAATTGCTCACTTCCGCCTTCTTCCTTCGATTCATGGACAGTGTAAACTTGATGACTTTCCTGTCTCACCACCCTTTCCTCACCTCTAAATTCTTATTTTTCACTCTCTGTCTCCTCAGAGTCTAAACTTGGGAGCACTCTCTATTTCTTCTACACCAATGACCCTCCTCTAGTTAACCACCTCCTTTCATAAGTGATTAGCCCAGACTCTCCTTTCACGTTGATGTTTATCCTTGAGGTGTGCTCAAACTAGGAATCTTGTCTTTATTTCCCTCTGCACTTCCATTGGTAGTGTGAATCTCTTCACGCACCCTATTCTTTTGTTTAACTTTCTTTCACACAGAGGGATCCTCAAGTATACTTATATCATCCTCAATGAAAGCTCTGTCAACAAACTTGGGCCGCATATATATATATATATATATATATATATATATATATATATATATATATATATATATATCTTTGTTGCAGTTATATCAGCTATTGGCAGTGTCACGAGATTGTACAGGTGTATATTATTTGATACATATTTTTCTTCATAAGCGTGCTTCTTCAGATATACAAGCATTTAAAGCATCTCCTGATACTGCTTATCCACTTTTCTTAAATCAAGCCTCAAATTTTGTGCTTCCTTAAACCTATTCATTGCAGCCTAAAAGTACTCTCCTGAAAAGGCAAACAGAGGTTTGCACCATGGGTTCTTAGTGCCGTCTTTTAAATTGAACCGCCCAATGCATAAATGTTGGTAGACCGTAAACTCAACAACCCCCTTCACCATAGTTGATAGCTCGACCGGAATCTACATCTCTATGCTAAAGGCATCGCGCATCCACTTGTACCACTTATCCACATGCACCTTGTATGTCGGGGTTACTAAATCACAAGTATACTTTGTAAATATTTTTACACGAGAGGGGTTCTCATCAGGATATTCCCATATCTTTTCCTTCGGCCCATCGGGCACCCCGATATCTAAGAATACTATCAATTGTAAGATGTTTCCAAACATTATCGTATCACCATCACGCGTGGCCTCAATGATAGCTTATGTTATGAACATAGAGTTATTATATATGGTCCCTTATGATATTTTCTTACATACATAAAGCCATATTTTGTTCACATGTGTCCACCTTTCTTTCCCATTCAGCTTGGTGAGAAAACACGCAACCATCCTCATGACAAGATCATCAGTTTAACAATATCACACACACGCCCTCCCTTCTTGTACTCAAACTCCACTGCAATTTTCTTCACCTCCGCATCATTTCCCAGGTCGTCTTCTAACGTAACCCATGTGTCAACCAAACCAACATATTTCTCAATCAGTTGTGTGGTAATGCACATCCTTCTGCCAGCGAATGAGAAATGGTCCTCATGAGCACACGACGTCAACCATTGATATAGCCTTTCAGGATTCCCAAAGAAAGGAATCTCGTATAATTGTAACAATCCAACATTCTTCAACAACCTCTTCACCTTATCATCATATACAAGTTTTTCATCAGGTGTCCTTTCATCTATTGGTTGCACAAGCTTTATTGCCATGTCACGTGTTGTTAGGTCTGTGTGGTGGTTGTAGTCGCTCACCACCATGCTTCTAACATGTGACACCCACTCCTTCCCTAACAATACCCCATTTGGGTATTGCATTTCAGAGTACCATTCTTCCTGGACATCAATTGTAGGTGTCATTTTTTCCTTGCCCTTGTTTTTCTTATTTGGTGAAGTTGTCACTACTCTCCTCGGTGCCATTTTAGTCATGTGAAATCAAAATTTTACCTCTACCCTTTCTCTCTTTAATACTTCAAATCTCCTACCACAAAACCTTGGCGCAATATTGTTATACTTCTCTGTCTAAACTTTGAATGTCATGCCTTAATTCGCAAAACCCTAACCAAAGAAAATCGAAATCCACACCATATTGTCCAATCTGTAAGACTCTTTCCAAAGGAATTCACTCCTCACTCGTTCATGTTCTCCTTTGCTCTTTAGTTCATGATTCTTCAACTCTACACTTGATTTCTTACTTGATCGTCAAAGTTTTCCCTAGGTCACATGATAACTCTTCATAAATTCACGCAAGGTAAGGTAAAAATGATTTACCTTGATGCTCCTTTTATAGTTTTTCAATTTTTACCCACATTAATTTCTTGCCAACTACCACCATACAACTGCATTTAATTCAGCTCTCTCATTTTTTCCCTTTGTTTCTGTAGTTCCAAGCGCACTTCCACCATGCGTCCAACACGTGTACCAACTACAACCTTCTCAAGCGCAAACTACACTAACCACAGACCTCATAATGCGCACTCCCAGCATCGTATTACATAAACCTTTGTGTCCTATACCGAGTAGTTCTCCATGCCACTGTCTACCTCACATTGCCCTATGCACTTATTCAACATACGTGGATTTTCCATATGGGTATTTTCCTTATAACCATCATTCCCCTTTTGACACATAAGTACTACTTCAACGACAAACATCACCAAATGATACGCGTGCTCCTTGTTCTTGGGTTATTGTAAACATAAACTCTTGTACGCGTGCTTCTGCTTTCAATCCACCCCATACTAAATTTAGGCGCATTCCTCTACACATGATCTCAATAGATAGTAATCAGCAATTGGCGCGCAAGCATGCTTATTACAACAAAACAGTGAATGAAATTGACAAAGCATAATGACAAAGAAAGGAAACACATCTAAGGGAATGCGTGAAAGGAAAACTTAAGCTAAATGGAAATCCTGCCTTATTACAAACACCAAGAAGGCATAGTTATAGTAGGGCCTTAGCCTACTCCTATTGAAATAACTGGGCAACTGTGTCCCATCCAACGCCTGTAACTGACAAGCACCTGAATCAAGTATGTAAGTCACAACATATGGTCCCAACCAATGCACTTGGAAGTTTCCAGGGTGGTGCAAAAACTTTGAATCATACATAAGGACCATCTTTCTTCTAACTTCAATATGCTTATTTTTAATATGCCTATTGTGTGATGCCTTCTACCTAGCCTTTTCTATCTCCTGACTCCGCTAAGCAATAACACGTCACTCATCCAACTGCATCAGCTTGTCTATGCACTCTTTAAGGGCTTGTTTATCATTCAGTTCTCCTATACGTGCAATACGCAAGGAAGGTAACATGAATTCCACTAGTAAAACAACCTTCGTGCCAAACACTAGCTGAAAGGGTGTGGCTTTGTTCAATCTCTTTTAAGTAGTCCTATATGCCCAATGTACAACAAAGACTTTTTCATCCTAATCCTTCCTTCCAACGTCACAAATCTTTGTTAATGAATGTCCCAATATCTTTTTGAAATCCTCAGCAGTGGCATTGGTATGTGGGTGATATGGTGTTGTTTCATGGTGTGACACCATAAATTCTTCCAATAATATCCTGATAGTCTTATTAAGAAAATGAGTGCCCCTATCACTCATTAGACTCAGTGGACATCCATACATGTTGATTATGTTCTCCCATAAAAACCTTGCTGATGTAGCTGTCGTGCAATCCTTTGTAGGTGCTGCTTCTTCCCACCTTGTAAGATAATTTATACAAGTTATAATGTAGCACAATCCAGTCTTGCGCGCGGGTGGGGAAATAGGACCCACAAAGTCAATTTCCCACTTTTCAAAAGGTTTTGCATTAGCAATAGGCCTCAAAGGCATTTCATCTTCATGCCCAATCTTTCCCAGGCACTGACAATGGTCACGAGCCTTATAATACTCTATACAATCCTTGTAATTTTTTTCCACCAAAGGCTTGCTAATAGAATCTTGCACACAGTAGCATTTCCTGCATAATGTCCACCTACAATCCCACCACAAGCTTCCTCCAGAATGGCATTACGCTCATGCTCAAGTACACACTGATGCAAAACCTCATCTCAGACTAACTTGTATAAATCCCCACCAAGTAACATGTAAAGTGTGGCACATATAACAAGTTGTTTCTTCTCCAAAGTCTTTATTCCTTCAGGTGCCACACATGTACACAAGAATACAACAATATCCTCTAAGTCATAAGGAGCGTGGTTCAATCTGAAAAGTTGGGCATCTGACATTGTATCCTCAATGCTCTATGCGTCCTCTCCTAAGTTAATCCTTGATAAATGATATGGTCTTGAGTTACTCTTGCCTGGCTTTACCACTACTTGCAAAATTCAAATTCTTGGAACAAGAGAATCCACCTGCATATGCGCCCTTGCAAAATGGGCTTATTGACCAAACACTTAAGTGTCATGTGATTTGTATAAAATATGAATAGAGTTACCAACAAGTATTACCTAAACTTGTGCAACGCATAAATCATGGACAATACTTTGCACTCCGTAGCTGTATAACTATGTTCAATTGGGGTCAATTTCCTACTTGTAAAGCAAATAGTATGATCAAGAATACCCTCTCCAAGCTGGGATAATACTACACCAATGGTCATGTCAGATATGTCCACATGCACATATAATGGTTTGGTCCATGAAGGAAAGCACAGATTAGGCATAGAAGTAAGCCTTTCCTTCAATGTCTCAAATGTGTGTTGTTGCACCTTACCCCAATGGAACTTTCCCTTACTCTTCAAAAATTCCTCTAAGGGTGCATATATCCTAGCATAACCCTTGATAAAATTCTTGTAATAACCTGTTTGCCCTAAGAGTCTATGCACCTTGCTTTGGTTAGCAGGTTCTTCTAAGCCCAAAATGACAACAACCTTAGCAGGATCTACCAACAAGCCTTCTTTACATATGATATGTCCCAACAGAGTTCTAAAGGGTGTAGCAAAAACACACTTCTTGATGTTTAGAGAGATGCTCAACTATCGGCACTTCTCAAACATAAGTCTTAAATTATCACAATGATATTTTACTAGCCCATAAACAGTCCAATCATCCAAGTAAACCTGTTAAAACTTATGAATGAAGTCCTGAAATGCTTGCACAACAATGCGTAAAAAAACTGCAGGTGCATTCTTTAATCTAAAAGGCATAACTATGTATGCAAGACTTGCCCACTTAGTGGTGAAAGTTGTCTTCTCCTGATCTTCCTTAGTAATCCGCACCTGATGATATCTAGAAAATACATCAGTGAAGGAGTAGATTTTGTACCCTGCAACGCCTTCCAAATTCTCCTTTGTAAAAGGTGTGGGAAAGAGATATATTACACAAGAAATATTCAAATCCCTATAATCCACACAAATCCTTATCCTTCCATCTTTATTCTTATCACCATATGGCTAACCCACTTTGACTCCTGAATGGGCTCAATGATTTAAGACTTCAACATCTTATTAATCTCTTCCTTTACCTTGACACACAGATTAGGATTCATCTTGTAAGGCCTCTTCCTAACCGGGTACACACCTTCCTTTAACCTGATCGTCATATTGCCCAAAGAGTGATGCATCCCTTTCAAATCATGATAGCCTCTAGGAAATAAGTCCTGGAAGTCACGCAACAGATCAATTATTTTTGCAACCTCCAATTCAGACCAATAATCACTAATAACAACCTCCTTAGGTTCTGCATTTGTTCCAATGTTGATCTTCTTCATTTTTATAGGCTTATGATATGTGCACGCCTATTCATCTGCACTGTCTAAGACCTTGCATGTACCCAGAATATGATCAACATCTAGATTCTTCACTTCTTCATCCTCAATCATGTAAACCAATTTACCTTTCTCTTTTTCTAACCAGGCGCACCCAAACTGTTCTTCATATGTCTCTTCTTCTTCAAAGCACGCCTCCAGATCGGACTCACCTAGTAATTCCTGAATAAATTTCTTAGCCTTTACACTATCTCCCATAGTCAATCGCTTCATAATTTGTAATGCCTCATTCATCGATGGTTTAGTATAAAAATACTCAAAGGTCTGAACCATACCTGCAGTCAGTTCTTACTAATTCCATGTTTCTCTATTCAACTCTGCATAAGCATACCATGTACGTGCACAACCACACAAAGTGAAGTAGAGCTTATACACCCACAGTGAAGGTGGTAAGGCCTCTTGCCCCTCTTTCCAAAGTCTCTCACATTCCTGAACGTGATGCGAGGCGTCGACCCCCCATGAAATTCACATGTCTTGGCAAGTGCATTGCTCCTAAAAAATCTAGTAGAGAAGGAGATTCTCACCTCTCACCAGTCTAAAATATTATCTCTATGTACAACCCACCAATGCACTGATTTCCTGTGTAAGGTATATACCAACATATTCCTACACTCCACTTGATCTATCCACTGGGCTTCCATAGCGCACATGAATACATCAGGATTACCTTTTCCAGTGTACCTTAGTACCTAGTTACTACCAAAACGTCTAACATAGCGCAACCTGACTACGCGTAGTACTGCACTCTTCATCTCACGCCCAACCATTTCATAAGTCTCATGCACCCAGTTGTCACAAGCTACACTGGTTGTATCACTCATAGACTGTGCATCATCTCATTGAATAACACCTTCCTTTGATGGCTCAAACACTTCAGGATCTCTAATGGTGCGCACATAAATTCTATTAAGATCCTCCTCGCTTAATGGCTCCACGTAAGGTGCATATTTCCCATCTATCAACAAAATAATAACGTGATATTCATTGTTCTCAAAATGGATAACCTTTATTAAAGCATAGATCAACATTATTCGCGTAACACCAAGGGCGCCCAAGCAATACTGGTATAGTATCTACTTTGACAAGTGCCAAGACCTCAAAGTCCCTAGTAAACTTGGCCCCTTTTATAGTAATAGTAACATCCTTCAATACTCCAATGGGCATGGCTTTAGTCATGTTCTCCATATACAACACTTTTGAAGATGGCTGTAATGGTGGCCTCCCCATCTGATTCCATGCATCCAAGGTGAGTACATTTACTTTTGCACATGTATCAATCAGAATTTTACTCAACAACCATCCATCAACAATTACATTCAAAGTGATATCTTTGTCATAATCAAGACTGTGAGGAGGTAAGTTTGCATGTAATATCTTTCTCTCGCGCTCAACTCTAGCACATGACACATTCTCCCTTAACCATTCCCCTAATAAAGGAATGATGTTTTCTTGCCGCAACATCTGACAAACCTCCTTTAAGTTGTCAACGTCTTTTTGAGGAAGCTCAATTACTTTTGCTTGCTCCAACTTCTGCGACTGCTCTTTCAAGCATTGTATCTTCTAATAACCTCCATAGTTTCCTAATAGACTTCCTTCTAATGAGAAGGATCTGGATACTTTGCATGCAATACCTCTTAAATTATAACAAGAAAACAAGCTTTGTTGATGAAATAATATCACAATATGATCCTCATGTCATGTGCTAGAATCAGAAAACACCGAATTATTATGTTTTGTGGTATAGTTTCCAATGTTTAGTGTTTTTGAGTTTTTCACTATTTTTGGATTTTGAATTTTTTTGAATGTTTAGGATTTTGTAATATTTTGAATGTTTTTGGGATTTTCTAGGATTTTGAATGTTTAGAATTTTCTAGTTTTTTGCAGAAACTATGTACAGGAAGAACCGAGCACTGAGATGCCCGTATACTAGAGAAAATAATAGGTGAGAATATTCTAGAGAAAATTCCTGCGCGTATATAAAAGAATAGGAAATCCAAATCAAGGCCAAGAAGGATATGTTCAACAAGATGATAAATGCAAGCCAATGAAAAATCAAGGAAGAATGGATCATGCTCCCAAGTGTAAGGTTCCTATGAACAATATAATCCTCCTATGACACATGATAATGGTTTTCACCAAAGGAATTGTCAAAAGTGCCACAATTGTGTGGTTTTCACATTTGAATGAATTTATTTATCTTTATTATATTTTTGATTTTTTGATTTTTTGATTTTTTTGATTTTTTTGATTAATTTTTTATTTTTTCATGTTTTAAAAAATACCTCTGATCTCATGTATAGAAATGATTGAGATGCATGATGTTCATAGGATCCCAAAGCTCGTCACTATCATGATAAGACATTTTATAGGCCCTTGAACCAAATTTTGCGACCACAATGTATGGTCCTAACTAGTTAGGGTCAAATTTTCCTCTCTTTTCACGTTCTTTGGTGGTATTGAACTGTTTTTATTTTAGAAAAAAATATATAACCTCAAATTCATTAGAGATAATTCCCTTATTGTAGCTAGCACACATTTGATTTTGATACACTTTGAGGTGTCCAAGGCATGGATGAATTTTTCATCAAGTAGTTCAAGCTATGGTAGTCTACCTATCCAAAATAAGCTCATGTTTATTTCTGGTTAATTGCACCCATTTTTCCCCTTTTAGTGCTTCAATCCAATTTTTTAGATATTTTAAGCACTTAAGGTTTCCTGAAAGCATCTTCATCAGGTGGGAAATTCTTCCCCTTTCCAAAAATATAAAGAAGTCCTTCTAACTCCTTATATTTTTCAAGTTACAAGTTACGGGCCTTGGAAGGTATTTTTGCCCAAAAGTGGAAGGGGAGTTTTTTTTTTGCCAATGCGGAGAGGCGGGCGATGGGAGATATTTTGAGGGAAAATGGAAAATGTGGGCTGGTGGGCCCAAAGAGGAAAATTTTCCCAAGTAAATTTTGGGCTAGTGGGTCTGCGGGGAGTTTTGGAACTTTTGTGCTTTTTGCAAATAGGGCACAAAGTGAATTTTGGGCCTGCAAGCACGGGGGATCTTAAAGCCAAATGAAGAAAAATGCCTAAGGCCCGCAAAGGGACACGTGGCCATGTTGAAAAGTCAAAGCGGATTGGCGGGTCGTCAGAGGTAGTTTGAAATTTTTGCCCCAAGAAGGCGTAAAGTGAAAAAATGAGCCGCACCTTTGCCGATGCCCAAGGAGCCACGTGTCAAGCCTCAATTGCATGCGGGCCGATGGGCCTTGGAGTGACTTTTTTCCCAAATGGAAAAAGCAGACCGTCGGGCCCAAAATGATTTTTTGCCAAAAGTGAATTGCGGGGCTGCGGGGAAAATTTTGCATTTTGTATTTTTGGTGCCAAAGGGCACAAAGTGAGTTTCGGGCCCGCGAACCCGTTCTGCTCACTGGTTTTCACCATTTTTGTATGGACCCACTCAAACATTCAAATGGACATATCTTTCAACCCAGTGCCCAAAATTCAACAAATTTGGCACCATTGGAAAGGTCTCGACCTCACCTACACCATGGAAACCTGAAACTTTAATTTTAAAGAGGTTTGGTGGGTGAAAATGGGGAAACATCTTCATGCCATTAATATGCAATCTGATTGTCCCCAACAACCAGATCAAATTTGATTCGATCCGCCGCTCTCCCTTCTTCAACACGCCGAGCAGACACAAAGCGACAGACATGACAGATTTGGGGCAGATTTGTAGAGGCATTGATGGCTAGTAGCTGAGATTCAAATTAGTTTTCTCCCATCTCTCTCCTTCTTCTCTCTGTGATGAATCTATAAAAGAAGGGGAGGGGCTCATTGTAAAGGGTTGGACATTTTATGTTTTGCACCCTCCCTTCTTCCTTGTTTGCAAGAGAGTTTTGTGGAGCTTTCCAAACCTCCCATTCGAAGTTGTAATGCAAGTTTTTTTCTCTTGGCCACTATAATGTATTGTATCAACTCTGGAGCAATAATATATGTCTGTGGATGATTTTCAACCCTCTCATGTGTTCATTGTTGTCTTTATGATCTCTCATTGTAATTTGGTTCCCTGTGCATGGTGTTTGTATTCCATTTCTATGCTCTGTGTTAAATTACAAAACAAGTGTCTAACATTCCTTTGGTGCATCACCTTGTTAGCTTAGGTTTATTTTCTTGTATCTTCTCAACCCTGTCTCCTTGGTAAGATAGAGTAGGTTTAGAGTAGATCCTCTGCAATTTATTTGTGTGCACCTAAACAGAGGAATAGGAACTGGCCTTAATCCAGAGAGCTCTCTCAACTTGCAAGGTCCCACACTTTGAGAGATGCTCCATGTTGTGCAATCACACTGAGAGTCTCAACCCATCTAGTTGCAGACATTTAGGGGTGTTGTGATTCTACACTAATAGTTTTGGCACACCCAGTGGGACCAAGAAGTCTCCATCTTTATTGCAGCAAGATTGATGTGCACTTGCTGTAATTTTAGCTTTTAAGAAGCTCTGAAATTACACATCTGGTGACTCCAAAAGAATCAGAATCTACTGGTTTCAACAGTCCAAGCTTGTCAAGTTCATGAGAAGAATACAAACAAGGTCAAGAACTAGAGAGGAGGGACTATTTGTCTATCTACACTTGTCCCCAGATAGAAGGGGAAGAGGGAGAAGAGCCCAGAGGTCTCCATCTCCACCAAATAGAACCTTGTCAACACCTCCCCTTGGTAGGTCATTCATTCAATCAACAAGGGTTCTCAGACCAATCAGGATGGCACAACCAAATCCTTATGTCAATTTCACTGGCAGCAGCCCACTCGCCCTCAATGCACAAAATCCAGTCCCAGTTGCAGCATTAAAGAGCATCCCATATTTCACTGGAGAGAACCAGACTTCTCCTAGTGACCACATTCAAGACATTGCAAATGTCTGTGTAATTCATGAGATCACTGAGATGGACATTGCAGTCAAGTTACTAGCCTCTTCACTCAAGGGTAAAGCTTCACAATGGTTCAGGAGTCTAACAACAGGCTCTATTCAAACTTGGGACCATCTGTGCAGAGCTCTTCATGATCAATTTGGAGAGAAGGGAGATAATCTATCCTTGTTGGAGCAACTGACAACAATCAAGAGGGCCCCTAATGAGCAGTTGACAGATTTCAACCTCAGATTTCAAAGGACATGGGACAGGATTCCATTGGCTGTAAGGCCCACAGATGAAGGTGCTTTCTTATACTTTCTTAGAGCTCTAAATTATGATATTGCTTTAATGATTCAATCAATGGGAGGCACCACCTTACCTGCAGCCTATAACATTTCCATAAGAGCTGAAAATTGTTTAATTCAGGCTGGAAAACTTGCTCCTAGGCCACCCATGCCTCTATACCCAGAACTAGGAGATCCAAGTACTAGTCAGACACCCACATTAGCTCCTATACCTACTCCTAGGAATCAGAGTTCAGCTGAAGCCTCCACCTCATCCTCTAGCACCTGAAAAGAGCTTCAAGAAGTTATGAAACAATTACAGAACCTAGGGAATGAGCTAGTGACTATCAAAAGGTAGCAAGCTCAGAGTTCTAGGCCATATCAGCCTCAGACTCAGTATCAGGCTAGACCCCCATATCAGTAAAATAGGCCACCAGCTCAGGCTGCAAATCAGAACCAAAACCAAGGACAACCTCAAGCTGCTAGGCCCTTCTGGTCATATGATCCAAACACAACTTCAACATCAAGGGCCTTGGTTCCAACACAAAACAATATGGCACAAGAATATGATTGGTGTTTCCCATGTAATCAGCCCCATAACCAATCAATGTGTTTTAATGGTGCACTAAACCAGGCCTTGATGGTACAGACCATTGGTGTGTCACAAGAGTCCAGCCAAGAAGAAAATCAGCAGCAAGGAGTTCAGCAAGAGGCACCTCCAAGTGAGACTATGCTTGTCAATTGGCAGGCTGAAGACTTTTTGTGGGATGAATCAAACACCTTCTCAAAGTGTAGCTGCCAATACACGGTCCAAGAAAAGGAATATTGGAGAAGGAAAATCACCAAACTCAGGTAATCCTCAACCCTCCATTACTCCACAAGGTATTGGCACTCAGAATGTAACTCCCAATATGTAGAGTTAGTCCAAGCCACCTTCCAAACCCACTCAGGCACTAGTTGTAACAACCCATGTGCAAGAGAAAAATGTACCAGGAAAGGGGCAAGCAAAAGGATAACTCATTTAACATCATTGAAAAAATGAAGAAGACAAATGTGAACATTTCAATGTGGGAGTCATTGGCTATTCCAGGATAGAGAGATCTGTTGCAGACTGCTATGGCCAATTGGTCAAGCTCAAATCAGCCCCCTAACCAACAAGAGAAAGTGTTTACCAATGTAGCTCAGACTGGGGGAAATCATGGAGGACAACAAGGTAAGAATCTGAAGCCCCCTCCATTCTATGTTTCATTGATCATTGGGGACAAATTGGTACATAATTGCATGATTGATTCGGGAGCAAGTAGCTCTGTAATGCCAAAGTAAATAGCCGATCAACTAGGTCTTCAATACGAAGTCATCTCTAGGGGTAGTGCAATTGGATGGGACAACAGTGACAACTGTTGGAGTCATCAAATATTTGAGCCTCACACTGCACGCCTGCCCCAATGTGACTGTATTGCAAAACGTATCAGTCATAGACTTGCCACCACATTTTGCATTGTGTTTGTCAGAGACTTCACTGCTAAAATTGGAGGCTATTTGTCTGCTGATTGGTCACACATGCTTTTTAGAACAAGGTATGGAGCTAAGGCCACAATCAGATCTGAGCCCATTGTAGATTACCATATTGAGTCTTATGTACCCAGCCCGATCAATGCCAATTGTTCAGCCTTTGATCAGGAGGACCTCCCAAGCACTTGTGAAGCAGATACCAAGGTGGGGTGTATCCCAGACTTGACCCTCGATGAGTGGGTGAACAAGAGGCATGCTTTTGACCCCTATAAAGAGATGGAGGAATCTGAGCTAGGAGTCTACTGTTTGCATGAGGAGGATCACCCTCTTCCTGACATCATTAAGCCAGAACACAAAGATGATAATGAAGTATGGAAATTATTCTTTGATGGCTCAAGAAGTAGGCAAGGAGCCAGAGGAGGAGCTATGCTTGTTTCACCTCAAGGTATGAAATACTACTCAGCTTTCCATTTCCAATTTTCCTTGTTCAAACAACACAGTAGAGTATGAGGCTTTGGTCCATGGACTGCATTGGGCAAGGAAAAGGAGTATAAAGAACTTGCAAGTGTTTGGTGATAGTGAACTAGTTGCTAATCAGGTCCGAGGACAAAGTGCTACCAAGAATGACCTGCTAAAGAGCTACAAGAACCAGGTATGGGACCTCATCAAGGATTTTGAAGCATTCAACATCAATTCCATCCCAAGGAAGAAGAATGAAGCAAGCAGACAGATTGGCAGCAATTGGGGCAGCCTTTGACGTTGTGGAGAGTATCAAGAGTGATAAATCTCAGCCCCATATCAAGTTGGTTGTGAGGCCAGCTGTCCTAGACAACAACACAAGTTGGCAAGTCTTCGAAAATGATCAACAAATTGTCAACTTTCTACAAGAAGAAGTTGAGTTCTCCTCCAGGAACCAAGACAGATTGGAGCAGCAGTATGGTGATCAAGTGGTGTAGCTGAGGACCAACAAACTACCAAAGGGTCTTGTCACTTTGGAATCAATCTTCAACCCAAATGACCAATTCTGAAAGGAGAAGGTGAATATTCAGGTAAAGGGTGAGGATTCAGAGCCCATTTTCATAGAAGAAGGAAAAACGTTGCAGATTGGCAAGGTAAGCACTCAACAAGAAAAATATGAGTTTATTCAACTTTGTCAAGAATTCCCAGATGTCTTTGCCTGGACTTACAAAGATTTAAGAGGTTTCAACCCAAAGCTGGCACAACACACTATCGAGCTAGATCCAGGATCTAAGCCTTTCAGACAGAAGTAAAGGCCAGTAAATCCTCACATTGAGCCTCTCATGAGAAAAGAATTGAACAAGTTGATTGAGGCCAGTATCATATTTCCTATCAAGCATTCAAGTTGGGTTGCAAAATTGGTGCATGTGAGGAAGAAAAATGGAGAAATCAGACTATGTGTGGAATTTCATGATCTAAACAGAGCATCACTCAAGGGCCACTATCTACTTCCATTAATGGAATAGATCTTACAAGTTGTAGCTAGTTCTGAGAGGTTTTCATTGTTAGATGGATACTCAGGCTATAACCAGATAATGGTGAAAGAGGAAGATCAATTCAAGACAACCTTCACCACCAAATGGGGCACATATGCTTATAAGAAGATGCCATTTGGACTATCAAATGTCAGAGCAACATTTCAACGAGCTATGGACATGGCATTCAAAGGCCTAATCAACAATATTGTCCTGGTGTATCTAGATGATATCACCATCTTCTCAAAGAATGTTGCAGACCATCTCTTCCACCTCAGGCAGGTGTTTCAGAGGTGTAGAAGGTTCAGAGTATCACTGAACCCAAAGAAGTGTGTGTTCCTGGCTCATGAGGGGAAATTTTTGGGCCACATTGTCTCAAGAGAAGGGTTGACAATTGATCCTGAAAGGGTGGAAGCCATCCAGACACTTCCATTGCCACAACACAAAAAATCTCTCCAAAGCTTCTTGGGGAGGATAAACTTTGTTCACAGGTTTGTACCTAATTTTTCCACTCTTGTGAAGCCTTTAACAATGATGTTAAAGAAGAGTCTTGCATTTAAATGGACAACAGAAGGAAAAGAGAGTTTTGAGGCCATCAAGCTCACAATATCACAGGCTCCAACTCTTATTAACCCAGACTTCTCAAAAGACTTCATGTTATATGCTTTTGGAGGGTCAGACACCATCTCAGCCATCTTGGTCCAGCCCAACAAGGAAGGTTCAGAACAACCAATAGCCTTCTTCAGTCAAAGCTTGGAGGACTATGAGGTAAAATACTCTTTCATTGAAAAACATTTCCTTGTTATTAGGAGCTTGAAGAAGTTCAGACACTTGGTCTCAAACAATAAGATTCAACTGCTAGTATCCATGTTGGTGTTAAGGATTTTCTCCTGAACAAGGACTTGAATGAGAAGAGAGCAGGTTGGATCACTCGGGTAATGGAATATGACATTGAGATCAAGGTGACCAAACTAGTTCGAGGCAAGGGTTTGTGTGAACAACTCACCTCCAAGCAACAGGCTGAGTCAGTGGGTGGAAAAGAGGTTGTCCTATTTCTACAGAATGATCAAGATCAACCAATTAATGATGCACCTACTACATGTTGGACCCAAGCCTTGGTGCATTACCTCCAAACAGGTTTGTGCCCCCCAGAATGGAACAAAGCAAAGAGAGATACTTTAGACTACAAGCCATCCCATATGTGCTTGTTGGTGGTGTCTTGTTTAAAAAGGATATCAATAGTGTTCTATTGAGGTGCATTGAGACAGGCCAAATTGAGAGAGTGTTGCATGAGTTCCATGATGGAGAAGTAGGAGGCCACTTTTCTCCTCGAGTAACAGCTCTCAAGATCATGAAAGCTGGTTATTATTGGCCTACAGTGTTCAGGGACTGCTACTCATGGGTCAAGAAGTGTAAAAAGTGTGCATTCTTCACAGGAAAGGAGAAGCTAGCAGCCCTGCCCCTTCATCCCATTTCAGTGGATCAACCATTCATGCAATGGGGACTAGAATTCATTGGGGTGATTAACCCAAATTCAAGCCAAGGCCACAAGTGGATACTTACTACAACAGACTATTTCACCAAGTGGACTGAAGTAGTGGCACTAAAAGAAGCAAATGAATCCAACATCTTGGATTTCTATGAAGGAATAGCCACCAGGTTTGGAGTCCCTGCCACCATTATATCAGATAATGCATTGGCATTCCTTGGTACAAGGATCACTGAATGGGCAGTCAAGAATGGTGTATACCTCAGCACTTCATCAAACTATTACCCTCAAGGTAATGGCCAAGAAGAGTCCACAAATAAGAACCTATTAAGGATTATCAGAAGGACTCTTGATGAAAATCAAAGAACTTGGCATACAAAGCTCAAATCAGCTCTATGGGCTGATAGGATCACATCCAAAAGGTCCACAGGTAGCTCCCCATACAAGCTTGTATATGGAAAAGAGGCAGTATTTCCCATATCATTGGAGTTTCCCACTTTGGAGCTCATGAAACAGTTGGAACTAGCCGAGTTTGAACCTATGGCAATCAGGTATGTAGAGCTGATGGAAGTAGGAGAGGCAAGAGAGCATGCAATGCAGGTCATGGAGAAAGATCAAGCATTGATCAAGAAGACCTTTGATAAGAAAGCAAGAACAAGGACCTTTCAAGAAGGGGACTTAGTTCTAAAGTGGGATGTAGATCGGGAAAAACCAGGAAAGCATTCCAAGTTTGATGCCATTTGGAGTGGCCCCTACATGGTCACAAGATGTACAAGTAGCAATGCCTTCCAGCTGGCTAAGTTGGATGGCAAATAATTACATATCCTAGTCAATGGGATCTACCTCAAACACTGCTACTAAAAGGAAAAATTCCTCTCCCTTGTAAAATATTAGCCTAGGTTTTAATTTCCCTAAGTGCGTATGCACATTGTTTTGTTGTAGCATAGGTTTTGTTTCCCTAAGTGCTGTGGCACAGGTTTTTTTGTTGCTCCAGGTTTGCATCGTTATACAATTTGATGTGCCTCCAGGTGAATGCACTAGGCCCTTCAACATTTGCATCAGGGAGACCCATGGTCACCATGACAGTTGCTAATTTTAAAATAGAACAAATACAGAGCAACTAAAATTGAGTCTCGAAGGGCCCATTTCCAAAAGATTCAGGGTCAGCTCTGGTTCCAACAATGTCCAAGTGGCTCAGGGATCAAATTTCAAAGTTTAGATCAGATCAGGCTATCAATTATGACTCCATGCCCAATGGATGATTCAAAAGGCAGCTGATCTCTTCATCTAGCAGGCAGATGTCCCCTTTGAGTCGCCAAATTGTTATCCAAAATAAGCTCATGCTTATTTTTGGTTAACTGCACCCATTTTCCCTCTTTTAGTGCTTCAATCCAATTTTTAGATATTCTAAGCACTTAAGGTTTCTTGAAAGCATCTTCATCAGGTGGGAAATTTCTTCCCCTTTCCAAAAATATAAAGAAGTCCTTCTAACTCCTCATATTTTGCAAGTTATGAGCCGGCGGGCCTTGGAAGGTATTTTTGCCCAAAAGCGGGCCGGCGGGAGTTTTTAAGGATTTTTGCCAATGCGGAGAGGCGGGGCAAAGGAGGAAGACTTTTCCCAAAAGGAAAATGTGGGCCGACGGGCCTGAAGAGGAAAATTTGCCCAAGTAAATTTCAGGCCGGTGGGTCTGCAGGGAGTTTTGGAACTTTTGTGCTTTTTACAAATAGGGCACAAAGTGAATTTTGGGTCCGCAAGCCCACGGGGGATCTTAAAGCCAAATGAAGAAAAATTCCTAAGGCCCGCAAAGGGACACATGGCCATGTTGAAAAGTCAAAGCGGGAAGGCGGGTCGTCGGAGGTAGTTTGAAATTTTTTGCCCCAAGAAGGCGTAAAGTGAAAAAATGAGCCACACCTCCACTGATGCCCAAGGAGCCACGTGTCAAGCCTCAATTACATGCGGGCCGGTGGGCCTTGGAGTGACTTTTTTCCCAAATGGAAAAAGTGGACCGTCGGGCCCGAAAATGATTTTTTGCCAAAAGTGAATTGCGGGGCTGCGGGGTAAATTTTGCATTTTGTATTTTTTGGTGCCAAAGGGCACAAAGTGAGTTTCGGGCCCGCGAACCCGTTCTGCTCACTGGTTTTCACCATTTTTGTATGGACCTGACTCAAACATTCAAATGGACATATCTTTTGACCCAGTGCCCAAAATTCAACAAATTTGGCACCGTTGGAAAGGTCTCAACCTCGCCTACGCCATGGAAACCTGAAACTTTAATTTTGGCGAGGTTTGGTGGGTGAAAAATGGGGAAACATCTTCATGCCATTAATATGTAATCTGATTTTCTCCAACAACCAGATCAGATTTGATTTGATCCGCCATTCTTTCCTTCTTCAACACACCGAGCAAACACAAAGTGGCGGACATGATAGATTTGGGGTGGATTTGTAGAGGCATTGATGGCCAGTAGCTGAGCTTCAAATTAGTTTTCCCACCTCTCTCTCTTTCTTCTCTCTGTGCTGAATCTATAAAAGAAGGGGCGGGGCTCATTGTAAAGGGTTGGACATTTCTGTTTTGTACCCTCCCTTCTTCCTCTAGTTTGCAAGTGAATTTGTGGAGCTTTCTAACCTCCCATTCAAGTTGTAATGCAAAGTTTTGCCTCTTGGCCACTATAATGTACTGTATCAACTTTGGAGCAATAATATATGTCTGTGGATGATTTTCAACCCTCTCATGTGTTCATTGTTGTCTTCTGATCTCTTCATTATAGTTTGGTTACCTGTGCATGGTGTTGTATTGCATTTCTATGGTCTATGTTAAATTATAAAACAAGTGTCTAACATTCCTTTGGTGCATCACCTCATTAGCTTAGGTTTATTTTCTCGCATCTTCTCAACCCTGTCTCCTTGGTAAGATAGAGTAGGTTTAGAGTAGATCCTCTGCAATTTATTTGTGTGCACCTAAACAGAGGAATAGGAACCGGCCTTAATCTAGGAGAGCTCTCTCAACTCGCAAGGTCCCACACTTTGAGAGATGCTCCATGTTGTGCAATCATAACTGAGAAGTCTCAACCCATCTGGTTAGTAACATAGGTGAGAGGAATAACCTTTACCCATTTGGTAAAGTACTCAATCATTATAATAATGTGTTTATGGCCATCAGATGAAGTGGGTGTAATATTTCCTATGAGATCGAGCCCCCATTTGGAAAATAGACATGGTGTAGTGATAGGTTGCAAAGACTTAGATGGTGCATGTGTAAAAATTCCATGCTTTTGGCATAGGACACATTTCTTCACATATTGGAAATAGTTTGTCTCCATATTAGGCCTATAATAGCCAACACATAGAAGTATCTTCACCATGACCATGCCACTAGTGTGAGAACCAAAATTTTCTTCATGCACCTCTTTGATATATTGGATAACTTCTTCAGAATTAAGACAATGTAACAAAGTCCCATCATATCCTCAACAATAGAGAGTTACCCTAAGGAGGGTGTAATGTTCAATGCGTTGGATAAGGTTTATTTTTTTGGAATGGTAAATTTCATGTGGGAAGGTACCATCCTATAAGTAATTGTATATATTGACATACCACGGGGAAAAGGGACCAACAACTTCACATACCAAACATGATTCTGACATGTCCTAAGAAAGAAACATGAGATGATCAATGAGGAACTTGGAATCTATGGTATCCAACAATAATCTTATCAATGATCCAAAAGTATCCATGGCATCTACTGACATATTCTATGTTTGAGGGACCCATTAAAAGGTGATATGAACAAAGTACTCTTTCAGGATGCCCACCATGCATTTATACATTAAAAAATTTTCATCTTTGAATTTGTATTCATCATTCACTTACTTGATGATGAGTTGTGAGTCACCTAAAACATTAGCTTATTTGATATTTGATTTTATATTTATTTCCAAAACTATGATGAGAGCTTCACGCTCAACAATGTTGTTTATACATAGAAATATGAGTCTAAAAGCTTGTTGAATAAGATCACCTGTTGGGGGTGATAAGAAAAACTCTTTCCCCTGAGCCAGTATAATGTGAATGACCCATAAAAGGATATTTTCCAGGTGTAAGATTATTCAATGTACAAAAATGGAAGCATCTGGTAGATATAGACTTAGTGGTTTTGTTCCTAGTAAGGGTGCTTCTTCCAGTTGATGGACAAGTATTTGTCCTTTTACTAATTTTTGGTGGACATAGTCTATGCTAAACATAGTTAGTAAAATGATCCAGTTGGCCATCTTTTAGGTGAGTGCAAGTATTGATAATAGATACTTGAGTGGCTCAAATTTAGATATGAGCTTGGTTTTTTATTTAGGAGGTAATGACAAAGCTTCTACAAAGTGAAAACAATGGCCAGACATTCTTTTTCAATTTTTTGATAGTTGATGTCATAGGAGATTAAGGTATAATTGAGGTAATAGATGGTTGTTTATTTGTTTTATGATTATTATTGTGCCAAGAGCACACTAATAGAAAAATTAGTGGTAGAGATGTACAATAATAGGGGTTCACCTAGAGTAGGTAGTACTAGAATAAGTGGGTTACCCAAGTATTGTTTTAGTTGGTAAAGGATACTTGAAAAATAGGACCCCAATGGAAATTAACATACTTTTTAAGAATATGGGTCAAGGAATGACATTTATCTACAAGATGGGAGATGAATATGCGAACAAATTGAATTTTTCCTTGTAAGCTACATAGTTGTTTAATGTTCTTGGGAGGAGGCATCTCATTAATAGCAGTGACATTTTTTATGTCCACTTCAATTCCTCCTCTTGCGATGATGAAGCCCAATAGTTTTCCTAATATGACACCGAAGACACACTTATTTAGATTCAACCAGACCTTATAATCCCTTAGTGATTCAAATATACGATGAAGGATTATTAATTTCTCTTCTCAGGTTTTATACTTATGAGGGATATCATCCACATAGTCTTCTATAATGTCATGAAAGATAACAGTCATTACATGTTGATATGTGGCACTGACGTTCTTTAGGTAAAAATGCATGACCTAATAGAAAAATGGGCCCCAAGGAGTGGCAAGAGTGGATTTATGTTGATCCTCTTCCACAATTTTGATTTTATTATATCTAGAGAATATATCCATGAGGTATAGCATTTCGTGGTCTGTTGTTGAATCGATAATCATGTCGATATTTGGAAGAGGAAAATCATCTTTAGGACACACTTTATTGATGTCCCTAAAGTGTATGCAAATATAGATACCAATGGTTTTCTTACAAACCAACATGTCATTAGATATCTATTCTGAATAATCAATAGGTCTGATAAAAACAACTATCGGTAATGTTTACAGTTCTTATTTAACCAAAAGAGCTACATGCAAATGAATCTTACGTAATTTTTATTCAATAGACTTTGTTGATTCATGCGCAATGAGGTTGTGCATAACCAAAGAAGGATCCAATCCTGACATATCCAGATAGGACCAAGATATTACTTCCTAAAACTCTCTCAGGAGCATTGTAAAATCCTTTTGTTCATGTTTAGAAAGAGAAGCTCCTAGTTTAACAATTTTATGTTCATCTTATGTGCTAATGTTAGCTTCACTTGTCTCTTCATTTACTAATTTTGAACCATTTCCCACATGTGTAGGGTCATGAGTAAGATTAAGTTCTTCCTCTTTTAGCATCTCAATGATATTTTCACTAGTAGAATTATCACTTATATTGTACATGTTTGATTTTTCATTTTGTTTGTCCATAAGTTCCTTGAAGAGTTTTTAATTATAGGATATGGATTTTTTTTACGTTTTTTTATATTTTTTGATATTTTGGCCTCTTTTTCTTTTTCCTAACAATAAAACTTATCCTCCTCTTTGAAATACATGTATGCATTGAGGTTGATAGAGAATCCTTTCTTGTGATCTCTAATAGGTATATCATCACGTAACCCTATGAAATATCTAATTGATTCGTCATTCTTAAATAGATCAATTGGTATATGTTTTTATTGGTCCTAATTAATGAGGGATGGTTTTATGAGGTCCAATTTAGGAATGGTGTGGGATAAGGTTAAAATAGCAGTGCCATAAAATAGGTTCATGGAGCCACGATATTCATAGAGAATACAAAGTGACTCTAGTTTTCTATCATAATCTGAAGAGCTATCCTCACATTCAGAAGAGGTGGCATCAAATTTTAGAGGTTGTGCACCATAAGGATGAATACTAACACCATATATGTCCACTTTTTCATGTTCTTGAAGAGGTTCATGCACACGTTGTTCATGTATGATACATCCATATCCTTTAAATATCATACCATATCATACATCATCTTGTTAGGGATGATATATTCTAAGGATTGATAGAAAGAGGCCATATTTTCTTTAGGGGACTAAAATGTATAAGTAATACCAAATTTTTCATCTTCTAGGAAACCAACGAGTGTAAATTTGTTGATATTGTAAGGATCTTAAGTTATTTGTGGCTGAAAGTTGGGCCTACCGTGCGTTTTGGGTGATAGGGGAAGGTTTGATACAAGGAATTCCTATTGGAGGTCATATTCTCCACAACCAGTATGCAGGATTTTCAACTTGGATTCCCATGTATCAAAGGGGAAAATGGAGGTAGAAGTAACAATTGTGTGAGGTTGAAGTGTATCTATATTGTTACGAAAGGGAAGGGCCTCTTATTTAAGTTTAACAGACAAATATGTATAAGGACATTCGTAAGTTTCTTGATAATAACCAACTAATGTTATGTAGTAGGAAAAAGATTGTGGGTCATCAGGAATTGTAAGCTCCTATCCTTGATGATATAGTTTGATACACTAGTGGAAGGTGGAGGAAATGACCTGCATGGTGTAGATTCATGGGCGATCGAGGATACTTTTATAGGGGAGTTACTAGTCAATGACATGGAATCTTGTTTGATGCATGATAGGGCGAAATTCCATGGGTAAGGTAATTATGCTTGCTAATTGTCACTATGTATTATCATAATACTTAATGGTGATAAAATTATGCTCCATTTTAGAATTTGTATGTCCCAATTATTTAAAAATATTTAGAGAGAATATATTAAGGCCGGATACATTATCCACAAGAAAACTTTTAACCTTTTTACGGGTAGTGATTACTTCTACATACAAGGGAAATTTGTGTGTTTGATTGTCCATTTTAATCTTGTTTTGGCTAAAAAATTCTTAGATGGGTTGATTTACACAACCAAGGCTTAGAAGTGTGAATTCTCAATGTTTTTAGGAACGTTTGACTCCTAAAGGGTCTTATAGATGATTTCCTTTTGAACAATAGATATCCTGAGAATATCGAAGATAGAGATCTTAGCAGTTGCCTTCTCAAGTTATTCTAGGAGAGCGTATTGACCGTTTGAAGGAGTGGATAGAGGGGGTCCTCAAATAATAAGATGATTGTGTCACATTGTAAAGGAGCACTCTTGGGATTTTATTTTAATTTTTTTGATATGGTCGGTGATAGGATAAGCATAGCCAATAATATAATCGAATGGATTAGATGTTTGGGAAACAACATAGTTGGCACTTTTACCTTGAGAGGATTGACCTTGACCTGGATTCTTTTATGAATGTTTATAGTTTAGGAAAGGTTCCTCATAGATCCCAACTGATTATTAGATGTTTTTTGGGTTCATCCACATACATTTCAACATCTCATCGATTTAGGAGATCTTGGATGAAGTTTTTCAATTTCATACACCGATTCGTGCCATAATATTTAACATGGTGATACTCATAATATTCATGGTATTTTTACCACGAGGGTTCAATTCCATCATCCATGAAAGGGTTGGTGGTAGGAAACTTGACCATATTGACTGATTTGAGTTTTATGAGGATCGATGATAGGGAATCTGTGAGTGGAGTGTTTTCCTTACGTTTGACTTCTAGTTTGAGTGGTGTTTTCGGTCCAAAGTGCTCCTTGTTCTGGATGGAAATTCAACCTCTAAATTTGACTGAAAAAATGGGATTCCCTTTGAGTTGTGGGTGTCTCAGGATGAGGGAAACCTCCAGAAGAATTGGCTCCCTTTGATGAATCACTGAAAATCCGTATTCTTACTGAGTTGAAGGTTAGATGAAAGTAAAACTAAAAATAATAAAGGTGATAAACCAAAATTTGTGTGGGATTGGCCTGCACAAACACACTTATCAGTTGGATTTATATCTGATTGCTTCACTTCATTCAATTTTAAAGACACTCTACATTCACTAAGGCATTAAAAAAACACACTTGTGTGATTACAAAGTAGTTAAAGTCACTTGATTGAGGTGTTGTTAGGCTATTTGACATGTAAAGGAATAAAACATTCACTTAAGCACACTAAAAACCTGCTTAGACACACTGCAATAAAGCTTCAGAATGGAGGAAAAATCAGTCTCTATTGCTCAAAAGGTGAAAAGTACATATTTCTACAGCATAACAGTGCAGAAAATAGGCCCCCCATGCTTGTGAAAGCCATGGACAATATATAGGAAAAAATTCCCACTCACCCTCCAAAAACATCACCCAAAGTCGCAACTCTACTCCCAGTTCTATTTGGAGATGACTCCAAGAATAGCTCTACATGTGTCTAGTCAAACATGAGTTGACTTATCTTTACCAAGCCTTTTGTAAAGATTAAGGAAGTGTATGGGCTTCTGAAAATAATAAGGTGAATTGCATGTATTATTAGCTAAAAGGATAATTTTGGACTCATATGCTTTTCCCAAACCAAGGCACATGCTTCTTTGTCTTTACATGCAAAAGTGGATGATTTGTTTTTTCCTCCTTTTTGGACTATATGCATTGTGTAAAAACATAACCTTGAGCCTTTTAATCATTGTCATATTGACTTAATAATAGCCGGGCCCCTTAACCATGTTGGGTGACTACTTTTTATTACATAATGATTAATTTATATGGTTAAAACAATGATAACTGTTTGAAAACTTCTTCCCCATCCACAAGGACATGAACCTTCATGAGATGGTCGGTCATATTTTGTTTACCCTTAGTTGATCTAGGGTTTCTGAGATTTTAACACATGGGCATCATCTGATCTGGGTCAAGTTAGTTGACTTGCTTGATGAGTTAAGGAGACAAAAACAAACGAACCCTAATCTTTGATTCATTTTCACCTAAGCTCCATCGAGCTAGGGCTACTCTGGAAAATTTTTGAGTGGCCGCCTTTTTTCTTGCGTTAAATATTTTATGGGTCACCATTCTTGTGTGACAAAAACTCTATTTTGACTCTAGATTTGGGCATTTGAAGTACTCTTCTTGAGATCTCATTTAATATGTAATGTCCATATTTTACTGGGCTTCATGTTTCTTTAGTACAATATGGATCATGCTTTGTGAATCTTGAAGCTCTTTCCTCCATTTATGATCCAGACTACTTATTTATACCTATGGGCTATCCTTCTGAAGCTGGTTCGAGCTCCTTTTTGATGTTTTTTCTCTATTTTAACTAGTAAGTTTTCATTTGTGGCCCCATTTTTAATTACTTTTTTGATACAATCAACAATCTACCTGTGTTTCGCCATGATTGTTTTTGAAGCTCTTATTTTGTACTTTTTGAGCTTAATATGTGCCTGTACTCGTATGGGATTTTGTTTTCAATTAGAGAGTTTGCACTCTCCAATTATGGCCACCATTTTGGTGATTTTCAAGCTTTATGGGTCTTTGCTTGAAACTTTTGGGTGATTATTTGAGATGATAGTTTTCAATACAGCTTTACCTCTTTCCCCTCTGAGCTTGTTCTGTATATATATGGCTCGTTGTAATAGTTATTTTTATGTATGATGGAGCTGTGAATTTTTGATGAGTTTATCAATTTTCCCAACCTGTTGGTTCTGTCGTACTCTACTTTAATTCTCTCATGGGTTCGTGTTACATTTATGAGTTTGCCGTTTTTTTCGTTGTGCCTTCATATTTCTACATTTCACAATGAGCTCGTGGCCCTGCTTTTGTCGAATGGCCACCATGGTTCCTTGGAACCCTGCATTTGCTTACTACTCAGAGGTATTTTTATTATTTTTTCTCTATTTATAAATCTACATTTTTATTGAAGCTCATACTGAGCTCCAAATTTTATGGCTAAACTCGATGTGTTCAATGTGATCTATCTTGTTGGTAGAGATAAGTTATCGGACCCACTTTCAATCTTCTTTGTTTTGTATTATGAATTCTATGGCTAGTTGTGAAGTTTTTTGGTCATGTCTGAAGCATGATGTAGTTTACTTTCTTCATGAGATTTCCTAAAATTTCTATGGCCCCATTATGAACTCATTATGATTTCTTTATTTGGTTATGTTGGCCACTTTTGTGTTCATCTCAAGGATAAGAAGCCTCTAGTCCCTCCTATGATGCAATTGCTACATCATATGTTTAGTTTCATTTACTTTAGTAAAATTGTAATCTTTGATTTTTGTAGCTTCATATTTCTCTTGGAAGCTCATTTTTTCTTGGTTCATTTTGAAAATTTCGCATCTACTTGTACATTTTGAAAGTGGTTATTTTGTATTGTATGTTGAAAGTCCATCATCACTTTGTGAAATATCCTCTTTCAGTATGTATAAGAGATACATAACATTTGATGTTAATTTTTTTTCTGGACACCAAAAACTATGAATACTTCTACTGCAACATGTCTTTATTTCATGTAATGCCTCATTTATTGGATTCCATTTATGACTTGGAAAGTATGATTTCAAAACCAATGCATCATGGTAACCAAATTTATTGTGATGTGAGTTCATTATAAGCATGCATAGAACTTTAAAAATAATTCCTTCATGGAACTCTTTTTTATGGTTTGATGATACTACCAAAATTTTATTTGGCATCTTATATGGTTGTTACTTAAGCATGATCTACAATATTGGGGCTGAAATTTTGTCATTTCTTCTTTTTAACTTCATACTTAGTGCATAAAACTAGACATGAGAACACTTTTGTAAAGGCATTTGAACCTGTATTTATGAATGATTACTTTCTTCTAAGAAATAATAAGATTATTGTTCACCTTCTGGTTAACCTCTACATGTATAATGGTATCTGTTGGTAGAAACTAAATTCATATTATTGATTTCACACCCAGAGCTGTATCATTCAAAGTAATATCTCTGACATGTGTATCCTTTTCTGAAGCTTATTCTTGCACTTTCTTACTTTACATACCTAAAGCTCTGCAACTTACAATGTATTCATTGATAATGCATTCTATGGTTGTCTCTTTTATTTAAGAGCTCATGCTTTGATGAAGCTCAAGCTCCCTCTGTGATATATTTTATGCATGTTTTATCATTACTTGGTTTCTATTTGAATAAAGCCTCAAATTGTTTTCTGAGCAATAAATAGTTGTAGATTTTGGCTTTGTTCTTTAAGATGGAAACACTTGCATTATTACTGGTCTTCATTCATGTTGGAAGTTTTGTCTCTTGAAGCTTTGATTAAGAAACCTACTCACTCCATGAATTCTTAATGAAAGATAACAAAAGTTGCTCTTTGATTTTTATTCTTCGTATTTGCACAAGTAACTTTTGATGGATCTTGTACTAAAATCACCTGAATTTCTTGGAAAATATTCTTGAAATTTGTAACCTCCTTTCATTTTTATAGTGAGTGTGTAGCTTGAAGTCGTTTCTTTTTATGTACAACATGCCCTAGAAGCCATACATATTGGCTGCATTGTATTCGTTGTAAATGTTACATATTCTCATTAGTGGGCTCATGGAAGCTGTGCCCTTTCTCTTGACTAACATGAGCACTTGGACCTCTTTTGTACCTTTTCTTCTATGAATTTTGTTGCTATAATTATGAAGATACCTTCTTATACCTACACATTCAAACAAACAATTAAAAAATATGGGGCAGCAATATGTTTTTCTCTCCTTCACTGATTTTTCTTTCTCTTTCTTTATATGCTTATGAAAATAAGGCACTTATCTTATAATTGATAATGCATGATACATATTCTATTTCTAGTTCCTTTTCATTATTTGTAGCTTGAAGAAATCATTTTCGCATTACAACTGTAAGTACATGGCTAGCTCTAACCCTTCTATTCTTTCTCTTTTCAACAGGTGCTTGGAGGAGCAGCATGGGATGCAAACAAATGGAAATCTTGGAGCAACCCTCACACTTAGGAAATGATGGGTTTCTCATCTCCTCATGCTTTCAACTTTGTATTTATCTGTATTTTATTTTTCTTGATCATAGCCATATCCCATGGCTTGTGTGGGATAAATGTATTATTTCTTTATGAATATATGAAATTACCTTCTGTTATGAGCTGTATAATTTCCTTTTACATTTCTTTTTGTAATCGTGATGTGGAATGAACTTAAGAAACTCAAAACATAATGCAATTTCACCATAAGCATAAGGAAATAATGCAAATTGAAAAAATGTACTTGTCACTTGATTGTAACTTGAGTTCATAGAACATGATCATGATACATGTTGCCCTTTCTGCCTTCCTCCGGGCCACTGCAATGGTCTTTCACGGCTTATTGCATAACTCTGATGAAGGTGAAAAATTGGAATGGTAACATCTATGAGGCATGACATTCTATGACAAACACTTGAGTTACATATTTGATGCTATGTCAATCCTTCCCAAAACCATTAAACGGTAAAAAATGGGAATTTTTTTTTATACCCCTACCCAATGATTGACCAAAATGGTCAACATCTTGGTGATTTTGTCTGATTGGGTTGCCTGCTAACCTATAAGAACCCTTGAAAATGGCTATTTTAGCCATTTATGCCAACTGAAAACCTGTACCATAGCCTGAACATGCATGCCAAAGGCTGCATGCTTGCTGATAAAACTGATAATTCCTCCAAAAAATGGACAAAACAACAACAGAAACCTGTGCAAAACTGAACAAGGGGGGAAACAAAACCTCTACGAGGCATGCCATTAAAGATGACAACCATTATTAAAAGTAGGAAAATGTCGAAAGGATGAGTTTAGAAAACACTTAGAGGAAAACATGTAAACTATAATACAATGTCAACTTATCTCATTCAGAAACAATGCTTCAAATGGATCCCATTGACTGGGATCGGAAGCTCTTCTCCATATGTTCATGCAAGTTGAAATGCATTGTGTAACTTGAATTCCGTGATAATATATGATCCACTCCACAATGATTCAAACTTGGTGTGGGCACCTGGGTTTTCTCGGTCCTCATCCCATTTTAAAACTAAGTCATCTTCATTAAAGACTCTTGCCTTGGATTTCTTATCAAATGTCCTTTTGATTTGATCCTGATTCTTCTCCATGGACAACATAGCTTCATTTCTGATTTCTTCAAGTTCCATAAGCTGTGATATCTTACTTCCATGGGTTCATTCTCTATTAATTCCATTTAATGCATTAGTTCTAAAGCTGGAAGCTCAAGAGAAATGGGTAACTTTTCTTCTAAACCATAAACCAACTTGAAAGGTGAGTTTGAAATTGACCTTTTATGAGTAATTCTGTCAGCCCACAAGGCTGCCTTTAACTTATCGTGCCAAGTATGTTGATTTTCATCAATACTTCTTAGGATTATTCTGAGTAAATTCTTGTTTGTACTTTCAGCCAATCCATTACCTTGCAAGTAATAATTGGATGAAGTACTCAAATAAATTCCATTTTGTACAGTCGATGCAAAAATTTTTACACCACAAAAGCTTTAGCATTATCTGAAATAATGGTGAAAGGAACACCAAACCTTGTAATTATGCCTTCATAAAAATCCAAGATGTTTGTCTCATTACCTTCCTTCAAAACAATGACTTCAGTCCATCGTGTGAAGTAATTATTGTGGTGAGTATCCATCTATGGCCCAAGCTTGAAGGTGGATTAATGAGACCAATAAAATCTAAACCCCATTGAGAAAAGGGTTTATTAGTTAAAATTGGCTGCAATGGTAAGGCAACAAGCCTTTCTTTTCCTATAAATAATGCACACTTCTTGCATTTCCTTATCCAAGCATGACTATCTTCGAAGAGTGTAGGCTAATAATAGCCTCCTTTCATGATTTTGAGGGGTATAGTTTTAGCTAAATAGTTCCCTACTCCTTGGTTGTCATGAAACTGCTCAAGAAATCTTTCAACTTGATTTGATCAACACATCTTAACAAGATACACCATTGATATCTTTCTTGAATAACACATCATTAACCAAAAAATAAGGGATGGAATGAAGTCTAAAATACCTCCTTTTTGAGTTGTCCAAACCTGGTGGGTATATACCATGCTGAAGATACCTTGACATGTTGAAAATCCACTCTGTATGCTACTGTAATTTTCTACATTTTCAGGTTGATTCTGCAACAAATAAACAACTTCCTTGTTGTCATGCAAATCTTGAGCCAAGTGTTCACATAATCCTTTACCTCTAATCAGTTTGGTCACTTTAATGACGATGTCATATTCCATAACTTGAGTGATCCAACCTGCTCTCTTTTCTGATATATCTTTTTTCAACAAAAATTCCTTAATGCTTGGATGTGCAACCATCAGATTAATTTTGTTGTTAGAGAGAAAATGCTTGAACTTCTTAAGAGATCTAACAATTGAAAGTACATGATTCTTAATGAATGAGTACCTGGTTTCGTACTCCATTAGAATTTGACTGAAAAAAGAAATTGGCTACTCTAATTCTTCTCGATTATGCTGTGTTAAAATTGCTGCAATAGTATCCATGTTAGCATAAGCATACAACGTGAAATATTTTGAAAAATCAAGATTTATAAGTGTTAGGGAAACAACTATAACTTTTTTGATGGCATCAAAACTACTCACTCTCCTTTTGACCAAGTGAAATTATGATCTTTCTTGAGCATGTTGGTCAAAGGCTTTGCAAGTGCAACAAAATCAGCAATATATCTTCTTATAAAATTGATTTTTCCAAGGAAACTTTGAATTAATTTTCTATGTTTTGGTAAGCCTAAAGTAAGAATAACACTTACCCTTTCTAGATCAATCATCATACCATGTTTGGAAATAATGTGACCAAGAAGCTTACCCTTTCATGGATTGAAAACACACACTTTTTAGGATTAAGTGACACACCAAACTCTCTGCACCTTTCAAAGACTACTTTGAGCTGCGGTAGATGATCACTTTACAAGCTTTGAAAACAAATGAGCATCATCCAGATAAAATAAGAAAAAATTATTGATAATACCTTGAAAATCCATGTCCATAACATGTTGAAAAGTTACACCAACATTTGATAAACTGAATGGCATATTTTTGTAATCATAAGTGCCCCATTTTGTAGTAAATGTTGTTTTGTATTGATCTTCCTCCTTGACAAGTATTTGATTGTATCCACTATATCCATCAAGCAAGGAATATCTCTCTAAACCAACAACTAACTAAAGAATCTACTCCATAGAAGGCAAAGGATAATGATCCTTAAGAGAAGCCTTATTCAAATCACGAAAATCAACACATAACCTAATTTCACCATTTTTCTTTCTAATCGGTACAAGATTAGCCACCCAAGTGGAGTGCTTAATGGGGAAGATAATGGAAGACTCAAAGTTTTTCAAGATCTATCCACATCAAGGGATTCCAACTTGGGATTAATTGGTCTTTGTTTCTGTCTAACCGGTTTCAAAATAGCCTGTAACTGAATGGTATGCTGAGCCAAAGAGGGATCAAAAACCTCTTAAATCATTGTATTACATCAACAAACATCTGCATACTCTCTACAAAGTTGAATGAAAGCATCTTTTTGAGGCATAAGTGACACCCATTTTCGTACGTGAATTTTGTTCAACTTGTATAATATTAGATCTTTAATTGAAATTACTCATGATTGTGTGAACTATACTGAGTCAAGTTTGATTCGAGCTCGGAACCAGTTCTGTAAATGAATTCATCTCTATTCATTGCATATAGGATCATTCATCCTCAACTCGATTTATTGTTCAAACTCATGAAAATCAAAACATAACCTAATTTCACACCATGTTTCTAATTGTGCAAATAGTCGTCAAGATTAGCTCACCCAAACATGGAGATTTTCTTAACATCACAAGATAATGGAATACCTCGACGAGTTATCTTAATAGCATCGATCCACATGGGATCTAAGTGGTTCCAACTTGAGGATTTTGTTCAATGCATATGATCTCTGTTTCTATCTGACTGGTTTCGAACCAGATTCGAACTCAATGGTATGCTCGAGCCAAAGGGGACTTCAACACATTGTCTAATGAATTACCGAGCTATTCATGAGGGCCAAGAAAACTCCCCACCCCTGCATACTCCATCTACAACATCAATGAAAGATTAATTTGAAGACATAAGCTTAGTGGTGAATTATTTATCAACTTACAAATATTAGGGATTTTCGAAATTTATGGTTGAATTTCGAGAAGCCTGATTGACCCATGTTTGGCTAAAATTTCATGTGACAATTCATAGTTTTGAGGATTTCACCTTCTATTTATTTTTAAAAATGAAACTTATGAATGAATTTCTGACGAATGTTTTCTAATACAAACTGTGCAAATATTCATCAAGGTTTTCAATGGACAGTAACTCGGGATGGATGATTGTCTTACCATCAGGGGCAACATACATGGACAATACAAACATATCTTAATAGCATTATATACATGGGATGGATGTTACAATAGAATCTCATTAGTGGGCTCATAAGTTGTGCCCTTATACCAACTTGGTTAGACATTTTGAGAAAAATGGATTTCTTCAATGGGCAGGTTAGACAATTGTCTAATGTGAGCTAGTTGTTGCATAAATATGTTTCAGGATGCATCTAACCAGATCTTGTATGGCAGAATTTGACACAGGTTCAATGGACAAATAGTTCCAAAAAATATGTTAGTTTGTATCTAATACAGGTTAGTCTGAATCTTCCACTAAGGATTATCAAGTACTCTTTCAGACGAAATGACAACAAGGTTGGATGATTGATAATGTATATCCATCCAATGTAATTGGTAGCATGAGTATGCCCAATGTAACTAGATGCTCTGACCAACTATTTTTTCTTGCAACGCCAAACAAAAATCTCCAATACTTGCAAATGTATGAAACCATTTGAGCAACCCTTACAAAGCTCAGCGAATATGATTTCTCATAAGATTCATCATCTTTCGAACTTTGTTTTAGCCAGATTCATCAACCATTCTTGATCATAGCCATATCCCAGAGGGGGTGTCTTAAAATAAACTGTACTATTGTCTTTCATGAACATATCAAATTACCTTTTATTATGAGTCGTACCTTAATTTTATTTTACATTTACTTTTGTAATCATGATGTGGAGTGAACTCTAAACAAGTCAAAAATCTAATGCTTCATTTCACCATAACTGAAAAGGATTCCAAATAACAAGAATTAATTGGAATCTTGTTCCTTTTCAACTATATACCACTTCATTGTAGTTCCAGAACCTGATCTTGATACATGGTACCCTTCCTTCCTTCTTCCAGAAATATGATAATGGTCATCATTACGATTGTTGCACATCTTATCTGATGAAGCCTGAAAAACCTTTAATGTGGCTGTAGCATCTATGTCAGCATGGTATTTCTGTGAACAACACTTCAGTATACAAATTTTGTTTTGTCATTCCTAAAAGCTTGTCTTAACGAGCAAGGAAATGATCAAGTTTAATACCCCTATCTGATGATTGACTAAAATTTGTCAACATCTTGGCGACTTGCTGATTGGGTTGCCTACTAACCTGTAAGAACCCTCACTGAAAAATCTGCTAATATGTGATTTTATTTTTTCTTGCCCACTCCAAGCCATGTAAGTGCTTCATACTCATCAATATTGTTAGAATAAACAAATTGGAGCTTAAAGGCTGATAAAACTTATTGTTGTTCTAGAAGGTGAAATCAACATTAAACCAACCTCTGAACCATGCTAGTTTTCTGAGCCATCAAAATAAAGTTTCCACAAACCACTAACTTGCTTATTATAGCCATATCCCATTAAAGATGGGGTAACTGTACTATTTTTTACCATTATTATGAAAGCAGGAAAATGCTGAAAGGATGTGTAATTTCCTTAGAGGAAAACATGTAAAGTATAATGTCAGATGTCAACTTATCTCAACTCATAAACAATGCTTCCACCTAATGGATCCCATTAATTAATTGTACTTGTCCTTAAAAACTCCACTTAATTTTTCCAGAATGTGCTCTTGATACATTCTACCCTTTTTGCCTTCCTCCGGGCTATGAAATGATATTTCACGATTTTTGCACAACTCTGATGAAGGTGAAAAACTTTGAATGACAACATCTATAAGGCACGTCCTCATCCCATGACAACACTTGAGTTACCTTCATTTGATGTTATGTTGTCCCTAAAACCATCAAAATGGGTAATCAAATGGGATAATTTTATACCCCTGACCTAATGATTCTTCTCCAAAATTGTCAACATATTTGTGACTTTGCTGATTGAGTTAAGTTCCTAACCTGTAAGAATCTTACTTAAAAATGGCTCATTTCAGCTATTAATGCCAACTAATGCAAACTTGTACCAAACCTGAACATCAAGAGAAATGGCTATATTGCTGTTGATAAAACTCATAAAATCCTCTGAAAAATGTGATAAAAATAATGGAAACCTGTTATGCAAAAATTCTGAACAAGGGGGAAAAGGTTGCCTCTACGAGATCATGCCATTAAAGTATGGCAACCATTATCTGAAAGTTCTTCGAAAATGCTGAAAGGATTCTTGTTTACCTTACCTTACCAATCCATTACATTGCAGGTAATAATTGGACGAAGTAATCAAATAAATTCCATTTTGAACAGCCCATGCAGAAATTTTTGCACCCAAGAAAGCTTTAGCATTATCCAAAATAATGGTGAAAGGAACACCAAACCTTGTAATTATGCCTTCATAAAAATCCAAGATGTTCATCTCATTAGCTTCCTTCAAAGAAACAACTTCATGTCCACCACGTGAAGTAATCAATTGCAGTGAGTATCCATCTATGAAGCATGCTTGAAGATGGATTATTGAAACCAATAAAATCCAAACCCCATTGAGCAAAGGGTTTATAAATTGTTATTGGCTGCAATGGTAAGGCAAAAATCCTTTATTTTCCTATAAAGAATGCACATTTATGACATTTCCTTACCCAAGCATGGTTGTATTTCAAAAGCGCAGGCCAATAATAACATCCTTTCATGATTTTGATGGTTGTACTTTTAGCTAAATATTACCCTCCTCCTTGGCTATCATGAAACTATTCAAACAACCTTTCAATTTGATTTGGATCAGCACATCTTTTTTTGATAAGAGGTAAAAAGGGTTGAGGGGAACCTACCCCAAACAAATTCATAGATCCATGAGAGAAGATAATTACATTACAAAGCCATCAAAAAATGATAATTTAATAGTCCATAATAAATGGGCTCCCCCAGGAGCATAAAAGAATATCTAAACAACAACAAAAAAAACACAGAGGAACTAACAATAGTGTAGAAACTAACAGCCAACCAGAAACAAAAAATAGTAAATAAAACAAGACACCCCTCCCTAGGTCATTTATAGTATTTTCAAGCCCCTCTAACTCCTTTTCCTACTCCTTAGCTAGATCATCTATGTTACCAGCCAAAGACACCAAATCGATACCATTGGGAGTCACCTTTATTTCTACCCTGACTATCCACAACACTATAAGCATTAGCGAGCTGACCCAGATTCTGGAGATGTTACAGATTATATTTAACCATGACAACACTCCACTCCATGTAGCTGTGGAGAACAACACACAAATGGTCTGAATCACTGGTTATAAAACCATAGGTGGATTTTAAAACATCAATCTCTCTGCCATGCCCATTGCTAACTACTTCCTCAACCATATTTCATAATAACAAGTTTCTGCTTCAGAGTCTCACTCACACATGTAGTCACCAACACAGGTATAATCTCAGGATCAAGTTTTATCTTTAGCATCTACTGATCTTTCACAATGAGTTGTATACTAACCATTCCCGCGCCCTTACGCTACTTGTGATACTTTCTCATATGCTCATACAAATCTAGGCATTCCTCAAACTTGTGATTTTTCTGCACTAGGAGAAAATAATGTTATGAGAGCATTCACGCCTATAATGATTAGGGGATATGCATGTGAAACATGTCCCTTATGGGAATTCACCTCTTCCACTACCATGAACTCAACCTCTGAACCCTCCATGGAAACCTCTACCTCTACCAACTCCGTTAGAGCACCCTTCATTGTGATTATGATTATGATGTTCACTTTGTTCCTTAGAATTATTTGCAGTCTGTGTTTGACGTACACTAGTTTCAATGGCATCATGAATATGATCAATCAATATGTAATTCTCTGTATATGAGTGGTAGACTAATAAATCTTACAATAACAAGACACGTTCTTCCTGATCGCATGCTTCAATAGGGGGCACCTACTTGAATCATGATCCAAATGACATATCTCACAATCCATCAACATGGTGCGCACCGATTTACGAGGGTAATTATCCTTTGTATGTCCTTCCACCTCATAATATGTACACCAAATACCACTGCATGTCTCATGGGTTGAATTAGCTGACAAATTTTCCAATTATTTTTCCATAGATGCAATATGTGCCTCCAAAAATGGGCTAACTCCAGTGTTTATGCTCCCAACCGCCTCAACACATAGAGCTACCTCCAAATCCTTGTGTGGATCTATAAATGTCTTATTAAACATCACCCTTCTGAAAGGTGTGATCAAACCACCAATAAACCACTGTGTATGCTGGCTAGGGTGAATATCATATGAACACTTTAATAGCAAAGTTTTAAAACATGCATCATACTCCCTTATGCTCTCAGCCATGCCCTACTTAATATCTTTCAGTGCGTTGATGCTCTTCTGTTTAAATTTAGGTATATGGAACTCAACTAAGAAAGCATCACGCAACACGTTATTTTCTACATAAGTTTAGTTCAGATCATACTCCCTATACGAACTATGCATGCACCCTTGTAAAGTCATAGCAAACTGACTTGTCTTACACTCAAGAGCTGTGATCTCCTTAGTGCGCCATAGTATCTCACACATATGCACGTGCTCAATTGTTTATTCAATACCTCTGTATTTCGGTAGGTGAAGAGACATATCATAATAGAATTGTTTGGGTTAGTGCGGGCTGTGCCCACTAGATCCAGAACCTATATTTCCTCCAGTATTCCCTCCACCTCAAGATCCACTAGATCATGAACCACCTGGTCCTCATGATCCTCCCCTTTTATTGGGCACTGGACTAGAGGATGTGTTTCCTTGTGTTTCAAAAGTTGTACTATATTGAACCGCCGTGGTCTATGAAGTGGTAGTACTTCCAGATGTGGAGCTAAGGTTATGTGCACCAAAAATCTGTTCAGATGATGCACCAAAAAATATACCTCCAACCGAACCCCCAAATAACAAAGATGACGTATACCCCGCTATAGATGAATGTGTTATTTGATTAACTCTTGAATTTAATGGAAAATCATAGTTACCTAAGTTTCGGGGATGGGGTTTCCAGGATGCAAAAAAATTCCTAAATTTTGGGGACAACAAGGGGACAACTATTAAAATAATATATAAAAATTAATATTTCAATATTTTAAACTTTTTTCAAAGAAATTTATGGATTTAAACTATATTCAATGTATTATAGATGCTTTCCAAATTATAATTGAATGTTCTTGGTAAAAATAACAATCCTTTAAGAGTAAAAAACATCAGAAAACTCTTGAAATATTTTAGAAAAATTGGGGATGTCCCCTCCAAGTCCCTAAGTCCCCGAAATGTTCGAGACGTCTGGGATGTTACCAAAATCTAGGGGATGCGTCCCCACATAACACTATGGAAAACAAAATCTACCTTTCGTTACTAAAGCACCTACACTGGCTTGATTCTCAATAATTGTTTTAGGAACTGGAACACCAAACACAAGGGCTAGGTTGTTAGGTGGGATCAGATGGACACCTGTGACTCTTAGTCATTCTTCATCATATGTGCTCTCATATAAAACTAAAGAGGGTTCTCTATCATGCTTACCCAAATGGGGGAGTACTAGATGCTTTGGCTCTATGTCTTCCATGTGAGCTCCAAATATTTCACGAGTCATCTCTCTCCACAACACCATTCGTTCCTCAACATCACGCTACTTCACCGATTCTCTCTTGCATACTTCATTAAAATTAAGTCAACTTTCTCCTCTTTGTCTTTCTACCGCTAAGTACACCATATTTCACCACGCTTGCTCCTGCCCCTACATGTGGTGGGATTTAGCTAGCCATAGGGTGTTCTTTAAAATCCAAAGTTACAATAAAGATCTTAATCACTAAAGGGATAGCTTGCAAGTAGAATCCTCTGGGTTCATGTAAGAACTGGAACTTAGTAACCTCTAGATAGGAATAGGTCGAAACAGTGTACTCAACAATATAGTTATGCAAAACACCACTCCACCAGTGATCTATAACGCATGTCCAAGCCAAATCAACATCATGCAGAGTCTGATAATCTTCCTGAGTCCATATAATTATTTTATACCTCCAATTTCTCTTTGATGTAATGCTACCAACCACTTGTACAACTCTATAGGGAAACAACAAAATAACATCTCATAGACTTCATGATACAAATTTTCTTCAACCCATGCGTGAGCATCAAAATAAGGCCCAATGTTAAATTTGTGAGAAAAATCTTCCTCTAAATTATCTACCCAACTCTCAATACTGGCCAAGATCAACTGATACATCTTCATCATGCAACATCCTTGCAATAACTTGAAAAGAGCTCCTGCAAACATAACCAAAATTTAGTCTTTTATTTTACCAAGAACAACCCAAGGCATACTGGGACATCACACAGATAGATCTAAGCACTCACTTGAAGTGCACAAGGGTACCAAGTCCCTCTTTTATGGTAGTTTTGTCAAGGAGTTAGCATGAAAAGACATATAATCCAGATCTATAACATCCATGCACACACTCACCATATTATCTCCTATGCGTATTTCCTCTGCAGATATTGTGCACACTCATTCTTCAATACTTAGTCACATTTCCAAGGACCAACAACAACTCTTCCCAAATATCAATGGAGGTGTTTAAGGTGATTTTTGGTTTGCCAATTCTATAATAAAACACCAAAAACTTAGAAGACGATAGGGTTTAACGATACATGCATTGACAATGCTATATCGGGATGAATGGATGTACAATAGATGCATGGCTTCTTCCTTCCAAGGAATGAGAGAACCTGCATGTAAAGACAACTAAACGAGGTAGATATTAGAAAAATAGACAGTGAGTTTCTCAGCAAAGGCCTATCCCAAGAACCAATGAGATTCCTCTAAGGGTTTCAACTCGTTTTACAATTAAGGGATAACAGTATGAAAGTAAATTGATAATGAAGGAATGATCATAATTCCAGAGGGATAGAGAGATCACCCTCCAAGTGATAGGTGACTCAAGAAAGGACTACAAAAATCTTAAACTCCTCGTAGTAATCGAACCATAATTGTTCAGCAATGTCATGATCTTCTTGTATGACTTCGAGTTGATCTTCAATGTCTTCAATATATGGTGTCAAGGTGATGTCACAAAGGCTAAGTTTGTGTGTGATGTCAAATTATTCCCAAATAAAGGGTTGTTGGATGATGGGAAGGTCATATATGCTTATGAATAGAATGCCTGACCTAGCACAATCATCTACATAAAGAAACAACTTGGGAACATGCAGATTAGACAAACAACATCTTGGTATTTGACAATAGATGAGAGAAATATGATCAAAATGTTAAAATGGCAATGATAATTGGTGATTATTATAAAATGCTGGCAATTACTGCGTAAAAAAATGATTCCTTGATAAAATGTAAATTGGATATAAAATGAAAGATATGAATACTGATATGACCTATTATATGCTTTAATGATAATATGAATGTGAAAATAAATGACAATTTCTTACATTAGCTGGGAAAGGTTATGAAATGATGTTGAGGGAGCCTTATGGTGTTTTTGGAGCTTCCACAAATGCAACATAGATGTTGAAGGTACCAAGAGGATCATGATGATGTCGTCTAGGTCTCTAGTGAGTCAGAGCTTTACTACAAACATTTGGGGATCTATTTTAAGGAGTTTAATGTTGCTTATATAATCATCTGTGATCTTCTAGAATCATTGATGATTTAGGAAAAGTGGAGAAACCCACTTGGAAGTGGTTTCAACAACTTCCAAATGAGTATATTTGGGTACAGGATGAGTTAAAATGATTGCGAGGATGTTAGATAAGTTAGGAGGTTAGATGGTTAGAAATTAAAATGGGATGGGATGGGTTATAGGTGATTAGGGAGGTTTAGGGTGAGTAAATAAGTTTTACGGGGAGGTAGAATATGATTTTACTTGGGTGAAGTCATAGTTTAGGATAGTGAGATAGGTTTTAGGATTTTTGAATGAGGAAGTGAGGGGTGTAGTCAAGAAACGAGTGTCTACATTTTCCCCCTTTGTCAAGTGGTTTGTGATGGACAAGGCTCTAAAAAAAACAAGTGGAATGATTTGATTTGTGTTGGATAAGTGGTCCCCCCTCAAATGGGGGTTATTGTAATGAAATACAATGATCATAGGTTTGAATATGTTATTAGATGAGATAAGCTTATGTAATGTTGTGTTTTAATTTGAGATACCCCCAAGACTAGGAATGAAAACAAATTTGATAGGGGAACCAATAGGTTGTTGACCTATAGACATATGAATTCTAAGGAAGTGACTGCGGGAAAAGATTCTTGATAAGGTGTATAGTATCCACGGAGTATCGGGAGATGAAAAATTGATGATGTTGCCACAAAGGTGGGCTTTGCGTGGCCAAGAATTCAAGTGATAGGGGAACCAATGGGTTATTAACCTATAGATGTATGACTTAATAGTGAAAATGGAAACATTTCCCTAATGGATGTGAAATCTAAAATAAATTTGATAAAGGCAGGCTTTGTGTTGGGACCACAAAATATTGGCTAAGTACAAAAAGGTGCATAGGCGCGTAAGGGCTAGTTAAAGAAGGACATGCAAGGAGAAGGCACGTAGGACAAGGTTTAAGGAAGGTTTTAGGAAAACCCATGGTGTGCCAATGGATAGAGCCAAGGTTTCAAGACATAGACATATTGGGCATTTTGGGAAGGACACGAGAAAAGAATGACCCAGTTGCGCATGTGGAGTGGATAAGGATCCATCCTAGCAAGGTGATTCCCACAAAAGGAATATGCCCTGTGATTGAGGTTCTAGAAGACACCATGGAAAAAAGTGGAGATCTCAGGCTTAGAGGAGAATGCTCCCATGGAGGACCACATTTAGACACTTGGCATCAGATCTGAGGCCGCAAGTTCGTGGTTGAAGATGATATATACAAGTTGGCACTTATAGATTGGATAGAAGGAGGAGAATATAGAGATGCTCTGTATATGTGAGCACTCTATTGGGTAGAGGCTATATAAGGGAGTAATGTATTAAGGGGTTGGGTTAGAATTTTTCTTTTGTATGGATGAAGGACATGATCCCTGCTTGTGATGTATGACTTGGATCAAGATGTGGAGTCTAATGATCCATTGAATAATGAGGTTAGAATGAGTATGAATGTAATTGATTCGGCTATCTATATATTTATATATATATATATATATATATATATATATCTTTTCATTTATGTTCATGGATGTTATGGAATAGATGTAAATCCTTATGAGAACTCTGTTATCTGTAAGTACCCTCTATTTGGAATGAATACATTTGTCTAAAGGCCGTTCTGAGCCCTATGATGATTGTATGTCTCATTTCCACCTTTATTCATTAAGTTCATGACATAGATGATGGTTTCCCACTTAACTATCATAAAATAGATACTCGGTGTCCACACATGCCTTGGATGAGTGCACCCAGCGCCCGCTGGGTGATAGGCCAATGTGCATGGGATTTCTTTCCTTTCTGATGGGTGTAAAAATGACTACATCTTGGTTACATTGTCAAGACCTCTTTTTGAAGTTGTAGTGGGAAATAACATTCATCATGATATGTGTAATGAGTAATGACAGAGTATTTAACTTTGAAAAGTGTTGAATCATGGTTCAAGAGCACGGAGGATGAAATTTCTTAGACATTCAACACTGCATATGAGTTTGATGCATGTAGATGGGTAGAAGAGAACCTCTACCATGATTTGTATGAAGATTTTTTCTATTGTTTCCTAGTAGAGATGTATGAATGGCTGTCAACATATTCGTATAGATCAAGCTGGTATTATAGATCATGCATGTGGAACAAAGAAGAATACCAGAGGTTGCATGATGTAGATCTGACATGGACTCATGTTGTGGATCATTGGTAGAAGGGTGCATTGGCTAGCTACACTTTGGAGTATGCTATTTCTACATATTCTTGTCTAGAAGTTGCTGAGTTTGAGTTTTTGTGGGATCCCAAAGGATCATTTATTCATGTTGTTCATCTGGAAATAAAGATCTTGATTGTTACCTTGAGTTTAGAGGCATTTCCGATGGCCAGTTAAACCATTCTGAGCACTAGGTGAGGAAGCTATGGTAGAGGAAGATGGCAGATATTATGAAGGAGAAAGAAAGGGAGGAGAGATGTCTCAAGTATAGTGAAGCATGTGAAAGGGATATTACTAGACAACGTTAGGTTACAGGTGTGATTGATCTATGGAGGTAGATGTTGTGGGAAGGAGTGGATGTTCATGTAGAGGACATGAAACCTGGGCAGTCTGTGCTACCACATCTTAGCAAACACATAAGAGAGACCCCTTCGGATTCTGATGAGAGTTCATCTCTTGGAGAGAGAAGATTCGTTGGCACGTATTTGAACCCACCTAGTGACCAAATCCTGGTGTTTGGTTTTCCATATGAAGGAAGGATTATCATTGACCTAGTTGGTATCAGTGGAAGTGACAGATCTACGCCAAGGAGATACAATTTTTCATTTCCTACTTCTATGGCTACGCATATTCTAGTATTCAGAGGAATTTTTGGATAAGGAATAAGTACACAAGCCTTCAGTCTCACATCTAGGAGTGGCATGGGGTACACTAATAGTAGTGGGGAATTATCAAAGACCATTGGTGCATAGTTCAGTGGAACTTTGGGGATCCTTGGCACGACTACTACAGGACCTTGTTGACCTGGTGGATCTGGTGGGTCAAGAGGAACAAGACTTGGTGGATTTGGTGGATCTCGTGGCTTAGGAGGCACAAGACCTTGGTGGATTTGGTTGATCTGATGGTGGAGGAAACACCAGAGGGAACCAAGGCTCTAGCTCAAGAGGACAAGGGCCCCATCCACCTCCTCAAGTCTTCTTTGAGATGTCTTTACATTTACTAGATTACAGAGGTATTGAAGATGTTGTAGAACATGTTCACAAGTGTGAGCTACTATGACACGCAAAGGGGATCATAACCCTGGAGTAGAAGGCTAGTCAGTTTACAATGACGTTGCAAGGGCACGTGCATAGCTGGTATAGGAAATATGACCCTCATCAAATGGTGGTGGATTATACTACTTTAAAGAATGCCTTCTTGGCAGAATTCCACATCCCTAAGTTTGAACAGAAGAGCATCAGCACCCTGAAGGAGATTCAACAGGGAATGGCAGAGAGTGTGCGGGAGTATGATGCACGGTTCAAGACCCTCCTGTCAAAATTATCATATGACATTCACCCTTCAGAACATGCTCAATGGTTTTTTGGGGGGTTGATAACACCTTTTAGAAGAGCTTTATCTCATAAAACTTTCACAGATCCGTGTGAGGTGTTAGAAGCTGCTCTACGCGCCGAAGCTATTGGAAGTGTTGATACTAGTGTTAGCCCATTTCTGGAAGCTCAAATTACTGTTATGGCTAAGCAGCTAGAGAAGTTGTCTGCGAACTCAGCTCATGAGACTCGTAGTGGTATATGGTGTATAAATTGTGAAGTAGAGGGGCATGTCAAGGATAGTTGCCCCCAGAGGATGGTACGTGCCATAACAGTAGACTGTGAAATTTTTCATGGGGACCATGATGTAAGTAGATGTCCCTTGTTACAACATGCAATTCAGAAGAATGTGTCTTGCTACTATAAGATTTACACCTCTACAACCCATGATACTAAGGATTGTAGGCTTATTGACTAGATCCATGAGGCCATTGATCATGGGGTGTGCCAGACCAGCATTGCCAGTAGTTCTAAAGGTGATGATCACCATTATGAGGAGCGTGCAGATGGAGGCACACATTGAAGGGGATTTCATAGAGGATTTCATGGTTGTGGTAACCGGGAGGAGGAAGAAGTGAGTTACCATGTGGAACCTGTTTTAATTGAGGGTCTACAGATAATTACAAATGAGAGTTCCCAGACCTATTGTAGTGCTCATGGTGCAAAAAGAAACACAAGTATGAGGAGTACCCTGAGTTGTTTGAGCACATGAATCAGCAACACTAGAAAGACAAGGGCACTGCAATGGTAAGCATTAAGAAGATGGACACACAATGGATGCCATGGGTAACACGTGATGCAGGATTAGAACCTGTTATGGTAACAACAAGAGCAGAGGCCATTACATGCACGTAAAGGAAATACCAAGGTAGAAGAACCTAGTTTCAAGGGAAGAAGTGGTACATGGGAAGTACCTAGACCCTGCGCATCAAAAGGAGGTATATCAAGATACCATGGATGTCATTTAGAGTTTACAAGGAGAAATCCAGTGTCTAAAGGAGTAGTCCAGGAGGGAGGAGCAAAGAAGGAAGGTCGAGGCACCAAAAGATGACCTGGATGAGGTCAAGGAAGTATGTAAAATGCTAAGACAAGAGAATATTATTCCCTTGCTAGGAGCATGGTTGAGAGAGAAGGTACCACATTCTAGAGAAGAGCATGAGAGGAAGGTCTTGCATGCAAACCTTCCCCCTCACAACCTTGACTATGATAGGGAGATCACGTTAAATGTGGTCGTGGATGGATGGCTCCTTAGTAATATCCTCATTGACATAGGCGTAGAGGTCAATGTTCTCACCTTGGATGCTTGGCATCAGATGGGAAGGCCTACATTACAGCCATCTTCAAATGTGTTGTATATGGAAAACCAAAACAAGGCAATGCCCATCGGTGTCTTAAAGGATGTAGCTATCACCATTCAGGGAGCTAAGTTTACTAGGGACTTCAAAGTCTTGGCGCTTGTTGAGGCATAACAATTTCCCAGCACTACTTGGGTGCCCATGGTGCTATAAGAACAATGTGGATCTTCGGTTCAACAAGGGATACATAAGCTTTGAAAATGAGGAGGAATGGGTCATCATACCCCTAGCTGATGGGAAGTCAACACCCTATACTGAACCTTTGGGAGAAGAGGTCTTGGATAGAATATATGTGCACTCAATAAGAGATCCAAAGATAATCCATCCTACCGAAAGGAGTTATCTAGTTTGAGGATGCTCAGTCCCTAAGTGACACCACTAGTCTAGCATGTGATAATTGGGCGCATGGAACCTATGAGTTAATTAGATGACATTTGAGAGGATCGGTGACAAAGGTGACAAAGGTGCATGGTCCGATGCCTAGGAGGAAAGGAGCTACCTAAGTACTCAGGAGGAGCCTTCCCTGAGGTCTTTTTACAGAAGATGGAAGCTCAGTGGAAGGAGGAAAATGAATGAAGAGGGATGTTAAGTTATGTCCTACTTGGAACTACTGCGTGCTAGTGGGAAACACATCAGGATAATCTCTTGGAATGGCGTGAGGTGAGAATTGCCTTCTCTATAAGGTTTTGCAGGAGCAATACACCCACGGCTATAAAAGATTACCATGGTAAAGAGACCACTTCCTTCCATATCCAAGCATGTGAGACAACCTGGATGGGAAGTGCATAAATTTTTCCACCTTCATTATGGGTTCACAAGTTGTATTCCACACTTCAAGGTTGTGTGTGCGCATGGTACATTCATTCTGAGACACACCGCCAGATAAGGAATTGGCAAGAGTTAGCGGTTGATCTCATTCAAACATTTGAGTATCAGAGTACAAAACCCTTGGTGGATAAGGCATTGCAGGTTATCAAGTGCCTTACCATTGGGGATAGTGCCATGGCAGAAGATAGGCTACTGGAGTTGCTAGGTGAACCTGGCCTAGAGGCATGCTTTGAGGAAGAAGAAACAAAAGAGATATAGCTTGAGCGCGCATGTTTGGAGAAAGAAAAAGTTAAGATGGTCTATGTCATAGAAGGTGAAGAGATGGAAAATTTGGAGGTTAACCATTCTCTAGGCTTGTGTGAAGTGATGGATAGTGCGGATGAAAGAACACACACCTATCATGAGCCTTTAAAGAAAAATAAGGTTAACATTGGATTAGAAGAAGATCCTAAAGAGGCTATCATCGGAGATTATTGGTTGGAGAAGGAAGTCTCTAAGATCATTGATCTTTTACATGAATTTGAGGATTTATTCCCACGTGAGTAGCATGAACTCAAAGGCGTTCACCATTCATTGGGGGAAATGAGAATTAAGTTAAAGGAAGGTGCACACCCGATCTAGAAGAGACCATATCAAATGAATCATAACATGCACATGAAGCTCAAGGAGGAAATAGACAAGATGATAGCGTCAGGAATTATTGAAGCTGTTGAAGAGTCAGAATGGATAAGTCTAATGGTAATTAACATCAAGAAGGACAAAAGGATAAGGATATGTGTTGATTATAGGGATCTGAATGTAGTGTGTGTCATTGATCCCTTCCCAACCCTGTTCACTAAAGAAATATTGGAAGGAGTGGCAGGGCGCAAAGTCTACTCTTTCATGGATGGGTTCTCAGGCTATCACTAGGTGAGGATTGCAAAGGAAGACCAAAGAAAGACAACCTTTGCAACCAAGTGGGGAAGTTTTGAATATACTGTCATACCTTTTGGGTTGAAGAACACACCTACTGTGTTCTCACGCATTATAGTACAGGCCTTCCAGGACTTCATCCACAACTTTCTCTAAATGTAACTTGATGATAGGACCGTGTATGGACTAGTTAAGGACCATTGTGACAATCTGAGATTGATGTTTGAAAGGTGTCAACAGTTGAGGATATCCCTCAACATCAAGAAGTGTGTATTTTCTACCCCATTTGGGACCCTGTTGGGACACATCATATGCAAAGAAGGCCTGCTGGTGGATCCTGCCAAAATTACAGTGATTGTGGGATTGGGGGAGCCAACTAGTCAAAGCGTAGTGCATGGGTTTCTTGGACATGTGGGCTACTATCAGAAGTTCATTAAGGGGTATGCCAAGATCACTGCACCTTTAGAAGAGTTGCTCAGACATAAAAGTGCCTTCCATTGGGGAGAGATGCAGCAGAAGGCATTCGACACATTGAAGGATAAGCTTGTCATTGCACCTATATTACGTTTCCCCTCTTGGGATAAGCCCTTCCATGTTCATGTGGATTCCTTTGGAATGACCATTGAGGTAGTGCTTGCACAACCTGGTGAGGGAATTATTGATCACCCCCTATGCTTTACAAGTAGGAAGTTAACACTAGCAGAGTAGAATTATACTACGACTGAGCGCGAGGCATTGTCTATGATCTACGCACTTCATAAGTTCATGCAGTATCTGCTAACAACCCCCTTTATCTTCTACACTGACCACATGGCATTAAAATATTTGGTGAACAAGCCCATCCTACAAGGGTGCATATGTCAGTGGGTGATGTTATTCCAAGAGTTCGAGTTCACTGTAGTTGTCAAACCAGGCAAGAGTAATTTCAGACCTAACCATTTGTATAGGATTGATTCAGGGAAGGACGCATAGAGTATTAAAGAGACTATGCTAGACGCACAACTATTTAGATTGTGGCATGCACCCTCAAACTTGGAGGATATTTTTGTGTTCCTTAAAATGAGTATAGCGTTGAAAGGGATGAAAACATTAGAGAAAAATCAACTAGCCATACGCGTCACGCCCTATATGTTGATCAGTGGGGACTTATACAAACTAGGGCATGATGAAGTTTTGCGAAGGTGTGTACTAGAGCATGAGCACCTCACCATCATAGAGGAAGCACACAGAGGAAGTGTAGGTGGATATTATGCAAGCAATGCCACCGCATGTAAAATATTAATGGTAGGATTGTGGTGGGAAAATTTATATAAGGATTACAAGGAGTATTATAAAGTGTGTGACCATTGTCAGCACGTTGGCAAGCCAGGACGGAGAGATGAAATGCCTTTGTGCCCTATCCCTAGCGCTGAAACTTTTGAGAAATGGGCAATAGACTTTGTAGGCCCTATTGCACCAGCAACACGTAGGACTAGATCACGCTATGTAATCACTTACACAAACTATTTGACAAGGTGGGTAGAGGCAGCCCCAACTAAAGACTGTATAACAGCTACATCAACAAGATTTTTTTGGGAGAACATTATCACGAGGTATGGATGTCCTTTAAGTTTAACCAACGATAGGGGTACACATTTATTGAATGAGACCGTGAGGATCCTGTTAACAGAGTTCATGGTGGCCCATCACAAAACTACTCCCTATCACCCTCAAGCAAATGGAACCGCATAAGCATTTAACAAAATATTGAGTCATACCCTAACAAAGATTTGTGATGTTGGAAGATAAGATTGGGATGACAAGGTATCAACCGTATTATGGGATTACAGGACAACTTATAAAAGGTTGAACAAAGCCACACTGTTTCAATTGGTGTTTGGCACAGAGGCTATCCTACCAGTTGAGTTCATGTTACCTTCTCTGCGAATAACATGCGCAGGAGGGTTGGCTAATGAGTAAGTGCTGGAAGAAAGGATTGATAAATTAATGAAGCTAGAAGAAAGACGATCACTCGCTAGGTGGAGCCAAATATAAGAAAAAGCAAAGTAAAAAGCATGGCATGATCACCACATTAAGAACAAGAAGTTTGAGGTTGGGCATATGGTCTTACTGTATGATTCTAAGTTTTTGTGCCATCCTAAGAAGTTAAAAGTGCATTGGTTGGGTCCCTACACCATCTCGTATTCAAGCATGTACTAGTTATAAGCGCTGGATGGGATGAGATTTCTGGACACTTCAATGGGAGTAGGCTAAATCCCTACTATAAATAAGTCTTCTTGGTGTTTGTAAATAAGGTAGTATTGCAAGTTAGTTTAGGATTTTCTTTGATGCATTTTCCTTTCTTGTGTTTCCCTTTCTCATTGTTGTTTTTTGTTGCACCTTGGGTATTGGTAGTCTCATTACTTTTTGAAGACTGTAACTGCGTAGAGGACCATGCATCATTTTAGTGTGGGGTGGAGTAAGGTGGAAGAAATTGAAGTGTGAAGCGCTAAGAAGGATTACATTAGAAATCCTAGTTGACTGGACTTGTGAAGAAAGTACATGCAAGGAAAGGTGAAAAGGGATGGTTGGTGTCAGGATAAGGCTACATTGGGGATCCACATACGAGAGAGGAAGAAGTGAAAAAGCAACATGAGGTAGGCAAGAGAAAAAATCATGATAGAAGAAGTGCCTTTGGTGCTGGTTACGCGTGCATAAGAGTCTCCTGTCAAGATGGATTGTTTGTGTGCCAAAAGGTTGGAGAATTGTCTATTCAAGGTTGGGTACGTGAGTTAAAGTGCTAAAGTCAGGTTTATTTAAAAAAATTACATTAAGTGTTAAAGTACAGTGGTAGGTAAGGTAGCATTTAATGTTACAAAGCAGGAAAAACTATAAATAGAAGGTCGAGGCATTTCATTATTTACTTTACATATACAAAGAAAGAAGTGCTTTTGCATCATTATAAACTAGGGCTTCCAGAACTAATCTGTGTGGAGAAAAATTTGAAGAGTTTGAGTGTGAGTAACTAGTTTGGATTTGCAAACTAGAAGGAAGGGATTTCACAGGTGTAAGAGAAGTTGTGAGAAGGTACCATCTTGTGAAAGAATTAACCCGGTTAGGGTTTAAGAAACTAGGGCACGTGTTTAAGAGGTTTACTTCACAAGTTTTATATCTAAGGTTAGAAGGAGTGAAAGAGTAGAGTAATAAGAAGAGACTAAAGTGATAAGAGGACCTAGATAATGGCACCCTAGAAACCAACCGTGTCACCCAAGAAACCAAACGGAAAGGGAAAGGGCTTGGTAGAGAGCCAACAACAACCACCACAAGCATGAATGAGGAGTGGTATGTAGAAATGTAGTACCCGGATGGAGTTTTTCTTAGGAAGGAGTGGGAATACCATTTGAGAAAGATGACAGTGAGTGATTATAACCATTACACAAACACAATAGAGAAGGAAGTGGCACTAGAGTTAGTGCACCTGATTAACAAAAGGACACCAGAGGGTTTTCCCATCTATAACGATGAGGTAAAAGTGAAGTTGGAGAAGGTAGGGTTATTGCAACTCTACGAGTTGCCCTACTTTGGAAAGCTTGAGCACCTCTATCAGTGGCTGATGTCATGCATGCATGAGGACCACTTTTACTTCACGAGGCACAAGATGAGCATAACCCCTCAGTCGATTTCAAAGTTTACAGGCCTCATCTACAAGGGTGACAACATAGATGATGACCTAAGTGACAAGGATGCCATCAAAGTAGCCATCGCTACATATGATTACAAGAAGGGGTTAAGGTATTTTGATATTATGGAAATCCCGGACCTGTCATGAGAATGGCCACATACTTGGTCACAAAGTTAAATGATCGAGAAAGGTGGACATAGGTAAATAAGGCCTAGTTGAATGTATGTAGAAAAATATCAGAGGGCACAATCTACAATTTATCAGCCATCATTGCAGATGAGATAATCAGCAGTGCTCAGGAAGGAGACAAAATAATCTTTGGAAATATCCTCTTGACAATTGTATTTTCTGAGATAAGAGTGCCTAATGCGGAAAATAAGTTTGCTTGGGAGTATCTAGTTGAAGATCCTTCACCCGCGAAAATATTTGCAAAGTATACATGTGAAACAATGACAGCCTCCCACAAGGTGCACTTGGATAAGTGGTATAAGCGCCTAAGGGATGCATTCGGGGTAGAGTGGAGAATCCGAGAGAAACTACCAATGCTTACAAAGGGAGAAGCTGCGTTTTCTATGTACCAACACTTCTGCATAGGCACATTCATGATGGTGGATGAAACCATGAGCCCATGGTGTAAACTCCCATTCTCCTTCATTGCCCAGTGCTTCCAAGCAGGAGTTAACAGGTTCAAAGAAGTAAAGAGACTAAGGTTTGACCTTAGTGAAGTTGATCAGGGCCACAAGGAGATGTGCAAGATGCTGGTCTACCCTAAGAAGCACGTGTATGTGGAAAAGTACGTAGTGCATGAAGTTAGAATAGTGAAACCCCTGACTCTAACAATTGCAGGAAAGTTCGCGGCACATTTATGTCTCCGCATTAGGCCAAAGTTTAGAAATGTGCATACCTAGAGAATGATGTCTCCATACCTGAAGATCCCATGGGTAGAAGAAATCCCACACTCAAGAAAAGGGAGAGAGAAGAAGAAAAATCATCAAATGTGTAGGCTACCTAGCTAGTAAGCACACTGGTGGCAAGCACCAAACCTAACACCTATATGCGCAGGAAGAAGTCCGCAATAAAGGAGAAGACCCCTGAAGAAGAGGCGTAAGAGCAACTCCTCACCAAGGAGAAGTTTCTAGAGGAAGCAGAGAAGGATGGATCCCCTGTGGAAGAGTAACCTCTCAGAAATAAGTAGAGGATAGAAGAGGAGGCCGACTTGGAAGAAACAAAGATCTTGGAGAAATACATAGGTGAAAGGGATGATGACAATGAAGAAGATGATCCTAAAGGAGATCAAGAGCCACTTGTCTTCAACATGCACAATTCAAAAGAAGAGGGAAGAGAAGAAGAACATGAGTTCCTTTTCATGTGGCGCAAGGGTAGCTAGGAGGAGGAAGGCACCCAGGACATGGGAAGAACTGAGGAGGTTGGCACGCATGAGAAAAAAACCCCAAGCCTTACACAGGAGCAAGTAAATGAGGCGACAAAAAGAGAAGCAACGAAAATAATCGAGGCCTTGGTAGAGCAAGAATTGGAGTGCAGTGCTAACATAGTGACGGAAGAGGGTAAGTAGGAAAGCATTGAGAAAGAAAAAATCAGTGTGGGAGGAGGTCCCATCCTAATGGCGAGTTTCCCTAAAGCCGCATGCTCGAGAAGGAAGAGCCTTGATACAGAATGAGGACAAGTCATGAGCTATGTTGAGGCCAAAGGAAGGTGCTACACATGCACTTCCAAAGAACTATACCCATGGAAGAAATTATAGCTATGGCATCATTTGATGAGGAGGACACGTACCATGGGACAAGGAAGATGCTCTCTTGGTCATTTGAGTCCCATATTGATGAGTTAGAGTTCAAAGTATACCAAGGGGAAATCATGTCAGTACTAGAGTTTAAGGGAGCAAACCCCTTGGTAAATTCCCCTCTCAGATGAGTAGTTATGTAATGCACTCAACAAGATCGCAGTTTGAGAATGAGACTAGACTCTTTGGAAGAAATGATAGGGTAAGATTTCTAGAGGGAAAGCTAGAAAAGAAGGAAGAGGAGTTGGCTGAGAAGACTAAGGGCTTGAAACAAGAAGAGTTGATCAACACACAACTGAAGCGTGAACTAAGGGATGAGAAGGTGAAGGTATGTGAAGTATACAAAAAGCTGGAGTCTATCACAAGTGCCATTATGTTGAAGCATCCAGACCTAATTCCATCCACACAGAAGTATGGATCCACTCTTGAATACTTAGAAGATCTAGCGCGCATCCTCACCATGGAGAGACAACCGTTGGCCCTGGAGTCTGTGGAAGAAGTGGTAGCAAACTTGGTGAGGGAGGAAAAATTGAAAGTGGTAGCAATCATTAGTGAGTATAGTAAGGTACTTTTGGATGTCAAGATTGCTACCCAATCTACTGAGGCCGCGTACGATAATTGCGCAGACATGGATAGAGTGGTGAACATCTTGGTCGCCACTCACGAAGCATAGCTGAAGGAGTTTCAAGAGAAGAATAAGGGAAATAGGGTGGAAAGGGACATGATCCTTGCTGAGGTTGAGAAGAAATCCAAGGCCATTGAAACCTTAAGGGGTTCAATCAAAAACCAGTTGAAGGAACTGTACCCACAGATTACTTTAAGGATGGACGCACTTGAAGACATGAACAAGGAGTTGGAGAAAATTGTTGACAGTATGAACGCTCAAGGAGATGGAATAAGTTTTGGGGAGGTAAGTTCCCTAGTTGGAAACCTCTGTCAGAGAGTGCAAAATGAAGTTGATGCCTGGAACAAGTTAGAGGCCAACTTGTATAAAGATTTTCCTAGCTTGTTGCAATAATGCTATCACTTCCCCATTCTTTCTTCTTTCCCAAATTCTTCATCCCCTTATTATTTTTCCAAGACGTAAGTCTATTGTGTTTCCTTATTCATTAAAGAAGTGTTCCCATGGATGGAGAACAGGTGTAGTGTGGGGTGATTTTGGGACCCCTAAATATTGGCTAAGTACAAAAAGGCATGTAGGCGCACAAGACCGAGTTGAAGAAGGGCACGTAAGGAGAAGGCACACAAGATAGGGTTTAAGGAAGGATTTAAGAAAACCTGTGGCACGTGTGCAGATAGAGCTAAGGTTTTAGGAATCATCCATATTGGGAATTTTGGGCAGGACATGAGAAAAGCATGACCCGACTGCGCATGCAGAGTGGATAAGGTGCCATCATGGCGACAGGTTGACCTAGGAAGGAATATGCCCTGCTATAGAAGGTTCTGAAAGACATCATGGAAAAAAGTGGAGAGCTTAGGACTAGAGGAGCATGCTCCCATGGAGGAGCACATTCAAACACTTGGCACCAGATCTGAGTCCACAGAAGGATGAGTTGGCACTTTGGGATGCCTATATATGTAAGAATCCATAGGAGAAAAAGATATTGACTGGATAGACGAGAGGAGAATATAGAGAGTGGAGCTCTGTAGTAATACTGTGAGAACTCTGTGGGATTGGGTAGAGGCTATATAAGGGAGTAATGTATTAAGGGGCTGGGTTATGAATTTTTCTTTGTATGGATGAAGGACATGATCCCTACTGTGATGTATGACTTTTTCCTGATCAAGCTGTGGTAGTCTAATGGATCTATTAAATGTAATGAGGTTACAAACATGAATGAGTATGAATGTAATTGATTCGGTTCATATCTATATATTTTCATTTATGTTCATGGATGTTATGGAATAGATGTAAATCCTTATGTATTTTCCTTTTTTCTGTAGTTCTATTTGTTATCTGTAAGTACCCTCTATTTGGAATGAATACATTTGCCTAGAGGCCGTTAGGTGCCCTATGATGATTGTATGTCTCATTTTCACCTTTATTCATTAAGTTCCTAACATAGATGATGGTTTCCCACTTAACTCACATAAAAGAGAGACTTGGCACCTGTGCGTGCCTCAAGTGAGTGCCCAACGCCTGTTGGGTGATAGGCCAACGCGCATGGGGTTACCTTGTTCTTCTGGTGGGTGTAAAAATGACTACAATTTATATGAAAGATGTTGCCACAAAGGTGGTCTTACGTGACCAGGAAGTCAAGTGATAAGGGAACCAATGGGTTCTCGACCTATAGACATATGACTTAACAACGACAAAGGAAAATGTTCCTGAAAGCATATAGTTTCCATGGTGTATCAAGAGATGCAGGCTCAATATAAAGGATGTTGCCAAAAAGGCAAGCTTACACTACCAAAAGAAAAATGATAGGGGAACCAATGGATTCTCATCCTATAGACACATGACTTAACGATGACAAGTTCCATTAGGTAGTGTTGCGAGCATGGGTCGGCCACTTTGAGGTCCAAATGAGGGACCAACTAGAGGCCTAAATGATGATTAAGGGAGTAGCACATGAGGGAGTGTCTGATTGATGGACATTTAGTTTACTAAAATGTTTTTGTAGATAGATTGTTGATGTATAGAGTTTTGATGTATGGAGTTTTGATGTATGGGGCTCATTTCAAGCCCTTGTTGGTGATATACATATGTATTTTTTGATACGTGAGGCTCTCTGAAGCCATTTATGATGTACAAACATTGTTGATATATATATATATATATATATATATATATACATAAGATGATTTTGATATTTGAGTTATGTTTTTGAGTTAATAATGTTTACAATGTGATGGATATAGACGTGGTTGATGATAATTAGTTTAATGATATGTACGTGAAATGAATATTTTTAGATTAGAGATGTTTGATGTTATTTTAATGATTTTGGATATGTTTGGTGAGAAAAAAAACAATATCGTTGTTTGATTAATGCACCATGTGATGGATAAGAATAGAATGTGAAATTTTTGCTTCATTACTATTCAGGACACATGTAGTGTTTTATGGTAAACTAATTTAAATGTATGATACTGCATATGCGACTTTGTAAATATGTTAACACACGACACACAATAGTTAGTCATACTAGGATGTTTTATGGATGTGGGATAGGTGTACTTATCCTTTTCTGACATGAGTAATATTTGTGTGTAGCAATAACAGGAAAATAGGTTCTTCATAATAATTCTTAGGTTTTGCCCCAATTTTTTATATTGCACAAGTTGATCGATGCAATAAGCTTGTGTTTTATGGTAAAGTTGATCAAGGTGGGAAGCTTTCCTGGGATGGTCATTTTCTTGGTTTTTGATATGAGGGTTGATTGATGCAGGAATACTTTTTTTGAGACAAGGACTAATCGATGTGGGAATTCCCTATGTATTTTGATTGGGTAGCCATCCTTCGAGGGAGTGGTCTACGATTTTATTAATTTTTTTGATTTCATGGTAGTCATTATTTGAGGGAGTGTTCTACAATTTTATTTGACATAATTTTCTTTTTGATAACCATCCTTCAAGGGATCAATCTATATTTGATTAGGTCCATCCCATGGATATTTTTTATTTTTGAGTTGAGGGTAAGCCTTGGTAACTACTTTACAAGGGGATAAAATAAGTGTGTGAGCTACATGTATGTCCTTGTCATGTCATGAAATAGGATGATATAGGGGGATGGTGAAAGTAATGATTGCAAAGTCCCTTAATTGTAAGCAGGGAAATTTTCCATGAGGAATATGCTATAAGCAGAGACATGGTGCCCATATTCAAGGTTATGATATGTATGATGATGGAAGAGACCACATAATTCCAAATCATTATAAGAGTGATAGGATGTGTGGGCTAATGGATGGAGATCATATTTTGACTAAGGTCTCATTAGTCAATATTTTAACAATAGAACGATTGCAAGAACAGGGTGTTAAGAGGATATTTTTAGGTTTACCATGAAGGGAGGCTAAACAATAAGCCCAAACCCATCTTTATGAGTGATAATATATGGTCCAAGCCAGTTCAGAGCAAACTCCCCATGTTTACTCTTTTCCATGTTAGTGACATGTTGGATTTCTTTAAGAACAAGATCATTAATGTTAAAGTCACATTGTTTGAGATGTTTGTTATAGGCTTGTTTGATTCATTCTTGATATACATTGATATGGTCAAGGGAGATTAGATGACGTTCATCTAACAGTTCAAGTTGTGATAAACATTCTTGACGATAATTCTCATCTGGGAGGATATCTTTGTGAGAAATGCATAGGGATGGGATTTGAACTTTGAGTGGAAGGATGGATTTGGTTCCATAAACTAAGGAGAAGGGCATATCACCCGTAGGTGTTTGAAAGTTGGTCTGATATGCCCATAATGCAAATGGGATTTGGAGATGCCAATTTTTTCCATCTTGGTCAGCAATTTTCATGAGAATTTTATTGAGTGTTTTGTTGGATGCTTCTGCTTGGTCATTATCATGTGTATAGTAAGGTGAGGAAAATCTAAGCTCGATGTTGTAAGTGTCACAAAGTTTATGAACTTTCTTTTTTTGGAAGGATTTTCCATTATCTGTGATGATTTTAGGTGGTATACCATAGTGATAGATAATGCGATGATAGATGAAGTCGATGGTTTTATCTAGTTTAGTGGATATAAGGGGGATTTATTCCACCTATTTAGTGAAATATTCAATTTTTGTGATGATGAAGTTGTGTCATTGTGATAAACTAGGTTTGATAAGGTCAATAAGGTCAAGCCTCTATTGTGAAATAGACCAAAAATATTGTGTTGGTTGAAGAGTGTGGCTAGGGATATGTGTGAAATTGGTTTTATTTTACATTTAACACATTTTTTGATGTAGTCACAACATTCTTGGTTAAACGTAGGCCAATAATAGCCCATTCGTAAGATAGGTTTAATGATACCCAAACCGTTGAAGTGTCCACCTCATATGTCGTCATGGAATTGTTAGATAGCTAGACAAGCCTCCAAAATTTTAAGACACTGGAGGAGGAGGTAGTCAAATCCTCTTTTTTAAAGGATACCTCATAATATTATGTAGCGAAATACACATTGTTAAAAGGATATTTTTCCATTTTTGGATAGGTTTTGTGGTGGTTTTGTAGTGGAAAGATAGTCATATGTTTGTGTATACTAGATGTCAGATGAGCTATTCTCTATGTGATTGAGGTTGGAAGATGTGTTGGTGTAGGATGGCTGATCAAGTTTGTGCACAATAATGAAAAGTTTGGAATTGTCCAGTGATAAAGGGATGGGAGAGGCAAGCAAAGACATGGTGTCTGTGAATTTGTTAGATGAACAAGGGGTGGTTTGGATCTCATAGTGGTTGAAGAGTTGTAGTAAGTCTTCAATGATGGTTTTGTATTTTTGTAGGACCTCATTTTTACATCGGTAAATCCCTTTGATTTGGTTAATGAATAGTTGTGAATCTCCATAGATGTCAAGGATTTGTACGCCGAGAAATGTGGTCGTCTGAATTCCCATAATGAGAGCCTCATATTCTACCATGTTATTAGTGCATTCAAAGTTCAATTGGAAGGATAACAAAATAGGTGTGTCCCAAGGGGGTATTATGACTACTTCGACACCTCCCCTGCCTACATTTTGACTCGTCAAAGAACAAGGTCATTTTAAGAGGGGTGTTTTCATGATCTAGAGTGTTAATATATTCATCAGGAAAGTATTTGCAAGGTAGGTTATTAATAGGAAGGGGAGCTTCTGCAAACCGATTAATAATGACCTATCCCTTAATGGATTTATGATAGACAAATTCAAGGTCAAATTTAGTCATTAACATGAGCCATCTAGTGATACAATAATTGTGATATGGATTGGAATGCATGGATTTGAGTGGGTTAAAGTTGGTAATGAGGTAGGTTTTGTGATTGACAAAGTAGTGACGAAGTTTGGAAGTTGTAAAGTGTTGGTGCTCAATCCATGCCCTGGATTAAGTTGGTATTTTCCTGGACTCTCCATAGATGTAACTATTTTGTGTGCTTCGTATTGTTCCCCTTACTTCAAAGTTTAGTTTGAGTAAAGGATAATTATCAATTTGTAAGAAATTTTGTGCCTTGTCAAAATAAAAAGAAAGGATTCGATGGAAATGTTGGAGGACTAAAATGAAATGAAATGAAAGATTTTAATAACATCCATGAGATTGAAGAGTCCATGAGACCAAAATCTGAGACTTTAAGATAAATTCAGATTATTTTCAATATCATATCTTCTAGTGTGAATCTTGAGCACAAAAAACATGATCTTTTCAAGCCTTGTTTCTTCGATTGACACCATAAGAATTCCCCCGTGACTGGTTAATCAAAGTATAAAAGCTTAGGACTTGCGGGAGATCATGATATGTTTAAAATTTTTGCAAAGGTAAAAAACATGCAATCAACACCAAATGAAAAATTTAAAATGGATTTAGCCATTTAAAAAATATTGGGAAATTTAAATGGTTGTTAAAGATCTACATCGCCAAGTAATTCAAAATCCTGTGAAGGAGAGGACACATGACAAGATTTCGGGCCTCTTTAAGCCATTCAGGTTTCACAGACTACAATTCTGTAGAATATATCAAATTACTATGGTTTTGGGTCCACAACGGGGCAAACAAAGTGAGCGAAGCCAGAAAGAAAAGTGGTGGAGTTAGGTGATATCAATATGGCGCAATATCAACAACCGACGATGGACACATGTCACCATTCCAACACAAGGTGAGAAGATGGGCTTCGACGGACCTCAAATCCATAGAATGAACCGAGTTTCATAAGGCTTCAGGTCTGGGTGGTCTGGTAGGTCAAAGCAGATACGTGGAAACATTTTTATGAAGTCTACCTAAATAGAAGTCGCGATGCAAAGGCCCAACCCCATCACTAATGAAAGGTGAATACAAAAGTGAGAGAAATTGATACTGTAAAACCACAAAGGTGTATAGAGCTTTCTCATTGATTTATACTTCGCACTCTGACAAGACTGAAATTGCTAGTAACATGGAGCTTTCTCATTGGTTTATGCTTCACACTTAATAAGGTTTTTGTGAATGAAAGTGAATTGCAAAGTAAGCGCGGAGCTTCCTTATTGGCTCATGTTTCACGACGGTCAGTCAAGGTTATTAAATAGATTGACATTGCAAGGAGTGTGAAGCTTTCTCATTGGCTCACATTTCATGCTAATAAATCAAGGTTATCAAATAGTTTGATGCTGGGAAGGTGCATGGAGCTTTCTTATTGGCTCATATTTTACGGGGGCCAGTACAAGTAAGAGAATAGTGTGAGAAGGTGATGGTGCGTATTGGTTCGCATTTCGTAATGGAACATACTTGTGTGCAAAGCCACATAACACAGAAAAGAAAAGGGAATCATACATGTAGACAAAGTGAATTCCTGAAGCCAATCAAACGTTGTTATGTGTCACTCTCTTGTTCATCTTGACATGCAAAAATTCAAATGACCATAACTTTCACTCCAGAGCTCCAAATCACGCAAAATTGGTCTTGTTGGAAAGGTATCCTCAAGCACTTTAATTTAACCTCATTTTATTTAGAAATTTATGGTGTTTAATGGGAGAAAAGAAAAAATAAAGGGACACAAGCACACCTTGCAATATCAACTAACTGTTTTGTGCATTTGGTAGTGAAGGCATGAAACCGATCCCAAAATACTAACAAAAAATAAGATATTTTCAGTTAGACAAAGTAAATTCCTATTTTGCTTAAAGATATTTCTTTATGAACAAGGTGGAGATTCACTTTCTATTTGGGGGGGAATTGAATTGTAAGAACACACCAAATTTGTATAAATATGGAGGCTTGTCCTCATATCAGGGGGGTAATTTTTTCTATTTTTGAAAAGGTTGAGAGATACAATTGTAAGAATACATATTTATTTTGTGAAATGCATATGGATTTTAGTTTCAAAAAATTTAATGCCAAGGTGGTTGTAATGTACAACCATTGAAAAACATTGAGATCATTTGTTTTATGTTCACTTGTTAAGAAATTTAAGATCTGAATGAAATATGTGCGCTTAGGAGCTTTGATTTCTATGTTATGGCTTATGTATGTTGAATTGTGGATTGATGAGTTATATTTTTTGCTGTAATTTTGTGTTTATTGATTCTCTTTGTAGTACACTAGATTAGTCCTTAATGATTGTACTTTGTTCATTAATTCAATATTGTGGTGTGAGCATTTAATCTGCAATATTAGACATAATTCTAAAATCCTTCCTATATCCATTATGTTGAGTGATTTTTGTTAGCCTTTGAGCTTATCTTCGGTGTACTAGAGTAGAAGCAATAAATAATTTATTAGAATATTTGCACGAGCTTTTGTGTTGAGTATTTTAGAGATTGTGTTGGAACTTTGAATCTGTTGGGAATCAATGAATGAAAATCTTCCTTTGGAGAAATTATAACTACTTAACCAAACATTCTTTACTGTCTAGAATAACATGTTTCTTTAGTAAGTGTTAAATGCTTTGATACAAGGGAACTCTCATTATATAAATCCCCCCTTTGTGAAGTTATAACTACCATAATTGATACCACACCCTTATACTAACTTCCATTTACTACCTTCTTGCTCTAAATATCACTAAAGATTCCTTCTAGCCTTAATTCTACTATCAAGAGAATGTAAGAGCAACTAAACTTTGCTATCTATAGTGACATGTGTCTGGTACATTAAGCATATGCAATATTTTTGTGACAAATCATGAGAGAGAGTGTTTTATTCGTGCGGTCATTCTTATTCTATATTGATCCTTATTTGAAACATATAAAGAGGAATAAAGAATTTATCTCCCACTCTGCATTTAGGTTACCTCGTGGGTCCTCTCACCTTGGCTCAAGGTAGGACCAAAAGTAAAAGGATTAGGCCATCCCCTTTGTACGTGCCCCTTAATCACCTCTAATCTTGATCCCAAGGAAAGTGTTGGACCCTTCCCAGGCTAAAAAATGACACATACCATTCGGTCTACCACTATACAAGCATCCCCCTTCTCAGAGAATGTTGTCAGGCCACCAGGGGGTGTAGAATTGAGGACCAACATGAATTACAAGGCACAACACAACTTTTTGACTTTAAAATAATGATTTTTGTACTTGTGAAGGGTGTGAATAATGTATTAAAAAACTTTTTCCTTGCCTTTTTTATCTCGATGTGCCAAACATGGCTCCCAAGGCATGGTCAGTCACGAAGATATAAAGATATAACTGTTCCCCCTCATGTGGATGTGTAAGAACTAGTGGCAATAGAATATATTATTTAAGGGAGTTGAATGCTTGTTGAAAAGTATCATCCCACATAACGTGGATGTCCTTTTTGAGAAGGTGATGGAAAGGTTGACAACGGTTTGATAATTGAGAAATGAAATGATGGATTGATTGGAGCTTCCCTTGAAGGCTAAAAAGTTGTTTGAGATTAAATGGTGGAGGCATTTCAATGATGGATTTTAATTTAGTGAGGTCACCTTCAATTCCTTGGATAGAAACTATAAATCCAAGGATTTTTCTTGTGAGAACTCCTAAAATGCACTTTGCAGGATTAAGATGAAGAAAGAACTATAAAAGGCGTGTAAAGATCATGTCAAGGACATCTAAGTGATCTCTTTAGTGTTTGGATTTAACTAAGATATTGTTGATGTAGTCCTATACAATTTTGTGGATGAGGTCATTAACGATGTAGGTCATGGTGCATTGATAAGTAACTCTTACATTTTCAATCCAAAGGGCATTGCTCTATAGTATAAGGTTCCCCATGGGGTGATAAAGGATGTCTTGTGTTGATCCTCTGGTGAGATAAGGATTTGATTGTAACTAGAAACACCATCCATAAGAGACATCATCTCATGTATCACTATTAAATTGATGAGCCGATTGATGTTTGGTAGAGGAAAATCATCTTTGAGGTAAACAAGATTGAAGTCTTGAAAGTCTGTGCAGATGCACAATTTTCCAATGGGTTTGGTGATGGGTATGATGTTGGAAACCCATTCTGGATAGTTAATAGGTAATATGAAGTTAGCCAAAATAATATTTTTAAGTTCTTCTTAGATAAGTAGTGCGATGAAAGGATGCATCCTACAAAGTTTTTCTTTCATGAGATTAGCATCTGGGGTAGTAACGATGTTGTGGATAATTGTGTTAGGGTCTATACCCGACATGTCACTATAGGACCATGTGAAGGCTTGACTATGTTTATATAAGAAAGTAATAAATTGTTGGAATTCATGCGAGTCTAAGGCTTGGCCAATTTTGGTAATGTGTGGTTCTTACGGTGTGCCGATATTAACATCGGTGGTTGATTTGTTGAGAAGTGTAGGTGTTTTGAGAGGTAAGGTCCTCTTAAGATGGTGATCTTCAACACCTATGTAGGTCAGAATAATGTCATCATCATGACACTAGAGAATTTCAATAGTAGGGGAATATTTCTCTATCATATGTGGCAATGTGATTAGAATAGTTTTAGTTGTACCATCAACTTGATAAGGTAGTGGTCCAAATGTGATAACATTGACTAAAAAAAAGTTAGATGGGATAAATATGGTGTTATTGATGTCAGAGGATGGGTCTAATGATATTGATGGATGCATTTTTGATTACGATACCAATGGTGATATTAGAAGGTATTTTGAAGTTGAGGCCGTATTTCTCATGAGGTGTTCTCATGTATTCAAAGGGTAATTCATGCGGACACTGCTCATATCAACCCAGACCAAAACCTTTCCATGTACAATGGTGGAGGTAAGTCTGGGAAAACTGAGGTTTATCCACAAATGAAAAGTCTAAAAAATGGTTTTACGTGTGGTTTATCATCGAGGTGATATGATGGGTGGTCTATTCCTCCATACACTAATTGTGTTAAGAGAAAAAGGGGTTGAAGGAAATGATATTTCTTATGTTGTGCTCGTAGAGTGGTTATTTGTTAGGTCTCCTATATGTTTTAGGCATAGGGAGTGTATTGAAGGTTAGGATACAATATTCCCCAACGAAATACATTGTATGATGTCTTCGAAAGAGTGATCATATAGTAATTCAGATGAGGGGATGGAAGAGATCATAGAGCTTGGTTCGAAGAGGTGGGTTTTTGTGATGGAAATAATATTCTATTAGGTCTATAGGTCATGTGACAAGATTTTAATGGATTTGGATCAGCAATAACTGTAAAGGTTTTACCCTCATGTTCATACTTCAGACACTGATGTAGTGTTGATGGGATACAACACATAACACATATATAGGGATGACCTATCAATATATTATACTGAAAGTATCCTTCTACAAGATAGAAGATCTTGTGGAGGATTTTAACACCTATTTTGATAGGTAAGATGATTTTACCTAGTGTGGGGGATAAAATGTCATTGAAAGCATAGATCACGATAGATGATTGGGCAATTATGGTGTCTCATAACTGAAGATGTTTAAATGTGTAAGATGATATGATGTTAATACTAGTGTCATTATCGATCATTTCTCTCTTGATGATATTGTCGGTGATAAAAAAGAGAGGAAGTCAAATAGACTTCCCATTCTTGACTTAGCTCATTTGAAGTCTCTACTAACACCTTTCCCCTCCAAATAGCAAGAAGTAAAATCTTCAAGGTAGAATGCTTAAGAGCTCTTGGAACAGTTAGTGAAACATGATTTTGAAGTAGATGTGGGGGAAGGTGGCTGGTTAGTGGATGAGGACAAGGTGATGGAGGTTGCTGCAGCGTAGGCCTTGGTCGAGGAGGTGGAAGTGTTTGTCTGTGTCATTATTTTTGTTTTACTAGTTTCTTCTTTTGGCTGTGTTTACTTCAGGGTCTAGGTGGTTTATTTAGGGTAGTGTTTTTTGCTCAGAAAACTTCATTTTGTGAAGTGTGTTTTGTCAAGTTTTGGGTTGGATTTGTTCTCACATTTTGCTAAGCTTTGTTTGTATGGGGAATGAAACCCCTTAACCCTAATTGAATGATAAAAAAGAGAGGAAGATTGTGGTCCTTAGGTTGTAAGGACGGGATTTTAGAGTCTTCAAACATGACAATGACAAACATTTTAAGAGCACCAATTAAATTGGAAAATTGTTGGGGGTCATCCAATGGTACTGATATGGATTGAATATCTTCAATCATGGCTTGATGATGTTGTGGAGAGTTTTATAAGCTCATAAAGATACATCTTGACAGGAGTTTGATGTAATTATTTGATGACAATGTTTTGTATGGATGTAGTGGATTGAGTTTGAGGTGCCATAAGGATAGACACCTTAGATTTAGAAGCTAATGGGTTTGGTGAATTAGAAGGAATGATGGAGATGGAGACCTTAGGTTAGTCTTTCAAATCTTATACACGTTTTCTTGTGGTTATAAGAACAACATTTATTTGGAAGCAAGGGGTTTTACTAGAATAAACCTTGTTTTTGTTAGATATGATATCGAGTGATGGTTTGAAACTTACATGTTTAAGGATTTGGGAAGTTGGTTTGATTTGATGTTGGGATTTGGTTATATTGAGGTCGGTGGATGGATGATTTTTATCTATAGGGAAAAGTCCTTTGTTAGCGAGATTTTATATTATGGCATGGAGGGATTTGTAATCCTCTATATGGTGTCCTGGTATTTGATGATAAACACACAATGAATCATATTTATAGCAAGAAGGTTTCCACCCCTAGGATCAGAGGACTTAATAGGTGGTATTGTTATGAGTGTTGACCAGATGAGTCATTTGAGGATGTTAGTGTAATATCATGATGAGGATGATGACAGATGGGGGATATCGTTTGACATTTTAGGAGCATGAGAAGCTTGAGTAGTGTTTTGTGAGGCAAGTTTTAGGTGCTAGTCACGGGACAAGTTTAGACTATGTGATGGTGATCATAAATTTAAATGAGGGTGAGGCCCCAAAATGGAAGGTAAGGACATGTTACCTTGTTGTGTGTTTGTCTGGTGATTGTTTTACAAGATTTATATTTTTTTAGGGAGGTGATTTGTATATATTTTTTTAGATCACCAAGGCTTTGGGTTTGGTGTTGGGTGACATGGTCTTGGAATGAGCTATTTAGGATTTTGATGATAGGCTTCTTTTTTAGTGATTCTGAAGGAATAATATCAAAATTTTATGTGTGGGTAGGTGTGGTAAGGTTTGGATGTTGTGATGTGGATGGGTTTAGGATCTCAGTGGTGAGGGAATCTTAGGAATGATGTTGTTTGGTTGATGCTTCTGTTGTGGCAATAAACAATGTTACAGATGTGGGAAAGGAATTTTTGACAATAGTGAAGGTGTAATGATACCATATGCTATTGGAATGTGGTTGACTATTGGTTGGGGGATGATTTAGGAAGGGTTGTTTAAACACATCCAAATTTTGATGAGGAGCATGTAGATTTTCAAGTTGTAATTCACCATGGTCAATAACGTATTGAAGGAAATTTCTGAATGAACAACATTTCTCAATGTTGTGTCCTCAAACTTGATAGTATTTACAATATTTATTGTCCCTATACCGTGATGGTTTGAAAGTGGATATGTCAAAGGGTCGGATGGGAGGGAGTGTAATCATATAAGTAAAATTTTTTTTTCAAAGATATCACTATAAGAATTTCCTAAAGGCATGTATATACGTTGAGGTTTTGATCACTCAAAGTCTGAACAACCTTTAGACGTAATTTTCAAAATGACCATGTTTGCTGATGCTTTAGATTTGTCATTGTTAGAAGAATTTTTACAAGAGGACTCAAGTTTTTATTTCTTAGATCAGAGTTTAACTTTACCGTCGTCGAGGGCACAGAGCTCTATTTTTTGGGCCATGATAAAGGCCTTGTCAAATGTTTTAAAGGACTAAATTTGGAGAGTTAATGACATGCATTTGACACATGATCAAGCAAACAACTTGATTAGCTTAGTTTTATGAAGGGAGAAGGATAGTTTGTTAATAATCCCTCGCCACCTAGCGATGAAATCAATAATGAACTCATCTTAAAATTATTTGATGGCGTAGAGATTGGTGATGGAGATATTACGAGAGATGTTGATGGAGAAGTGTTATAGGAATAATTGCACGAGTTATGTGAAAGATAACAAATTTTTTTGCAAGACAATATTGTACCAATCAAGGGTAGGGCCAACTAAGGACATGGGGAATGTCCTCAACATGAGATCCTAGTCATGAGTGATAAGATAACACACACAATGAAAGTCATTGATATGTTACTGTAGGTCTTATTTAATGTTAAAATTGGTGAATTTAGGGAGTTCCTAGTGTGGAGAATAGGACTTGAAAGGCACATATGGGTTGATAAGTTTGTTGTAAATTTGTTCGTATGAAATGTTGTTCTTAGGTCCCATAGTGGTAGCTTCAAGGCTAGTTATTCTACTTAATAACACATGCATGGGATTGTTATGAGGGGGTTGTGTTTTTGATAAAGATGAAATGGATTGGTTATAAGTGTGGGGGTTTAATTGTTGATACAAGTGATATGGTAATGAAATATTTCGAGAGGTAGGGATACTTGTTAGAATATTGTAAGTGTACTTGGAGATTAATGGTCTCGAGGGTTAGATGTGTTGATAAGGGAAAGGAATATAAGTGTGGACAGGAGGCTGTGATGGTTGTGGGATGTATCGAGAGGAGATGTAACTATATTATGAAGCAGGTGTAGTAGATTTTTGTTGTGATAAGGGGAGATTACTAAAAATGGCACTCACATTGATAAGTGATGTAGATGTAGGGATGGATAAGACTAGATTTTAGATCAAATATGTAGGTTGTTGTGATGAAATATATCAAGACATAATCAACAAATTTTTCGAGATAGGGACAATGACTGAGATTACAAGAGGAGGGGGAGAGACAAAGGCCGCATGACTGTATGTAAGTGGAGAGATAGTAGTATGCATTTGTATAACCTGTGAGCTAGATGAGGGAGCTGATGAGGAAGGTTCCTATTGGTTGGCCGTGTTCTATGATGATATGACATAAAGGTAAAAACTAGAAATAAGAGTGGATGAATTAGGGGCTTAAATTATTGTATCACTAGTAGAAGGGTAAGGAGAGATTTGCTCGATGATGGGTTGATAGTCAAGGTCAAAAATTTTGGAGTAGTCACAAGTGTCGACAAAAAAATATGGACAATGTTTCAGACTGGGGAAATAACTGATACATATACTTTGGTAGAAAGGTAGCCACAAAGGGAAATGGGATTGATGTCTAAGAGTTCTATAAAGATCATGTGACCACTTTGGAAGAACTATGGAGGGTCAATACAAGGAGCTTTTGATGTCGTAGATTGAGTACCGGGAGAATGTTGAGGTTTTTGATATATTTTTAAGGGCATTTGTAATGGACTTGATGTGTTTGGAATGTTCTGAACATGGGACTAGGTTAATCCTAAGGATTGTTGAAGTGAATCCGTTATATATTGAGATATTTTGAAGGTGATATTGTTTTCTAGTCAGAACCATGAACCAAACAAACAAGCACTAAAAAAATGGAATATGGTTGTTTACGAGAAGCAAAAACCACACAATCGTAAGAACATTTTAGATTATCTTGATTAACTTAAGAAAAGTGTTAAATAAAAAATGTGTGGAAGAGAACTAGGAAAAAAGCTAGCTAATGTTGGTTTTAGGTGAGTTAAGGTTGGATTCCTCGATATACTCAAAGGTAAGTGAGGCCCAAGTATGTGTTGGTGCCGGTATGAGGCATGATATTAGGGCCTACCCATCACTTCACGATTCGAAACAATAAGGGTTTCAGGTGATTAGCCGATATATCTCCCACCAACTATTTATAATCGACTAGAACACCGAGTCGTATTAACCCTCAGTGATCAAATCCAAGTAGGTAGACCTAGAAGGGATTGTTTAGATGAAGGTCTGATTTTTTACGTGGTTTGGTTGCGTGTGAGGGGAATTTTGTAGATGTAATCGTTTAACCCCTAATTAAACTATGTGATTAGGAAAGATGAAGGTTAATTTTAAGATGCAAAAGGAAATGTTGATTGAGATGAAGACATGTCAAACAAAAATGTGATGCTGAAAGAAAATGAAGGAAAAAAAAAATCTGTGTTAGATATTCCTTTTTTATTTTAATTTTGGATATACGTGGAATCTTAGTGTTATCTTACATGGAAATGTACCTATCATACATGTGGTATCTCATAGATAATACATGTGGTGTCAAGGTCTCCAAGGGATAATTAAGACCGATGGCTATGATTTATCCTAAGCTGTACAGGTGTAAGGCCCATATTCAAAAGGCTCAACAATTCAAAAATCAACATTCTCTGGAGGTGAAAAAACATCAAGTCATATATTATGCACCATTAATACGAAGCACGACATTTTAGATAAAATATTGCCTCAATTATAAGGATCCCGTATTAAACAAGGAAATTCATTTAAGCCTTCAAATTATAGAATTTATCATGAAGTTTAATCTCATTTTTAGCCCTCTTGTAAAAGGTTTAGTTTGAGATATTCATTGGAGATGTTACATGTCATTAATATTTAGTCATGGCTAGAGAATCATGACCATCCAACATGGATGCATTCCTCTATTCATATGCATACATCATATTAATGAGAGAAATAACGTTTGATTTAGTTTCCCTGGATCATGAATTTCAACACTTTTCTCCACAATACAAAGAGAAAGACTTGACATAGATGCTGGGGACAAACCAAAAATTTCGTCAAATCAAGAAAAATGGTCAAAGGACATTAGGGAATTAAAAAATGCCGATATCCACTTAATTGATGCTAATTCAGAGGTATTTCCATGCACATAACTACTATTTTTTCTTCTATTTCATGCAAAGGCTAAGAATTGGGCCTTATTTTCCAAATCTGAGAAGAATATAGTAGCTTTCTCTGCTAGAAACACATTTAAGTCCTATTATACTACTAGAACCTGATGTTATCTATAATTGAACCACAATTTAATCATGGATGGCCACAAGGTAAACGAGGGTCATTTTACAGAGTTGGGCCAAGGACCCGATTGATAACATGGATGATGTCTACCTAAATGACATCCATATTCAAATATTTTTACTTGAGGTCTATATAGGCATGACTTTAATGAATTGATTGTATGGAAAAACTTCCATTTCCAAATTTGATGTAGTGTGGCTTCTCCTACTTGCCACAATCATAGCTGAGCATAAAATTCCTTCTTTATGGCAAATATTCACTTCCAACTTGGTTTCCTAAAGAAAAAATTTCGTGGACCACAAGAAACCATTTTATATGGCCTCCTACTTAGTTGATGTAGTCTGTGGTGTTTTTGAATGTCTAGAAGTATATGAACCATGGTGTGCCTCATGCCTTTTTGAAGTGAATGAATTATATTCAGACCTATATGCCCATTCATTTAGGGCTCATATAGACCACATCTCTACTTTATTCTATCCCTCTCTACAAAGAAATACATAAGGCCACTATGTATAGAGTCTATAATTACTTCAATCAGGAAAATGGGGGATCTTTTCTTCTACCCATAATGCACAGTTATCATAATTGAGGGGATCCTTACACCTCCTTTATAACTTCCATAATATGTTCTAGAAAAACTAACAAAACAATAAGTTGCATACCAAATTTGTAATGGTATAGAAGGAAAGTGTAAGGACAAAAATCAAAGAACTTGACCCCCTTGTCAATCATTATAGGGTGCAAATAATTTAAAAGGTGGCCTGATTTGAAAGCTGCAATAGCCCACTGAAATTCATTTTATTTTCCCCAACACCCTCTAAGACAATATGGCTAAAGGAAAAGAGTGGCCAAAAATTTAGAGTCACTTAGAGGGAAAATAAGCATAGCTTATTGATGTAGGTTCATACATATATAAATGTAATTTTTTTGGTTTTCATAGTTATTAGGTGTGTGAGAGTCCACTTGGATGATCTTGTTTAGTTTCTAGTACATTTGGACTCCTTTGCAATGTAATAAGTGGTTTCCCTCCAAAACCATAAGTTTGAATATTTGAATTATTTGTAGATTTATATAGGGTTAGAAGTTAGTCTAGTTGAATAAATGATGTAATAAAGGGGTATTGAGACATATATTACCTATACATGACTTCTTTGACCCTACCAAGGCTCTAAGTCCTCTTGGTTAGCTTAATCATAGTTATGGTTAGTTGAGTTAGAACCCTAGCCACCTCATTTATTCACATTTGATATAGATGTATTTGAACGAGGGCATGAGTTAGAGATAAAAAGGAGTTCAATATAGGTGTAGGAGTGTTTATCAGAGCCACAAGAGCTCAAATATCAATAAAAGGAGTTCTTGAGCAATATGTGCAAAACTATGATAAGTGTTTATGAATCACTGAATGATTGATATTGTTTGAAATGTTGTTTATGGTTTATGAATGTTTGTACACATGTGTATGAAAAAGGTATAGATCTAAGGAGGACATGAAAGGAACAAGGACATTGTTTAATCATTCATGAAGACAATTGTATGCAAGAATAGAGAACTGTGATACTTGAGGAAAGAGTATGTCTTGTTATTGAATGAATAAGAGGACTCTAATTATTATCTGGTTTTGGAGATCATTTGATAATGAATATGGGGTGTAAAGTTAATAAGTATGAGTTATGAAAAAGTTGTAGAAACTAAGAAAACAAAATTAAATTAAAAATAAACACTTTTTGGCCTAGGAAACTCTGTCTAGTGTTAGAATCACAAAAACTTGGATAAAACAAATTTTGCTTAGTGAAAAGTTCTATTTTTTTAGAATATTTTGATGAACATTCAAAAACTGTATGTTAAATTCCATATTGAATGGGAAAGCATCGAGGAATTTATCATCAAAATACAATTTGTGACTATGAGGAAAAGATAGTTTTCACATAGTAGTTTGATGTTTTAAACATAACTTTGTCTCTGCTCACTGGACTATTCTGAAATTTGGAGGGTAGAAGAATTAGTACGTTTTAAAAGTCTGGGTTACGAGTCTTAATTGTCTAGAGCGAAACAAGGTATTAAGAAGAATAACCATAAGAGAATGTATAATATATCATTCAGAGGAGTGTTATTAGGGTACGTTGAAGCCTTGAGAGTTATTAAAGTCCATAAAGAAGCCATCATATGAAACAAAACACAACTGTCATGTATAGTGCCATTGAGAAACCTTGAGGAAGCAAGTGACTATATGAGAAAAAGCAATATAAATAAGAATAAGTGAGTGTCTTGAGGGAATTATTGATTATTATGAATAAGGATGCATGAGTAAATGTGTGACAAGAAACTAAAAGAAGACAAGAAAGAATGAAATCAAGGTCAAAGTATTGTTTTGTGTTAAGACAAACAAGAAGCCTTAAGAATGTCAAAAGTGAGAAGATAACATGATTGAATCCAAGTCAATGATAATTATTGATAACATGAACATGTTTTTCTAGGTTTTATAAGGTGTTTCAAATAATAAAATTATCTAATAAGTGTTTAAACCCCGGAAATCTACCTTAAGCCCTAGATAGGCTTATTTAAGACTAGTAGAAAAAGAGAGAATTATGTTGGGAAAATTGTACAAAGACTTGGGGGATACAATTTACCATGCACCAAGAGGGCCCAAATGGGTATGTAAAACACTAAACAAATTTTCATGAAGATGTGTATATTATTCTAGACATGAAGGTTTGGGAGCTAAGAAGGGCTAAAATAGACCTATTTGAAAATAAAAGTGAATGGGCTTGGAATTAGGTCATGAAACTCTGGAATAAACTTAATGGTGGAAAAGGGTATCTAAAAACCTTACCATCAAAGGTTAAGCCCAGTTATTTTGTTAATTTCATCAAAATTTACATTTTTCTAGGGTGTAGACACAAAATCATGCATTTGGGTACATTTCTAGGTCCTAAACACATACTAGCATTCGTGTGATTCCTAAGCAAGAAAACTAGTAATTGACGATTATCCTTGGCCTCTTTTTCATGTTTCTTGTTTTCGATTTGATTTTACACACCCTCATCCTAGTTGGTATTTTACTTATTTATCTTTTATGGCTCCAGACACTAATGCTTAGCCAAGATAACAATGCACAGGTGCTCTTTTCCCCTCTGGGTGCCTATGACCCTTTTCTATCTTACTCACTTCTTTTGGGTCTCTTTTATATTTTGATAATATTTTCTACTTATTTATTTTTTGGATTTGATGTGGTTTTAGGGGTTTTGTAGGAGGACTTCCATTTTGTAGGTTACAGGTAACTTCGGTGATCAAAGTGTGACATACAAGAGACTGACAACGAACATCAACGACACTACATAAATCAATTTTTGAGCATTTTTGTAGTCATGGGCACCCAGTAGAGGTCTCAGAACAACCTATTAATAACATACCTTTGCTCATGTAATAACATTTCTACTAGTTTCTCTAGGTAGTGGAATGTTGTAGGATATTCATCTTTAGCCCTTTCTTCCAGGCCAGGATACGTTATAGTAATTGAATCCATGATTTTATTGGCTTTAGTGAAAGCATAATTTGTGTGCTTATCCACCGTATCTCATACCTCTGTAAGCTACTGGAGTTCTTGTTCCTTATTCTTTTTATCCTTTAGCAAAACCTTGACAGTGGCCCCTTTATCTAGATTTCTTTGGGCTAATTCTACTGCCATCTTATTTAGAGCATCTCTAGCCTTCTCATTAATTAAATCCATGGGTTTGATAGTCACAAGGGTTATACATGACACTTTCTTCATCCTACACCTTACACACGCTTTGCTTCTAACCTCAAATCTAGACTCCTCCATATGAGATTGCATACTCTAGGAGAACATCTTCCTTGTGTAAAAGGTTTCTCCTTTTGGGTTGATTACCTCCTAATCATATAATTTTTCATTTGGCACTATGCTTTGGAATATTGTGCACAACACCTTTGATTAATCATCAATATAATTTACTTTTGGTGTTCACAAGATTTCCTCCTCCTTCTTTCTTCCACCAGTGCATCTTCATGTTAGTACATACATTTCTTTACCTATGTGTACACTACTTCCATCTCCACATGAGGCTCCCACTCCTTCTCCAGATGGATCGTCATCCCTCTTCTCTTTTTCTTCCTCTTCTCTTTTGGGTCCTTCTTCGCGCTCACTATGTACTTCTGTATCGTGTTGTATATTCTCATCCTTTGGCCCTTCCTCTTCCTCATCCAAGTGATGGATGATTAGAGTGTTTTCCTTGTGCATTGCCTCTTCCTTAGAATTCCCCTTATCACTGTCCTCAGTAGTCACCAACTTCCTCCTCCTGATTAGAGGGGTTTTATTTTCTATGCTTGGGTTGGTTAGTGTTACCATTGGAGACTTTTTGGGTTTATCTGAAGTCCCTGTGTTTCTATCTTGTTCCATGTGCCTTCTTCATAACTTCCTCCTACAACAATGATCGAGTGTGGTGTTATCCTCTCCTTCTTCGTCCTCTTCCTCATCATCCTTTTTTTCTTCTTCTTTCATGGGAGGAGTTTCCTTGCATGCTCGTTTGGTTCCCATAGTTTGATTACCCCATGGTTGTTTTATGAGAGAAATGTCTTCCCCATCAATTTATTTTCCACTAGTCACTCTAGGCCTCAAATAAATTTAGAGATTTTATGCTTCCTTCTTGCCTATTGCTAGAGTATGATAAGTGATTTCCATACTGTTAGACTCCATTTTCGTCACATATTCTGTCTTTCTAGGATACACAAATTTTGTGTGTAATGTGTGAAAGTCAACATGTACCTTATCTGCATCAAATTTTAGCTTCCACACATCATACATATTTTTTACCAAGTCTTGGAAGTATCTCGCCATGAATGCAAATGGGAGTTTGCACCATGGGATTTTATCTCTAGTCTTCATGTAAAATATGCCCAAGCAAAAGTGTTGATATGCTATACACTTAGCCTTACCATCCAGGACTGAGGTTAACTCCCTGAGTGTGCGTCACTCATGCTTGAATTCCTCATGCATCCACATGTACCATTTATCCACTTTGAGCTTATATGTGTCATTTATTCCTCCATTGCAAGTGTACTCTTTTAAATTATTTGCAAGGGACTTGTTTTCCACAGGATATATCTATACTTTGTCATCAAGCCCATGTGGAACCACTATCTCTGTGAATAAAATTAATAAAAGGATGGTGTCCCAAGTTATCTTCTCACCTTTAACCCCTTGTATGTGTGCTTCTTCAATAATACCTTCTGTAATATGAGAGGAAATGTTCTATGTAGTTTTATTCACCATCTTTTGCATGACATGGTGCCACTTCTTATTCACTTGGGTTCACCTTTTTGACGCCCCTAACTTGCAAATAACCAGGCACACAGAAACTCTTATAATGTCCTTTGCATAACCTCCCCTCTGATACTTGAATGCAACGGCAGTGGCCTCCACTCCTACATCATATTCTAATTCAGGATTTATTTGAGGGCCCGAACTGGGAAAACATGTAGTCCTTCCAATAAACTATGCGGTGATGTGCATTATCCTACCTATAAATTAGAAATAGTTCTTGTGGACTCATGACAATAGCCATTAATACAAGCACTTCGGTTTGACAAAGAAAGGCAACTCATAAATATGGAGAACTCCCGCACTCTACAAATCCTTTTTTACTTTGTCATCATAAACCAATTTTCCATCTTCGGTCCTCTGATCCATCTTATTTAATACTTCCTTCTCTATCTCATGATCATGCGCCTCCAAATGATGGTTGAAGTCACTAATCTTGCACTTGGTTAGGTGTGAATCCCACTATTTCCCCACAAACACCTCTCATGGATACTAAATTTCGGAGAACCATTATTTAGGTGCATTATCTACTATGGGCTTCTTTCCTTTACCATTTCCTTTGGGTGATAGTGCAGATGCCTTCTTGGGTGCCATTGTTTCAATTAAAACTGTAAACTCTTACTCAAATAATGCATACCCTAGGTGTTGAGAACCACTTACTCGATGTCCCTTACTTATCTGTGAGGGTTCAATTCTCCAATTATCCTCCCAAATCCTTATTCTTCTCTATGCTTTGGTTTATTATAAATTCCTTGTGCCCTATATTTATAAGCTGGAGTTTCTATGATCAAACCCTAGCTTTGAGAATTTTTTTTTTAACCTCATATTTCTTATCCCATTCCTTCCTTCCTCACTCACACTTCCTTTGAAGGAGCTCTACCTCATGCTGCGTACAAACTCTTTCTGGTTCATCTCAAATCTTTTTCAGATAAGCTCTTCACACTTAATAGCTCTTAATCACTCTCCAATGGCTCAAATTTATTCAATATGTAAGGTAAGAATGAACTCGTTCACACCTCTTTTATAGTTTTGCAAAAAAATTGTACATTAATTACTCATCACCTACCACCAATTCAAAGCATTAAATGCATTTTTTGATTTTTCCGTGTTTTTTCTTACTTTCTTTGACAAGCGGTAGTCATAACCTTCTGGCACGCCACTACTTTCCAGGATGCATTCATCCTTATGTGCACTTCCTTGTGTCGCAACACATTTTCCTGTGCACCACATACCAAGTAGTTCATCCTGTTGTTTCTTCCCTTGCGTGGTTTCATAATCTGAGAAATTCCTATCCATTATCATCATCCTAAGTACCTACAACACTCGTAACACTTCACTTATTCTATTGTGCACACCTCTACATAAAATCCAAGTCAAGTATCAACATCCAAGATTTCCCGTTCAAATAGTCACACCTACTTCCACACACACTAAAGGTATGCATGGTCCTCTATGCATCTGTAGACACCCCAATTTCACACCTATCCTAAATTAATTAATTTCACCTTTCCATTTCCCATAAAAATAAACATTGAATTAATCGATGTTAATTGATTAATTAAATCCATTTCGACCCCTAAATTAAACCCAATCTTCCTCACATGCCAAATATTTCCCATGTCTCCCCACTTGTGAATTAAATATTCAACTTTAATTCTTGACCATTCCTCATGTCTCCCATTAACCTAATCATGCTTACTTTTCATAATCATGATTACTCTAAACTCCTGAGTTAACCTCACTTTTAGGCTATAAATAGATCTCTTCCCCTCTTTCAGAATAAGCTTGAATATCCTGTTAGAGATCTTGCACCCTTTGAGCATAGAACATCCTCCCCAGATTGTCCTAATGCCCAAATAACCCCATTTTGATCATCCCAAATCCATTATCCCATTTATCCATTAGAGCAAAGTAAGTCGATCTTGTTACAGAGAAGGCCTTGCTCCGGTTTGAAGGAAACACCTACTTTTCACACAATCAGGGCCCATCCACACTTTATTTTCCATTCTTAGGTTTGTTAAGGAATCGTGAAGGAGAATGTATCTAGTTAGTTACATTCTTGTTATTGGTGTATTTTCCTAGCTTGCAACATCAAATCAATAAGTAGTAATCAAATTCTTTTGCGCAAGTGCACTTATTACAACTAAACAAGCAAAATAAAAATAAAACATAGAAGGAAATTTAATCTAAATGGTAATACTGCCTTATTATAAACACAAAGAATATTATTTATAGTAGGGATTCATCCTCTTCCCATTAAAGTAATTGGGAAACATGGTGCCATCCAATGCTTATAATTGACACGCGCTTGAGTAAAGTATCTTGGTCACTATAGAGGATCCTAGCTCGTGGAATTTCAACTTCCTTAGGTGGTGTGAAAACTTGGAGTTATAGAGAAGGACCATTTTCCCAACTATAAAATAATTTTTCTTGATATGCCTATCATGCCAAGCCTTTTATCTTGCCTTTTATGTATTTTTTCTCCAACATGCAATGGCACACCACTCATCCAATTAGATCAATTTCTCAATGTGCTCTTCCACAACCTTTTCATCAGAAAATCCACCTGTACGCACAATACACATGAATGGTAACATAAATTCCATGGGTATTACATCCTCCATGTCAAACACCAACTAGAAGGGTGTGGCCTTGTTCAACCGATTATAGGTTGTTTTGTATACCCAAAGAATGACGAATACCTTGTCATCCCAATATTTTCTTCCAACATCACATATCTTCCTTAATGTCTGTCCTAAGATCTTATTAAAATTTTCAACAATACCATTTACTTGGGGGTGATAGGGAGTAGTCTTATGGTGCACCACCATAAAATCTACTAGCAAGATTATGATGATCTCATTTAAAAAAGGAGCTCCCTTGTCACTTGTCAAACTTAGAGGGCATCCATACTTGTTGATAATGTTTTCCTAAAGGAACCTTTTTTGTAATTGTTGTGCAATATTTTGTAGGCACATCCTATGATCACTTCATCAAATAGTCAGGTTATGTGATAATGTAGCGCAACCCAGTCTTGCGTGTGGGTGGTGTAATATGTCCCAAAAATCAACAACCCATTTCTCAAAAGGTTCTGCACTTGTTATAGGTCTCAAGGGTATTTCATCCTTTTTCCAGGCTTTCCAATTATTTGAAAATGATCACATTCCTTAATAAAAGCCTTGGTATCTTTATATAATGTTTCCCACCATAGACCAGCTAAACTGATCTAGCGCACAGTTTCATCTCCTACATATTGTCCTCCTTCAATCCCTCCATGTGCCTCTTCCATAATGGATTTGCGCTCATTCTCCAGGACACTTTTACGCAAGACCTCATCTCTACCCATTTTGTACAAGTTGCTTACAATAAGTTGGTTTGGATCTGCTAGTATAGAAAGTTGCTTCTTCTCCAATGTCTTCATCCCTTCTGACACAAGTCCACTACACAAAAAATATTGAAATGTCCTCTGAATAAACTAGTGCACAATTTAACCTAAACAACTACAAATCAGGCATAATATCTTTAATACTCAACGCGTCCTCTGCAAAAATAATCTTGGATAAGTGATCAAGTCCCATGTTTCTCTTTCCTTGCTTTACAATAAATGTAAAATCAAATTCCCAAAAAAATAATATCCACTGGCTGATGCGCCTTTTCAAAACAAGTTTGTTAACCAAGTGCTTTAATGCCATATGATCTGTATAAAATTTAAATGGTGTGGACAATAAGTACTGTCAAAATATATGAAGCATGTATATAATGGATAATGCCTCACGCTCTGTCGTTGTGTAGTTCTACTTTGCTGGTGTCAACTTCCTACTTTCAAAGCATATGGGATGATCCAAATTACCCTCTCTTGGTTGCACTAAGACTACGCCAATAGCCATGCTAGAGGCATCAAAATGTACATGGAAAGGTTTTTTCCAAGAATGAAAGTGCAAGATTGATTTCATGGTAAGCTTCTCCTTCAATGTCTCAAACGCTTGTTATTGCGCATCACCCCAATAAAACTTTCTGTTGGCTTTGAGAAAATCCTCTAGGGGCACAACAATATTTTCATAACCTTTGATAAACTTACTTTAATAGCCCATATGCCTCGAGAAACTGCACACCTCACTTTGGTTGGTAGGTTCTTCTATTCCCAAAATCACTTCTATCTTAGCCAAATCTACCAATAGTCCATCCTTACAAATAATATGCCTAAGTAAGTTTCCAAAGGGTGTAGCAAAGATACACTTCTTTATATTGAGAGAGATTCTTAACTTTATGGATATTTCAAACATGAGCCTCATATTTTCATAGTGATCCTTTACAAGCCCATGGACACTCTCCAATCACCTATATAGACCTATAAAAACTTATGGATGAAGTTAGGAAAGGCCTGAAAAACTATACACGAGAACACTGTTGGCACATTCTTCAATCCAAAAGGCATGAAAGTATATGTAAAAATTCTGCATTCAATGGTGAAGGTAGGCTTTTCCTGATCATCGTGTGCAATGTGCACTTGGTGATACCTTGAAAATCCATTAGTAAATGAATAAATTTTGTGCCCTGCAACGCCTTCAAGGATTTCCTTTGTGAAAGGCATAAGAAAAGGATCTATGAAACATAAGGCATTAAATTCCCTATAATCAACATAGACCCTAATTTTGCCATCCTTATTAATGCTGATCACCATGGGGCTAACTTAATCATTATTTTCAATTAGTTCAATGATCCCAAAATTAAGCATTTTTTCAATCTCTTCTTTCACCTTCATGCGTAGGTTTTAGGTTCATCCTATAAGGCCTCTTCTGAACTGGACGCGTTCCTTATTTCAACTTAATATTCATCTTTCCCTATGTGGGATGCACACCTTTCAACTCATGGTGCCCTCTTGGAAACAAGTTAGTGAATTCACAGAAGGGCTTAATGATCTTTGCTACCTCTTGATTTGAATAGTAATCTCCAAAGATATCCTCTTTAGGCACATCCTCAATGCCAATATTAACCTTATTATTCTTCATAGAAATATGGTACACGTGTGCCTTTTCATATGTAGAGTCCATTACCTTGTGTGCACCCTCAGTATGGGTAATATCTATATTATCTAGCTCTTCATTATTAATAAGGTAGACCATCTTACCTTTTTCTTTTTCTTTTAAGGCACGCCCCAATAATGTCTCCTCTGTTTCAAATGTATCTTTGCGGGCCTCAGGATTAGGCTCCCCAAGTAACTGAAGCATAAGATCTTATGCCTTTGTGTTATCTCCCAATGTGATGCACTTTATTATTTGCAAGGCCTCATATACTAGAGGCTTATTAGAAAAAATAATCAAAAGTGTGAGCTATACCTTTAGTTATATCTCACCAAATTGTAGTCTCTTGCTTGAGCTCAACATGTACTTACCACGCTCATGTGCATCCACACAGAGTGGAATAGAAATTATGTACCCAAATATATGGTGGTAATTCCTCCTAGCCTTACGCCCTTTATCTCTCATAGTTATGAACGTGTACAAAAGCAAGAGTCTTCCCATCATACTCATGTATAAGTGTAGGCACATTATTCTGATTGAACCTTCTCAAAAAGGCTACCCTCACCTGGTGCCAACCCAAAATATTATCTATGTGAGTCACCCACGAGCGTGCTGCTATTATACGTAAGGTATATACCATAATATTCTTTCTATCACCTTTGTTTGTCTATTGTTCTTCCATGGCATTCGAGAAAGATTCAGGATTTTCCTCCCTAGTGCACCTAGGTAAATGAGTTTTATCTAAGCACCTACAGTCTGATCATCCAGGTAACTCTTACCTTGATCTCACATCCAACCATCTTATACATACCATGGGGCCAATTGTCACAAGGAACACTAGTAGTGTCACTAAAAGACTGTGTGTCTTCCCAGTGAAGCCCATCTTCCTTAGATGGTTACATGTTCTTAGGGTCGTGTACTATGCGTGAATAAATCCTATTTAGCTCTTCCTCACTCATAGGTTTGATGTAAGTTGCAACCTTCAAATCATCTAAGGGTATGACCACGTGCTCTTCCTTGTTCTAAAAAATGATGTACCTTTTGTTGAAGTGCAACTTTGCATTATTTGTATAACACCAAGGTCACCCAAGAAATGCCAAGAAGTTGTCTTCCTTAGCAAGCTCTAATACTTCAAAATCTCCTATAAACTTAGCTCCTTGAATAGTGATTGTTGCATCCTTCAGTACCACAATAGGCATGGCCCTTGTTTTATTCGCCATATACAACACATTAGAAGATGGCTGAAGAGGTGGTCTCCCCAAATGGTTCCATGCATATAAAGTCAAAAAATTCACCTCGATGCATGTGTCAATCAGAATGTTTCTCAACAGCCAACCATCAATCACTACGTCTAATGTGATCTCCTTGTCATACTCATGGATATGTGGTGGTAAATTCACATGAAGTATCTAACGATCGTACTCAATTCTAGTGAGCACTATATTTTCACAAAGCCATTTTCCTAGCAGTGGGATGATGTTCTCCTATCTCAACATCTTACACACTTCTTTTAAATCATCTACATCTTTCTGTGGGAGCTCATTCTTCTTTTTACGTTCCATTTTGGGAACCTACTCCTTCAGGCACTGAATCTTAGCCTATAAGTCCCTGATCACTCCCATGGTTTTTTGATAGACCTCTTTTTTATGAGAAACATTTGGATACTTAACATGCATAATTTCCTATCTCTTGACGAGTGGTTTGGCCTTAAGAGGCTCACACACACGTGCTACTTCTGCACACGTAGTAACCAACATAGGTTGTAATTCTGGATCAGGAATATTCTTTGGTGTCCATTGCTAATTCTTTGCACACTATACCTTGATCATCCCCGTGCCTTTATCCTTTTTATTCTTACACATATGCTCATAAAGATTAGAGTAATCATCAACCTTATGTTGCTTTCCATAATACACACATACTTGATTCTGGGGACACTCACACTGGTAATGATTTGAGGGTCCACAAGTATATCAAGTCCCACACATGAACCTTCCTCTACCTCCACGGCCTCTACTCCTGTATCCACATCAAAACCTAACATCTCCACTATTGTGCACCTCATTAGGCTGGGCTTCATGTGTCTGAGAGATACTATCGATATTAGTTTTATATAATCTAGTATCGCATATCTCATGAATCTGGTCTATCACCTGGAAATAATTTATATCATGGGCACATCACAGACCTTACAATATATGGATACATTCTTCATTGTTGCACGCTGTAAAAGGGGGAAATTTTAGACATCATGATTCTTGTGGTAAATCTCACAAGATTGTAACAATGCACACACATTATTGCACATAAAACTATCCTTAGTATGGTCTTGCACATCACAATCGATGCACCATAACCTATTTCATGTCTCGTACACTAAATTAAAAGAAAGCTTCTCTAATTTCTTATCCATAGATGTTATTTGTGCCTCCAGAAAAGAGTTCACTCTAGTGTCTACACTCCTAACTATTTCAGCATGTAGAACTACTTCCAAGGCCTCGCACAAATATGTTTACATCTTATATGACAAGGTCCTTTAAAATAGAGTCAACAACCCTCTAAAAAACCAATGTGCATATTGGCTCTGATGGATATCATAATATATCTTAGAAAACAAAGTTTTAAACCACACATCATACTCCCTCACACTTTTAGAAAAGACTTGCTTGATGTCCTTAAGTGTGCTAATAATCTGTTGCTCAAACTATGGAATATAAAACTCATCCAAGAATGCAATATGCAATGTATCATAATCCACCACAGTCTGGTGTGGATCATACTTCCTATACCAACTATGTGTGCACCCTTAAAGTGTGGTGGAAAATTGAATTGCCTTCCTATCAAAAGTTGTTATGTTCTTGTTGTCCAAAATAACCCCTGACACCTTGTAGTTCCATTATGGCTATGAGTTCAAGTTTTTAGGTTTTGTGTGCTCTTGGTTTTTTCCTTGGCATGATTTTCTTGACTACAGTTCTTCACATGCACCCTTACGTGCCATTATTGCTTCTTCCCTGGTATTTTCTCTTCCCTTTGCTTCATCCCACACATGCTTCACACACTTCCCACTTCAATCCATCTCCTTTATTCTCCTATATCCTTTCATTTCTTTTGTGCAAAAAAGCTTACACATTCACTTTCATTTCAATAGTTTTACACACACTTCTGTGTATACTTGTGAACTTGCATTGAATTTCGTTAAGTCCTTAACATGCTCTTCCCGTGCACTTCTTCACGTGCTGTTATGTTTGTGGAGCCTATTTTCATGTTAGAGTGTGGTACACCTTCTATGTGTTACACTCGGGTATTTTTTATGGCGGTCCCACTCACCGGTGAGCGGGTCAGGGGGGTTCGGGGGTGAAGCCCTCAAAGCAAATTTTCATGGGTAGTTTATTAACCCATGGGTAATGGGTAACTGTTATGGGATGTTTTTGGGCCCATGGTTTTTCGGTACCCATTGTTTTGATACCCACGGTTTTTTACCCATGGTTTTGATACCCACGGTTTTTTATCAAACTGCTTAAGCAGTTGTCTATTTATATGGTCTTATGCATATGATAGATAGAAAAGCAAATGTATTGCAGATGTGTTTTGAATTCGGGTGTGAATTCTGTAGATTTTGTTGAGCATAGCTCCAAACGGATCTAGGTATTGTATTGAGAGAGTGGAGGCTTGTAATAAAATCTGAGTAAGTGATTCTTTGTGGACATAGCCCAAATTGGGTGAACCACGTTAAATCTTGTCTCTCTAAATTGTGTTATTTATTCTGCACTTTTATTTGAGATTTGTAATATTTTCTGCATATTAGTTTCTACTGTTGTGATTATGTAAGGGATTATTCCACATTTTTTATCTCTTATTTCCTAACAATTGGTATTAGAGCCTGGTTTGGTTTGCTGAAGTGTTGAATCACAGGGAAAGTTTTATCTTGAGTGGGAGCTATGGTAGATGATGGAAGATCTAGGGTTGATAAATTCAACGGGCAGAATTTCAGTCTTTGGAAGATGCAGATGGAAGATTACCTTTATCAGAAGGATCTTTATACTCTGCTGTCTGAGAAGGTGAACAAACCCTCGAGTATGACAGATGCAGAATGTGATTTGTTGGATCGGAAGGCACTTGGAATGATTCGACTGTGTCTTGCATCTTCGGTATTATTTAATGTTTCAAAGGAAAAGACTACAAAAGATCTAATGTATGCATTATGGAAATTATATGAAAAACCCTCTCCCTCTAACAAGATATTTTTAATGAAAAAGTTGTTTAATATGAAGATGTCTGAGAATAGTTCAGTAGCAGATCATTTAAATGATTTCAATACAGTTGTGAATATGCTAGCTTCAGTTACAATAGAATTTGATGAAGAAGTCAGGGCTTTACTAATTCTGTGCTCTTTACTTGAAAGTTGGAATAGTCTGGTAATGTCAGTAAGCAACTCGGTTCCAACTAACTCGAAGTTGAAGTTTGAGGATGTTGTAGGGGTGATTCTAAGCGAGGAAATGTGAAGAAAAAGCTCCAGGGAATATTATACTTCAGGGAATGCTTTGATAGTGGAAACTAGAGGGAGACAGAAGAATAGAGGAAACTATGGAAAATCGAAAGATTGGGTAAGGTCAAAATCCAAGAGAAAGATTGTATGTTGGAATTATGGAAAGTCTAGGCACGCAAAGAAGGACTGTTGGGAGCTTCAAGACAAGAAGAAACAACAGGAAGAAAACAAGGAGGTAAATGTGGAAAACATGTAATGTTTGTCAAGATGATTTGATTCTCTCTTTGGATAATATTGCTGAATTTTGGATTTTAGATTTAGGGGCTTCTTTTCATGCTACTCCACATAGACATTATTTTGTTCGATTATGTTCAAGGGGTTTTTTGGGCATGTTTATTCTTGGTGATGATGAACCTTGAAACATAGTTAGAAAAGGTTGTGTTCAAGTTAAGATGTACAAAATGGGAATACATGGCTATTGAAGGATGTCAAACACGTGCCTACATTAAAGATGAAACTTGGTATCAGTGGGGTAGTTAGGGAAATGAAGGCTGTAATGTGATATTTACAGCTGGACTCTTGGAAGGTTACTGAGGGATGCTCTTGTGGTGGCAAGATGTAAGAAGGTTGGAACCTTGTATTTAACCACTGGATAGTTACTAATGCTTGTAATCTTGTGGCTTCAAATGTAGATACAACATTGTGGCACTATAGGCTCAGTCATATGAGCCACAAGGGAATGACAAATCATAAAGAAGAATTTTCCCCAGATTTACAGAAACAAGTTTTGATTTCTATGAGCACTGCATATATAGGAAACATAGAAACGGGTAAAGTTTCTCAAGATTGGACCTAAGAACAAAGAGAGTAAGTTGGAGATTAGTACATTCTGATGTGTGGGGGTTGAATTAAGTATCATCTCTTGGTGGTTCATAGTTATTATGTCACTTTTATTGATGATGTAATAAGGAAAGTTTGAGTATATTGTATTAGAAATAAATCTGATGTATTTGACACTTTTGTTAAATGGAAAGCCTTGATAGAAAATGAAACATGTCTTAAGGTAACATGTCTTAGGTCAGATAATGGAGGGGAGTATTGCGAAAATGAGTTTGATGATTATTGTTCTAAGAATGGAATCCATAGGGAAAAGATGGTTCTAGGAATCCCACAGCAGAATGGGGGTGTCAGAAAGGATGAACAAGATAATAATGGAATGAGCTAGGAGCATGAGGATCATATTCAGGACTACCTCTTTATTTTTGGGTAGAAGTGGTGAGCACAACTGTGTACTTGATAAATAGAGGACCCTCAAGTACCTTAGATGGAGGCATACTTAAGGAGGATTGGTACTGATAAGAAAGTTGATTATTCATTTCTTAGAGTCTTTAGATGTGAGGTGTTTGTTCATATTGACAAGGATGATAGGACTAAGTTAGAGGCTCAATCAGATAAAATGCACTTTCATTGGTTATGGTGGTGATGGATTTGGATATAAATGTCGGAGTATTAAGGAAAATAAAATTATTCAATCTAGGGATGTGGTATTTAATGAGAAATTTATATATAAGCAACAATTACAGGAAAATAGGGAAGAACCCAAGAAAGAATATGTTGTGTTAGAGGATCTTCTAGATGTGAAAGTGGCACATGAATTACTGTCAGGAACCTACTCAACAAGAACCCCAAAATCCTATATTAAGGAGGTATTCTAGGGTAAGAAGAGAACCTGGATGTTTTTTATCCTTCGCTTAATTAGTTATTACTCACTGACAATGGAGAGATAGAGAGATTTGATGAAACAATGCATGTAGATGCTAGGAAGAAGTGGGAGCAAGCAATGGCATGAGGAGCATCAGTCTCTCATGGAGAACCAAAATAGGGATTTGGTGAAGCTACCTGAATGGAAAAAGAGAATTAAAGAACATGAGTGTGTGTACAGAAGTTAAAGACAGGAAGGAGGAGGCAAGAAAAAATACAAGGCTCCGGTTGGTGGTTAAGGGGTTTGCAGAGAAAAAAGGTATAGATTTTGATGAGATTTTTTATCTTGTAGTAAAAATGACTTCTATTAGAATTATTCTTAGAATAGTGGCAGCAGAAGACTTGCACCTTAGAACAACTATATGTAAATATTACATTTATCCATGGTGATTTGGAGGAGGATCTATATATACAACATCCAGAGGGATATGAAGCTCAAAGGTAAAGAAGAGATGGTGTGGTAAACTAAAGAAGAGCTTGCATGGCTTGAAACAAGCTCCACGTTAATGGTATAAGAAATTTGATAGCTTCATGATGGAATAAGGTTATATTAGATGCAATTATGACCATTGCATGTGTATATAGAAATTTTTTTTAGGATGACAAGTTACATTATCTTGTGCTTTGTATGTGGATGACATACTGGTTGCAGGAAAAAACATGTAGGAAATCAAAAGTACTCAAGAAGAAACTAAGTGACTCCTTTTCTATGAAGGATTTGGGGGCTGCTAGAAAAATCCTTAGTATGAGGATAACTTGGGATAGGAAGGAACAAAAGCTGACTTTATCTCAGGAAGAGTAAATTAAGAAGGTATTGGATAGGTTTAACATGCAGGATGCTAAACCGGTTGGGACTCCTTTGGCAGGCCATTTTAAGTTATCAAAGGAGCAGTGTCCCAAGATAGAGCAAGAAAGAAACCATATGTCTAAGGTACCTTACTCATCAGCGGTTGACAGTTTGATGTATGCTATGGTATGCACTAGGCCTGATATTGCCCATGCAACTTAGGAGCTGTGAGTAGATTTATGAGTGATCCAAGTAAATAGCATTGGCAAGCAGTAAAGTGGATCCTTCAGTATTTGAGAGGGACCATGGGAACAATTTTATACTACAGTGGATCAGACACCACTTTACGTGGTTATGTAGATTCAGACATGGCTGGAGATGTAGACAACAGGAGGAGCATGACAGGTTATATTTACACTATAGGTGGGACAAAAGTAAGCTAGATTTCATGACTACAGAAGCTGGTGGCTTTTTCAACCATGGAGGCTGAGTATGTTGCTGCCATAGAGGCAAGCAAAGAGATGATTTGGTTACAAAAATTGCTTGAGGAGTTGGGGCATAAGATGGAGGAATGTAAGCTACATAGTGATAGTCAGAGTGCTATACACCTAGCTAAGAACTCTGCTTTCCACTCCAGGATGAAGCATATACAGTTGAGATATCACTTCATCAGGATAGCTTTGGAGGAAGATAAGTTGAAGTTGGAGAAGATTCATACCAGTCAGAATCCTACAGACATGATGACCAAGGTGGTCACAAGGGATAAACTAAAGCTATGTTTAGCTTTAGCTGGCCTTCGCGGATGACAGTGAAGGGTTAAGAAGCTTGCTCAGTGAAAATCAGTCTCCAAGTGGGAGATTGTTATGTTTGTGGAGCCTATTTTCATGTTAGAGTGTGGTACACCTTCTATGTGTTACACTCGGGTATTTTTTATGGCGGTCCCTCTCGCCGGTGAGTGGGTTAGGGGGGTTCAGGGGCGAAGCCCCCGGAGCAAATTTTCATGGGTAGTTTATTAACCCATGGGTAATGGGTAACCGTTATGGGCTATTTTTGGGCCCATGGTTTTTCGGTACCCATTGTTTTGATACCCATGGTTTTTTGCCCATGGTTTTGATACACACGGTTTTGTATCAAACTGCTTAAGCAGTTGTCTATTTATATGGTCATATGCATATGATAGATAGACGAGCAAATGTATTGCAGATGTGTTTTGAATTCAGGTGTGAAATCTGTAGAGTTTGTTGAGCATAGCTCCAAATGGATCTGGGTATTGTATTGAGAGAGTGGAGGCTTGTAATAAAATATGAGCAAGTGATTCTTGGTGGACGTAGCCCAAATTGGGTAAACCACGTTAAATCTTGTCTCTCTGTGTTGTGTTATTTATTCTGCACTTTTATTTGAGATCTGTAATATTTTCTGCATATTAATTTCTACTGTTGCAATTTTGTAAGGGATTATTCCACATATTTTATCTCTTATTTCCTAACATGCACTCTCCTCTTCGGCTTTCCTCCTTGTGCACATCCTTCAAGTTATTTCTTCTGTGTATCCTTGTCTTGTACTCCTCTTCTTTTGTACATGCAAGCATACTTTTATAGATATGCACCTTTTTTTCCCACTTCTCACATAATTCTCATGCGTGCTCATAGACCTCTTCATTCTTCCCTCTCATGCCTCTTACTCTCGTTCATGCGCCAAGTGTAATCCTCTGTGTGCCATGTGGAAATTGTCAAATGAAGTGTACAACATGCAATATAACAAATCATGCCAGCTGTGCATGTAATTCTCACATCAAATGAGTTCCTGAAACATGGCAGAAAAGAAAAAATAAGAAAACAGTTAGTCAAATCCTTCATTGGATCAGAGCATGCTACATGTCATTGTATGTTCAACTTGCACTACAGATCTTCAGACCACCATAACTTCTGTTGTAGATATTGGATTCATGCACTCTTGGTCTAGTTGGAAAGGTGCTTAAGTAGGCTACACATTAGACTATTCAAAATTAGATTTTGGTGGGATTTGGTAGGTGGAAATAAGGTGTAATGAAATTACTAGTATAATTCAGATTATGAGCAACAATATAACACCAAATAACATAATATTTCAGAATAATGATCTCAATATGCAATTTTAATAGCTTTGCCACTTTTAGGGTGCAACCTCCAAGCCATATAATAAGACTCAAATTCTCAAATAATAATGAAATACTACCTACAATACTCTATATATACTATTCATATGTTATGGCCATCACCTAGGCTGACCTATTAAGCATGAGAAAGTATAAATGATATAATAAAATGATATGGTAAGGCACAAGTTGGCTACTGATATCCTAATACAAGTAATAGGTTAAGGGTATAACATGCCCTTCCCCTTCAAACCAACATTTTCCTCAACGTTGCCACTTTTAGGGTGCAACCTCCAAGCCATATAATAAGACTCAAATTCTCAAATAATAATGAAATACTACCTACAATACTCTATATATACTATTCATATGTTATGGCCATCACCTAGGCTGACCTATTAAGCATGAGAAAGTATAAATGATATAATAAAATGATATGGTAAGGCACAAGTTGGCTACTCATATCCTAATACAAGTAATAGGTTAAGGGTATAACATGCCCTTCCCCTTCAAACCAACATTTTCCTCAACGTTGAATAATCCTGGATGTTGCTGAAGAAAACCTTCATCCTCCTAGGTGGCATCTTCTATGCTCAGATTCTTCCACTTGATCAGATATTCCTTAATGTCTCTGGTTCTTAGCCTCTTAGTACGTGTTTGCAAAATATTCTCTGGCTCCAAAATGATTCTTCCTTCCTTGTCAAGTTCTGGTAACTCTATCTGGGCTTCAAATTTATGTCTAATAAGCTTCTTCAGGCATGAAACATGGAATACTGGGTGTATGTGTGAAGATGGAGACAACTCTAGTTTATAAGCAACACTACCAATTTTCTGTAGAACCTGATAAGGGCCATAGTATTTAGGAGCAAGTTTGTTGTCCTTTTTCTGTTGCTTTAGACACATCTGTTTGTAAGGCTGAAGATGTTCAAAAACCCAGTCACCAATTTCAAAATGTATTTCACTACGATGTTGATCTGCTTGTTGTTTCATCCTATTTTGTGCTAATGCTAAATTATCCTTCAAACTAGCCAAAACCTGTTGTTGATGTTAAATGTGTTCCTCAACATCTCTGACCTTAGTTTACACCCTCAAGGAGGAAGTGATAGAAGATGGATGGTAACCATATAATGCTAAAAATGGGGTCATTTGAGAAGAGGTATGAAAAGATGTGTTATACCACCATTCTGTAAGTGGTAGCCATTTAATCCAACGTTCCTGCTTATCTAATACAAAACAACGTAGATACCCCTCTAAGAATTTGTTAACCACTTCCGTTTTCCCATCAGTTTGAGGATTTTAAGATGAATTGTGAGCTAGCTGAGTACCCAAACATGAAAATAATTCTATCCAAAAATTACTTGTGAAAATAGGATCACGATCACTTATAATTATTTTTGGGGTTCCATGTAGCCTTTGAACTGTCTCCAAAAAAATAGATGTGACTATATTGGCTACAAATGGGTGTGACAAGGCATAAAAATGGGCATATTTTATGAGCTTATCCACAATCACGAAAATAAAATTCTTACCTTCTGAACAAGGTAATCCTGTGATGAAATCTATGAAGACCTCCTCCCATCTCTATCTAGGAATTGGTAATGGTTGCAATAGACTTAGACGTCTTAATGGTATTTACCCTTTGTTTTGTTGACATACCAAACAATCTGATACAAAACTTTTGTACATCAGCCTTGAGTCCTTCCCAATATAATTCTCTTTTTATTCTATGATATGTATTCAAAAACCTAGAGTGTCCTCCAACAGGCGATGTATGTAGCTCTGCAAGAATCTTATGCTTCAACTCGGAATCTTTGCTATAAGTATAACCTATACTTATACCATAAGGCATTACCTTTCCACTCAAAAATTACCTTTCCACTCAAAATTTGTTATATGTTATAGATCCTTGCTTGATATTCTATATTAGAGATTGTGTATCCTTGTCCTGATCCCATTCCAGAGTCTTGCTTCATCTACCCAATCGACCTTCAACATGGACATTGCACATAGTAACGTGCATCTGTGGATGTATCCCTTCTGGGCAACACATGCACCCACTACTACATTTTCTTTACCATTTTTGTATATGATTTCAAAATCATAACCCAACATTTTTGTTACCCACTTTTGTTGTTCCTTGAATGATAACCTTTGATCCAAAAAGTATTTGAGACTATCATGATCAGTTTTCACCTTGAAGTGACTACCCATTAGATAGGGCCTCCATTGCTTGAGCTGCATGAAGAATAGCCATAATTTATTTCTCATAGACCAGGTTTGAGCAAGATCATTTTCCTTTGCATTGGTAACTCTCAAATGCAATTGGTCTTCCTTCCTGCATTAGAAATACTGCCCAATCCTGATTCTGAAGTGTCACACTCACATAATGAAGGGTTTTGGAGAGAAGTTGGGAGTAGCCAAAACTAGGGTGGTTCACATGGCTACCTTCAACTGCTCAAAGGATTTAGTGGCTAAGTCTATCAAATGGAAGGTATCCTTCTTTAGCAATGCACTGAGTGGAGCTATGATTCTACCATATCCCATCACAAATATTTTGTAGTACCCTGTTAGTCGAATGAACCTTTGGAGTTTTTTTTGAGTTTTGGGCCTTGGCCATTCCACCATAGCTTTGATCTTCAGAGGATCAACTTTGACACCTTCATAGGATACAATGTGACCCAAGTACTCTACCTATTATACACAAAAAGAACATTTGGATGGATTTACATAAAGATCTTATGTTTCTCGAAAACTTCCAACACTTTATCTACATGTTGCAAGTGTTCTTCCCATGGTGTTACTGTAAATCAATATGTCATCAAAGAAAACTAATACAAATTTCCTTAAAAATGGCCTGAAAATAGTGTTCATCAAGCTTTGAAAGGTTGAAGGTGCATTTGTAAGACCAAAAGGAATTACCAAAAACTCATAATGGCCCTCATGAGTCTTGAAAGCCGTTTTATGAACATCTTCCTCTTTTATTCTAATTTTATGGTACCCCAAATGAAGATCTAATTTTGTGAAATAAATAGCACAATGCAATTCATCAAGTAAATAATCAATTACTAGAATGGGAAACTTATCTTTGATGATATACTTGTTGAGTTCTCGGTAATCTAGACACATACTCCATGTTTCATCCTTCTTATGTACCATTACCACTGGGGAAGAATAGGTAACGTGTAGTCTCCCATGGAAAGCTTGATACTATGGCACTTTCCTGTGCACTTGACTGTCCCACCATCCGCAATCATAACTTGCATTTCTAGAGCTGGGTAAATAAAACAATTGAGGCAGGTAGCTAACTTACTATTTATGAAGTTATCAGTACTCCCCGAGTCAATCAACACTGTCACCTTCTATTTTTTGAGATAGCCAGTAACCTTGAGTGTTTGAGGAGTACCAATACCTGACAATGCATGGAAAGAAATTGTAGGTTGGTGATCCTCTACTTCCTCTTCTACTGGTTCCTTAGCCTCTCCTATAATTTCAACATCCTCATCATCCTCATTACCTCCGTAAATATAGAACAACTTCTTCTCAACACATTTGTGTCCCGGTCCATATTTGCTATCATAGTTAAAGCATAATCCTTTTGCTCTCTTTTCTTCCATTTGGTGAGGATTCAGTCTAATTGGCCTAGAAAATGAAGGGGAAGAGATACTACGGTCTTTGGTGTTAATGAAAGGTGGCCTCTTACTACAAAGAACTTTTTCCTCTACTCGACGTGCCATGATAATAGAATCAGAAAGCTTGAGTGGATTAAACATACGTACCTCATGCTCGATGTGGTCCTTAAGACCCCCAAGATATAGGTCATTCAAATTCTCTTCTGCTATATTCTCCACCCTTAAGGATAGGTTTTGGAATTGATGCACATAATCTTTGACTGATCCTATTTATCGTAACTTTGCTAATTAACTAAAGTAGTTCTCTGAAACACTGGAACTATAGTGCAATTGCAACTCCTCGGTAAAAACTGTCCAAGTGACACTGAGACCATTCTTCTGCCTCTGAGCACATAACCATCGATACCAAATGAATTGGTCTGGTTCAAGATACAGGGATGCTAATTTAACCTTTTGTCCTAATGGTGTTTGATGTAGCTCAAAGAAGTTCTCCATTTGATTTATCCAATTCAAGGGATCTTTACCATCAAATTTGCGCATATCCACTTTCGACATCATGTTCCGTGGTTGTAAAAAATTTGGATTCTAATTTGGGCTGGAAAAGTGATCCAACATGGTTATTTTGTCCATGATTTTGAACTAAAGATCCTCCTTGGTTGATATGGGATGGATTTGGGCAATATTGTTTACCCTTTACATGTTGCATGATATCATCCAACAAATGATTGATTTGGGCTATGTCTCCTTTATAGGTCATCTCAAATTGTACATTTCACAGCTCATACTCAAGTTGACTCACCTTATGATCAACTGAAGTAAACCCTAGTGTTGAGGAATCTATATTTACCCCTTCTAAATCCATCTCTTCAATCAATATCTCATCTTTATATGGGGTTTTATCTGGAGTAATTGGATTCTTTTTTGCTCTTGTGGAAGGCCCCGCCATGATATCAAACCTTAGGGTTTAGGGTTTCGATACAAATTGGGCCAAATAGGAAAAAACATAGAGAATATACTAATATATATTTTTAAAAATATTTCTGAAAATGTTAAGAACTTGAAAAAATTCCACAATTTGCACCCTAGGGAGTGATTTTATAAAAAACCATAAATTTGTAATAACTTGTGCAAAATAAATAAAAAAAGTCTGAAAATTTTAGGGAACCTTACTAGAAATGTTTCTCAACTTTGGTAAAAATATCTCCCACCAATTGGCTCTAGTTAAAAAAATATTGCGGAAACAAAAAATTAGGGTTTTTGCCCTAATTTTGGCCTAGATTGCAGCTCTGATACCACTTGTAATGAAATTACTAGTATAATTCAGATTATGAGCAGCAATATAACACCAAATAACACAATATTTAAGAATAATTATCTCAATATGCAATTGAAATAGATTCGCCACTTCGAGGGGGCAACCTCCAAACCATATAATAAGACTGAAATGCTCAAATGATAATGAACTACTACCTACAATCCTCTATATATACTATTCATATGTTATGGCCATCACCCATGCTAACCTATTAAGCATGAGAAAGTATAAATGATATAATAAAATGATATGGTAAGCCACAAGTCAGATACTCATATCCTAATACAAGCAATAGGTTAAGGGAGTAGCATAAGGAAATGTCAGTTGGGCCATTAATGCACACATTCAATCGACTCAACCACCTAGATTTATTCAGATTTGGTCTCCTTTCTTCTTCCACAAGCAAAAAAACCATTGGTAGGTAGAACTAATAGTGTTTCATGCACATTTATAGAAATTTATTACTTGATGTTAGTGGTTAGAAGTTTGAATATGAGTTTCCCTATTTTTCTCACCTTCCTTCTCTCTGACTCTTCTATATATTGTAAATCATTACTCATTATAAAAGGTTGGAATATTTTAGCTTGTAAAGAGTATTATTCAATGTAGTGCCTTTGCATTTTGAGTTTTAGGCCTCAAATCTACCCTCTATGTAGGTAGATACCTACCTCATCTACCATTATAATTGGTTGTGCATCCTTGGAAGTAATAAAAGCCTTATTTTTTGGCTATTCTATACCCTGAATCATTTTTATTGCATCTTCTTGCCTTTTCCATTACATTTCTAGTTTGTTGTCTATTTCCAAGTCTCTTGTAGGCTCCTATCTATTACGCTCCTTGAAAAAGAGTGAGTGAATGTGTTTTAGATTGTGGCATGGTTGTTTACCCTCCCTGCCCACATTTTCCCTCATTTTCACTCAACCAAGTATGTTCATCCCCCTCTTTTTAGTGCGATCACCTCCCCTTAGTTTAGGTTTCCCTTTCACGCATCTCCTTCTCACCCTGGTCCTTTGGAATCATAGAGTAGTGATAGGTAGTTACATTTCCTTTGTAGGAGTAGTTTTAGTAGTAAAAATAGGTAGAGGAAGCCGACCTTCTCCGGAGATCTATCTCAAGCGCAAGTCCCACAACTTGGAGACAGTCCCATATTGCCTCAAAGCCTCAGTTACTCTTGATCTAGAATGAGTGTAATTTTGAGCTCCAAAATTTTTTGGCATGCTCATTGGGACTTACTTAAAGAGCTTTATATCTTCATTTCACTAATTTTGATGTGTTCTTGGTGAGATTTAGCCTTTAGAGGCTTGTTTCAACACATCTGGTGACTCCCATCATTTAGATCTATTGTTTTCAGTAGTTTTCATGCTCATATCAACATAGGAGAATAAACATAGATACACATGAAGACACACATAAATCATTTACATCAATCACACAAGGAAATAGTAATGGCTATGGACACACATTAATAGGCACAATAGAAGGTAAAGCTTCAACACGTAAAGCTGAGAAATAGTCAGCACATGAACCAATTGCTCATGCAGGAGGATGCACTATATTAGTTCATTTTCCATGTTGATGTGTTCTTGGTAAATATTCAATCTTTGGAGGCTATTCTAAGCACATCTAGTGACTCCACTAATTCAACCAACCTATTATCTCAATTGCAGAACCTTGATTTATTCCATCCTTCCATTCACCTTCATGTTTCTACTTCATCCATGGCTCTATAAAGAGAAATTCCATCCTTTCATTTTATTTCTTCTCCCCTCCATTTGCAACAGTGGGATGATTTCCCTAAAAAAACCCTGATTAATTTGCCTATATTTCATAGAAATGGAGATCAATATCCTATTGATCACATTCAAGACATAGTCAACCACTGTAGAATTCATAATTCCAATGAAGAAAATGTTTGCCTTAGACATATGATTTTATCATTTAGAGGCAAATAAAAATATTGGTTCAGTAGTCTGGCTCCATAATCCATTTCCACTTGGGATCATCTAGGGTAAAAATTTTACAACTAGTTCAAGGAGAATGTAAATGTCATTTTCCTCATAGAACATCTCAGCACAATACAACACACTTCAACAAAACACATCTCAGACTTCAACATTAGGTTCACAAAGATTTGGCATAGAATTCCTCAAGAATTCAAACCTTCACAAGGTATGCAATTCTTGTATTATCTAAGGTCCTTGGATGTTGATTTGGATGTATTGATCCAAGATTTAGGAGGCAACACTCTTCCTCAGGCATTTTAAATTTCTATATTAGCTAAGAGGAGTCTAATTCAGGTTGGTCAAAGGAAACCCATCACTACCACGTGCATTCCCCTTGCACCATTCTTCTACCTTCTTCCCAGTTCCCTTTATCTAATTAAGAAATAAAACAACATTCCCTTCCTTATGTGTCATCCACAACCAGTTTCATCACGTTTGATGATTGTAGAACTATTGAAGAATGACATGACTCTAATTTGGAGGATGAGATTGCACTAAGTGAATAAAGGAGGGCATCTACCTTAAAGAAAAAGTAGTTAGAATCAAAGGATACACTTCTCGAGGAGGCATAGTTGTTTGTCGAGGTAGAAAATTACACATAATAACCTATGAATAATCACCTTAAAGAGGAAAATCTACATGATAGTCCTATCTGTGGGATTGATCTTCAAGGAAATGGTAAAATCAAAAGGATTAGCTCGTGTCCAATAGGATTTATAGCTAGTCTAGAGTTGAAAACAAAGTTTCCACTAGTCATGCTCCTTTTAGAGCATGAGGAAGAGCTTCAGTGCACCAAAGGTCAACAATAATCCCTCATAAATCCAAATGTAGAACAACTAAATGAGGTATTCATTTTGTTTGTTGTTGGTACTTTGAGAAGAAGGGTGGAAAACTAGCTTTAGAGTAGTTTTTTACTCTTATCAAAGATCATTCTTAGTGCCAAAGTTACATGGTCTCAATTTGTGAGGAAAGGTAACTACTTTTCCCTTTTTGTATTAGGATTTATCTAAGCATCCTTTTCCTCTGGATAGAATAGGTTAATATAGGATTTTTTTCAAAAAAATAAGTGCTTGTGCAAACTTTACATGTTTTCCTGTCAGAACATTTATGATTTTAAGATTTTGTACATAGTCGTGATTTTGTTGCATGGTGCACTCTTTCTCATGCTGGGATATTTCCTTTTGTGCACCATCCTACATGCACTCTTTTATTTCTTCCAGGATGGTAGTCCAATTGAGGGTCTTCCAATGGTTTAGACAGTATCTAGCAATTTTACACTCTCATAAAATCCAAATCAAAACATCTTCATATGAGAGAAACAATTTTATACAAAGTTTAGAAAATGCTTTTAGGGACTTCAGGGGGTGTTCTTCAAGTTACAGATCAAAAATTCATGCTTACAGGAAAAATACATGCCCAATGGATGCTTCAAGGCCAATGGTCTCCTTCATTTAGTAGGTAGATGGCCCCAAAATTCACCAAATAGTTGTCCAAAATAACCCCCTGGTTATTTTGACAACTTGTAGTTCCATTCTGGCTCTAAGTTTAAGTTTTGAGGTTGTGCGTGCTCTTAGTTTTATCATTTGGCACAATTTTCTTAGCTGCAGTCATCATGCTCACCCTTGTGCACCCTTCCTACTTCTTCTGTAGTGTTTCCTCTTCCCTTCACTTCCTTCCGCACATGATTTGCGCGCTTCCAACTTTAATCCCTCTCCTTCATTCTTCTATCTCCCTTCATTTCCCTTGCGTGTAAAACCTTGCACATTCACTTTCATTTCAACAGTTTTACGCACCCTTCTGTGCACACATGTGAACCTAGCTTGCATTTTTCTAAGTCTTTGACATGCTCTTCCTGTGCACTTCTTTGTACGCTCTCATTCCTCTTTCACTTTCCTCCTTGCAGACTTCCTTCACGTGATTGCTTCCACACATCCTTGTCTTGCACTCCTTGTCTTTTGTGCATGCATGCATACTTTTGTAGATATATAAATTTTCTTCCCACTTCTCATGCACCCCTTTTGCACACTCACAAACCTCTACATTCTTCCCTCTCACACCTTTTGCTCTTGCACACGCGCTAAGTGCAATCTTTTGCACTAGTCACTATGTGCCATGTGGAACTTGTCAAATGATGTGTACAACACACAACCTATTAGATTGTGCCAACTACATACTAAATAATCACATCAAATGAGTACCTAAAACATGGTAGAAAAGATAAAACATGTAAATAGTTAGTTTAATGCTTCATCCGACTAGAGTGCATCATGTGTCATTACATGTTCAACTTGCACTGTAGATCTTCAGATCACCATAACTTCTGCTACAACGATCAGATTCATGTGATATTGGTCTTATTAGAAATATGCTGACATGGGGTACATGTTGGACTATTCAAAACAATATTTTAGTGGGATTTGGTAGGCAGAAAATAGGGAAATGTTAGTTGGTCCATTAATGCACACATTCAGTCAACTCAACTACCCATATTTCTTCAAATTTGGTCTCCTTTCTCCTTCCACAAGAAAAATAGACATGGGAAGGTGGATCTAATAGTGTTACAGGCACATTTTTAGGCATTTATTGCTTGATGTTGGTAGTTAGAAGTTTGAATATGATTTTCCCTCTCTTTCTCCCCTTCCTTCTCTCCTATTCTTCTATATATTGTAAAACATTGCTCACTGTAAAAGGTTGGACTCTTTTGGCTTGCAAAGAGTATTATTCAGTGTAGTTCCTTTACATTTTGGGTTGCAAGCCTCATATCTGGTTCTCTGCATGTGGATACCTACCCCATCCACCATTGTAATCGATTGTGCATCCTTGGAAGCAATAAAATCCTTATTTTGTGGATTTTCTCTTCCCTAACTCGTTTTTATTACATCTTCTTGCTTTACTAGTTTATTATGCATTTTAAAGTCTCTTGCAGGTTCCTATCTATTGTGTTCCTTAAAAATGAGTGAGTGAACACATTTCAGACTGTGGCATAGTTGTCTACCCTCCCTCCCTGTGTGCATTTTCCCTCATTTTAACTTGGCCAATTCTGTTCATCCTCCCCTTTCTGGAACTACCACCTTCCCTTAGTTTAGGTTTCCATTTCATGCATCTCCTTCTCACCATGGTCCCTTGGAATCATAGAGTAGTGATAAGTAGATATATTTCTCTTCGTAGGAGTAGTTTTAGCAGTAGAAATAGGTAGAGGAATTCAACATTCTCTGGAGGTCTGTCTCAAGCGCAAGTCCCATAACTTGGAGACAGTCCCATATTTCCTCAAAGCCCCAGCTCATCATGATCTGGGATGGGCACAAATTTGAGATCCAACCGTTCTTATCTCTCCACAATAATTCACACTTCTGAACGTACTTAGTAACATCCTTCACACCTCTATACTCTAGTAAATGAAGAGACATCTCAAAGAAAACTTGGGGTGCTTTCTCTCCTATTATTCTATGAGGCTCTCATCACTTCCTCCAGTCATCATTCTTCTCAATCTCAATGCTTCATCAACTACCCTCTATCTTGCCTCATTATACTTGAGTAGTCATGTTGAGCATGAAAAATGAATAAGTTCTAAGGAGAAGGTAGCACGTGGGATAAAGGTGCATAAGTACATGTGTGCGAGGAGAGTAGGGTTTGCACATTGGAGATAGATAGGGAAGGATTGCATGTAAAAGGGTCCTACACTTAGCAGGTTTTGGGATAAGGGTCTAAATACAGATTTGGAGTAGTGGCCAAGCAATGTTTTGAAGATTAGGTTGAGACATGAAGACTTACAGTTCAAGAAAAGGATATTTTTGGTAGACAAGAAATCAAATGACATGCATAGTCCAAAGCTAATAATATGGTCTGAACTAAGAGTTATCTATGGTAGATCTATTATTATGAAGCTTACATGTTTTTATACTTAGCTTGTAGTGACACATGGCTATTGTTAGCATGAAACCTATTTTTAGAGGTTCATAGGAAGTGAAGGGAAAGTCCCCACCCTTATAAATATGTATTGATTTGCACTGTTTAGAGAGTTCTATGATCTGGTAGAGTTATGTTGCAAAATTTTTAGTGCACATGACTATAGTGATGGTACTATGTATGTAGAAGCTTATGTGTTTTACAACAATTAATATAATGGATCATTATGGCTGGATATTGATTGTAGACACATCTATTATGAGATCTTGTATGGTAAAGTTAATCTTGGTTCTTGTTTAATTGTCCTGGCATATGGTTAAGCTCTAGATTTGGTTTAGGCACTTTGTTATACTTAATTATTTGTGATGGATCTAGAATATCTATTTAATCATGATAACTCCTTGAACAAGCTGACATAAAAGAGGGACCTAGTACCCTTGTGTGCTTTGGGTGAGCGCTCAATCTAGGCTGAGTGATGTGCCAACACGCTTTAGATTATTGGTGGTAAAACTAGGCTACATTTTTGTTCCATTACTGGGACCTCTTTTTTAGTTGCTTGGCAGGATGTTGCATGATGAAGATGTACCAGTTGACTTTGGCCTATTTTGAAGAGTGGTTAGATGATTTAGAAGAAGAGTATGCTCATAAATTTAGCACTAGACCTGAGTTTAATGTACACACGTCAGTTGAATAAAATTTGTATGACACATTGTATGAGACTTTATTTGCCATCTTTCCTATAGAGTTGTACGAGTGGTTGGTTGCTTATGCATCAAAGAGAAATAGGAGGTTTCACACAATTGTTTGGACACATGCAGAATTCCAGGTTTTGTATGATGCAAATATGACTTGGACATGTGTTGTAGATCATTAGTGGAGTCATGTTCCAAATAGTTATATTCTTGAGTACACAGTTTCTACATAATCATGTCAAGAGGTTCATGAGTTCCAGTTCTTGCAAGAGCCCAGAGGATCATATTTATGAGACTTTCCTTTAACAGTGAAAATATTGATTGTAACCCTGTATTTGAAAGAGAAACCTATGGCTAACTAAACCCCACCACATGTGGAGGAAGGATTGAGTGTGGTGAAAGATGGCAGACCTAGTGGCAAAAAGACAAAGAGAAGAAAAGTGACTTAATTTTAATGAGGCACGCAAGAGGGATTTAGTGAAGCAATGTGAAGTTACAGAATGAATGGTGTTTTGGAGAGAGATGGCTCATGAAGGATTTGGAGCTCACATAGAGGACGTGGAGCCAGAGCATCTGGAACTCCCCCATTTGGGAAATCATGGTAGAGAACCATCTTCAACCTTAGATGAGATTGAGCCAGTGGAAGCTATATGGACCACAAGCGTGCATTTGATCCCTCCTAGCTACCTAGCCCTTGTGCTTGGTTTTCTAATTTCTACGATAATTATTAGTAAGAAAACTAGTGTGGGTAGTAGAGTAGTGATAGATATAGTTAATTTACAGTCAAGTTCAGGAGTTAATCATGTAGCTTATTCATCTATGGTGACATAATTTTTTTTCTGTGTTATTTGGAGGTCCAATTGGAGGTATCTTTTCTGGCACATCATCAATGCAAAATGTGGGTGTGCCAAATGTTGGCATCATGTTTGGAAGTCGCACAACTATTGGAACACAAGGCAGTGTATCCTCTGGGCTGTTTCCTTATTTAGGAGGGGGATCAAGAGGATCAGGTGATAGTATATCTAGTGGTTTTGGGGGTGGAGGAAACATAGGAGGAAATACAGGTTCTGGATCTGGTGGCCACGATCTGCACCAGCCCCAGAATATTTATATGGAGATGTCTCTTCATCTTCCAGAACATAGGGGGATATAAGATGTAACTAAATACGTGCATATGTGTGAGATACTATGGCATGCTAAGGGGATTAAAACTCTAGAGCACAAGGTAAGTTAGTTTACGACTACATTACAAGGGCACACACATAGTTGGTACAAGAAATTTGATCTGGACTAGAATTGTGTGGATTATACCATGCTGTGAGATGCTTTCTTACAAGATTTTTATATTCCTAAATTTGAAAAGAAGAGAATAAATACACTGAAGGACATCAAGTAAGGTAAAACTAAGAGTGTTCAGGAATATGATACATATTTTAAAACCCTTTTGTCTAAGTTATCTTAGGACATTCAACCAAGTCAGTATGCTCAATGGTTCATTAGAGGACTGATAATGCCTTTTAGAAGGGTGCTCTCACATAATACTTATACAAATCTACATGAGGCACTTGAAGCAACCCTACATGCTAAGGCAGTTAGGAGTGTAGACACATAAGTGATCCCAGATTGCAGTGATGGCTAATCAGTTAGAGAATTTTTCATCTAATTCAATGCATGAGACACACAATGGAATTTGGTGTATATATTGTGAAGTAGAAGGACATAAAGGATAGTTTCCCTCATAAATCAGTGCGGGCCATGTTGTAGGAATGTGAGATTTGTCACTTGGATCATGATTCAAGCAGGTGCCCATTGCTGAAATGCATAATAAAAAAGAACGTGTCTTGTTATTGCAAGATTTGTAGGTCTACCACTCATGATACTAAAAATTGCAGGTTGATTGATTAGATTCATGATGTCATTGATACTAGTGTATGACACACCAATGTTGCAAATAATTCAAAGGATAAAGGTGAGCATCATGATCATGATCACCATGAAGGGTGCTATGATGGAGGCCATGGTAGAGGTCGAGGATATCATGGAGGATTTAGAGGCTGAGGCCGCGGTAGTGGAAGGAGTGAGTTTCCTTGTGGAACATGTTATACATTCAGATCCCCTGATCATTAAAGGCGTGAATACCCTCCAAACATTATTTATTATTTCTACTAGAAGAACCACAACTATGAAGAATTCTTAGACTTACATGAACACTTGAGTAAAATGCAAAAGTGGGATAAGGGCACAAGGATGGTTAGAGTACAACACATTGTGGAAGATCAGTGGATGCAAAAGTTAGCACCGGATCCTGAGTTGGTACTTGTGAAGATCTAAGCACACTAAGGTTACATGTGCCAGAGAGGTTTCAAAGTAGAAGCCTATTATCACAAAGGAGGAGGTACTACATGCAAAGTATCTAGACCATACACATTATAAGGAGGCTTATTAAGAAACCATGGATGTGATTAGGAATTTACAAGTTGAGATACAATGTTTGAAACAACAATCACAAAATTTAGAATAGAAGAAATCCGTTGAGCTCCATCAGAAATATGTTGATGATTTAAAGGAGGTTTGTAAGATGCTGCGATAAGAGAACATCATTGCTCTGTTGGGGGAATAGTTGAGGGGTAAAACCTTGAGAGCTAGAATTAAGCACAAAAGATAGATCCTGCATGCTAAATTGCCTCCTCATAGTTTGGATTATGACGATGAGATCACTCTGAATAGTGTTGTTGATGTCTAGCTTTTGAGTAATATTTTGATTGATATAGGTGCAGAAGTGAATGTAATCATTTTGGATGTGTGGATTCAGGTGCGTAGAACACCATTACATACATCTTTGAATGTGTTATTCATGACAAACATGAGTAAAGCCACACCTATTGAGTTTTTTTAGGATGCGTCTATTACTATATAAGGGGCTAAGTTTATTGGGGACTTTGAAGTTTTGGTGCTTACAGAGGCTGACACTTTTCCAACATTACTTGGGTTCCCCTGGTGTTATGCAAACAAAACTAACCTGTGCTTTAACAAGGGATATATAAGTTTTGAGAAAAAGGAAGAATGCGTCATCATTCCTTTGGTAGATGGAAAAGTTGTACCTTATGTAGAAACCTTAAGTGAAGAATATTTAAACAAAATTTATGTGTGCACCATTAAAGATCCAAAATTTCTTGAGCCATCAAAGGAAGGAGTTCTCTAGTGGGATGATGCACAATCCATAAGTGATACTACAAGTTTTTCATGTGACAATTGGGCACATGGTACTTATGAAGTGATTGGTCACGAAGTAAGGAGTGTAACTACATGCGTAAGTAGGTCACATTGTGTTAGACATTTGGACAACAACCAAGTACCAAGGTACACTGACAGAAGGAAATCCTGAAGTATTCCTACGCATGAAATGGAAGTTCAATGGATAGATTAATTGGAAACAAGGAATATGATAGTCTATACTCTATGCGGGATAGTATCATGCACTGGTAGATAGCTCATAGGGATAATATTTTGGAATGGTTATAAGTGAGAATCACCTTCTCTAGTATATTTCTCTAGAGTAATGCGCCTTCTCAGATCTTTGAATTTAATGGAAGGATCATATTCAACACCACGTTCAATAGTGTGAGATACTTTGGTAAAAGGGGAAGGAAGCTTTACCACATTCTTTTTGGGTGCAAAAGCTCTACTGAACCTTATGAGGTTACGTGCGCATGGTATGTTTATGCATAGTTGAATAGAGAGACAGGAAATTGGTAAGAATTGATTGTAAGTATGATGCAGACCTCTAACTATTTTTCCACCATACCTCTACTGAATGAGGTGTTATAGGTTATGAAGAGTGCTTGACAATGGGAGATGGTGCAAAGGATGAGGAACTTATTCAGGAATTACTAGGTGAGTCAGAACCCGGAGGCGCGCTTTGAAGAAGAAGAGAAAAATGTAGAAAAACTTGGGTATGCCTACCTAGAAAAAGAAAAGGGTAAGATGTTCTATATGATTGATGATGAAGAGCTTGGGAATCTGGATGCTGAGCATATAGAGGGTACATGTGAGGTCTTAGAAAGTGCAGATGAGAAGGAACATGCCTACCATGAGCTAATGAAAACTAATAATATCAACATTGAAATGGATGGCGAACCTAAGGAGTCTGTCATTAGGGGATTATTGGTATGAATCTGAGCTTGCTAAGATAATTGAGTTGCTATGTAACTTCCAAGATCTATTCCCTAGAGGCTATCATGAATTGACAGGGGTGTGTGAATCTTTGGGCTGAGATTAGAATAAAGCTAAAAGAAGGTCTGTGCCTAGTTTGGAAGAGGCCTTACTGGATGAATCCTAACCTACATTTAAAGGTAAAAGAAGAAATTGAAAAGATGCTGAATTATGGAAACATTGAGCCCATTGAGGAGTTAGAATGGATTAGCCCTATGGTTATCAGTATAAAGAAAGATCGCATACTTAGAATTTGTGTGGATTATAGGAGTTAAATGATGCATATGTAATTGATCTATTTCCCCCCACCATTTACTGAAGAAATCTTGGAAGGTGTTACACGACGTGAGATCTATTCCTTCATTGATGGATTTTTCGGATATCATCAGGTGAGGATAGCCAAGGAGGATAGAGAGAAGAAAAATTTCACCACTGAGTGGTGAAGTTTTGCATACATGGTCATCCCCTTTAGATTAAAGAATGCACCTGTTGTATTTTTGCGCATATTTGTGCATGCATTCTAGGATTTTATCCATAGGTTCTTGCAGGTGTATATGGATGATTGGGTCATCTATCATCTTGTGAAGAATCACTGTGATAACTTAAGGCTCATTTTTGAAAGATGTTAGTAGTTGAGCATCTCCTTAAATATTAAGAAGTGTGTTTTTACTACACCCTTTGGGATTTTTCTTAGACACATCATCTGTAAGGAAGGTTTGTTAGTAGATCCTACTAAGATTGTTGTTATTTTGGGCCTAGAGGAACCTACTAGCCAAATCAAGGTGTATAGATTCTTGGGGCACACAGGGTATTATAGGAAGTTTATCAAATGTTATTCCAAGATCATTGTGCCCTTAGAATAATTATTGAAAGGAAAAGGAAAGTTGTATTGGGGTGAAGCACAACAGGGCACATTTGAGACACTGAAGGAAATTCTTACTATGATGCCTATTATGCACTTTCCTTCTTGGACCAAGCCTTTTCACATTCACGTAGATGCCTCTGTCATGGCCATTGGTGCAGTATTATCCCAACATATAGAAAGGATTGTTGATCATCCTATTTGCTTTGCAAGTAGGAATTTAACTCCAAAAAAACCAAAGTACACAACTATGGAATGCAAGGCCTTGTCTATGATCTACACATTGCATAAGTTTCGATATTATTTGCTGGCTACCCATTAATTTTCTATATAGATCACACGGCACCGAAGGGAATGAAATTTTTGTAGAAGAAGCAACTTTCTATACGTGTCGCACCTTATATGTTAATTAGTGGAGATTTATACAAACTAGGTTGAGATGAAGTCTTGCACCAGTGTGTGATTGAGTATGAGCATGAAGAAATTATGGATGAAGCTCATGGTGGTATTGTAGGTGGACACTATGTAGGAGATGCTACCACACACAAGATTTTATTGGCTGGTATATGGTGGGAAATGTTACACAAGGATTGTAAAGAATATTGTACAAGGCATGTGACCATTTTTAACTGCCTTGGGAAGCTTGGGCATGAGATGAAATTCCTTTGAGACCAATAGAGAGTGCATAACCTTTTGAAAAATGGGTAATTGAATTTTTAGGTCCTATTTCCCCACCTACATGTAGGATTGGATCATGCTTCATTATAACTTATATAGATTATCTTACAAGGTGGCCAGAAGTGGCATCCACAAAGGATTATACAACTACAACAATAAGGTTTATGTGGGAAAATATTATCAACAGGTATGGATGCCCACTGAGTTTGACAAGTGATAGGGGTACTCTTATTCTTAATGAGACCATCAGGATTATTTTGGCATAATTTATGGTAGCACACCATAAAATAACACCCTATCACCCTAAGGAAAATGGAACTGCTGAGGCCTTCAACAAGATATTGAGCCATACCTTGAATAAAATTTGTGATGTTGGAAGAAAAGATTGGGATGATAAAGTCTATGTTATACTTTGGGCATACATGACAACCTACAAAAGTTAAATAAGGAAATACCCTCTCAGTTGGTGTTTTGTGTAGAGGTCATTCTAGTAGTGGAATTTATGTTACCTTCTCTACGTATTACGTGTGCAGGAGGTTTTTCTAATGAGCAAGTACTTGTAGAGTGCATTGACAAATTGATGTAGTTGGATTAAAGGTGCGCTATAGCATGATGGAGTCAGAAGATAGAAAAGGCTAGGCAGAAGGCATGACATGATAGAAATATTAAGGATAAGAAGCTTGAAGTTGGACAAATGGTTCTTCTTTATAACTCTAATTTCTTACACCACCCTAGAAAACTTAAGGTGCATTGGTTGGGATAGTATGCTATCATTTATATACTTGATTCAGGAACTTTCCAGTTAGAGGCACTAGATGGAACATAATTTCCTGGTCACTTTAATGAGAGTAGGCTGAAGTCCTACTATAAATAAGTATTCTTGGTGTTTGTAATAAGGAACTATTGCCACTTAGATTATATTTCCTTATTGTATTTCCTTTATATGTGGCTCCTCTCATCGTTTCTATGCTTTGTCAATTTAGTTCAGTGTTTTGTGTGATAAGCACGCTTGCATGCCAGAAGCTAATTACTATCTAGTAGTTCCATGTGTAGAGGATTTTGCATACCCTTAGTGTGGGGTGGAGTACAAACAAAAGTAATAATATGAGTTAATGTTGCTAATGGCCCAGGAGAAATAAGAGCATGTGTTGGAAGTCCTTAGTACCAAAGGGATGCACGTAGTGGAGATGATAATGGTTTTAAGAAAATGACAAGGTTTTAAGGAAGATGGTGTTAATAAGGATGATACTAAGGAAAAATTCACGTACAGGAATGAATGCATAGGGTAATGCGAGGTAGGCCCTGATAGGAAAAACAATTTGGAAAAGGACACAATGGTTGATGTACTTTGAAGCTCAGAGCATGCGTAAGGAGGTCCACGGTTAGTAAAGTTTTGCATGCCAGAAGGTTATGGAGACTACGCACATAGGATGTGTAGAGGAAACATGTTTGGAAAATCTGAATTTATTACGGCAGTACGGTGGTAGATGGCATGATAATTAATGCAGTAAAAAGTGAAAAACTGTAAATAGGGGTCGAAGTAAGTTATTTTTACCTTGTGATAACTTGTGGAAGAGATCTTGCGAACTAGGGCATCCTTGTGAATTTTTGCAAATGAACATTTGTGAAGAGAATAATTTGTGAATTAGATTGAGAAGGGGACACAAATGTGCAAAAAACAAAGTTTGTGAAAGATCTATGGGTTTGGATGGTGTGGTTTGAAAAGAAACAAGTTCTCTGGTTAGGGTTTAGAGAACTAGGGCATAAATCACAAAATTACACAAAAGAGTAGGGTTCTGAGTTTGAGGCAGTGAAAGAAAAAACACAATGTAGAAATTAATAGGTAATCAACTAAGGGAAATGACACCAAGGAGAGGAACAAACATTTCTCACAAGAAAAGGGGAAAGGGTAAGGACAAATCAATCAAGCTTGAAAATTTTAATGAGGAGTGGTATTGTGAGATACAATACCCAGATGGTGTGTTGATGGGGATGGAGTGGGTGTCTTGTTGGTACCAAAATTTATTCTCCCTTAGGTGCTGAGCAACATCATAGATCAAGCAGGATGCTTAGAGACAGATGAATCATAATATAAGTCATTTTGTAGCAGGAGATGAAATTTAGCTGACTCTTTGTTAGTTAGACGTTGGAAAAAATGGATAGCACCATATTAAGGGTTTGATCTACCCTCACTGCTTTAGGTTGTGCCTTCAATAAGGGTGAGAGGACCCATTTTGTAACCTATATTGATGAAAAATATGAGTAAATATTTCTTTTCATAGTTTTTAGGATGACCTTGAGAAAATATGATCGATACACCACAATCTAACTCTCACGAGTTGTCACTTCTAGAGAATGGAGATATTTTTTGGATAAGGTTCAGGTTACTAGAGACATTAATTGAAACCTAATTGTTTCTGCATATTTTGGCATTGGAATTTGTTCATTTATGGATACATAGTAAAAATAGGGATGGTTCTTGTAGAATTAATTATTTAAGATTTTTTTCAGTGGGAAGTTAAGTAGGATAAAGTTGATTATATCAGATCTCTGAAAACCTTTAACAAATACTAGGAAATTCACAAAACAGAATGCTTTGGGATAGCCAAAATATTCCTTCAACTAGAAGGTGTGTAAAAATGGAAGCCTATAGGTGCACGATTTCATATATTTTTCAAGAATTCAACACAAAGGCTCATGTTAAAGACTCAATTAAACATTACAAATCCTTGGTTCATCACGTCTAAGATACACTGATAGAATAATAAACAATCTTTGTCAACATAATGAAAGTAAAGTGATTTTAAATTGTTTATTTGCATCACAAGATGAATGCTCATCTCATAATGAAATTACAAATGCCACAATACTAACACACAGACGATATCTTGTGTGACTTATATAGATTCTAACATAAGATTGCAACAGGAATAAGAAAAACTATTTGAAAACATTATGAAATGAAGCAAACACATTAATGCCCATGATTAACATAGATTAATTCAAGACCTATTAATTTCATCAGCTGGGAAAAGTTTAGTAACAATCTCAGAGCTCGTTAATGGCTGTACACTTGCCACTGGCTTGACATGATTAAATTTAAAGGCACAGGAAATAAATTGGTTTCTTAGATGGTTTCTCAAGAAGATCATTTTCTCAAACTTTTTCATACAAATTAAACAACCCCCCCTAATCTCATCGCTTTTACATGCTTTTATATGACCTTTTTCAATTCAAATCTCTTTCCCCCCAAAAACAAGAATATTTGAGGGAATAATTCTTTGTTTCATGTTCATTCTAGAAAATAGTATTGATGCACTTCATCTTATACTGCCAGGTGTTGAAAACATGAGTCATTTTGATGGGCTCCACTTGTATCTAACTGGGATGTCAGATTATTGCTTTCAATATGTTACTTGAACCGTCCCCCTTAGATTTTGATTAAGTAATAATCTCAAATGATCACTAAGCATTTCTATATGTTTGTTGATATGACACACACCTATGCTTATCTCTTGAAATCATTCTTGGGCTCAAGCAACTTCACTTCTCGTCTTACTAGCTTAAATGCTATACAGGATGTCTGTCAAATCGCAATGATTTATCAGTTTTGATTGCTCAGTTTTTAAATTTCCCTTGTGCAAAATGAGCAAGATCTCTCCTACCTCATTGGAAATATTTTTCCAAATTGAAATATGTGTCTCCTTTGGGCTATAAAACTCAATTCTGTTCCTTTGTAATTGTGTATTTATTTCATAACTCTAAGTATAGAAGATTCTACTAGGAGAAATGGAAAAGACACTCGTGGCACACATCCTGAAGGAGATTTCCTCAGAAGATTTGAATCAGATTTTCAACTTGAGTGGTCTAGATGAAGCTTTTGTTAGAGCCTTGTTTAAAGTGGAATGTGTGGAATGTGTAGGAGACACCAAAGGACCATTGACATATCAATGGGTCCGTATAGCACTTTTAATTAGGTTGATCAGAATCAATCATGTATTTGCCTCCTTCCAAGTAATGTATTTCCATCTTTTTGGATGGGAGCACATTAAAAAACCTGAGGATTTGAAGAGATACTGGTTTGAAAGGAGGCCTCGGGTCTCTGGGTAAACCATTTTTCAATGTCCCTTTTTATGCAATGAAGAGTTTTTTCAAAAGAAATCCCTAAGGATTCATACATATTGTATGACAAAACCTCCACTGATACAGTTCCTGCCATCTCCAACCAAGAGAGAGAATTGGAGAAGAGGGTTCAATTCTTGGAAAAGAAACATGAAGAAAATATACCCTTGCCATCATGTCCATTATCAACACCATCCTCGAGTAAGAGGAAGGGTGAAACACACACTCATTTTACTGCCATCATCTCGGATGGAGAAGAGGACCAATATATCTCTACTTGCCATTCGAGGGCATAACTTTCTTTAGCTTGGGATAGAATAGGGTGGTTTGCAACTCAGCTATCCATGTGTTTGATGCATTTTTCCCCTCATTCTGAATGGGAACTTAGAGGTCCTCAACAAATTCCTTCTCTAATGGAAAATATGCCCTTCCTAAGGAAGTGGGAAACAAGAAGAAGTTCAAAACCTCACATTTTTCCTAGTCACTAACCTATAGCATCTACCCCTCTCAACACTTCAAACACCCCTCTTCAAAGCAATCCTGGCACATCAGCCCTTCACAAGGGAAAGGGGAAAACAACTTTCTTTTCAGGTGGTCTGGACCTCCTGGATTGGGTATCATCCTATCAAAATAAATTCGAGCTTGAGGAGATTATGGGTCACCCTAAGATGACCTTGGAGTCATTAATGGGTATGGGGAAGTCCAGGGACCTGACATGGTCAATTATCTTTATACAAATAACACAGGGCTCCGATAAATTTGTACCTAGGAAGAATTTTTTTTTGAATAGACTTCCCCTACCGAGGGGAAGCTATGCAGTAGGATTAAAGGATGTTTGAGTACTATTCTCTTTCCATTGTTTTAACCTCTGATGTATGTACACCTATTTTTGTTATGGGAAAGGGCCCCTATAGAACCCTGTCTTGTTTTTTGTTCAAATTACAATCAATAAAAGTATGTCAATAGTTCACATATCTTTTCCAAATGTATATGAGATTTTAATCAAATATATTATGAACTACTACCTTTTTTTACTTTCAATTGAAATAAATAAACAATAAAAATTCAAAGAGATAACTACATTTATTGTAGCAAAAACATCAATTCATAGTATTAGTTCAATGAAGTATGAAAAGAGAATATAAAATAAGGAAGAGAGTGTTCAAGCATGCTTCTCTTCTTGTGTATCTGTAGCCTCCCTTCTCTTCATATTTTTCCTCTGTATCTAACTCCTTTGGAAATCTAGTCACATAAGGACCATATCTTTCAAACAATTCATTCATTTAATTTTCATCCGGTCCCAGGTGGTGATGGAAAATCAATGTTTGTCTTGATACTACATCCAAACATTGAGCCATTTTCTACTTGTATTTTAATGGGCTTGCTTTCAACTCCTCAATCCTATTTTCAATTTTCATCATTTTTTCAATAGTGTCATAGGAGAAGTCGTCTGCTTGGATATTACTTTCAAATGAACTAAGTAAGAAATCCAATTTTAAATCCCCATAACTCTTTTTAAATTTATCCACCACCATGTCTTCTAGCCTTCTATTAATGACATAATGTAAATCATCAACCCAATCCTTCTTGACTTCAAGTTTTTTCTTGATTTCATTTAGGTTATCCAATCTGATATTTGTCAGCTCTTTAAGAGCATATTGGATCCCTTTGTGCTCTATTGGTACAATGTCTTCTTGCTCAACCATTTCCTCACTAACCCTTGTTATATGGTCAAGCTTGGGGAGAATTACTTCCAAGTAAAATATCTCATTGTCACAGTCTTAAATTACTCCATCCATTTCATCTAAGTGACTTTTGAGATCTTCATATCTTGTCTGTGCTTCAGTAATAACTTCCTTTCCCTTCTCAGTTAATTGCCCAACCCAAGTGTCCACTGCTTGGACCTTTTTATCAACACTATTTAATTTGTCCATACCTTCAAGGGTGTTCACATAGGCACCTAATAGCTCCTGACTAGTTTCCCCTGTCAGCTATTGAAAACATGAATTTAAGGATCTAACTTGCTCCTTAATTTGTTTCTTTTTTATTCCATCCTCATATACCTTTTGTAGAATACCACTTATAGCTTTCGACACTCCCTACTGTAGTTATTCTGTTGATGGTTTACCTAAGGGGATGACCTGAATACTGTAATCATCATCAATTATATATTTTCTTGTCTTCCCCTCAAAAGGGGTTACTATTTCCAAAGTTCTCACCCTGGATGAATCGATAAGGGTTCTTGTGATGGTTCTGGATTTCTTTGGCGCTCTTATTTACTTTAGAAAAGAAAAGGTAGTGAGGTCAACTACTTGAATAGGAAAGGATGTTTCTTCACTTAACATTAATTCACTAATAAAACTCTTCCTTCATCTTGTTTCAACCTTTGTTTCTTGAAATCCTTGCTGTATTTTTTTAGGTACAACTATCATCCACATGGATATTGCTTACTCCTTTTCTGTTAATATTTATGTCTTCTCTGGAGCACTTGTCTCAATCAAGGCTGTTGATTACTCTAGAAGCTTCTCCTCCTACCTTGGAATTTCAGTTTGGTCATCTTCAACCTGATCATCCTCCATTTTCAAGGGGCCCTCCTTTGCTATTTCTTCGGATGAAAACATAGTGGTATGAACTTTCACTTGATTGCCCTTTTGTGTTGAAATTTGGATAATGGGCTCTTTTTCTCCCATGACTAGATGGGTTGCCAAATCACTATCTTATTTTCTAAGTGGCACTTCAAGCAATGCTATGGTAGGTTGATCTAACGGAAATGGATCCACACTCTCCATTGAAAACTGTGATTCTCCACCTATGACAATTTCTTCATCAACAATTAAGTCTTGTGCCATTTTCAGTTTATCTTCAAAAGACATTTTTTATTCTTGGTGAATGTTATCACTCTCAACCACCTTAATAGGAGTGGGCACAATATCTTCTAATATTAATCCAATATCCACATCCTTTTCTGCCACTAGTTCAAATTTGCTTGATACCGACAATAATTGTTCTATGAAAGAAGTTCATGTGTATTGAACCATCTATTCACTTGCCAGCACATGAATATATCCTTCTGATCCCTTATCCTTTTCAATACTACCTATTAGTGTTAAAAATGGTTCCTCCATGGATAACTTGAGCTTATCCAACATAGAAATTCCCTTAACATTATCTAAATCAATCACCCCAGTTTGCATATTTTCAAATTTATTCATTGTTTGTACTGGAGGTGTATTAATATTTCTAACAAGTAGAGCTTCAGGAATGTCCATACTTGAGGTAATAAGTTGGTTTTCCATTGTATTGACTGCAACATCCCCCCGAGGAACTGAACTCTGAGTGTCCTTTACTTCTTTTTCCATAAAGAATGAATGAGGGATAAGAGGACTTGAATGACATACCTAGAAATGATGTATCCTACTATTTCTCGATGTTAATAGTTATTTCCATTTCTAGGGGATCAACTAACCCATCTCTATGCTTGAATTTCTTTGGTGTATGGGCACCTACCCTCACCAGGACTTGCTGATGGACAATTTTGGGCTTCTTGTGTGCCCTTTCAAACTTTAACAATTCAGGTGGTCCCCTTTTTTCCTCTTTGTGCTACTTGGGCTAACTATGACCACTTGTGATAGCTGCACTCATTAAATTCTCAGTAATATGTTACTCTGGCATAACATTTAAGAGGACCATATGCGAATCTAAACCCTTTCCCTTTTCCTGGAGTGGCACTATAGGAGTAATTGGAGCATTTTCCATGGATTTCAAGAGCATTCTTTTAGTTTTCTGCTTGAGGGAAGACATGGAAGTACATGTTTCACTTGCGGCTACTGTCCATTCATCGATAAGCCCAACAATAGGCCTCCTAGAGGGCAATAAAGGAGCTTTTCCTCCCAATGGGTCAATCTTATTAGCACCCTCCCTCAGATGTGGGAGATCATCGTCCAAGTTTCCAAGACTTCTGAAGTGATTTAGAATCTTTGTGTTCTGTATTGATAGGTCAATGTTTATCTGGGTAAACCAAAGCACCGTTATCCTCATGACATCTGTTATCCTTATATAAGGATCATCATAATCTTCCTCCCAACTTGGGGGAACTATGGGTTGAATTTCAACATTTTGATCAATATAGAATTTACTTACTGTATTTAAATTATCAACAAGTCCTTCTAGAATGACAACAACCTTGAAATACACAACTTGTGACAAATTCATCCATAAAAAATCTCTCAACCTAACATCTTCTACATTTTTGCAATTCATCCAATAGTCCTCAAAGTGAGGGTCATGCTCGAAAGTATTAGCCACATTGTTAACCACCCACCGAATGTCATAATTAGGCCTAGCTACAAATGTCTCCATGGCCAAGCTCTTCATTTCTTCTCCAATCAATCTAGATTTTATAATGGAGGGGAAAGAAAAATTTCCAATTCTAATAGGGAATTTAACATTCGTTTTGTGCCTCCTAACAACTAGCTTGTGCACAGGCACTAATTTCCTTGCTAATTCACATAAACAAAGCTTGTCATCGACATACCTTGGCAACTTGAAAGGTTTTACTTCAAAAACACTAACTCCAATGTAAGTGAACTTCTTGTATTGAATGAAGTAACATCCATACTCCATAATTGCTTCCCTTGCATGCTCAGAAATTCTATACTGCCCCCATTCTGGTTTGAACAAGCAAATAATTGGTGCAATAAAAGCATCATTTACTAATATGATATTTCCATTCAAATTATTCAATTACAATTGGGGGAAAATTTCATACATTGGGCACTTTTTAACATCATCTTATGGTGATAATGCTGGGAAACGCCTATGTGTTACAACATTATATACCAGATAAGTCATCATATAAAAATCCAAGTTTGTAGTTTCCCCCATTTCAATTTTAGCTGCCAGGGTGGCCATATGATCATGAATTACATCAGAAATGAAAGTAGCCCAACAAATCTCTCCTTTGCTTTCTAAGATAATCCATATGTAGGTGGAAATCCATTCTTTAAATTTATTTGTAGTCTCTAAACCATCCATCCTACTTAGGAGCACAATGATATCTTCAACCTCTTCAATGAATTGAGCCATAACCAGTCTTTTGGGGATTTTGGCAGATGCCTTTCTATCTGTGGGGATTTTGGATTGTGTTTATCATCTTTACAAATTCCTTATTTTTTACTTCATATACCTCTAAGGAAAGTTTGATACCAATAGTAATGGGGTTTGCAATTATAGGTAATTTCATAATTACCCTTATGGCTACCAGTATTAATGTCAACACCGCATCCCTGCTCTCGTCTAATACTTCTCTCTTCTCAGATTCATAATTCAACATGAAATACCACAATAACTTTGGGCATTGGATAGAAAGTGGAATAGCACCCACCAAGGCAATACAACTATCATGAATTACCTTCAAGGATTCACTCATGTGGGCACTACTCAATCGTTGACGAAAATCATTCAAGTCGGCCTTCATCAAGTATGTATCTGTTATCCTGTCAAGGTCACTTATGACCCCTGACATACCCAAGGAAGAAAGTGACACAATCTTTATTTAAAAACCCTAACCTTACTTTAACCGATTTTTCAATGGAAAGAAACACAAAACACAAGAGTTTCAAACTCTTACTGGTTTTCTACAGGTGCCTGAGCAATTTTGACTCAAGACAACTTTCACATTTTTCTGGTTTGAAAATTGAGCCCCACAATATCTCAAAAGCACTTCAAAGATAAAAATGATGAAAGATCATTAAAGTAGCAATAAAATATGAATACATTCACATCCCCAAGGTCCTTTATTTACAATAAGAGCATTAATGGCGGTAGAATTAAATGCATTGCATTATAATCATTAACTCTATTTTTTGTAATTTCAAATTTGTGCTGTCCACATGGAAAATATCTTAGTTGAGGTGGGCCTGGGGGGCTTTTGCATTTTATACCACTAAGAGGAATTGTGTGCTTTTAAAAATTCTAGCCTACCCACCCGCTTTCAATATAGGTTTAACACGTGGCTTTCCTAGGGTGCTGGCGGAGTCATGGCTCATTTTTACATCTTTTTACCTTTTCAAAACAAAGCTGAAATTTCCAAAATACCTCCGATGACCCGCCTTCCCATATTTGATGTAGACTCAACACATGGCTTTATCTAGGAACTTTTGGGGTAGTGCTTCACTTTTATACCTTACTCCCTTTTTCAAAACAAAGCTAAAAGTTCCAAATTCCTTCGGTGACCCGCCTCCCCACTTTTAAATTAAAAATGGCCACATGTCCATTTACGGGATTTAGGCATTTATTTTACACTTTTACACCTTTCACTATAATGCCTAAAAATTCCAAAAGGGCCCTCCTTCCCACAACCTCTCATCTTATGACACATGTACATCTTCGAGGTCAAAGTAAGAAATTTGCTTTACCGCTTTATATTGTTGAATAGCTAATTAGAAATTATCGGAGCCATGGGACCAATTTGGAATTTTTTACAAATGTAACAAAAGTGACAAGTTCACCAAATAGACCCGCCGTGCTGCATCCAATTAAAGACAACCACATGTCTACAGATGCTGCGATAAAAATAACAAATAAGGCACGATCATGGAAAATAAAAGAAAGGAAAAACCCTCCATCTACAACCAAATAACCAACAGGCACACATGGAAAGAGAAACTACAACCGACATAGAGCTCAACGTGATTCATGCCCATAGAAAAAGGGTTAACGATGACAACCTGATAAATATGAAATAACATGCATCCACATAAGAAGACAAATATTATTTCAAACCATGTAGAGTATTTGAAAAAAAAACTTCTGGTCTGAAAGGGACGAGGTTAAAACTGAGCACCAACATCGGTTCCTACTCGGGGATGGGTACTCCCAGCAAGCGTCACAAGAACAAAATCATACGAAGACTACATACCATGTTCCAAAAAATCCATTGGGCCATGGAGTCAAGAACCAACCTCTAAAGCAAAGAAACAATAACCAACCTCCCAAAATCGAACCAAGAAACCAATAAAAACTGGTCACCAGGGACCAGGAGAAACTGAAACAGAAAAAACGTGAAAACAGAAAAAAATAAAAGACTATACACTGTACAATGGTGTGTACCTTGATTATGAAAATTCAGTCAAGGAAATCTTTCAAGTGCCTACCATTAACATGCAACTCAAGCAATTCCCCATCTAAGTCTTTTAGGAAAAAAGTGTGCTCACCAATCCTAATATCAATAGAATAAGGGCCCATCCATAATGCATCAAACTTTCCATGTTTTCCCTTATCTGCATGTCTGTTATCCCATAATAGCACAAGATCTCCCACACTGAAAGCTCTTGGAGTTACCTTTTTATCAAATAATTTCTTCAATTTCTCCTTAAAATTCACATGTCTTTGGTGGGATTCTCTTCTCTCTTCATCTAATTCAACAATTTGATTAATACGAGCATCATAGGGACTAAACTCCTAGTCCTCTAATTGTTGGATAAATTAGTAAGAAGATAATCTCATATGTAGGGGAAGTAGAGATTGAGTTCCATACACTAACTCAAATGGAATTTTTCTAGTAGCTCTTTTGACAGTAATTTTATCAGCCTAAACAACAAACTTCAACTTCTCACCCCACTTCTGTTTGTTTAATTCCAAGGTCCTTCTGATTATCTTCAACAAATTCTTGTTGCTTGATTCTACTTATCCATTACCTTGGGGATTATAATTTGAAACATATGTTAAATTGATGCCATACTCATGACACATGGATACCAAAGGTTTGGCTCGAAAACTCATAGAATTGTCAGCAACTATCTTAGTAGGCACTCCAAACCTACAAATTATATGATTCAGAATGAATTCCATAGCAATTTGGTGGGTAGCTTTCTTGGTAGGGATTGCCTCCACCCACTTAGTGAAGTAATCAGTGACCACTAATATCCACTTATGGCATACACTTGAAGAATATGAAATCTCCCCAATGAAGTCCATTCCCCACTACTTAAATGGGGCTTCAATTGATACATGTTGCAAAGGGAGGGAGCCTAAAGATTCCAATCTTCCTGAAAAGTGTTGAAAACTCTCACACTTTCTTACCAATAAATTTGTATCTTTAAAAAGAGTTGGCCATCAGTAACCAGCCCTTAAGATCTTATGGGCTGTGAATCTTCCAGAAAAATGCCCACCACAAACTCCTCCATGGAAATCATCAATTATTTTTGGGGCTTCATCCTCAGTGACACATCTCAAAAGAACTCCCTCAGGGTTCTTCCAAGCTAACCCATAAGCAGTGATGATGTATTTCTGGGAGGCTAACTTAAGTGCTCTCTTGTGATTCTTGCTTAAATACTCAGGGCACTGTAGATGTTTGAGATAAAAATAATATCCTTGTACCATTCAAAATTTGTCACTTTCTCAAGAATATTCAATATTTCTTCTTCAACCTCATTTATCTCAACTGTTTGCAGGTTGCTTTCTACCATTAGCTTTGCTAGGCCCAATCCTCTGACCAATTTTGTATTTTGGATGTCCATATCATATTCTTGCAATTTATTTACCCATCATCATCTTTTACTTGAAATTTCCATCTCTAATAGGATATCCTTAACCATGGTATGGGGAACATAAGCTATGACTTTTCTAGCTCAAAATATATGGCCTAAAGATTTTTTTGGCCCTGACCAAAGAAAAGGCCTATTTCTCCATGATAGTATACTTCAATTTTGCTCCTTGTAATGCTTTAATAAAGAAAGCAATTGGTCTTTCAGCTCCTTCATCATCCTTTTGTAACAACACAGATGCAATAGTATTCTCTGAAATAAAGGAAAACATTTAGAAATCCTTTTTATAATCAGGAACTGCTAAAATAGGGGCATTCTTCAATGCTTCCTTAATCCCAGTAAAGGGATGAATAGATACTTTTTCCCATCTGATACTCGGATCTTTCTTTAACATACTGGTGATTGGGATAATCAATTCGGAAAAGTTGGAAATAAATTTCCTAATAAAATTTATTTGCCCAAAAAAGGACTGAATTCCCTTTTTGGTTCTTGGAATAGGAACTTTACTAATAGCTTCAACTCTCTCAAGATCAATCATGACCCCTTATTTTGAGATAATATGTCCAAGCAAATTTTCCTTTTGAATCCCAAAATGGCACTTCTTAGGATTCAATGATATACCATATTCCCTACATCTTAACAACATCTTTTATAAATGCTGCAGGTGATCACTTCTTTTCCTTGAATTTTTTTTCACATCATCCTGATACATGACAATGAAGTCATTTATATATCCAGAGAATGCTATATGCATTGCTCTTTGAAATGTGGCTTCGGCATTCAACAGGCCAAATGACATTCTAACATACACATAGGTTCCCCATGGGGTGGTGAAAGTGGTCTTGATTCTCTCTGACTCCTTCACAACCACTTGGTTATACTTAGAGAAACCATCCAAAGTGGATAACAACTCAGAACCAGTAACTAATTGCAATACGTTATCCATATTTGGCAAGAGATATTTGTCCTTGATTGATGCCTTATTTAAATTTCTGAAGTCAACACACAATCTTATATCACCATTTTTCTTTTGAACAGGTACCAGGTTTTTTACCCATGAAGAGTATCTTGTAGGCTGTATAATTCCTGCATCCCTTAAATTTTTCAACTCCTCTTGCATTTTTAAGGAAAGGAGGGGATTAATTGGTCTTTGTTTATGCCTAAACGGCTTGGCATTGGCTTCCAGGGGTATTTCATGCTGAAAGAGGTCTTCCCTATATGCCTTAAATTCTAAATACAACCATGCCAAACAATATTGGTACTTTTTAAATAATTAGATATATGATTAATTTTCTTCTTTACTCAAATTGCTACCTAACCATATTTTTTGAGGTTTATCTTTTATGCCCAGTTTATGTTCCTCAACATCCCTTGAAGCTGACATGTGTCTATTAATAATGCAGTCAACATTATCAAAATTTGATTCTAGTGCAACCAAACCTCTAGGAATAGTATTAGTTTTCAATTGGATAATGCCCTTTACCAAATAAGGTCTCTTTTCCTTCACTTGCACAACCATTGGTTCCTAGTCCATACTTTGATTGGAAAATTCTCCTTTATTCTGTAGAAACCTTTTTACCTAGGCATCATCTTCAAACACCTTCCAGTGTTTGATATTGTCAGGGATAGATGACCTGGTCAATATTTCAATATCATATTCACAATAGGGAGACATTGTATAATTTTCAAACTTAGATCCCAATACTACCAATTTGTCTGCTACAGTGTTATACTTCCTATCATGATGTATTATATTGAAAGAATAAAAAATTTCAATGAAGTCCCAAACTACATGCTTATACTGCTTCATTCTTTGATTCTTTGTTGCATATAACTTTCTAACTTGTTTGACTATCAGCTCAGAATCCCCTTTAACAATAATATCCTTGACACCATATTTCCAAGCAATCCTTAATCCCAACAATAGTGCTTCATACTCTACAATATTGTTTATACACTCAAAATTGAGTTTAAAAGAAAAGTTAAAACCCTCTTAGCTTGGAGATATCAAAACAACACTGACGCCATTACCAAATCTAGAACATGCCCCATCAAACATAAAATTTCAAGGAGAACCTACCTACTCAGGATACTTGCACTCCTTAATTTTATGTTCCTTACAATAAGCATAGTCTATAAAGTTATCGACATTAACATCTGCATACAATAATTTATAAGAAACATTATTAGGATCCTCAATCAGATGCAACATCTTCTTCTCACCATATAACTTCACAATATTTCCCTCAATTGGTATGGTGGCATATGACACGTCCATTTGCACACTTCCACCCACACTAACAACCCATTTTCTAGATAACAACATTCCTCACTTGACAGGATAGTCCAAGATAACTACATTCATGGTCAAGCATTTTCCTGGTTAAGCTACCAATTGCACTACTAATCCTTTGACATATCCAATTACTGGAACTTGTCTTGAATCCATAATAGTACATTTTCCAAAAGCCACTGTCACCTTGATATTTAACTCATTCATCACCTCTAAAGGCATTACATTACATGAGGCTCCTGATTCAAACATACAATTATGTACCAACCTATCTTTAATGATTAAAGTGGTATAAAATGGATCCACATCTAGTTGAGATTCATTCAAAGAACTTCCTAGATACACCTCAGGTGATTCACCCAATTCTTCCAATGCTTGAGGTATTTCTAATTTTGTAATAACAAGAGGGGCCTCCACATTATTAAAACTTTTTCCTTCGGTAATCTTTTCTTCCTTGAATCCCAAATATTCAAATTCCCTTTTCCTATGCTTAGGGATCCTAAGTAATTCTACAATTGGGACAATAACCTTGATCTGGCTTAAGATTTGAGCTATGTCACAAGGAATATATTTAGGTAGGGAAGTATTAGGAGGAAGATTTGTAATTTAATTTGACAATATGGGGGTTTTGACAGTCTGGGCATGAGGAGAAGTACAAGTTCTATTTGGGGGAATTAAGCCTTTACCAGATGTATCCTTTTTAGGGGTATCCTTAGGGATATTGGTAAGGATTGGAATCTTTGGCTTGTCTTGTGGCCCTACTCCTTTGACAACTTTACTTCTAGTATTATATTCCTTCTCTTGAGAAACTACTACATTCATCAGTAGTTACCTGTCTTCTTTTAAAGGAATTCCCCCATCATATTTTTTAATCATCAATGCCCTCAAGTATTCAAAATCATGATTGGGAAAATCAAATGCTTATACCATATAAATTTAAAAAGTATTAATGGGGGGAAGAGGTAATACCCGGTGGACACAATCACATAAGTCTTCAATAGTTCTTACACATATCAGTTCAGTTGTGGTTTCCCCCTACTATGAGCTTACAAAGCATTTCATCATGCACACATCACCATATGCTTCATCATCATCATCTACTTCCTCAATTTATTTGCTTGCATCACATGGGGAATGTGGTAAGAAAAACCTATTACACCATTCCACAACATGTGCCTCTTCCATGGTAGAAATCCTAGCAGTTAAAGGATCAGGAACCAATCTATTTTCTTGGGGTTAAGGCTGTCTATTTCTTGACCCCATGGGACATTTTCCTTGGTCATCTGGTCTATGATCACCTCTAGGGTGATTTCAAAATCTCTTCTGACCTTGTGGCTTATGTTGACCTTGGGAATTCTGTCCTATCCCCTTTTCTACTCTGGCCAATTTATAGGATATCTCTTTAACTGCTCCAGCCAAAGTTTTTACAACCTCTTCCAGATCTGTAGCCTTGCTTGAATGAGGATTTTCATGATTGATCAACTTAACACCTTCCCTCTTATGAGGCTTTCCAAATTCCTTAATATTATTCTCAATTTGTAAAGCCATAGTGAAGGCTTGACTCAATGTTCTCAGGTTTTTATCTCTTAAGTAATAAACAACCTTTTTATCAAAAGCATCAGAATACTTGATCAAACATGATTCATCTCTTGGCCTTAAGATTATAGGTAACCTTTTCAAGGTTTTATTGAACCTAGTATTGAAATCATGGATAGATTCATTTGGATTCTTCTTTATATTTTCAAACTCAGATAAAAGGAACATGGGGTCTGTCTTGTCCCCATATTTAAATCTAAAGGCATTTTTCATCTCAGTCCATGAATCTATCGAATTATCTAGTAAAGACTTGTACCAGTCATGTGCATCCTCCTCAAGAGTATGAATAAACAACTTTACATACATGTCTTCAAACTCAATTTCAAAATCTTCCATCATGTTGACAAAGATTTTTAAATGCTGGTCAGCAGTGATGGAATTATTCCCTGGAAACTTTGGCAACCTATTTATGACATATTGTGGCATACCATATTAGGATATCCATTCATACCTCTGAAATCTATAGGTCCAAAAGTGTTGACAATAAAAGGAGGTCTAGGTGGAGGTTGGGCTATATTTCCTTGAGGTGGTGAATTTATAGGAGAATCAAAATGATAGGGAATGAGGGGTATTGGGAGCACAGGAATATAGATTTCAAAATAAATATTCTCTAATGACTCAGCTTCATGGAAAGCCCTATCAACTTTGGAGGACACATGAAAAAAATGAGAGGTACACTTTTCATACGCAAATAATGGGCCCTCTCTAGTTGGAGAATTCAAAGTTACACAAGGAATGATTGGTTAAAAGTCACTTGAAGATGTATGGTAATTTTCAACTACAGGTTGTTCACTTTCCATAATTGGAATCTCCTTTCTTGACTTGTGATATCCTACTAATTTCCAGATTCGTCTTCCTTCTGAATTTGCCTTTCTCAGCTCTTGAAATAACTTCCTAGTAGGGTATCTAGTGAAGAAATATATTCTTCCCTCCAAATTTACACTTATTAATGACAAATTTCACTTGACACGGGCTACGAAACTGGTAATTATCAAATTTCAAACCAAAACGGAGTCACCACTAAGGATTCTCACCTTAGTTGTGCAAACGCACTATAAGAAACTTGTCAAATATCTGTCAATACTTAATTCCTACAAAGCTTAGCAGATCCAAACTTCCTTTACTCGTATTTATCACTTGACGATACAAAATTAGTGCAATAACAACTATAAACTAGAAATATTGCACAATGAAGTTGTGATCTGGCACAATTCTTACAAATCTTAACAAATAATGACATTTAAACAATGTATTTTCACTTAAATCATCCAAGAAGCATTACCAGGGTTAGATTGTGTATGCATTTGTGCAAATAATTCCCTGGAAACGACACCAGATTGGTGTTGGCACCCAAATAGATTCTCCCTTAGGTGATGAGCAGCATCACAAATCAAGCAGGATGCTTAGAGACATACAAATCATAATATAAGTTGTTTTATAGCTAGGGATGAAATTCAGCTAACTCTTTGTCACTTAGACGTCAAAAAAAATGGATATCACTATATTAAGGGTTTGATCTACCCTCACTGCTTTAGGTTGTGCCTTCAATAAGGGTGAGAGGACCCATTTTGTAACCTATATTGATGAAGAATATCAGTAAATATTTCTTTGCATAGTTTTCAGGATGACCTTGAGAAAATATGATCAATACACCACAATCTAACTCTCACGAGTTGTCACTTCTAGAGAATGGAGATATTTTCTGGATAAGGTTCAGGTTACTAGAGACATTAATTGAAACCTGATTGTTTCTACATATTTTGGCATTGGAATTTGTTCATTTATGGATACATAATATAAACAGGGATGGTTCTTGTAGAATTAGATATTTAAGATGTTTTTTAGTGGGAAGTTAAGTAGGATAAAGTTGATTATATCAGATCTCTAAAAACCTTTAACAAATACTAGAAAATTCACAAAATAGAATTCTTTGGGATAGTGAAAATATTCCTTCAACTAGGTGTGTAATAATGGAAGCCCAGAGGTGCACGGTTTCATACATTCTTTAAGAATTCAACACAAAGGCTCATGTTAAAGACTCAATTAAACATTATAAATCCCTGGTTCATCACGTCTAAGATACACTCATAGGCTAACAAACAATCTTTGTCAACATAATAAAAGTAAAGTGATTTTTAATTGTTTATTTGCATCACAAGATGAATGCTCATCTCATAATGAAATTACAAATGCCACAAAACTAACACACGGATGAGATCTTGTGTGACTTATAGAGATTCTAACATAAGATTGCAACAGGAATAAGAAAAACTATTTGAAAACATTATGAAATGAAGCAAACACAATAATGCCCATGATTAACATAGATTTATTCAAGACCTATTAAATTCATCAGTTGGGGAAAGTTTCGTAACAATCTCAGAGCTTGTCAATGGCTGTACACTTGTAACCAACTTGACATGATTAAATTTAAAGGCACAAGAAATAAATGGGTTTCTTAGATGGTTTCTCAAGAATATTTTTTTTCTCAAATTTTTTCATACAAATTGAAAAACCTTCCTTACTCTCATCACTTTTACATGATTTTATATGAAATTTTTCAATTCAAATCTCTTTCCCCCCCAAAAATAAGAATATTTGAGGGAATAATTATTTATTTCACTTTCATTATAGAAAATGGTATTGATGCACTTCATCTTATACTTCCAGGTGTTCAAAACACGAGTCATTTTGATGGGCTCCACTTGTATCTGACTGGGATGTTTGGTTATTGCTTCCAATAGGTTACTTGAACTGTCCCCCTCAGATTTTGATTAAGTAATCATCTCAAATGATCAATGAGTGTTTCCAGATGTTTGTTGACATGACACACACCTATACTTATCTCTTGAAATCCTTCTCAGGCTCAGTGCACTTCAATTCTCATCTTCCTGGCTTAAATGCTATATAAGATGTCTATCAAATTGCCATGATTTATTAGTTCTACTTGTTCATACTTTCTTTCAGTCTTTAAATTTCCCTTGTGCAAACTAAGTAAGATCTCTCCTACCTCATGAGAAAGATTTTTCCAAATTGAAATATGTCTCCTTCGGGCTATAAAAATCAGTTCTGTTCCTTTGCAGTTATGCATTTCTTTCATAACTCTAAGTATAGAAGATTCTACTAGGAGAAATGGAAAAGAAACTCATGACACATAACCTGAAGGAGATTTCCTCAAAAGATTTGAATCAAATTTTTGACCTGAGTAGCCCAGATGAAGCTTTTGTTAGAGTCTTGTTTGAAGTGGAATGTGTAGGAGACACCAAAGGACCATTGAAATGTCAACGGGTCTATATAACACTTTTAACCAGGTTGATCAGAATCAATCATGTGTTCACCTCCTTCCAAGTCATGTATTTCTATATTTTTGGATGGGAGCACATGAAAACACCTAAGGATTTGAAGAGATACTAGTTTAAAAGGAGGCCTCGGGTCTCTAGGAAAAACAATTTTCAATGTCCCTTTTTATGCAATGAAGAGTTTGTTTCAAAAGAAATCCCTAAGGAGTCATACATATTGTATGAAAAAACCTCCATTGACACAGTGCCTGCTATCTCCAACAAAGTGAGTGAATTGGAGAAGAGGGTTCAATTATTGGAAAAGAAACATGAAGAAAATGTACCCTTGCCATCATGTCCATTATCAAAACTGTCCTCGAGCAAGAGGAAGGGTGAAACACACAATCATTCTTCTGTCATCATCTCATATGGAGAAGAGGACCAATATATCTCTACTCACCATTAGAGGGCAACACTTTCTTAGGCTTGGGATAGCAGAGGGTGGTTCGTAACTTACCTATCTGTGCATTTGATGCATTGTGCCCCTTGTTTTGAATGGGAACTTTGAGGTCCTTAACCAATTCCTTATCCTATGGAAAATATGCCTTTCCTCAAGAAGTGGGAAACAGGAACCAATTCAAAACCTCACATTTTTCCCAGTCACCAACCTGCAACATCTACCCCTCTCAACACTTCAAACACCCCTCTTCAGAGCAATCATGGCACATCAGCCCTTCCTAAGGTAAAGGGGAAAACAACTTTATTTTCGAGTGGTCTGGAACTCCTGTATTAGGTATCATCTTATCAAAAGAAAGTTGAGCTTGAGGAGATTATGGGTCACCCTAGGATGACCCTGGAGTAATTAATGGGTATGGGGATTTCCAGGGACTTGGCAGGGTCGATTATCTTTATAAAAATAGCATGGGGCTCTGATGAATTTGTACCTAGGAATAATTTTTTTTGAATAGACTTCCCCTATTGAGGGGAAGCTATGAAGTAGGATTAAAGGATGTTTGAGTACTATTCTCTTTCCACTGTTTTAACCTCTGATGTATGTACATCTCTTTTTGTCATGGGAAAGGGCCCCTATAGAACCCTGTCTTGTTTTTTGTTCAAATTGCAATCAATACAAGTATGTCAATAGTTCACATATCTTTTCCAAATGTATATGAGATTTTAATCAAATCTATTATGAACTACTACATTTTTTAACTTTCAATTGAAACAATAAAAAATCAAAGAGATAACTACATTTAATGTAACAAAAACATCAATTCATAGTATCAGTTCAATGAAGTATGAAAAGAGAATATAAAATGAGGAAGAGAGTGTTCAAGCATGCTTCTATTATTTTGTATCTGTAGCCTCCTTCTCTTCATCTTTTCCCTTTGTATCCAACTCCTCTGGAAATGTAGCCACATAACCATAATATCTTCTTAACAATTCATTCATTTGATTTTCATCCGGTCCCAAGCGGTGATGGAAAATCAATGTTTTTCTTAATACTATGTCCAAACATTGAGCTATTTTCTACTTGTATTCTAATGGCCTTGCTTTCAACTCCTCAATCCTATTTTCAATTTTCATATTTTTTTTCAATAGTGTCATAGGAGAAGTCATCTGCCTGGATATTACTTTCAAATGAACTAAGTAAGAAATCTAATTTTAAATCCCCATAATTCTTTTTAAATTTATCCACCACCATGTCTTCTAGCCTTCTATTAATTGCATAAAGTAAATCATCAACCCAGTCCTTCTTGACTTCAAGTTTTTTCTTTATTTCATTTAGGTTATCCAATATGATCTTTGTCATCTCTTTAAGAGCATACTGGCTCCCTTTGTGCTCTATTGGTACAATGTCTTCTTGCTCAACCAGTTCCTCACTAACCCTTGTTATATGATCAAGCTAGGGGAGAATTCCTTCCAAGTAAAATATCTCATTGTCACTGTCTTAAATTACTCCATCAATTTCATCTAAGTGACTTTGGAGTTCTTCATATCTTGTCCTTACTTCAGTGATAACTTCCTTTCCATTCTTAGTTAATTGCCCAACCCAAGTGTCCACTGCTTGGACCTTTTTAACAACACTATTCAATTTTTCCATACCTTGAAGGGTGTTCACAGAGGCATCTGCTAGCTCCTGACTGGTTTTCCCTGTCAGCTGTTGAAAACATGAATTTAAGGCTCTAATTTTATCCTTAAGTTGTTTCTTTGTTATTCCATCCTCATCTACCTTTTGTAGAAGACTGCTTACAGCTTCAGACACTCCTTGCTTTAGTTTTCCCCTTGATGGTTTACCCAAGCGGATGACCTAAATACTATAATCATCATCATTTATAGCTTTTCTTGTCTTCCCCTCAAAAGGGGTTACTATTTCCAAAGTTATTGCCTCGGATGAATCGATAAGGGTTCTTGTGATGGTTCTAGATTTATTTGGGGCTCTTATTGCCTTTAGAAAATATAAGGTAGTGAGGTCAAATGCTTGAATAGGAAAGGTTGTTTCTTCACTTAACATTAATTCACTAATAAAACCGTTCCTCAAACCTATTTCAGCCTTTGTTTCTTGCAATCCTTGATAGATTTTGTCAGGTACAACTATCATCCGCATGGATAATTCTTGCTCCTTTTGTGTAAATATTTCTATCTTCTCTAGAGAACTTGTCTCAATATGGGATTTTGATTCCTCTGGATGCTTCTCCTCCTACCTTGGTATTTAAGTTTGGTCATCCTTAACCCGATCAGCCTCCATTTTCAAGGGGCCCTCATTTGCTGTTTCTTCAGATGAAAACATAGTGGTATGAAATTTAACTTCATTGACCTTTTGTATTGAAATTTGGGCAATGGGATATTTTTCTTCCATTACTTATATAAGGATAATCATATTCTTCCTCATACCAACTTGGGGGAACTATGGGTTGAATTTCTACCTTCTAATCAATATAGAATTTACTTACTATATTTAAATCATTAACAAGTCCTTCTGGAATGACAAAAACCTTGAAATCCACAGCTTGTGAAAAAGTCATCCTTGAAAAATCTCTCAACCTAACATCTTCTTCATCTTTGCAATTCTTCCAATAGTCCTCAAAGTGAGTCTCATGCTCGAAAGTATTAGCCACATTGTTAACCATCCACCGAATGTCATAATTAGGCCTAGCTACAAATGTCTCCATGACCAAGCTCTTCATTTATTCTCCAATCAATCTAGCTTTTATAATGGAGGGGAAAGAAAACTTGCCCATTCTAATAGGGAATTTAACATTCGTTTTGTGCCTCCTAATAACTAGCTTGTGCACAGGCACTAATTTCCTTGCTAATTCACATAAACAAAGCTTGTCATCCACATACCTTTGCAACTTGAAAGGTTTTACTTCAAAAAAACTAACTCTGATGTAAGTGAACTTCTTGTATTGAATGAAGTAACATCCATACTCCATAATTGCTTGCCTTGCATGCTCAGAATTTCTATACTGCACCCATTCTAGTTTGAACAAGAAAATAATTGGTGTAATGAAATCATCATTTACTAATATGATATTTCCATTCAAATTAGTCAATTGCAATTGGGGGAAAATTTCATGCATTGGGCACCGTTTAACATTAGCTTTTGGTGATAATGCCAGGAAACACCTATGTGCTACAAAATTATATACTAGATAAGTCATCATATAAAACTCCAAGTTTTTAGTTTCCTCCATTTCAATTTTAGATGCCAGGGTGGTCATATGATCATGAATTGTATCAGAAATGAAAGTAGCCCAACAAATATCTCCTTTTCTTTCCAAGATAATCCATATGTAGGTGGACATCCATTCTTTAAATTCATTTGTAGTCTCCAAACCAACTATCCTACTTAGGAACACAATGATATCTTCAACCTCTTCAACAAATTGAGCCCTAACTAGTCTTTTGGGGATTTTGGCAGATGCCTTTCTATCTATAAGGAGCCATTTTGTGTTTATCATATTTACAAATTCCTTCTTTTTTACATCATAATTCTCCAAGGAAATTTTGAAACCAATAATAATGGGGTTTACAATTACAGGGTATTTCATAATTACCCTTATGGCTACCGATGTTAATGTCAACACCACATCCCCACTCTCATCTAATAATCCTCTTTTCTCATAGTCATAATTCATCGTTCAATACCACACTAACTCTGGGCATTGGACAGAAAGTGGTAACACCCACCAAGGTAATACAACTATCAAAAATTTCCTTCAAGGATTCACTCATGTGGGTACTACTCAATCGTTGAGAAAAATCATTCAAGTCGGCATTCTTCAAGTCAATATCTGTTATCCTGTCGAGGTTACTTGTGACCCCTAACATACCCAAGGAAGAAAGTGGCATAGCCTTTATATAAAAACCCTAACCTTACTTCAATCAATTTTTTGATGGAAACAAACACAAAACACAAGAGTTTAAAACTCTTACCAGTTTTCTGCAAGTGCCTAAGCAATTCTAATTCAAGATAGAAAGTTTCACACTTTTCTGGTTTGCAAATTGAGCCCCACAATATTTCAAAAGCACTTCATAGATAAAAATGATGAAAGATCATCAAATTAGCAATAAAAGATGAATACATTTGCATCCCCCAAGGTCCTTTGTTTATAATAAGAGCATTAATGGTGGAAAAATTAAATGCATTTCTTTACAGCCGTTAACTCTATTTTTTGTAATTTCGAATTTGGGCCGTCCACGTGGAAAATATCTTAGTTGAGGTAGGCTTGGGGGGACCTTTTGCATTTTATGTCACTCAGAGGAATTTTGGCCTCCCCACCTGCTTCAATATAGGTTTAACATGTGGCTTTCTTAGGGCGTTGACAGAGTCATGACTCATTTTTACACCTTTTTTACCTTTTCAAAACAAAGCCAAAATTTCCAAAATACCTTCGATGACCCCCATTCCTATCTTTGATGTAGACTCAACATGTGCCTTTATCTAGGCACTTGCGGGGTCATGCTTCACTTTTATACCTTACTCCCTTTTTCAAAACAAGGCTAAAAGTTCCAAAGTTTTTCGGTGACCCGCCTCCCCACTTTTAACTTAAAAATGGCCACGTGTCCATTTACATGCTTTAGGTATTTCTTTTACACTTTTACACCTTTCACCATAATGCCTCAAAATTCCAAAAGGGCCCACCTTCTCGTAACTGCTCATCTTATGACACGTGTACATCTTCAGGGTCAAAGTAAGAATTTTACTTTGACGCTTCATATTTTTGAATAGATAATTAGAAATTATCGGAGCCATGGGACCAATTTGGAATTTTTTACAAATGTAACAAAAGTGACAAGTTCACCATGTGTCCACGGATGCTAGGAAAAAAATAACAAAGAAGGCACGATCATGGAAAATAAAAGAAGGGAAAAACCCACCATTTATGACCAAACAACCAGTAGGAACACACAAAAAGAGAAACTACAATTGACATAGAGCTTAACGTGATTCATGCCCATAGAAAAAGGTTTAACAATGACAACTTGATAAATATGAAACAACATGCATCCACACAAGAAGACAGAGATTATTTTAAACCACACAGACTATTTGAAAAAAAAACTTATCGTCTGAAAGGGAAGAGGTTAAAACCAAGCACCAACATGTCCCATGTGTGAAAAATGGCTATAAGTGATTAAAACCATTGAACCAATATAAATGAGAAGGAAATGTCATTATAGCTTGTTCACTCCATAGAAGAAAGAACAGAAGAGGATAAACCGGTGTATGATGACTCGATACAAAAGACATTGAAGAAGGCTGGACTTCTACAACTATATGAGTTACCATTTTTTGGTAATCCTGAGAGATTGTATGAGTGGCTTGTGTCATATGTACACGAAGACTATTTTTACTTCACGAGAAGGAGGATGTGCATAACCCCATAGTTAATCTCATAGTTCACTGGAAACATCTACATTGGAGAGTCAATTGATGATGACTTGGGTGAAAATGAAGCCTTCAAAGAAACAACCAAGGAGTATGAGTATAAGAAAGGAAGGCTCACATTTGATATTTCTAAGATCAATAACTTGGTGATGAAAATGGCCATGTGCCTACTTAAAAAATTAAGTGGACATGAAAGGTGAACCCAAGTAAATAAAACATGGCTGAATGTGTGTATAAAGATAGCTAAAGGGACCATCTACAACATCTTGGAATTCATTGCAAAAGATATTATTGATGTGGTGTGAGATGGGGACAAGATCATGTATGGTAATATTCTTCTTACCATTGTTTTGTATGAGATTAGAGTTCTCGATGGGATGAATAGTAAAATATGGGAGTACCCTGATGAGAAACCCACCCCAACTAAGAGGTTTGAAGCATATACTTGTGATACAATGACACCTACGTACAAGGCTCGCTTGGATAAATGGTACAAGCAAATGCGTAATGCCTTCGGCGTAGAGTGGAGGATCCCAAAGCAACTACTAGATTTGGTGAAAGATGAAGCTAAATTTTCTATTTACTAGCAGTTTTGCATTGGTAAGTTTAGTCTCACTGATGGCACCAAGAGCCCATGGTGCAAATTTCCTTTTTCCTTTACAATACAATACTTTCAATTTGTGGTAAATAGATTTAAAGAGGCAAAGAAGTTGAGGTTTGATCTAAGTAATGTGGATCAGGAACATCATGAGTTGTGTAAAAGACTTGTCTATCCACAGAAGCACACATACGTGGAAAGGTATGTATCCCATGACATACAAATGATTGAACCTATTACTATACATATTACTAGATCAATTGCTACAAGGGTGTATGTGTATATTTGATAAAGTTTAAGAAGGGCACTTATGTAGAGGATGATGTGAGTATTCTTGAGTACCTTGTAGGAAGGAAGAAGGTGGAACCTAAGAAGTGAACTAGAGAAGAAACCCCTTCAACAAGCATGGCGCTGAGTGCGCGCGTGGGCCAGACCACAGGGACCCAAAATATGGTTGTAGGTGTAATTAATAATACTCGTATGAAGAAGTCCCTAGTGAAGAAGTAGTCTCTAGTAAAGAAGAAACAAAGAGTAACTCGAAGTCCTGACTCTGAGGAGACAGAGAGTGTGATTGACAAAGAGACAAAGGGAGAAGAGGAAGAACGAGATCCAGAGCATAACCCCCTATCTTTAATTTATAGGAATCTGATGAGGAGTCGAGAACTTCTCCTAAGGAATAAAGAGACGTAGGTGTAGATGAAGAAGAAGTGGGAACAAATGTATAGGATACTACACACATTCCCAGACCTAAAGTAGAGACCTTGGCAGAGCACTGAGTCACAATTATTATCCAGAACTTGGTTAAGAAGGAGGTAGAGTGCAACATGGAGGAAATAGGAGACAAAGGGGAAAAAAGTATAGGATCAGGGAAAAGCTTGGTATTCGGAATCCCCAAGGGTGCATGCATAGGTGGGAGGCATGATTCCACCCAAAAAATACCTACTATGTCATATGATGTAGATCCCAATAAGGTATTGCACGCTCACTTCCAAAGTACAGTGCCAACATACCAACTCTTCTATTGGTCATCTTTTGATAAGGAGAGTGCATACTTGTGCACGAGGAAGATTTTTTCCTAGACATTTGGGTTCCACATCAATGAGCCTGGGTTTGAATTCAATGCAAGAGCATTGCTAGATATGCACACTTTGCCAAGATCCAAAGAGGTCAATCAAATTATGGACTCACAATAGCTGACTGATAAATAGGCATGTAATGTGCTGAATAAAATATTGGTGGAAGTGGAGGCCAAGATATTTTAGCACAATAACAAGATTAAAGCATTGGAATAGGAGCTTGAAGAAAATAATAAAGAAATCATTACGAGGGATAAGGAAATAAAGGGGAAGGAGAAAATAATTACATCATTGAAAGTTAAATTAAGGGAGGAAAAGGGAAGGTTACATGAAGTATACAAGAAGGTAGAGTTGATATCAAACTCAATTATCCTAGTGCACCCATATTTCCCCCCTTGCACAAAAGTATGAATCAAATTTCCAGTTTTTCAAAGATTTGACGCGCATAATCACAATGCAGAAACAACCCTTAACACTAGAGTCGGTAGAAGAAGTTATGGTGGGGAAGAAAAAGCAAGAGAAGGCATAGATTGAGGCAGCCATAACTAAATACAATGAGATTCTTGCATTAGTAAAAACCACAGTTCACATGGTTGAAGTTGTCTATGACAACTATGAAGACAAAGATAGGGTGACAAGTGTACTGGTTGCTACTCATGAGGTAAATTTGAAGGAGTTCTAGGCAAAAAATAGAGGAAATTGGGTGAAATGTGACAAAATTCAAGCAAAAGTGGAGAAGAAGATTGAGGAAATTGAAACTTTGAGGGCCTCTATGAATAATAATATAAGGGAATTATATCCCCAGGTGATGTGCTGACAAACCTTAGCAAACAACCGAATAATATTGTTGATATATTTAAAGTCAAGGGCGAAGAGCTGACTTTTGAGGAAGTCAATGCGATGATGGGGGATTTGTTTAAAGAGGAAAAAAGTGAGGTGGAATCTTGGAATGAAATTAAAGCATCATTGAATAAGGATTTCCCAATCCTTGTTCAACAATAGTAGAATTCTTTCATTCTTTGGTGCAAGACAAGAATACATACATTATTATTTTGTTCTTTATTATTTCTTGGGGGAGAAGACTATTTCTGAGGATGAACAATACTTTTAGTGTGGGGTAATGTTGAGCATGAAAAATGACCAAAATCTAAGGAGAAGGTAGCACACGAGAGAAAGGCACATCGGTACACGTGTGCAAGGAGAGTAGGGTTTGTGCATAGGAGACAGAAAGGGAAGGATTACATGTAAAAGGGTCTTACACTTAGTAGGTTTTGGGATATGGGTTTAAATATAGACTTGGAGTAGCGGCCAGATAATGTTTTGAAGATAAGCTTGAGACATGAAGACTCACGGTTCAAGAAAAGGCTATTTTGGGTAGACATGAGATCAAATGATGTGCATTGTCCAGAGATAATAATAGGATTTAAACTAAGAGCTATCTATAATAGATCTATTATTATGAAGCTTGCATGTTATTGTACTTAGCTTGAAGTGGCACATGACTATTCTTATCATGCAACCTATTTTTAGAGGTGCATAGACTGTGAAGGGAAAGTCCTCACTCCTATAAATATGTATTGATTTACACGGTTTAGAGATTTCTATGTTTTGGTAGAGTTATGTTGCGAATTTGTTAGCGCACATGACTATGGTGATGGTGCTCTATATATATGAAGCTTATGTGTTTTACAACAATTAATATAATGGATCATTGATTGTAGACACATCTGTTATGGGATTTTGTATGGTAAAGTTAATCTTGGTTCTTGTTTAATTGTCCTCGCATATGGTTAATCTCTAGATTTGGTTTATGCACTTTGTTATACTTAATTATCTATAATGGATCTAGAATATCTTTTTAATCATGCTAACTCCTTGAATAAGATGACATAAAAGAGGGACTTGGTACCCTTGCACGCTTTAGGTGAGTGCTCAGTTTAGGCTGAGTGATGTGCCAATGTGCCTTGGGATGTTTTTGGTAAAAAATAGGCTACATGTCTCTCCTCTATACCTTTCCTTCACTAGGGCCTCCATAATCCTGTCCAAACCTACCCATTTAGTTAGCCCTAGGAAAGCTCTCTATTCCCAATTTTACCATCATGATCTTGATCACTAAGGGTATCACGTGCAAATAGAATCATCTTGCCCCTTGAAAAACCAAAACTCTACCTCCTCTAAATAAGAATATGTAAAATTTACATACTCAAAAGTATAGTTGCACAATACACCTTCCCACCAATGATCCATAACTATTGTCCAAATCTTAGTTGAATCAAAGAGAGTATGATAATATTACTACATCCAAACTCTGTTCCCTGGCCGAAGACCTCTATTTTCCATGTAAGATGCCAACCATTGGTATAATTCTACTGGGAATAAAATGAAGAACACCTCATAAAAGTAGTCATACAATTTTTTTTAACCCAATTTTGTGTGTCAAAATCAAGTCCAATGCTATATCTTTGTGCAAAAATGTCTTGGCAATCTTTGATCCAACTCTCAATAATCTCCAAAGATAGTCAGTATGCCATCTACATGCAACATTGTGATAACAAATGTGAAAAGAGGTCTTGATCATGAAACCAAAATGTAGTCTTTTCTTTTCCCCTTACTAGAGCTAGGCACACTGAAACTTCATCTAGATTACTCTGGATGCTCACCCGAAGCCTGTGCTGATGTGGAGAATGGATCAGATACAAACAGGAATAACCACAAATAATAATTAATTCTCTATATTATCATTCATATGAGGCTATAAATATGTAGGATGACACAATACTATTATGGAGGAGGTTACTAACAAATGTACCCATACTAAACCTACTCAAAATTATTTAAGTAGATTGTTAGGACTACAACAACAATAATATAAGTACGCACTAATAATTTTCCTAACATTCCCTCCTTAAATGTGAACATGGGGAAAATGTCCATGCTACATTGCACTTGATTTCACAATCATGAAATTTTCCTTTGGATGATCACAAATCAAAAGTTGGCTTTCCATTGGTTAACCAAAAATTGAGAGTGAGGTTGTTTTCTAGTGGTTGACCGTAAACCACAAAGGGGTGAATGTTTTCAAATGGTTTACCTACAACCATATTGCAATGTGCTAGTGCATCCTTTGAATCTCATCATAGTATCTCTTCAAGAGATAACACTTTAGAATCCATGATATTGCAAAACATATCATCCAACTCATAAAAATTGAAACATTGATTTTATTCCTCCCCCCCCCCCACAATGTGAAGTCTCCATAACACATTATTCTAAAAACACCACACTGAAATCAAATAAAATAAACACACACTCACACATGTCACCAAATTAGTATATGCGGCCTCATCGGTGGTGACTAATGAGAGGACAATGCTTGTCCTCCATCATTCATATATCCTCTAGCCTCTAGTGTGAATGCTGCTAACTTAGTGACTTTTGATTTTTATGATCAATGGTTTCTAGGACATCGGGTAACACATAAAATGCGTCCGTAAGAAATTTTTTTTTCTGATAATTTTGACTAGACAACTACAACTTTGACACTTTTGACTACATGAACTATGAATTTTAATTTACATACTAACACAATAATTTTGGATTCTTTTTGACATTACAAACTACTTGACTTGACCTTTTGAAACTATATAACAACAATACGATGATTTTTATATTGACTTAAACCTATCTTTTGAAAAATGTTGAAAGGCTCACTTTCCTAAAATGCATATATTGAAAAAATGAAACAAATAAGAATTGACCCACTATGAAAATAATAATTTATACTAAAAATAAAGTATTTACCATGCATGTTCCCCTTGATATATAGTTTTTTGTTTTTAATTGAATAGCTAACACATGTCATAGCACCTCTAAACGTTCAATTGGATAATTCTTGAAGAACCTTGAACAAAATCTACCAGGAATACATGGAAATGGATGGAATTGGATAATCAATGGGATAGTTGAACCTCTAATTTCCAGTTGTAGGAGAATTCATGCATGTATATACCGCTTTAACATATATTCTTCCATGATCCAATAGGTGCAAAATAGTTGAAACATATATGCAGACCATTAAATAAACTAATCCAAAACGATTCCACAAGAAAAATAAATGAATGTAGATATATGTACTTCCACACATGCATGAATTAGGTTGAAAGGTTCCAAGTTGGCGAGGAGAGCTTGAAATACCATTGAAAGGAAATTGAGAGAACACAAAACATGACTACCTGATCTACAATCAAAAATGCATTTTGGATGGTGTTTTCCCTCGCAGATCTAATAGTTAGGCATGTTGAATAAAGAAGAAATTTGAATAGAAGGAAAAGAGATATTTGAGAAATGCATGATCAGGAAATCTTGATAAATGGATCACAAATCTAAATCGATAATATGATCCTAGAATACACAGACAAATTGGTCTTCCTTTGGTAATGACACACTACATGAGAGGTCCCTTCATAAATCAAAGCATTATTTTACACAAATTTTTAATATATGCCAGACAAAAAATATGCACTAAATTCTCATGGAAACCTCCTGCTCTGATACCAAATGTAAAAAATGGATCAGATACACACAGGAATAAAAAAATAAAAATTCCTTCTCTATATTATCATTTATATGGGGCTATAAACATATAGGATGACACGATCCTATTATGGAGGGGGTTACTAACAAACTGTTGGTGAGAAAAATTGTCTTGTGGAAAAATTGGTGAGTTTCAAGCCAATGCTATGGGAATCGAAGTCCCTATACTTGAACAGTGTAGGTTCCGTATGTGTATGTATAAAAATTGGATTTCAATGGTGGCATTTCGACTAGAGATCCAACAAGGGCACTCCACTGACCCTGTGACAAGCTAGCAATTTCTCACTAGAGAAGAACTTTTTCTGAGAAGGGGAAAGGGAGTGAGAATGGAGGTAGGAGGAACTAATGTTGTGAGTAGAATATCAGATGCCCACACACATTAATTAGAAATTTCATTTACATGCATTTATAGTTAGAAGAAAAAAAATCCGCAGGAGGAGCTACAAGACCGAATGAAATTCATTGGTCGTAAAGTACCAATTAATCTCTCAATAAAAAGGCAAAAATTCCTTCTTTTATTATTGAATCTCGAGCAGAGTTTGTACATAGCTTGAGAATGGAAAAAATTCAAGGAGGAAGAGAAAATAGAAGAAGAATGACATTTTCTATCTTTTTCCAGGTATAGAGCACTCTGGCCTTTTTGAAATCAATCGCCAACCCTTGGAATGACATCAAGAAGCCATTATATTCTTTACAAGAAACCATTACATCAGCACAAATCCTTGACGCCTTTTCAAATTCCTCTGTTGTGAAGAAAACGCTTATGGTGGGATAAAAACCAGATCTTGCGAAGCAACCGTTACATTTAATTTGCTAGTTTAAATATAGACCATTAGATTTGCTCCTCTAACTCTAAAATCAGGAAGTCCACATGGCATGAAGAGATTAGAGTGGGTACAGGGGAAGCCCTTTGTATTTTGTGATTTTTTAGAGATTTGGCAATTTGGAACAAATTGGCCCGCATGCCTTCTTTGAATTTTCAACTTAGACACGTGGTTACTTCTGATTGGAAATGGGGTTGTGGCCCTTTTCTCAACATTTTAGCCTTTTTTGGAAAAAGGATCAAAAAATCAAATTCCTCCGTCGACCCGCTGCTCCGATTTGACTAGGACATATGGCATGTTCTGATTGGAGATGGGGTCGCAGCTCTTTTCTTAACAATTTAATCTTTTTTGGAAAAAGGATCAAAAAATCAAATTACTCTGCCGGCCCACTCTCCCACTTTGACTTTTCAACAGCGGGCTTCGTCTTTGAATTTTTATCTGATAGCCTAATAGGGGCTGTGGGTTACTTTTTAACTTTTCACCTTTTTTACAAAAAAGGCTCAAAATCTCAAATCCCCCCAATGGCCCGCTCATCCACTTTGACTTTTCAATGATGGGATTTTGCCTCTCCAATGACTCCAACCAAGTTATGATCTGACGTTGATTTGGTACTTGGTCCTTTCTACCCCAAATTTGAAATTACACCATTGTGACACATGGAGCCATCCACTGAGCCTTCCATACTTAGTAGGTTTTACCTTTATTTTATACTGGGGACACGTGGAGAGCCCGCACTTAATTGAAGACTGTCCCTTGGAACCTACCCCTGAAGTTGTGCTGTTGCAACATGTGGAGCCATCTACTGAGTTTTGAAGTATGACCGAATTGCATCCAATCAGAGAGACCCACGTATCACTGGGGGATGCTAAGGAAAAATTTGATGGGGAAAGAAACGCCCATCGCTCTCGACTGTGGAAAAAAACATAGAGGAAGAGAACTTTGTCATTTTGAGTCCAATTTTCAAATTTCCTTTACAAACCAGAGGCATGGAGGTAAAATAATGATTTGACAACCCTGGCCATAGAAAAAGTGAACAATTTTGCTTAAAAATGGAGGTTGCAAAGAGGATATTACGTGCACAGACTGGGAAAAGGAGAATTTCTAAAAATGAGCAAAACAGAGGCTTAAACGGCTCTCGGGAATGACTTTTGCTAATTTCTTGAATATCTAACTTGGATTAAAAACCAAAGGAGGGCATGAGCTAATTTTTTTTTGGAATTTGGCTATGAAAACACAGAGCTATTTTTAGGAGACAACAACTGGCTCTAGCTTGGGGACATGGTGTGAACTGGGCATGGCTAGGGCATGGCATGAGAATACAAAATCTCAAGTTTGAAAACATATTATGTTGACCATTGTCTTATCCATTGGGACTTGTAGAGTCATGTATAATTATGAGAAAGAAAGGAAGAAGGAGGAAACACACACAATAAAAACAAAACAAAACTAAAATAGAACCACACAACAGAAAAGGGAAAAACATACCTATGCAAATCACCTATGGTACAAGGTAGGGGACAACCCACTTTCATTGATGATATAGTTTCAAGTATTGCCCACTTTGAGGCAATTCCAATGGCATTCCATCTAATTATGAGAGGAGAAAAACATCCTCACCACAAGCTCCATGAATTTGGAACGTGCCGAGCCATAATGAATCAAACTTTCCATGGCTGCCTTTTGGTTCTCTTCTCTTGTCCCATAGTAGAACAAAGTCTCCAACCTTGAATTATTTTGCCTTTTCCCTCTTTTCAAATATCTTCTTCACTTTTAATTGGTTTTCTTTAATTATATCCACCACTTGGCACCTGCTTTCTTCCAGCTTCTCCAGGAAGAGGATCCTATTTTTAATGGAGTCTTTATACTAACCATCTTCTATTTCTTTCAGTAATTTGAGAGCTAGCATCTCAATTATGAGGGGAATCTCTACCTCAACTCCATACAAAATTTGGAAAGGTGACATACCTATTACCTTCTTAGGAGTGATACTATCAGCCCAAAATGCATCATATAACTTCTTGTGCCAGTTCCTTTGATTCCCATCTACCAGCTTGCGGATAATGGTCACAATGTTCTTGTTACTTGAATTAGCTTGCCCATTTCCCTGTGGGTAGTAGTTAGAAGAGTGAGATAGGGATATTCCAAAGCCATAAAAAAACTCTGTGAGCTCCTTGGAATAGAAATAGGTGGCATTTTCTACAACAATTTTCTGTGGTATTCCAAAACGAACAATGATATTCTCCTTGATGAAGTTGCAAACTGTTTTAGAGTTGGCTTGCTTGGTTGGGATGGCTTCCACCCATTTAATGAAGTAATCAGTTGCAAAGAGTACATAAGTATGCCCTATACTAGGATGAGGATTTAAAACACCAATAAAATATAGCCCCAATTGTTGAAATGGTTCTTCAATCACCACAGACCTGAGTGGAAGTGTAGCTAGTTGTGGCTTTCCAACAAATTGTTGACATGCTTTGCATTGGGAAACCCAATCCTGAGTGTCTACAAAGATAGAGGGACAATAATATCTCCCTCTAAGGATCTTATGGGTGGTGACCATTACTAAGAAATGTCCACCACAAGCTTGATCATGATATGCCCTGAGAAACTTTTCTTACTGTTCCTTATCTACACACCTGAGGAAACAACCATCTAGGCCTCTCTTGTAAAGTGCATGATTCTAGATCACAAACTTGGTTGCCTTTAGCTTGAGTGTCATTCCTTGTTTGTAATCAAAATGAGGAGGGAATTATCCATAAGTGAGGTAGTAAGCAATGTCAGCATACCACTCATCAGTAGTGGTGAAAAAGAGCACCTGTGGACTGTCTTCTGAACAGGTTGAGCAAACACCATTTTTTTTCCTTGCTGAGCTTTGAGAGCTTCATCTTCAACAATCACCTTGCACAAACCATTTCCTCTTACTAGATTAGAGGGTCTAATCTCCAAGTAATACTCTTGGGTCTTTGTAATCCAACTTCCTCTCTTAGCCCTAGGATCTTGTTGATTCAAAATGGACTTGATTTCACTCCTAGGGACCATCACCACTTTATGAGAATTGAGAATGTAGAATCTGAAACTTTTAATAGCTTTGACCACTGCATAGGCATGTTTTGCCAATTGGCTATACTTTATCTCATGATTTTTCAAAGGACATCTCATGAAACCAATGGGTGCTTCCAAAACTTCATCATTTTTCTAAACAAGGACAATAGAGAGTGTATGTTCTGACGCATAACAATACATGATGAACTCCTTGTTGAAGTCTAGGGATATAAGAGTTAGAGCTTTGGCAATGGATTTCTTGATCTCCTCAAATATTGTTTTTCCTTCGTTATTCCACTTGAAACTTGCTTGAGGTTTCATCATGGAAGTTATATGCTTAGTCAGTTCAAAAAACTTAGACACAAAATGATGAAGGAAGTTTACCTTTCCAAAGAATGAATGAACTTCCTTCTTGCTGGTTGGTAAGGCTAGTGCTTGCATAGCTCTGATCCTCTTAGGATCAATATGTGATCCATTTTTGTTCACAATGTGTCCCAGCAACTTACCTTCTGTGACTCCAAAAATGCACTTGTTTGGATTTAGAGAAATGCCATGTTTCCTACACCTTGCAAGGACTTGCTCCAAATGATTGATATGATCTCCCCTCCTCTTTGAAAAAACCATGAGGTCATCAAGGTAAATGACAATACAATGTTTCAAATCTTTGAAGGCCAAGTCCATTGCTCTCTGGAAAGTGGCTCCAACATTGATCAAGCCAAAAGGCATTCTGATGTAGGCAAAAGTGCCCCAAGGTGTTGTGAAGGCTGTTTTGTTGTAATCCTCTTTTGCCACCTTGATTTGGTTGTACCTTGAGAATCCATCAAGAAAAGAGAGCATCTCAGATCTAGTGACTACTTACAAAATATGATCCATGATTGGAAGAGGGTAGTTGTCCTTGAGAGATGCCTGATTTAGATTTCTGAAGTCTACACAAATCCTTATTTCCCCATTCTTTTCCCTTACTAGCACAATGTTACCCACCCATGTTGAATGGTGGATGGGGAAGATGATTCTAGCATTGAGAATCTTTGTCACCTCTTCTTTGATAACATCAGCAATATTTGGATTGTAGGGCCTTTGTGTTTTCCTAAAGGGCTTAGCTCCTTACTTCAAAGGAATGGAGAGATGCATTTCCTTTGGATAAAATGATTTGAATTCATCATAGGAGTAGGCCAGGACATCTGAGTACTTTTTTAGCAGAGCAACAAACTTTCTCTTCTCTTCTGGTGAGCAACATTTACCAATGTTAACCATCCTTGGATTCTATAAAGTGCTAATGTTTTCTTGATCAAAATCAGATGGACACCGAGAAGACTATTTTTCTTTCTCTTGGATGAACTTGTCATGCTTGTCAAAGAGGTCTTCCAAAGAAACTAGGCCTTTGGGGATTTTTTTTCCTTTCAGTTTGATTACTCCTTCTTAATCAACTCCCTCAATTCCTTCATTCTCTTCTTTGGGGATTGATTCATGGTGTGGGTTTTAACTTCCTTCAAAGAAAAAATTATTAAAGTTATCCCTTTATTCTAGGATGGCTAGAATCTGATTGTCATCATTGAAGACTTGCCAGTGGTTTGCATTGTCTAGTATGCTGGTTCTGAACACCATCTCAATGGTCACTTTATCCTTGCCAAAAGGAGGATGAGGTGTCACTAAGGAAGCTGAAACTGCTAGAGAATCAACCTTATCATTATGTTCCCTAGGGATAGCTTCAATGGAGAATTCATCAAAGGATTCAATGTAGTCCCACACTCTATTTCTATAGTGCCCGAGCCTTTGATTTTTCACCTGATATTGTTGACAGAACTGCTTCACCATAATCTCTGCATCACCTTTGTATCTCAAATTTTTGATTCCCATATCCTCTGCTACATTCATGGCTAAGAGAAATGCTTCATACTCTGTTGTATTATTTGTATTGTCAAATTGCACCTTGTAGGAAAAAGGATATACCTCATTGGAGGGAGAGTATAATACTACACCAGATCCTGAACTTGCTCTGGAATGAATGCCATCAAAATCCATTGTCCAGATCTGATCTTCTTCTTCCTCCATAAGGAGTGGAAAGTCATCTTCCCTTTGTGATGTAAGGATGGAGTTTCCTAGCCCACATTATTGAAAGATGGTGTTAGCTCTTCGATCATCATATTTAGTTACTGTGAATTTCATTTTCCTAACTAGCAACAACTTCTTCATTTCTCCTTTCACTGAGATAGTTGCAGATGACCAATCAATTTTTATTTCTCCACCTAGATCTCTGCAAAAACTTTTACTCAACATCATACCAAAAGATGCTGGGATGTCTACCACCAAAATGGTCAAGAGTATCTACTTGTCAGGGTAATCAGCTAGTGCAATATGAGCATCCTTAATCCTTCCTACCAATGGAACTTATTTGGATTCCATTGAGTAGCATGTGCCATTTACTCGGGTCAAAGTGAGGCCAAGAGAATTTGTAACTTTTGCTGGCATCACATTATCTGAGGCTCTAGAGTCTATGATGAAATTGTTCAACTGGAAGCCTTTGATGAGAAGTGATAGGTAGAAAGGCTCAACTCTCTTGGTGTTAGAGGCACTGAGGGATATCATGTTTTGAGAAGGTGGTATGAATGTTGTGGGTAATAGGCCTTTAGAGATTGGGCTTAAAGAAAAAAGATTACTACCATGAACTACCTTGATGAATCTGTCAAATTGGGCAAGATGTGTTTGTAGGTATTCAATCTTAGAGAGCTGAACTTTGGTTTTTAGAGGTTTTGTTACTTTTTGTGATGGGTTCTCCTCTTAAAATGTAGAAATTGACTCAGAAGGAGGTGATGGTATAGCCTTTGATTGAAATTTATATGTTTTTGCAAAACCAACATTTAGAAGATAATTGCTCTTAAAAACTTTTGAGTTGAGAGAAAAGTCAGATAACTTACTTGGCATAGTAGTGTGATCCTTGACAACTAGTGAATCTGATTTCTCTCTAACTGATTCCATGGAAGGTGGTAATGGTGATCCCCTGCTAATGATATTGTTTATAGGAGGATTTGAAGAGCTATCTTCTTTGTTATTCCTACTCCCAGTTGTAACTGCTGAGGCTGAAACACCATTCTTGGATTTTGCACAAGTGAAAACAACACATGAAAATATTGGAGCTTCTTCATCACCTTCCTTTTCATCATCAACATATTCAATCAGGGCATTGTGCATGCCAACCTCTTCAATTTCAAGATAGTTTTCATAGTCATCCATGCTTTCTTCTTCAGTTTCTTCAATGTTTATTCCTTCTTATGATTCTCTAGTGTCACATATGGCATTGACTGGTGGTGCTTCAAGAGAAAGCCGACGAGGAGGTGGAGCAATTCTTGGTCTATCAGGAGGATTTGGTCTCATTGGAGCATTCCTCATTGTGATTTTTTATAGATGCTTCTTCAAAGCAACTAGGTCATTTGCCATTTTTTAGATCATTAGATCACTTATGAATGGATTTGAACTTTGACCTTTTTGCTTCCCATTTGGTCCTTTCACTTTTCCAAAAATAATTAGATCATCATTAGTCTCAACTGCAAAGTCTTGAACCTCCCTCAATGTTCTTGGTTGGGATCTTATGAGGAAGAAACCAACTTCTAGTGGTAAAGCACTAATGAAGAACCTTTTCAAGTTGTTTTCGGGGAGGACCACATCCTCTAGGATCCTTCTTGTCAACCTATTATACCTTGCTAGAAAATCTCTCATTGATTTAGAAGTCTCCTTCTTCATCTGAACCAATTGGACTAGCAGGTCTTGACAATCTTCTGTGCTCTTAAACCTATATTCAAATGCACTTCTTATATCTTCCCATCATGTGATAGATCTTGGGGGAAACATGTAGAACCATTCAAAAACCTTTTCTCAGAGTGAATCCACAAAGAGCGTAACTGAAACATCTTCATCTTCAACTCCCAATACCCCACAAGCAGTGATGAATGCTGCTACATGTTCTTCTTGGAGTTGAGAACCATCCCCTTTAAATTTTGGGAAGTTCTTTCTTGAGCCTCTTGGGAGGTTATGAAGTGGTTATGGAAGAGAAAGTGGACCAATATTTCTTCCCCATGGTACGTTAGGCCTGCATTCCTCATGCTCATGATCACCCATTCTATTCCTGTTTCTATCCTCCAGTCTTGCTAAGGCTGCTTCTGCTGTTGCTCTTTCTTCTGATTTGATTTGGAGTCTTTCTATTTATTCAAGCTGAGCCCTTATCTCCTCTTCAGCAACTGCCTCTCTTTCAATCTTTTCAAATGTGGGATCAATTTATCCTCCAAGCCTCAGTTTCCAGGTGTATCTTCTATCAACCATATCGAAAATTTATGCTCTTCTCTAGGGTGCTGGAATTTGTCTCTGCATTTCCAATTCAACATCACGTTCCTCTTCCAGGTCCAGAATTCTTATGGCAATGAAGTATTGATTGAATATTTCTCTATTATGCCAAATAGCTTCTCTTAGATCAGAAGCAATGTCTTCTTGGATGTGAAAGAGTAAAACGGGTCTCTCAACAGGAGGATTTCCCAGAATAGCCATGATTTACATCCATGAAGTTTGTGTTATTATTTAATCTCAAGAAAATTTTCTTCTATAATATTTTTTTGTATTTTATGACCCTGAGGTCATTTTTAGGTGCAGATTCTACAAAATCTACCCCACGATGGGCACCAAAAACTGTTGGCGAGAAAATTTTTCTTGTGGAAAAATTGGTGAGTTTCAAGCCAATGCTATGGGAATCTAAGTACCTCTACTTAAACGGTGCAACTTATATATGTGCATGTGTAAAAAAGTGGATTTCAATGGTGGCATTTCGACCAGAGATCCAACAAGGGCACTTCACTGACCATGTGGCAAAGCTAGCAATTTCTCACTAGAGAAGAAATTTGTTTGAGAAGGGGAAAGGGAGTGAGAATGGAGGTAGGAAGAACTAATGTTGTGAGTAGAATATCAGATGCCCACACACATTAATTAGAAATTTCATTTACATGCATTTATAGTTAGAAGAAAAAACAAAATATGTAGGAGGAGCTACAAGACCGAATGAAATTTATTGGTCGCAAAGTACCAATTAATCCCTCAATCAAAAAGGCAAAAATTCCTTCTTTTATTATTGAAGCTCAAACAGAGTTTGTACATAGCTTGAGAATTGAAGAAATTTGAGGAGGAAGAGAAAATAGAAGAAGAATGGCATTTTCTATCTTTTTCCAGGTACAGAGCACTCTGGTCTTTTTGAAATCAATCACTAGCCCTTGGAATGACGTCGAGAAGCCATTATATTCTTTGCAAGAAACTGTTACATCTTCACAAATCCTTGACGCCTTTTCAAATTCCTCTGTTGTGAAGAAATGCTAATGGTGGGATAAAAACTAGATCTTGCAAAGTAACCGTTACATTCAATTTTCTAGTTTAAATATAGACCATTAAATTTTCTCCTCTAACTCTGAAATCGGGTAGTCCACGTGGCATGAAGAGATTGGAGCGGGTACAAGGGAAGCCCTTTGCATTTTGTGATTTTTTAGAGATTTGGAAATTTGGAACAAATTGGCCTGTAGCCCTGCTTTGAATTTTCAACTTAGACATGTGCCTGCTTCTGATTGGAAATGGGTTCACGGCCCTTTTCTCAAAATTTTAGCCTTTTTTGGAAAAAGGCTCAAAAAATTAAATTCCTCCACTGGCCCGCTTCTCTAATTTGACTAGGACACGTGGCATGTTTTGGTTGGAGATGGGGTCGCGCCTCTTTTCTCAGTAGTTTAACCTTTTTTGGAAAAAGGCTCAAAAACTCAAATTCCTCTGCCGGCCCGCTCTCCCACTTTGACTTTTCAATGGAGGGATTCATCTTTGACTTTTTTCCTTGCGGGATCAAGCTTTGAATTTTTTCTAATAGCTTGATCGAGGTTGTGGGTTACATTTTAACTTTTCACCTTTTTTACAAAAAGGCTCAAAATCTCAAATCCCCCCGATGGCCAGCTCGTCCACTTTGACTTTTCAATGATAGGCTTTTGCCTCTCCAATGACTCTGACCATATGGCGATCCGATGTTGATTTGGTACTTGGTCCTTTCTACCCCAGCTTTGAAATTACTCTGTTACAACACGTGGAGCTGTCTGCTGAGCCTTCCATACTTAGCAGATTTTACCTTTATTTTATACCTCGGACACGTGGAGAGCCCGTGCTTAATTGAAAACTGTCCCTTGGACCCTGCCCTTGAAGTTGTGTTGTTGCGAGATATGAAGCCGTCTGGTGAGTTTTTAAGTATGACCGAACCGTATCCAATCAGAGAGACCCACGTATCACTTGGGGATGCTAAGGCAAAATTTGATGGGGAAAGAAACACCCATCACTCCCGACTATGGAAAAAAACACAGAGGAAGAGAACTTTGTCATTTTGAGTCCAAATTTTGAATTTCCTTCATGAACTAGAGGCATGGAGGTAAAACAATGATTTTTCAACCCTGAACACAAAACAAGTGAACAATTTTTCTAAAAAATGGAGGTTGCAAAGAGGATATTATGTGCACAGACTTGGAAAAGGAGGATTTCTAAAAATGAGCAAGAAAGAGGCTTAAATAGCTCCCAGGAATGAATTTTGCTAATTTCTTGAATCTCTAACTTGGTTTAAACATCAACGGAGGGCATGAGCTCAATTTTTTTTTTGAATTTGGCTATGAAAACACAGAGCTGTTTTCAGGAGACAACACAAATGTAACCATACTAAACCTACTCAAACTTATTTAAGTAGATTTTTACAACTACAACAAAAAATATATAAGTACGCACTAATCATTTTCCAAAGTGCGCGTAACAACCAAGTCCCTTATTTATTATTCTTATCAGAATTTTAACATGCATGCTCACCATATTCATAGTCAATAACAACCAATTATATACAAAGAATCATCATAAACTTAACAACACATATAATAAGGAGAATGGTTAATTCAAGTAAACAATCACTAGCGTCAATTGTACTATAAAAAAACTATCTTTAGACACATCAAATATCATCACCTAACCATAATTATCCATTACAAAGCATAATAAGTTATATAACATGAAAGCTAAATACATAACTATTCATTACACTAGTGCACTAGACCATGCACGTATTCATACAGAGTCTAAAACCTTAAAACCACACAATACCAAAAACCCTCCATTCTTTATCAAAACTTGGTCACCCCTAAAAAAATATACACATCATATATTTATAGGGTGGGGTATTTCCCTTCACCACCTTTATACACCTTCCTAATAATATGAGTGCTAAAAAATAACCCACATGTTTTTCCTATTAATAGATCAGACTAAATATAACATGCTTTAATCATATTATTGGACATATCCATGCATGTGCTTTATCTTGATCTACATGTGCTTTCTCTCCTCTTTCTTGACCGCTAAGTCTTCATGCTTTTCTTTATTTTTGGATCTTTACTTGAGAAACACTCCAACCATTCCTTTCTCTTTTTAGCCTTTCTGGAAACTTGGCTAAGTCCTAGATTTCATGAATACATGCGTTTAACCTCACACACTGACCTATTTTAGCTCTACACATGGCCCTTATGCACTATCCCATCCTTTTACACCTACATAATCCTATGTATAAGCCTTTGTTCTTACTGATACTTAGTCAAATTTCTCTAACCAACAATGCTCAAAATAAAGGACCCAAATCTAAGCATTATTACTATCACCTAAGCTTGAAGCCAAAAGGCACCTAAAGCACTTTAAGGCATCCATTTAACATCCATTCAAGGGACAAGGGATTGAATTTTCTAAATACACAACATAGGAAGGGGAAGTTATTTATTCCATCCACACATTCTATTACATTGATACATTTAGCTACATCTCGCTATCACGTGCACTTACACAAGGGCATCCTAGGGAACAATTTCTACACACACTCATAAGAACTACAGGGAGTTTGAGATGTAGTATAATGCTTGGTTGTTGTTTTCGGCCCCAAAATTCCCCTCTTTTGAAGTCAAGTTTCAAAAGATTTTGAGTCTGTGCCTTGGAGTATCAAATTGGGTTGAGCCTGACATTATTTGTAGTTTTCATGTTCATGGAGAACAATTTGAAATTTAGGTGTATGGTAAAGTTGTTGGGATGTGGAGCCTATTTTTGGTCTTCTTGAATCAATGTTGAAGTGCTAGAGCTCAAATGTTTAAGTTTGGAGACTTCAGGAGCATTCTGCAGTAGTTTACTATGATGTTGCTGTGCAGTCACTGTGCCGTTGCTGCGACGTTACTGTTAACATGATGTTAATTAGCTGTTAACGTTGGGACTATTTTTCTAGCCATGGGAAGTTGAAAGATCGAGACTTTAAAACTTCTAGGATTGGCTTTAGGACTTCTTAAGATGATTTTAATCCTATAAATAGAGGTGTTAGGGTATCTTGAAGATATCATGAGTGTTCAAGATGTCTTGAGTCTTAATGATCAAGAGGTGATCAAGAGTGATCAAGGTTATGCAATTGGGTGTCAATTGTGGTTTAGCATCTTTGGAATTCTATTACGAGTTCATAACTGAGAGAATACTATGAGAGTTGTTTTACTCTTGTTGATAATAAAATCTGAGCAAGTTCTTAGTGGACGTAGCCCACATTGGGTGAACCACGTTAAATCTTGTCTTGTCTTCTTTTGTGCATTATTTATTTATGCTGTTATATTTCTGTAAGTATAATTCTGCTATATAGTTTCCTACTGCTGTGGTTTAAGGAATTGTTTCCGCATACTTGTTCTCTAATTCCTAATAATTGGTATCAGAGCTTTGGTGGTTTTTTTGCTGAAATTGTAAATCACAAGGAAAGTTTAGCTTGAGTGGGAGCTATGGTAGATGAGGGTAGATTGAGGGTTGAGACGTTCAATGGGAAGAAATTTGGTTTGTGGAAGATGCAAATGGAGGATTACTTATATCAGAAGGACCTCCATGTTCCTTTGGCTGGAAAAGCAAAGAAACCTACAACCATGTCGGATGAGGATTGGGAGTTGCTGGATAGAAAGGCACTCGGGGTGATTTGTTTATGCCTTGCATCTTTGGTTGCTTTCAACATATCGTAGGAGAAGACCAACGAAGGTCTCATTAGTGTGTTGGGGAAGTTATATGAAAAAACCTCTACCTCTAATAAAATATTTTTGATTAAAAATTTATTTAATATGAAGATGTCTGAGAATGGTTCTGTTGCTGATCATTTGAATGACTTTAATATGGTTGTATGTTAAACTCGGTAAAAATTGACTTTGATGATGAGTTCAGGGATTTGTTTATTTTGTGCTCCTTACCAGATAGCTGGGACAACTTGGTTATGGCTGTAAGTAATTCAGTCTCTACTAACTCAAAGCTGAAGTTTGAGGATGTAATAGGCGTGATCCTAAGTGAGGAAATGCGAAGGAAGAGCACTGGAGATTCTTTTACTTCTGGAAATGCTTTGATGGTGGAGAGTAGAGGGAGACAAAAGAATAGAGGGAAAGGTAACCGCGGGAAGTCGAATGATCATGAAAGATCAAAGTTCAAGAGTAAGTTAGAATGTTGGCACTGTGGGAAGGTTGGCCATGTTAAGAAAGATTTATGGGATCTTCGAGATAAGAAGAACAAGGAGGAAACTAAAGAGGTAAATTTGGTAGTAGGTGATGTTTGTTAAGATGCCTTAATTCTTTCTTTAGATAATATTGCTAAATCTTGGGTGTTAGATTCAGGGGCTTCTTTTCATGCCACCCCACATAGAAATTACTTTACTGATTTTGTTCAAGGTGATTTTGGACATGTATATCTTGGTGATGATGAACCATGCAACATAGTAGGGAAAGGTTTTTTTCAGGTGAAAATACAGAATGGGAACACATGGCTACTTAAGGATGTTAGGCATGTGCCTAAGTTGAGGCAGAACTTGATATCAACGAGACAACTAAGTAGTGAAGGCTATACAGTTAGTTTTACAGCAGATTCTTGGAAGGTTACCAAGGGAGCTCTTGTGGTTGTAAGAGCTAAGAAAAATGTTACTTTTTATTTAACTAGTGGTGCTGATTATTGAAATTTAGTTGCTGCAGATGGAGATGCAAATTTGTGGCACTAGAGACTTGGTCATATGAGTCATAAGGGCATGCAGATTATAAAGGACAGGTTTCCCAGATTAAAGGAGTTAGATTTGGAATTCTGTGAGGACTGTGTTTATGGGAAACAAAAATGGGTGAGATTCCTCAAGGTTAGACCTACCAGGAAGGAGGGTAAGTTGGAGTTAGTGCATACAGATGTATGAGGGCTAGCTAAGGTAAACTCTATTGGTGGTTCATGTTATTACGTCACTTTCATTGATGATGCAACTAGAAAAGTTTAGGTATATTGCATTAGAAAGAAATATGATGTGTTTGAAACTTTCAAAAGATGGAAAGCCTTGGTTGAGAATGAAACAAGTCTCAAGTTGAAATGTCTCAAGTTAGATAATGAAGGGGAATATTACAGTAATGAATTTCTTGATTACTGTTCGGTAAATGGGATCCACAGGAAAATGGAGTGTTAGAAAGAATGAACAGGACAATCAGGGAGGATGCTAGGTGCATGAGGTTACATGTGGGGCTGCCACTGATGTTTTGGGTGGAAGTAGTAAGCACAATTGGTTATCTGATTAACAAAGGACCCTCTATGGCCTTGGATGGAGGTATACTTAAGGAGGCTTGGTCTGGTAAGAAAATTGATTACTCATTTCTTAGAGTATTTGGATGTGAGGTATTTGTTCACATTGATAAAGATGATAGGACCAAGTTAGAGGCTAAGTTTGAGAAATGCACATTTGTTGGATATGGTGAAGATGATTTTGGTTTCCGTGTTTGGAGTCTTAAAGATAAGAAAATATTTCAATCTAGAGATATTTTATTTAATGAAAAAATCATGTATAAAGATCAGTTGCATGAACAAAAAGAGGAATCAACGAAATAATACACAATGTTAGACAACATTGTGGACAACAAGGTGTCCAAGGGGATTGTTTAGTTACAACATGTTCCGATATAGCTAGTTCAGGAACCTACTCATTAGGAACCCCAAACTCCTGAGGTGAGAAGGTCTTCTAGGGTAAGAAGTAAACCTGAACGATTTACTCCATCTTTGAATTATTTATTGCTCACTGATAGTGGAGAGCCAGAGTGCTTTGAGGAAGTAGTGCAAGTGGATGCCAGGAAGAAGTGGGAGCAGGCCATGGATAAAGAGTATAAATATCTTATGGAAAACTAGACTTGGGATCTGGTGGAGCTACCCAAGGGCAAGAGAGCATTATAGAACAAGTGGGTGTATAGAATAAAAGAGGAAGATGGAGGTAGGAAATGATACAAGGCTCGGTTGGTGGTAAAAGGATTTACACAAAAGAAAGGTATAGAATTTGATGAAATTTTTTCTCTAGTTGTTAAGGAATTGTACATGCAAAAGCCATAGGGTTATGAGGTCAAAGGGAAGGAGAGGTTAGTGTGTAAATTGAAGAAGAGCTTGTATGGCCTCAAACAAGCTCCACGGTAGTGGTACATGAAGTTTGACAGTTTTATGCAGGAGCAGGGTTACTCTAGGTGTCACTCAGACCATTGCGTGTACATCAAGAAGTTTCTTGATGGTAGTTATATTATTCTGTGCATGTATGTAGATGATATGCTTGTTACAGGGAAGAACATGCAGGAAATAAAGGTACTCAAGAAGCAGCTAGGTGACTCCTTTGCTATGAAGGATTTGGGAGCAACAAAAAAATTCCTTGGTATGAGAATAACTCGGAATAGGAAGGAGAGGAAGTTGGTATTATCTCAAGAATAGTACATAAAGAAGGTCTTGGAGAGGTTTAGTATGGAAGATGCTAAACTGGTTGGTACTCCTTTGGTAGGTCACTTGAAATTATCAAAGGAGCAGAGTCCCAAGACTGAGGAGGATAGAATACGGATGTCTAGGGTACCGTACTCATTAGTAGTTGGTAGCTTGATGTATGATATGGTATGCACTAGGCCTGACATTGCCCATGTAGTGGGAGCAGTGAGCACGTTTATGAGTGATCTAGGTAGAGAGCACTGATAGGCAGTAAAGTGGATCCTTCGGTATTTGAGAGGGACCATGGGAGTAGCATTGTGTTTTGGTGGATCAGACACTACATTGCGTGGATATGTAGATTCAAACATGGCAGGAGATTTGGACAACAAGAGGAGCATGACAGGTTATGTATTTACGGTTGGTGATACAACAATGAGTTGGATTTCATGGTTACAAAAGGTTATGGCTTTGTCAACCACAGAGGCTGAGTATGTTGTTTCCATAGAGGCAAGTAAGGAGATTATTTGGATACAACAGTTGCTTGATGAGTTGGATCATAAGAAGGAAGTTGGGAGAATACATAGTGATAGTCAGAGCACTATTCATTTGGCAAAGAACTCTGATTTCCACTTTAGGATGAAGTACATTTAACTGAGATATAATTTCATCAGGACAACTTTGGAAGAAGATAAGTTGAAGCTAGAAAAGATTCATACCAATCAGAATCTTGTGGATACAAGGACCAAGGTGGTCACAAGGGAGAAGTTGAAGTGTGTTCAACTTTGATTGGCCGTCATGGTTAATAATGAAGGGTTAAGAACTTTTCTTAGTGGAAACAATCTCTAAGTGAGAGATTGTTGGGGTGTGGAGCATATTTTTGGTCTTCTTGAATCAATGTTGAAGTGTTGGAGCTTGAATGGTTAATTTTTGAGAGTTCAGGAGTATTATGCAGTAGTTTGCTATGATGTTGTTGTGTAGTCACCATGCCATTGCTGTTAACATGCTATTAATTGGCTATTAACGTCGGGACTGCTTTTCTAGCCGTGGGAAGTTGAAATATCGTGACTTTAAAACTTCTAGGGTCGACTTTAGGACTTCTTAAGATGATTTTAATCCTATAAATAGAGGTGTTAGGGTATCTTGAAGATATCTTGAGTGTTCAAGAGGTCTTGAGTCTTAATGATCAAGAGGTGATCAAGAGTGATCAAGGTTATGCAATTGGGTGTCAATTGTGGTTTAGATGTGGTTTAACATCTTTAGAATTCTGTTGTGAGTTCATAACTGAGAGAAGACTGTGAGAGTTGTTTTACTCTTGTTGATAATAAAATATGAGCAAGTTCTTGGTGGACATAACTCACATTGGGTGAACCACGTTAAATATTTTCTTATCTTCTTTTGTGCATTATTTATTTATGCTGTTATATTTCTATAAGTATAATTCTGCTATATAGTTTCCTACTTCTGTGGTTTGAGGAATTGTTTCCACATACTTGTTCTCTAATTCCTAACAAAGGTTCATTTTATTCTTTTTATTTTCTTCCCGTAGTTGGGAATGATAGGCACATTTTCCCCATTAAAATTTTCCCCTGAGTCCACATGTAATACGTGAATATCTTTGATTAGATGTGGTTTGGCCATATTTCAAGTTTTAGCGGAAGCCTCCACATGTCCAAATGACACAAATCCAGGGGCAGGGTCCAAGGGATAGTCCTCAAATAAGTGTAGGATTTCCACATGTCCCAGGTACAAAATGAAGACAGAATAAGCTAAAATCAGCTAAGTATGGAAGGATTAGTGGATGGCGCTAGGTGCCTCATCGGCCCAACTTCAAGAGTCAAAGATGGGGGCAGTTCTCAAACTTGCACTAGTCCTCCACATGTCCTAGGTCCAAAAAGGGACATAGCCGATCGTTAAAATTGACTAAGTATGGGTGGGTTGGCAAAAGTATCCACTTTCCTTAATAGTGACATTTCAGAAGTGAAATCAAAGGGTCATTCTACAAGTAGTGCTAGCTCGCCATGTGGTTAAAGTCAATGAGGAGATAAAGTTCACCATTAAAAAGTCTAAGACTGGCGGAAGGAGACATGTGTCAGCTCAATATAATTTTAAGAGGTGTTTCCAAAATGGAAACTCAAATGAGTGCCAACCCTCCACATGTCTAGGGGTCAACATAGCTCAAGAAGGAAATAGACCCGAATCGGAAAAGTATGAAGGAAATGAAAAATATCTCCACGTGTCAGCTTGGGGCAACTTTAAAGGCAAAAAATGTAGAAGGCATCCACAGGCATGCTCTAATTAATTTCTCCCATGTGGGTGGCCCAAATTTGAAGTTGTAAAAGCAAATAAAATGACCCATGTTTTAACTGGTAAAATAATGTAACGACCGTATATTTAAAAAACTATTTTTTCTACCATTAACATTTCTTTTCAAATCAAGAATTTGAAAGGGGATGGATGATTGGAATAAGTTGTAATTGTTTCTTGCTTGCTTGAGGAAGTTGTAACCATCTCTTGTGAGCTATATCATGATCTTTCAAACCCATTGTAAAGGGTTGGAATTTTGATTATTTGGGAACTGTAATTTTGAATTGGAAGAAATCAATACAAAGGTTTTTCCCTTTTTCTTATACTTTCTTTTTCCTTCTGGTTCTAATATGAGAATCATCTAATCCTTGCGTGCTTGGAAACTTTGTGTTCTCATTTATACAATCTCTAGAACTTTGAGTCTGTGAATTATGTTTGTTATAAATGTGGATGGTTCTATTCTGCATCTTATTTGCACAATACATATAATGGTTTTCTCTTCCCTCTCTTTTCCCTGAAAGTATTGTGTTCTTCTACCTCCCTCCTCTTTTCAAAGTCTTCTATCCTCATTTATTGATAACTTTCCAAGCTTAAAACACATTTTAGGATATCAAGAAACCACCATTGAATGAAAGAATGTGCATTTGTACATAGGTTTTGCCCCTGCTTTCAATAAGGGAACCTCTCCCATTAAAGAGGAGGGACTTGCTTGTCTCCTGACTGTGGTTTCATTCCAAGTGCAAATTTGAAACCCAATAATTTTTGGTGACTCCACTGGGGAATTTGTTCAACAAATTTCCTTTCTAAAATGAACAACTAATTTGATAATTTCTTTGATCTGGAAACTCTAAGATAAACTCATGGTAGAAGGGCTCTTAGAATTGAAGATTCCTAATTTCAACTCTTGGATCAACAATATTTTAAACTTCCTCTAACAAGGAGAAATAGAAGATCTCGTTCCATAAGCACACCTCTTCTTAAAGACAGAGCTTCTGGTAGTAGCATTCCTCAAGCACAACTTATCCCTAATCTACGTGCCCTAATCCTTGCTGGTGTCTCAGTTCCACTTTAAACAATATTTTCAAGGATGGAAACACCTTAGCCTTGGGGAAAAAGAGTTGGGCCTCTGGCTCTTCCTCAACCATTGCATGAGTTACCAAGGGGTAATAGGAAGAATTTTCCCAAATTTAGAGGTGATGGAAAAGTACACCTTGATGAACACATTGCAACCTTCATTTTTACATGTGTGGTCCTTGGAGTTGAACATGAGGATGTCTCTATGAGGCTATTTGTGGAGACCTTGTAAGACAATGCTGTAGATTGGTTTTACCATCTTCCTACTGGGACCATCATCGATTGGAATACTATGAGGACTGAATTTGGGCAATGTTTTAAACTTGTTGAAGATATGCATGCTTTGCTAGCTCACATTTCTCAAATCAAGAAGGAGCCACATGAGCCTATAAGAGAATTTGTGGCCAAGTTTAACAAGTTGATTAATAAGATTCTAGTAAATACTAGGCCTGTTGACCCGATTTAGAAGTGTTTCTTCTTGAATGCTCAATTTCTAGAAGTAAGCTATGCCACAAGGAGAGAAAGTCTTACAACTTTAGATGCTAATTAGATATTGGCTATTAGTGTGGAAGATGACTTGATCATGTCTAGCAAGCTGAAAAGGGTGTCTTTCAAATCCAAAGCATCTTCTTCTTCCCCTTCTCTTGGAGGTAACACAGATTAGTTGGTGCAAAAGCTGGCTAATGACCTCATTACCATTAAGAAGTAATTATCTCAACATGCTCCATATCAAGATGTTCCAAGGAAGAACTTTCAGCCTAATAACCGCTTGCCCTCTTCTTAAACCAGGTTAGCCATTGAAGGTCCACCCCTCAAGGTGCCTATTAATGGTGCTTGTGAAGTTCTTGAGCCTAATGATGAGAAAGAAAATGGGCTCTATGATGAACAGTAAGAGGAAACTGATGAAGAACTAGAGGAGCTTGGTGGTTCTCGAGTTCATTTCCTCACCATTGAGGGTGTGGATGATCAAGATGACTATGATGATGTAGTGGCTGAGATGAACAGTGAATCATATACTGTTATGACCCGGGAGCATACCAACAAAAAGGAAAAAGTAGTGTAACCTACAAAAATATCCAAGGAGTACCCCATCACCATCCCGATGATTACAAGAAGAGGAACTCCTATTCCTACTACTTCTACTTGAAAGGTAAGCTCTACTAGTCCTTCTTCCTCTACTTCTGCTTCTAATAATTCTTGTCCAACAAGTGATAAAACTGATAGATCAAAGGCTCCTCCTACTCCTAGTAGTGATTCTCCATCCATGTCTGGATCTTTTGAAATTATAGACCATCTAAAAAAGACCAAGATTTAGATTTCTAAGGCAAAGTTCTATCAAACCCATCCTAAAGCCTTTGCCAAAATGGTTAACTTTGTAAATTCTAAATCTAAAACCTCATCCCATTATTCTAAAGGCCTTTTGCCTACTCCTTCTCTGCCTCAACCTGGCCTTGTGGCTACAATCACTTTGCCCAATGAGAAGATCAAACCCTTTTATGTGACTCTCCTCATAGCTAGCCACAAGCTTAGCAATTGTGTCATTAATTTTGGTGCATCTGATAATGTAATGCTTGCATCAGTGGCTCATGCTTTGGGTTTAACCTTAACCCACACTTATGGTTCTTGCTATTCCATGGAAAGTAGAGAAGTGCCTTTGGTTGTGAGAATCAAGGATGCATAAGTAGCCTTTGCTGCTTTACCAGAGAAGAAGGTCTTGGCTACCATCTTGGTTGCTGATATTCCTACTTCCTATGGCATGTTGCTAAGTAGGAACTTTTGCAATGATGTTGGAGGAGAGATCCAAATGGATTGGTCACATTCCTTGATCCCTGTTAATGGGAAGATGAAGAAGCTGCTGCCTGAGAAACAAGTAGAGTATATTTTGTAAAAGAAAAATGATCCTAAAGCACAAATACTGTATGAAGACATTGGGCATGGGAACTACATGATCATGTCACAAGAGGAGAAAATTATAGCAAAGGGAGTGTTGCTTGATCCTAATGGTGTGTGGACTTTGGAGTTTGATGGAAGATGTTCCTCAGCTGGTTCTGGAGTTGGTGTAGTGCTCATTTCTCTTGGGGGTAAGGTTCATCCTTTCTCTTTCAAATTTCAGTTTGAAAATACCAACAATACTACTAAGTATGAGGCCCTTATTCTTGGGTTGAGCATGGCGAAGGAAATGGGAGTGAAGAACCTTATTTCTTGTGGAGATGCCAAGCTAATTATAAAACAAGTTAGAGAACTTTATCAGGTAAAGAACAAAAGGTTGAAACACTATAGGAATATGGTCTGGGATTCCATTGAATTCCTTGATGATTTTTCCATTGAAGCTGTGCCATGGGAAAGGAACACTAGGTCTGACTCTCTAGATGTTTTGGGAGATGTTTTGGGGTCCTTGCTGATTCCTCATCCCGATTCTCCTCAAGAGAAATTCACCATTGAGATGATCCATATCCCTAGTGTGCCTGACAATGTAAATAATTGGAAAGTTTTCAATGATGACCGGCATTTTATTTCCTTCTTGGAGCACAAAGATAACTTTGATCAGTTGTAATTTGAAGTAAGTGCCAATTTTCCTAGAGAGTGTGTGTCATCCAATGAAGAGGGTGTCAAAGAAGAGATGGATCAATATGGATGCATCAAAATGAAAGGAAACAAAATCCCTAGAGGGATGGTGAGTTTGGAGGATATTTTTGATAAACATGATAGATATATGAAGTCTAAAATTTTCCAAGAAGCTCGACAATCTACTGAGACTGAGAAAGTGAATATTGGGAGTCTTGATGATCCCAAAATGGTCAACAATGGAAAATATTGTAATCAGGAAGAGAAAAAGAAGGTGGTGAATCTTTTGAAAAGGTATGTTGATGTTCTGGCTTAATATTATGATGATATTAAGGCTTTTTAGCCTAAAGAAATGCAACATTTCATTCCTCTTAATCCTGGGATCAAACCCTTCAAATAGAAGAAAAGAAAATATAATCTAAAGATAGCTGATACAATTTTCCAAGAAATACAAAATCTTATGAAGGTTAGGATCATCTTCCCCATCCACCATTCAATGTGGATTGCTAATATAGTGCTTGTTAAGAAGAAGAATGGTGAGATCCGGATCTGTGTGGACTTCAGAAATCTAAATCAGGGTTCTTTGAAGGACAATTATCCTCTCCCCATGATGAAACAAGTATTGTAAGCTGTTACAGACTCGGAGATGCTATCTATGTTAGATGGATTCTCAAGGTACAATCAAGTAGAGGTGAATACTGTAGATCAACATAAGACTGCCTTTACTACTCATTGGGGCACCTTTGCATACAAGAGGATGCCATTTGGTCTCATCAATGGTGGTGCTACTTTCCAAAGGGCCATGGACTTGGATTTTGGCAGTTTGAAAGGGAAATGCATTGTTGTGTATTTGGATGACTTGATCGTGTTTTCTAAAGCAAGAAAAGATCACTTCTAACACCTTGAAACAATATTACAAAAGTGTAGAGAGAATGTAATTTCTTTAAACCCTAAGAAGTCTATGTTTTGTGTCACAGAAGGAAATTTTTTGGGACACATTGTTTCAAAGGAGGGGATCAAGATTGATCCAGAGATAGTTCAGGCCATCCAACAAATTCCTCTTCCATCAAGTAAGAAGGGTGTCCATTCTTTCTTTAGTAAGATCAATTTCCTAAGGAGATTCATCCTCGATTTTGCAAAACTTACTATGAGCATTTCTCATATGATGCAAGGGAAGTAAACTTTTGGTTGGTCCTCTGAAGGGAAGAAATCATTTAAGAACATTAAACAAGATATTGCAAAGACTCCAATCTTGGCGTGCCCTGACTTTAGCAAAGATTTCATTATCTATTGTTATGCCACTGAAAATACCCTAGCTACTGTGTTATCCCAGAAGAATGCTGAAGATCATGAGCTCCCAATTGCATTCATGAGTTATGTCTTGAAAAATCATGAACTGAAGTACGCTATGATGGAGAAACATGCTTTTGCAGTTGTCAAAGCTGTCAAGCAGTTCAAGTTTTACATTATTAATTCTCATTCTGTGGTACTGGTTCCTATTACAACAATCAAATCCATTCTTACTCAGAAATAATTTGGAACCAAGAGAGGTGATTGGGTAACAAAGGTGCAAGAGTATGATCTTGATATCAGGCCAACCAAGCTAGTTTGGGGTACGGGCCTGTGTGAACTCATTGCTGAAGGAGCTACCAAGAAGTTGTCTAAAGATGAAGTTGATGTCCCTGTTGTTTTATTCCTTAGCTCGATAGATATATGGTATGTTGACATTGCTCACTTTCTATCCTATGGATAGTGTCCTTATCACTTGAGTGCTACAGAGAAGAGAGTTGTCAAATTGAGGTCTGTACAATATGTGCTATGGGAGAATACTTTGTTCAAACGAGGCATAGATGGAAGGTTTTTGAAGTATGTAGACAAGGAGCAACAAAAGAAGTTGTTCTCTACTTTTCATGACCAGGCTTGTGGAGGTAATTTCTCTTTTTCTGTAACAACTCATAAAATATTTCATGCTGGTTATTATTAGCCCACTATGTTTAGAGATGCATCAAAATGGGTTGGTAAATGTGAAGCATGCCAAACATTTGTTGGAAGACCTAAGTTGGCTGCTTTACCTCTCAAGCATGTAGTGATTGAAGAGCCATTTCAATAATGGGGTTTAGATTTCATTGGAACTCTTAACCCACCTTCTAGTGCTAGACATACTGTTAGTGCAAAATCACAACACCCATGGATGCAGATCAGGCTTCTAGGTTGATCACTCAGGCATCCAGTGTGATTGCACAGCATGGAAACCTCTCTCCAAGCGTGGGACTTGTGAAACTGAGAGAGGAATCTCCAGAGAAGGCTGGTTCCTACTCCTAAACTACCTGCCACAAGCTATTCCAGTGCAGGCAAGCTAATCTAATCCTAATCTAACAATGCCAAGGAGACAGAGAGAGAGAGAGAGAAAGGAAAAGAACAAAAGCCTACACTAAAACGGTGATACACCAGAGAAGGAGAATGTTAGACATCTATCAAAACTACCATGGGACAAAGAGAGGTGAGCAATGGGAAGGATGGACAGATGCATCACAGGACCAAGGGAAGATTTCACACAGAAAATGTCCCAAAACTCCATGAACACAGCTCCAAACCTACAATGAACATTCAAACATGCACAAATACCTGCAATGAAGAGAGGCAAGAAGAGAACAAGCAAAAACGAGCAAGGATGGACAGATGCATCACAAAACACGTTTTGTTGCTCTAGAAGTTTGCACAGAACATCATTTCAATAGTAAAAGGCAAAAAATGCCATTACAGAGTAAGGGAGGAGGTTCAAACTCCATTTTCAACCCTAGAGAAGAAAAGAAGGGAGGGCAGAGTAGAAAAATATGAACAACTTGTCCTTTTTGAAAGAAGCCCCTTTGTACAATATATAGGAAGAAAGAGAGAGGGAAGAGAGGAAATTCGAAACTACCACAACCACTTCTAGGTCACATTTTAAATCATCTCATTATGGTAGAAGCGGCAGATCCTGGCAAAACAGCGGGCTGTTTGCTGCATTAAAGCTGGTTGTTGAAGCGTCACTTCTGCTTGTTATTTTGCGCCAGAGGCGTTTCTTGATTTTATCTCTCCAAACTGAACCAAAATGAAAGATTGACCCCGGAATCATGTAGAGAATTTTACCAGATTTCCGTTGATATAAAGAACGTGCAAATCTGAGCTCTGGATCGAAAGTTATGGTGATCTGAAGATTTAGGGCAAAAACAAGCCAAAACGTGTTTTGAAATATTTTCCCGCGCTTCACCACCTAGACAACACGTGGCAGGCTCTGATTCGCTGAATAATTCTCTCTCCTCCACCTTTCCGCGGGCTTTCCTTTAAAATTTCCTTGTGGGCCCTAGCCAGGACACGTGGCACTATCCCATTGGTTCAGGCTGAACCTTCAAATCTCGCCCTTTGACCTTTTCCCTTGTGACACGTGTCATGATTTGGTTTGTTCTCGGCCCTTTCGGCTCCTTCGCGTCCACCGCGTCCATTTGTCCCGCTTGTCCCTGTGCTTCGCGGGATAAAATCCTCCGGTTCACCCGGTTCGCGTCCATTTGTCCCACTTGTCCCTGTGCTTCGCGGGACAAATTCTTCCGGTTCGCCCGATTGGGTTGGTTTGCGTCCTCACGGCCCAGATGTCCCATTTGCCTCCAGACTGTTTGTTCTCATTTCGGCCGAATCGACCAGTTCGCATATCTTTTTCCCAGATGTCCCAAAGCAGTTAGTGTGAAAGTTCTCCTTTTCGGCTGATTTGGGCTTTCCGCGTCCACCCCGTACTTCTGGCCCGATTGTCCCAAATGCTTAGCGGGCCGCCTGGAGGCTTTTCAGCCGATCCGTGCCTTGATGTCCCAAATGTCCCGACTGTCCCAGGGACTAGGACTTAGCTAATTTTCACATTTTTTTCTGGCCCAAGCTTATCTTCTGTAACTTCTTCGTATCTTCTCAGAGCTTACTTTTTTCAACCTGGACGAGAGAGTTAGAAAAATTTCTGAAGGGACCCTAGAAACATGACTTTTTTCCCTGAATCAATTTATCTGCCTGGGACTTGAGAATTCTAATGCATGTTATCAAATTAACCCTGGGGGGGTGAATTTTGGATAACAATTTGGTGACTCAGCGGGGTCATCTGCCTGCTAGATGAAGTTACCAGTTGCCTGAAGCATCCATTTGGCATGGAGTCCTGAGTTGTAACCTGCAACTGATCTGAACTTTGAAAACTTCCCTCTGAGCCACTTGAAACCCATTGAACCTGGAGTGTTCTCACCAAGATGCCACTGAAACAAACTGTGCAAGAGCAGAACCAACAACACCAAAACTATGTACAAAACTAAAAATCATATATGTCCCAAATGGAACATACAGAGTGTGCACAAGCACTTCTTCTGCTGAAAGCAAATCTACCTACTCTACTCTAACTGGAAGCAAAAGCAAGCTAAACAAACCCTGTAATTGGTTGTGAGAAATAGCTTCCCTTTCTCAAAAGTGGCAGCCATGTAATTGATTTGGAGCTGATCATGGCTGTTAGGATGAGTGGAAAATCAACAAGAAGCTGGTATTCCACCCAAATCATCAAGGTATCAGCTGAAGGCAAATTCAATACCTCTTTTAGTTGCTTTGCATTTGGATTGAAGAGGTATGACAGCTGATCCTTGGTACTTTGTAGCTCACCCTCATGCTCAGAAGCAAGCATGACTGGTTGTGACTTCTCCTTTGGCTCCAATGAAGCCAAATACCTGATTGGGTAAGGTCTGATCCTTTGAGTATGCCCATTTCCCTGATTTTCAACTCCAAGAATGGAGTCTTCTTGCGGACCTTCTTGAATGGATGATGTGGAAGAAATGGCGAAATTCCTCTGCCCTTTCTCTTCCTCCAATGAAGGACATGAAAGATTAAAATCTTCCAATCTTGGTTCCAAAGAGCTTCTATAAGATGCAGGTTGCTGCAAATGAATACTCTCCTCCATGACAGCAGGCTCTTGTGTTTGGAAGATGGATGATGAAAGAGAGAATGGTGGAAACTCAACCGGCTCTTCTCCATCAAAACAGTCCTCCAAATCTGATAAATAAACTGCCTCATGGCTGTCCTGCTGTAAATGCTCAACTTCCTCCATGGTGTCTTCTTGATCTGTAACTTGACCACCATGGTTTCTTTCTCCCTTCAACATTGAGTTTGAGAGGTCAAACTCCTCTTCAGCACTGGAACTTGGGAGAGGTGAAGTAGAAAGAAGAACTGAAGGTTCTCCTGTAGCCTGGTTTGTGCTCAAATCACTTGGATCTGCACTTTTCTCTTCCATAGCTAGATTGTGCTCCTCTTCTTTTGGATTTGGAGCAACTTCTCCTTCCTCTACTATTTGAAGACAATCTTGCTCTTGATTGAACTCCTCCTCCAGCATGAAGTTTGTCAAGTCAAACTCTTCAATCTGCTGCTCTAGAGGACAAGTTGGGACTGCAAGATCTTCTTCTTCTGCTGCAACAGAATCAGTCCTGACCACCATTTTTTCTCCAACCTTAGCCTCTTCTGTAGGCTTAACCATCAAGGGGATCTTTATCATCCCAAATTTGGCAGCCCAAACCTTCAAGCTGTCTGTCATTTCTTTTCTTTTTGGCTCTTCTTCTTGCTGTTGTTTTCCTTGACTGGCAAGAGGAGGGATGGGTTGTAACTCAACTGATTTGACATTTTTTTGTGGTGGCGGAGGAGGTGAAACCTCTTGTTTCTTTGGAGTGGGAGGTATTTCATTTAGCTCTTGTGGAGAGGATGACTGTTTGGAAGGAAAAAGGAAAGAAGAATTGAGGTGTGGTGGAAGACTGAGAGGTGGAGACATGGGATCGACATTTGGGACAGCAGATGGAGAGTTTAAAGCTTGACATTGCTGAGATGAAACAGATTGGGAAAGAGGAAAAGAAAAGGCATGAGAAGGTGTGCTTACCCGTTGACAAGGTTGTTGAATACTCCTCTCATACACCTCTATTTCTTCAATCCACTTTTCAAGCAAAGGAAGCATTGCAATCATGAAGTCAAGCTTCTCCTGAGGGCTGTAATGCCTTGGAAAAGGTCCCACCCATGGACAAGGTGCTCTGCAACTGATTCCAAATGCTTTCATCTGTGCCTGAGCCGTGGACTGCACTATGTTTACCTCCATCTTTTGGATCTTCTCCAACAGACCAGCATCTTGCATCATTGTATGCATACTCTTGCTCTTGGAAGGCTCCATAGCCAAACTGACTTTGGCACTGCTGCTCATATGGGTATGCATACTGATCTTGAATCTGCTCAAAATGTTGATTTGGAGGATTTGTAAAACATGTTGGAGGTGGAATATACTGTTGTTGTTGATGTGAATTCCATGATGGAAATGAAGTCATGATTACACAACTTCATAGAATGAGAGAATGATGGAAGATATGGAAGGAAGAATGGATAGAAAAAGAATGAAAATGAATGGAAAGGAAGGTCTGCAACTTCAGAGATGGGTTGTTGACTAGATGGAGTCGCCAGATGTGTTTGCAAGTGCCTCCAAAGGCTGAAATCTTCACAGGAACACATCAACCTACAAAAGATGAAGTGGAAGACCTCTAAGGTCCCACCGGGCGTGCCAAAACTGTTAGTGCAAAATCACAGCACCCCTGGATGTAGATTAGGCTTCTAGGTTGATCACTCAGGCATCTAGTGTGATTGCACAACATGGAAACCTCTCTCTAAGCGTGGGACTTGTGAAACTGAGAGAGGAATCTCCAGAGAAGGCTGGTTCCTACTCCTAAACTACCTGCCACAAGCTATTCCAGTGCAGGCAAGCTAATCTAATCCTAATCTAACAATGCCAAGGAGACAGAGAGAGAGAGAGAGAGAAAGGAAAAGAACAAAATCCTACACTAAAACGGTGATACACCAGAGAAGGAGAATGTTGGACATCTATCAAAACTGCCATGGGACAACGAGAGGTGAGCAATGGGAAGGATGGACAGATGCATCACAGGCCCAAGGATAGATTTCACACATAAAATGTCCCAAAACTCCATGAACACAGCTCCAAACCTGCAATGAACATTCAAACATGCACAAATACCTGCAATGAAGAGAGGCAAGAAGAGAACAAGCAAAAACGAGCAAGGATGGACAGATGCATCACAAAACACATTTTGTTGCTCCAAAAGTTTGCGCAGAACATCATTTCAATAGTAAAAGGCAAAAAATTCCATTACAGAGCAAGGGAGGAGGTTCAAACTCCATTTTCAACCCTAGATAAGAAAAGAAGGGAGGGCAGAGCAGAAAAATATGAACAACTTGTCCTTTTTGAAAGAAGCCCCTCTGTACAATATATAGGAAGAAAGAGAGAGGGAAGAGAGGAAATTCAAAACTACCACAACCACTTCTAGTTCGCATTTTAAATCATCTCATTATGGTAGAAGTGGCGGATCCTGGCAAAACGGCGGGCTGTCTGCTGCATTAAAGCTGGTTATTGAAGCATCAATTCTGCTTGTTATTTCGTGCCAGAGGTGTTTCTTGATTTTCTCTCTCCAAACTGAACCAAAATGAAATATTGACCCCGGAATCATGTAGAGAATTTTACCAGCTTTCCGTTGATATAAATAACGTGTAAATCCGAGCTCTGGATCGAAAGTTATGGCAATCTGAAGATTTAGGGCAAAAACAGGCCAAAACGTGTTTTGAAATATTTTCCCGCACTTCGCCACCTGGACGACACGTGGCAGGCTCTGATTCACTGAATAATTCTCTCTCCTCCACCTTTCCGCAGGATTTCCTTTGAAATTTCCTTGTGGTCCCTAGCCGGGACACGTGGCACTATCCCATTGGTTCAGGCTGACCCTTCAAATCTCGCCCTTTGACCTTTTCCCTTGTGACACGTGTCATGATTTGGTTGGTTCTCGGCCCTTTCGGCTCCTTCGCGTCCACCGCGTCCATTTTTCCCACTTGTCCCTATGCTTTGTGGGAAAAAATCCTCCGGTTCACCTGGTTCACGTCCATTTGTCCCACTTGTCCCTGTGCTTCGCGGGACAAATTCTTCCAGTTCGCCCGATTCAGCCGGTTCGCGTCCTCACGGCCCAGATGTCCCATTTGCCTCCGGACTGTTTGTTCTCATTTCGGCCGAACCGGCCGATTCGTGTATCTTTGTCCCAGATGTCCCAAAGCAGTTAGTGTGAAAGTTCTCCTTTTCAGCTGATCCAGGCTTTCCACGTCTGCCGCGTACTTCTGGCCCGATTGTCCCAAATGCTTAGCGGGCCGCCTGGAGGCTTTTCGGCCGATCTGCGCCTTGATGTCCCAAATGTCCCGACTGTCCCAGGGACTAGGACTTAGCCGATTTTCACATTTTTTTCTGGCCTAAGCTTATCTTCTGCAACTTCTTTGCATCTTCTCAGAGCTTGATTTTTTCAACCTAGACGGGAGAGTTAGAAAAATTTCTGAAGGGACCCTAGAAACATGACTTTTTGCCCTGAATCAATTTATCTACCTGGGACTTGAGAATTCTGATGCATGTTATCAAATTAACCCTAGGGGGGTGAATTTTTGATAACACATACCCATGTGTTGACTGCCACATATTACTTCACCAAGTGGGTGGAAGCCATCCCATTCAAGAGCACTACTTCCGAGGTAGTTTGTAACTTCACTAAGGAGAACATATTGATCAGGTTTGGGATCCCAAACAAAATTGTGACTAATAATGCTTGCAACTTTTCTTCTACTAATATGATGGGACTTTTTCTATGGGTATGTGATATCACTTGCTCATTCTTCAGATTACTACCCCCAAGGGAATGGACAGGAAGAATCAGAAAACAAGAACTTGGTGAGAATAGTTAGAAAGCTTGTAAATGATTCTCAGAGGAATTGGCATAAAAAGATATATGATGCACTTTGAGTTGATAGAATTACACCCAAGAGAGAAATTGGAATGTCTCATTTCCAAGTGGTGTATGGTGTGGAAACTCAAATGCCAGTGATGGTGGAATTTCCAGCCTTACATCTGATGAAAACCATTGAAGATTCAAGTTTTAGTAGCTCTTTGGATAAAATAATTTTGTACCTTCAGAAGCTTGATGAGGATAGATTGCAATTGGTTGAAAGAATAATAGCTCATTTGTTAAAATTGAAGGCTTTGTTTGACACGAAAGCCAAACCCAGAGTCTTCCAAGTGGGAGACATTGTGCTGCTTTGGGACAAAAGACATGAGCCATGAGGAAGCCATGGTAAGTTTGATTCTCTTTGGCTTGGTCCTTTTAGAATCAAACATTTTGCTAGAGATAAATCTTTTTATCTGGATTACATGGATGGTTCTCTTCTCCCACTTCATTAGAGTGGGTAGTATCTGAAGTTGTTCAAGTCCTAGGTGACTAGGTGTTCCTTCTGTATATTATGTATAGTGTTTTGGTTTTGGGTCGTTCCTTTGTTTTTCGTTTTGTTCTTCCTTTTTGGTTTGTTTTGTTTCTTTCCCCGTCTTATGTGTGTTACCTTGTATTGGTTTTTCCTTTGAATCCTTTGACCAATGGATAAATTACTGGTCCTATTTTCCCTAGAGTTATCTACAATTCTTGATATTGCCTTGTGTATTTGTTCCAAGCCAAGTCATCCCTAGAAAGAGCCAACTATTGTCGGCCCCAAAATTTCCTTCTTTTTGAAGTCAAGTTTCAAAAAAATTTGAGTCTGTGCCTAGGAGTATCGAATCACATCATGCCTAGCATTGTTTGTAGTTTTCTTGTTTATGGAGAACAATTTAAAATTTGGGCATATGGTAAAGTTCCTTTCCTTATTTTTATTTTCTTCTAGCAGTCGGGAATGACAGACATATTTTCCCCGTTAAATTTTGCCCCAGAGTCCATGGGTAATATGTGAATATATTTGATTGGATGCGGTTTGGCCATATTTCAAGGTTCACTAGAAGACTCCAAATGTCTAAATGGTGTAACTCTAGGGGTAGGATCCAAGGGATAGTCCTCAAATATTTGTAGGCTTTCCACGTGTCCCAGGTACAAAATGAAGACAAAATGAGCTAAAATTAGATAAGTATGGAAGGCTCAACAGACAGTGCCACGTACCTCATCAGTGTAGCTTCAAGAGTCAAAATGGGGGAAGTTCTCGAACTTGCATCAGTCCTCCATGTGTCCTAGGTCCAAAAAGGGACAAAGCTGATTTTTAAAATTGACTAAGTATGGGTGGGTTGGCGGAAGTATCCACGTGCCTTAACGGTGACATTTCAGAAGTAAAATCAAAGGTTCAGTCTCCAAATAGTGCCATCTTGCCACATGGTTAAAGTCAATGAGGAGACATAGTTGGCCGTTGAAAATTCCAAGAATGAAGGAAGGAGAAATGCGCCAGCTCGGCGTAGTTTTAATAGGTGTTTCTAAAATGGAAACTCAAATGAGGGTAAGCCCTCCACGTGTCTAGGGGTCAACATAGGTCAAGCAGGAAATAGACCCGAATTAGAAAAGTATGAAGGAACTGACAGAGATCTCCATGTGTCAGCCTAACGTAGCTTCAAAGGTGAAAAATGTAGAAGGCATCTGTAGGCCTGCTCCAATTAATTTCTCCCACGTGGATGGCCCAAATTTGAAGTTGTAAAAGAAAATCAAATGGCCCATGTTTTAACTGGTAAAATAATGTAACAGATGTATATTTAAAAAACTATTTTTTCTGCCAGTAACATTTCTTTGCAAATCCAGAATTCAAAAGGGTGTGGATGATTGGAATAAATTTTAGTTGTTTCTTGTTTGCTCGAGGAAGTTGTAACCATCTCTTGCGAGCTATATCATGAGATTTCAAAGCCATTGTAAAGGGTTGGAATTTCAATTATTTAGGAATTGTAATTTCGAATTGGAAGAAATCAATACAAAGGTTTTTCCCTTTTTCTTCTGCTTTCTCTTTCCTTATGGTTCTGATACGAGAATCATCTAATCCTTGAGTGCTTGGAAACTTTGTGTTCTAGTTTGTACAATCTCCAAAAATTTGAGTCTACGAATTGTGTCTATTATAAATGTGGATGGTTCTATTTTGCATCTTATTTGCACAATACATATAAGGGTTTTCTCTGCCATCTCTTTTCCCCCAAAGTATTGTCTTCTTCTTCCTCCCTCCTCTCTCAAAGTATTCTATCCTCATGTATTGATAACTTTCAAGGCTTAAAACACATTTCAGGATATCGGGAAACCACCATTGAATAAAATACTGTGCATTTGTACATAGGTTTTTCCCCTGCTTTCAATAAGAGAACCTCTCCCATTAAAGAGGAGGGATTTGCTTATCTCCTGACTGTGGTTTCATTCCAAGTGCAAATCTGAAAACCCAACAGTCGTAAGTTCACTCTATTGGGTGATTTCTGGGGTAAGTTTGGCTCCCCTCATTACATCTTTATTTTTTGGATTGTATGTGGTTTTGTGGGTTTTGCAGGTGGAATTCTATTTTTGCACGTTACATGTATCTTCGATGATCAATGTGTGACATACAGGTGATCAACAACGAACATCAATGACACTTGAGGGACATTGCAAAAATCAAGTTTTGAGCATTTTCGCAGTCACACGAACCGAGTAGAGGTATCTGGCACCCATGTGCCCTCACCCCAGTCTAGGTGCCCTAGTCCTTCCTTATATGTGAACTCCAAAATTTATCTTGAGCATCGACGACACAATTCACATTTTGTTCAACAGTTTTCTCAATCTGTACCAATCCCAGATTAGGCACAAATTAGCTAAGTCATTCTTCCTACATCTCTTGCTTAGGGTTTTTTATTTTATGTTCTTATTTTCTTATGTCATATTGCATCATAACATCTATAATTTATTGTTTCTATCAGTTTCTCTACAATTAGGGTGTTACAAAAATTATGTTTTTTGTTAAATCATAGGGCTACTAGCTAGTTTGAGGTCTAAATGGTGAAAGTTGATAAGATGAGGCTTTGGAACTTTTTGAGGTGGTTGATAATGCTTGATAAGTGTATTTGAGCAAGTCTAAAGAATTCTAATATTTTGAATCAATTTTTGAATGTATTTTGAGGTTTGTAAGTCAATTTAAGCTTCTTGAGTCATGTTACAAAGAGCATTTTTTGGTGATCCTTATAGGATGATGATCTAACTCTTGTTTATTTTTTGATTTGGTAATTTTATCTACATCATTTTGGTATTATAGTAGGTGTTTTCTCTTGAAGAAATATAAGTTAAGTTGAAAAGATGAAAAGCTAGTGAAGAAGGAAGAAACCCTAGCTATGTGAAGGATTGAAAAGAGAAGATAAAGAAAAGTTAAGATTTATCAAGGTGAAAAGGGTTGAAAGACAAGACAAAGTGGTGCCAAAATACTAGGTAAGAATCCTATGTGAGGTACTTGAAGAGGTAAGGTGAAAAATATTTGCTTGTAAAGAAAAAAATGGAAGAAAAGAGAGTGAGAAAAGAATAAAAGTGAGAAAAATGAGATGTTTCTTTCCAGTTAGATATTATGAGAAGTTGAATAAGAGTGAGAGAAAGGAGAGGATGTATAATGAAGAGTTGTTTGCTGAGATAAGTGAGATAGAAGAATATTTGATGAAGTGGATAATAGAGAGGAAGAAGAGGGAAAGTCAAGCTCTTTGATGGAATGTGAAGAGCAAAGTAAAATGGCCCATTGTGTGGCTTGTTGATTGAAAGAGGAAGCATACTATTGCTTTGAGGAGAGAAGAGAAAATGAAAAAAAAAATGTATTGAGACCAACTATTTTAATCCAAAGGATAGTGTAATGTTGGGTAAAGAAGAGGAGCAAGAAAGTGAAGAAGAATATTAGCTAAGTGAAGAAGAAGAAGAGCTCATCAATGAAGCTTCCCATGAGGCTATATGGCCTCCTTATTTTTGTTCTGATATTTCCTTGTCATGTGTGAATGTTGGTCATGAAAATGAAGAAGAAAAAAAAAAGAAAATTGATACAAGTGAAGACATAAAAGTCAAAGAAACTGGAAATGAAAAAGAAAATGAAGAGGATGATGAATATACAATAGATAAAGATATTTTATAGCATAAAATCATGATGAAATTAGAGATTTCAGACCTATTTGAAGATGAATAAGATTATAAGAGATAAAATAAAGAGTTAATGGAGATATTTCATGGTGAAGAAGAAGATAAAGATAAATATAACTCATATTTGAAGAGGATACAAGATGATGAATACCAACAAGAATTTGATATGATGGAGTAGATGAGAATGAAAGAATAAAAGAAAAGGAAGAATGAAGACAAAGTCAAATAAAATGAAGTTTAAGTCAAAGAAAATGAAGAAAAAACAAGCAAGAAAAAAGTGAATAAGGAAAAGTAAAGAGAAGAAATATTCAAGAAGGATGGAGCTCAACAAAAGAGGAAGAAGATGAGATCAAGAAAGAACAAAAAATCGAAAATTAGGAAGAAAAAAAACTAATGGGCTCAATTCTCTCCACTTGGGGAGTATGATGCAAGAGAATCCTTGTATAAATGTAATTTTTTTAGTTTTCAAAGTTGTTAGGTGTGTGAGAGTCCACTTGGATGGTCTTGTTAAGTTTCGATTCCATTTGGACTCCTTTGCAATGTAATAAGTTGTTTCCCTCCAAAACCACAAGTTTGAATATTTTAATTATTCATAGGTTTGTATAGGGTTAGAAGTTAGCATATTTGAATAAATTGTTAGGAAATTAGCGTTTACATTGGGGAATTATTTACATTAGTTATTAATATGGAGTTGTTATTATGTATGAAAGTGGTGGTTAAAACCACTCACAAATATAGGGGTGAGTTGTTATGGGAGGTTTCCTATTTTATAGGAAACACTCCTCTATTTATTTGTATTGTGTTGGAGATTAATTAACATTGAAAATTATTACTATTTGGATGTGAAAAAATCAAACCAAATTATTATTTGGTATCAGAGTGAGATCTATGAGGTTAAGATGGTTTTTTGATTGCTAAGGGGAATGCCAATATTTTAGTTTCCCCTGTGGATGATATTTATATTTGCAGCATCTAGTTTTAAGTTGAGCATTGAATAGTATCTTGCATTGTAATTCTAACTAGTGGGCTACACAGATCATACATTATAAATTCATCTATCAAAGTTTAAAGGCATCATAACAAAATTCCCTAGCCAATGCAATAATCAATTTATGGGATTGATATTATAAAGCCGAGCTAGGTTCAACATGCAATGAGCTGAGTGGTTGACAAATCAATAAATCTATCTCTACATACCAACATTAGAAACCTCTATTAGATCTCTCGCCACATTGCAGATGTTTGATTTTTGTTGGATCTTGCTTGGAGAATGAGAAGATCAAGGAAGATCTCTTATGCAGTTACAAATGCCATAAAGTCCAAATACATATATTATTACTGATTTGATTGAGCTGTTTTACTAAATCCTGCATTGTGGTATCCACATGTAAAACAACTTATGTGAATCTATCAAACCAGTGGAGAACATCCTCTCATATCCCAAGATGTAACCTCTTCTTACTTGTGTTAAAATTTACCACACAATCCACTGTCATTAGCTCATGCCAACATTTTCATCTCTTCCAGACGTTTGAGACTACATTAATGCATGATCTGAAAAACTATGTAGAGATTTATCTCAATCACTATTTACACGTATTCGATTTGGTGTTTTACATAGAACTCTATGATATACATAGAGTTTGTTTTGATCCACATATTTATTCTGCCCTCATGCGCTTTGACCATTTGTTCCCAGTCACGTGTCTCCTGGTATGTTCCAAGTCACATGTTGATGTGTTTTGAGTCATTTCCTCTATGCCACGAATGTAATAAGTATTAATGTGTTTTGAATCACTTTAGTAAGAAATCTTGTTATTTTCCATTTAAAAGTAGATTGGAGTCCATTTATGTAGAAGTCTTAGGTCAATGTTGTCAAGATTCGATAAATGATTGTATTGTCAAGAGTCTTTTGCACTAATTCATAGTGATATTGTTTTAGATGTATGTTGTTAGGTCATTATAAATTTTGACTCGTTAACATTGTCATCAAAGTATTTCCAAGTATTTAATGTCATTATAAAAATTCGTAGTCTCGTCAATTCATCGAAAAAAATAAAGTGTCATGTGTTTTCAATGTTATTAGTTGTGTTACACAATGCCATATATGTCAATTTTCCAAAACCTAGAGTCAAAGTTTGAAAAAAATTGTAAAAATATTTTTTTTTGCCTCACGAACACATTTTTGAGGTAACCGATGTCTGATTGTAACCAAGATTCATAATCTAAAATTTCTAAGTTAGTAGCTTCATACTGGAAGTTGGAGGCAACAGGGGATGGAGGGTGATCAACGCCCCTCGTCAGTCACCAACAACGGGGTCACATATAACAATGATGACACATTTTTATAATATTTTCAGTTGTTTGCTTTGAGTGATGTGTGCAGAAATAAAACGTGCTATACATTCCTTACCAATTATTGAAAAGAGGAGGATGTGCATTTTTGAACCTAAGAACACTTGTATAGGAGGGAAATTGAATTGGAGTGATCCTCTGAATGCAAATATTCTTCAACTGTCATACTTCTAACATTGATCTACCGGTGAAATCTAGTGTTCATTGGAAGTGAAAGAGGGAACTATTGAGTCTGTGTATATAGGTGAATCGGTGGAAGTGTGATCATCTGGTATGTGATTCACTGTGGTGAATTGGATTGGTCATGTGTAGTAAGATCTAGACAGCAAGATCTTAGCTAGTAGTATGCAGACCTAAAAGTATGCAGAGGCATATGATTTTGTTTCCAGTTTTTTAGATGTGCTTCTTCCCATGTAAACACTAAGGGGGGGAATGTTAGGAAATTAACATTTACATTAGGGAATTATTTACATTAGTTATTAATATAGAGTTGTTATTATGTATGAAAGTGGTAGTTAAAACCACTCACAAATATAGGGGTGAGTTGTTATGGGAAGTTTCCTATTTTTATAGAAAACACTCCTCTATTTATTTGTATTGTGTTAGAGATTAATTAAAATTGAACATTATTACTATTTGGATGTGAAAAAATCAGACCAGATTATTATAAATGATGTAATAAAGGGGTCTTAAGACATATATTACCTATACATGGCTTCCTTAACCCTACCAAGGCTGTAAATCCTCTTGGTTAGTCTAATCATAGTTGTGGTTAGTCGAGTTATAACCCTAATCACCTCAAATGTATAGATGATTCGAATGAGAGAATGAGTTAGAGATATAAAGGAGTTCAATATAGGAGTGAGAGCATTTATCAGATCCATGAGAGCTCAAGGATTCAAGATTGTATTATGAAGATATCAATAAAAGGAGTTTTTAGCATTATGTGCAAAATTGTGATAAATGCTTATGAATCAATGAATGATTGATATTGTTATATTATAAAATGTTGTTTGTCGTTTATGAATGCTTGTACATAGGTGTATGAAAAATGTATAGACCTAAGGAGGACATGAAAGGAATAAGGAAATTGTTTAGTTAGTCATGGAGACACTTGTATGCAAGAATAGAGAACTGTGATGCTTGAGGTAAGAGTATGTCTTGTTATTTAATGAATAAGAGGAATTTAAGGGTTATTTGGTTTTTGAGACCATTTGATAATTAATATGGGGTGTAAATTTAATGAGTATGAGTTATGAAAATTTTTTACAAACCAAGAAAACAAATTTAAATTCAAAATAGACACTTGTTGGCCTGGGAAAATTTGTCTAGTGTTAGAATCACAAAAACTTGGAGATATCAAATTTTGCTTAGTGAAAAGTTCTATTTTTTTAGATATTTAAATGCTTTTTACAGGAGCTTAGAACTTGGGGATTGGAGGGATCCCAACCAAGTTCAACTGACACCAAATTGAAAACCAATAAACCCACTAACCAAAATCACAAAATACCTGCTACAGTGCAGGGAAATAGAGACCCAAACACTAAAATGAAGAATGAAAAATACCATATACTACTGGAGAAAAAACATGATAGAACATAGTTAAAAAAAGACTAATCCTAAGAGGTAGGTTGGATATATCTAACCACCTTCCTACCTCCCATGGTTTCCCCTTCATGAGTTTTCTGAAGGAGGAACTTATAAGTGAAACCCAATTTACGACAAATCCCCACTATGTCAGATGAGTCCACGAACACTGGCACTGAGAGACCGGGGAGATCTAAATTCTTGAGCTGTTTTCCTTTAGAAATACCTTCTATGCAAAAATAATGAACCTCCTCCACAAATTTCATTAAGTCCATGTTCCTTGTTGACAACTCGGTAATCACCCACCTGGCCTCCTCCAAAGCCTGCCCTTCCCAGACAATGTCTGATATAATCTAAGATCTACTAAACGCCTCCAACACTTCCACCAAATTAGCATGATGCATAGGTTTGATGAAATGTAGGGTGATGACATGAACCTCATCAATGTTATGCTTTACTAACAATAGTTGGGACATGAACCAGAAAGTGACCTCCGAGTTCACACAAGCACTAGCCAAAACTGCCAGATATTCCTCCCCCAAAATACGAGAAATGGATTCTAGAATCAAACCCGACTCTACCCAGAAAAAATCCTCAAAAAATCATACAAAATCTCACCAAAGAATGCCATTTCACATTTAACACCATGCAAATATCAGAAACAGGAGATGCGTAAACTCTATGGCCATCCAGAAAAAGAATCTCCACTGAAAAACGCCAAAAAACAAAACAATATGAAAACCTTCTTGCACCAATTTGAGTTAATGATTCTTAGAATTCCCTTCCTGAGAAATAATGGCTTCTAACTCCACCCACTCACTTACCCAATCAGAAATGACCAAGCAGTCCCTTTTAATAATTCCCTGATTTTCTAATAGATCGACAACACAATTCAATTCTCCATAAACATGCTTGCTATTCCAAAAAGGAATTTTACTCAACCAATACATAATATTAATAATAAAATATTCCAAATGCTAGGATTCCATATTTCCTCTTCTCATGTCACTGATCACCACTTGTGAGTCTCCTTTGATCTCCAACGCTACACAACCTGATTTGACCGCCAATTTGAGACCCTCAAAAAGAGCTTCAGCCTCAACAACATTACACGATCTGTCTTCTGGAAAAGTTCTAAAATTTTGTGAGCATAATATTATGGATATTCAGAAACTATAGGATAAACTTAAGATTTAATGGGAAAGTATTGAGTAAGTTATCATTCAAATAAATTCGTGACTATGAGGAAAAGATAGTTTTCACATAACGGTTTTATGTTTTAAACATAAATTCATCTATTCTCTCTGGATTATTCTGAAATTTTGAGGGTAGAATAACTGGTACGTTTTAAAAATGGGTTTTAAAGGATTTAATGATTTGAAAATTTTATAGATAGTTATTAATAACAATTGTATATTATTTGTATGTGCAAATCTAGGTTTCGAGTCTTAATTGTATAAAGCGAAAAAGGTCTTGTGAATCAAACTCATAAGGGAAGTTGTAATATATAATTTGGAGGAGTGTTATTAGGGTATTTTGAATCCTTTAGAGTTAGTAAAGTCCATAAATAAGCCATCATTTGAAACAAAATATGACTGTCATGTACAATGCCATTGAGAAGCCTTGAGGAAACAAGTGATTATATGAGAGAAAGAAATATAAACACGAATAAGTGAGTGTCTTGAGGGAATTAGTGAGTATTATGAATAATGATAAGTGAGTAAATGTGTGAAAAGAAACTAAAGGAATACAAGAAAGAATGAAATAAATGTCAAATGATTATTTTGTGTCAAGACAAACAAGAAGCCTTAAGAAGGTCAAAAGTGAGAAGACAACATGATTGAAGCCAAGTAAGTGAATGATCATTGGTGATAACATGAACATGTTTTTAGGTGTTATAAGGTGTTTCAAAGATTGAAATTATCCAATACGTGTTTAAACCCTAGAAAACTACCTTAAGCCCTAGATAGGCCCATTTGAGACTAGTAATAAAAGAGAGAATTATGTTGGGAAAATTGTATAAAGACTTAGGGGCTAAAATTTATCATGCACTAAGAGGGCTCAAATGGGTATCTAAAATACTAAAAACTTTTTCATGAAGGTGTGTAGATTTTTCTAGACATGAAGGCTTGGGAGCTAAGAAAGGCTAAAAGAGACCTAGTTGGAAACAATAAAATGAGAATAAAAGTGAATGGGCTTGGAATTAGGTCCTGAAAATTTGGAATCAAATTAATTGTGGAAAAGGGTATCTAAAAATATTACTAGAGAAGGTTAAATCCATTTATTTTGTTAATTTCATGAAAATTACATTTTGGCAGGGCTACTAGCTAGTTTGAGGTCTAAATGGTGAAATTTGATAAGATGATGGTTTGGAACTTTTTGAAGTGGTTGATCATGCTTAATAAGTGTATTTGAGAAAGTTTAAAGAATTCTAAGCTTTTAAATCAGTTTTTGAATGCATTTTGAGGTTTGTAAGTCAATATAAGCTTCTTGAGGTATGTTACAAAGAGCATTGTTTGGTGATCTATCCCATCCTGCAATTTTAGTCTATTCATCGAAAGGGATAAGTCGTAAATGAAGAGTGGGTTACGAGAGATGCAAAATAAAATCTGTTGCGTAACTATATATATGAAACCAAGTGTGTGTATGCATATCTTGAAAGGGATATGTATACTTACTTGTAGTTGCATGTACAACTGCACAACAAGGCTTGTTACTTGATACTTGTAATGTAACTTGCATTTACGACACATTCTTGTTTTGTGTTAATGTTGAATGTACTTACTTTTCTAGGTATGGTGATGCGGTGCATTGTTGGACTATTAGTAGTTGCACCTTTATTGAATATCATTGTGCACATTGCTATGGTGTGTCTTATGAGTTACTTACCATGCTGATTGTATGTGATGCTTTTGATGTTTAAACATATAACTTGGTGTTGTACCTGTTATTGATATTGTGGCATATCCTTCTTACTAGAAAACATGATCTATAATTATGATGTCATTATACATATCTGTGAAGTATCGTTTCATTATGTGAAAATAATAAATGATAGAAGTTACTAACTTATTTTGATACTACAATTATCCTTGATCATAAAACTATGAGAGGGTCTTTAGCTGGAACAGGTAAAACTATTAGATCATCAAGATAAAAAGTAAAGGCTACCTTGGTAACTATTATTATCAACAAGACAAATTCAATATGTTATATTGAAAGAGAAATATTAAAATGGCTTTATAACCTTGGCTGGTTTATTAGTTGCTTATAACTTGATCATAACATATGATGTCGTATTTGTTAGATTGGTGGATTTCATTTTACGTTGGATCGTAACTTGATTGGTTTGACTATCGTGTTTGTACGACTATAGCTCCAGGATAAGATGTTATTGTTGTAAATAACTATGCAGGTCTAAAACCTTGAAGTAAATAAATTTTTTTTGGTTACTTGAAAAGGCCATTGGCCATGTCTTAGACATATGGTATGATTTCTTGATTATCATCAAAATATGGTATTGGAAATTTGATTGATATATATTTCATTGTTAAGTAAGGTGGATAATGGTGGGGTAATCGACATAAACGAAGGTTGCTTGTTATGTTTTGCATTGGTATGGTCTTCGACCATACTCCTTGTTAATCGATTATTTAATTATTTGATTTAGTCGAATTAATCGACTCATGCAACATTGCATTATTAATAATACAATCATCAACCATATCCATTTGTATCAGATTATATTAATAAATTTGGATTTGTCGTTAAACTGACCCCATGTAGACCTTAGGTAATTTAATTGGTTGTATTTTAATCTTAGACCATTAGAGTTTTGTTCCACCGCCATCCTTGAGCAGGAAAATAGAAAATTAATTAAATCCACTTACATGGCATAGAAAGAAATTAATGCCATTAATGACTTGATAGTATTCAGAGAAGTGAACCTTCTCAAGGAAGCTAAGAGACATGCAACTTACATTCATTTTTTGATTATTGAGTTGTGGTTAAGGCTCTTTTCGTAAGCTGGTGCATGTAAAGAAAATAACGAGCTCATATCTATTATAAATAAGTACTCTTGAAATCTAGGTTCAACATTGTGAACCTCTTTCTAGTTTTTGTGGAGTTATTCTTGGATCCTTTTAGCTAAATGAAATATTGTATTTTTAGTTCAAAGGTTTGAGATTTTATAAACCAGAATAGCTAGGAAATTTTTGTGCCTTGCGTTGCTGGAATCTCGAGAAATTTGTAATGGAAGTTTCAGAGGAAAATATATGAAGAAAATTACATAGACTATCTTAATTTGTAGGCATGGTCTCCTTATGTAACACCTTTGACAAACTGCTATATTTCTCTTTTGCATTGCAAGTGTTGACATGTGATTTTCTTGAATGAGGTGTGTTCCTTTGATTGTTGAAGATCATGCTTGCCATGGATAAATCATTTCTTCTCTTGGATTCATTAGACTGAAATGAAATGGTTTACAAAGAATCCATTTTCACATTTGGTAATAATGGTTACAAACTTATCTCTTTTAATTGACTCATCCTTGGATAAATTCCATTGATTCAAGGAATGTTTTAAATCTCCTTACCTGGTGAATGGTAAACTGACATTCAGAGGTTGAGAGGCGTAACATACTAAAATTTTGTATGTTTACAAATTCTTTCTTGTCTTTTAAGCTCGTGCTTGCATTCTGTTGTATGTTTTGTGCTCGGGTCTTCTTTATTGATCTCAGTGGGACACTTATGGTGTTAAGTGAAATGAGGCCTACTTCAGAACTATTGAGGAACAATCTAAGTCCTATACCTAAGAGATCTATCCTAACGGGATTCTAAAGTGTGGAAAGGTGACCTAAGGGTTGTATGGAATGGGAGGCTAGGTGGCGGTTTCTAAGCTATTTATGAGATTTGATTTGTGTATTAAAAGCCAGTGAACTGCCATATTAGGAAGAATCATGAAAATTTAGTAGAACCTATGTGGAGTCTTCACTAAAGTTATCAATGCATGTAAAAGTTGAATTAGGATTTGCCAATTCTGGATGGTAGTGGCATGGAGAGATAGGTGGGAATGTGAGAGTAAAGGACATTAATGAATCTCAATTTTCATGAGCAAACCATCTTAGAAACAATGTGGGCAGATTTTTTGGAGATTGTTTGGTCTTGCATGCTTTACAATTTTTTCTCTGCATGGAGCTATCTGGTTCTTCGAACCAGCAGTTCGATTTTCACTTTGTGGCTATTTTTGGTTTCCTTGGTCTATTTTCAATTCAGGGAAAGTATATGAGGCATTGGGGAAAGATATGTTTTGTTGTTGATCTTTCTTGGAGGAGAAGACGAGTTGGAAGCTTGAATGGAAGTCTCCTTCGAATTGGAAGAAGCACTATCAGGCATGATAGGCTCTACCCATTAAGATTTCTTGATTTTCTCTAAATGTTTCATTAAAATAACTCTACTCTCATGAGATAAATGGTTACTTGTCTAGTTTTGGTTATTTACTTCATGTTGATGGAATCTCTGTGATGAATCCATTGTATGATAATATTAGTTTTGGTTGGTTTCTTTATGAGTAAGTTTAATGGTGAAATGCATATAGAACTTTCGAGGCTTTTGTGTTTTGATTAGAACTTGCATTTTGGACTGTCTTCCTAGAAAAGAGCTTGAGTAAATGGTTTTTGGTTTGAGTTTGAATTGGAGATCTTCTCTTTGATGCATCTTGAGTTTGAAAAAGTTGTAACACTTATGTCTCAGACTGTACTATTTACTTTAAACATGAACTTGCGTGAAAACGTGTAAGGATACCTTGTTTTCCCTCTGTTCTAGGTAACCTGCATCATTATAAACTGAAAGTCTTGGATTGTTTTGAAAGATAGGTGATTACCATTTTGTAAAACTATAGCTTGTTTTGGGAAGATAGTACTTCTGTTTCAGATTGTATGGTATACTTTGTTCTTCATTATGAACTCGAACTTTATGTTCCTTTTTGGTATGGAGCTGTGTAAGCACTTGTAGTTGGAATCATGGCTACAGTTCGAATTCGTGAGGAATAAAGAACAATGTTTGAATTTAACTTAGTGATGGGGTTTTGTATTCTCTTTTAGATCCTTTTGAATGGATTTCTGGGTTTTTTTTTTAAAAGAGAAAGGAGTTGAATACTCTTGTAAACTGTATCTTGTTTTGCTAAGATTTAGTACTACTGCTTTAGGACTGTATTGTATACTTTACTTTACAGTATGAAATGAAACTTGTGTTAAAACAAAGATGAATGGATGAGTGTGGATTATGGCATTATATGCATCCTAGATTTCTATTTGTATACGAACTAGTTTAGTGTTGGTATTGATGTTACTGATAAGGTTTGAGTTCATAAGGAAAATAAAAGTAATGTTTTCTTTAAACTTCACGTTTGGTTTTGTATTCTCTTTTGGAACTTTTGAAAGAACTTTTGGTTTTAAATGGGATTTGGAATTCAATTAATAAAACAATGGTGAATGAATTTCTAGGTTCATATCCTTTCTATTAAGTTTCCTTTAACTTTTGAGAAGTTAAGTTCCGATTTCTTGAACTACTCTGTAGATCGACTCTCTCTCTCTCTCTCTCTCCCCCATGTTGTTAGGGTGTTTACCATCATAGGCCTATTCAAATTCTTGAGTTTGGCTCTCTGCCCTTTTGATCTTGGATGATGTAATGAAAATTCCCTCTCCAGAACCATAAAATTCTTTGTGGTTGTTTAATTAACTTGTTGCTAGTTGACTTTGGAAATTTCTTAGGAATAGTAGAATGTTCAGGCAACTTTTGGGGACTATCACTTTTGGTACAAGGGAAAACCAAACCATCCCCATTTGATCTTTCTTGATCTCGACTAATTTGTATAAAATCAATTATTGTGTCAATTTCATAAGTGTACAGCTGAGCCTATCCTGTAGAAGGGAAAAAGAGTAATCAATTCTTGTCTGACTATTTTGATTGGCTGAGTCATGCATTATTAGGAAATTTTCCTTTGAGGGACTCCTCTCTGTGCACTCAATAGTAAGTATGATCCATTCCTGGATTGACACAGGTAAGAAATAATCTTTTCATAAGGCTTACCTTGTTTTATGGAACGTATGACCACTGACTGATATCTCCTATAATGTAGAATATTACATAAGAGTTGCAAGTGAGATGTTGATTGTTTTGTTTCTCTCCCTTCTCGGTTTGGTTTGGGATTCTTGTTAATGGTTGTTGTCTCTTGCATGATGAATCCTTTTATTCGTTTCCTTGACTGATACAGTTATATAGGTAATTGGTTATGTAATTTCTAAACTTGATTTCTATCTCTTAGAAGAATGGTGAATAGTGGATAGTTCGTATTGATTCTTCTTCTTATTTATTTAAGTTGTAGGATAAATCATCCCAAATATGTACTATGCTGAAATGAACTTGTCTGTACATGATTCTGGAAACTTGGAAAAATGGCAATAAGGTCTTTGATTATGAAGGTAACTCTTTTTATTGCATAGTAAATTTAAATTATGTATTTCAAATTCAGAAAGAATTATGAAATGATTAAACGGCAAGGGCTATTGTTTGAAATAAATAAGTAATTGTTTGGGACAATACTTACATGGTATAATGTAGTAGTTGCTGATTATAATATGATATTTTCTTAAAAGTGAATTCTGATTTATTATTTGTACTTCTTTTATGTTTGTTATTACTTATGTTAATTTGTATGATACATTAATTGTTTCATTAAAGTAGAGTTATTTTAATGGAATAATTAGTGGAATGCACTTCGTTTTAATGCTTAGTGCTTATCATGATTAGTTCAATGAACTGACCCATGCTAGCAATTTTTACAGATGGACTTCGTAAGTGATAAAAGAAGGAAATTTTTTTGTGATGTATTGGCTGATGTAAAGTATGGCTCTTTTGTAAAGAATTCCGATTCATTCATGAGTTGTATTGAAAAATAAAAGTTGTATTCTTCTATGATCTTAATGTTGTTTGACATGCAGTATGCCTGAAATGCATAATCTTGTACAGTGTATATATTTATCATGATGAATTAAAAGTTTTGGAGACTGAATCCAAATTGTTGTGTGAATTCTCTTATACTTTTTTATAAAGGAAACTGGAATTTATCTTGTTGATATTCTTTGTAACTATTTGTATACTTATTACTGTTATCATTTAATAAGTTGGATGACAGGAATAGTTAATCTCCCTTGCTAAGATGCAACTTGATAAGTTGTATAAGAATTCAATCTCAACCTGAACAATTATAGTATAATTATGGAATGTGTATTGGACATACAATTAAAGTATATGAATTGTGAAAGATAAAAAGGGTATGATAACCCTAACATTTAATCATGTAGAGGAAGACTCTTCCTCTTTCAGAAGAATATGAAACAAATGGAATGGTGTTTATGATCGTTAATTATTGTACTTCATTTCCATGAAATCTACTCTAGCTGAACCTATGTGGACGCTACACCATCTTGAATAGTAAAGATATTAAACTAACCTTATGATGTTTGCTGCCTTGTTTTTGGATAACTGCTTTTTATGCCGAGTTAATAAACATAAAAACAATCATGAGTTAATGAAGTTCTTAATATTAATCAGATTAATTATGGAAGAAAAACTTAATGAATGTTGGAATTAGGGTTTTGTAAGGTTACTGCAATATGAATCTTAATCCAAATTTAATTATGAGTTAATGACCACCAAGGTGTATGTACATCATGATGAAGTAGTTCTAACGGATGTTGGCATAAGCCAACTATAGGACTGTACCTTTGAGAAGACTAAGGGCTTCTCGAGGATATAGTGTTTTAGTTGACATGTGGCAACACCCTTTCGTAATTGATCATCTAGATATACACACATATGAACTTGAACATAGTTTCTCTCTAGGTCAAGTTAGTAACACGACTAGAATAGGAAGTAGCTTTCAATGAATCAGGGCACCTAGGAACATTTGGTCAACTTAGGTCAATCGAGTATGCCCATATACCCTAAGTCATTGTGAGCATCTACCTATAACAATTATGTCACTAACATGGGTTAGGATCAAACCTTGGGCAAGTGGATTGACAGAAGTCAGCAAAGACCATTCTAGATAACAATAGAGTGAGGTGAAGGACGTATTCTGAATTGACAAGTATGCCATCTAGGAATAGTAACATGAACAATATGTTGGAAATCTTTGGCCAAATTATCGCAAGATGCTGGTTGCATTTTCCTATGTCATCTAGTTTAAAGAAGTGAGATGTCAGATGAATATTGGTAGCAAGTATTCAAATAGATTCTTTAAATAGATCATTAAGTACCTAGAATAGGGTAAGAAAACCAAGTATACATAGTATACATAAAGTATTATATAATTAAAGACGAACATGAGAGATCGGTTAGAAAATGAGTCATGAAATGAGAGATCGATAGTTTACTGAGTCATTTTCAGCTGCATATGGTTATCTGTTATGAGATTGACTGGCATGGAATGTGTGTTCTAAATGATGTTTTATTTAGAATAGAGAACATTGTGTAAAAAAATAAAATTTTCCATTGTTCTAAAGTCTTAAAATGGGAATGTTACACTTTGCTCTAACCTATTTTTAGACACCTAGATTTCAATCAAAGAAATTTAAATACCTAAATTGCACTAACTATCTTCACCTCCTCTCACTTTGTTTCAATAATGACACTTCGTTATCTAATTGTGATGCTAATTCACTCAGGATGCTAATTTATGAAATTTTGATTAGTGATAATCCTCTTAATTAGATAATTACATGTTGATTAAGCCTCCTATCTTGCATTTAACCAATAAACCTTCCTATTGGCTAAGTCCTGCTTCCAAAAATTCCAAAATCTATCCAAACCTCCTCCAGAAACTCACATAAAGCTTCCTAAGCATGTTTAGGGTCCTTAATTAATCCTATAAGATTAATTATCTCCTAATCTAGTCAAAGAGGTGCTTTAAATTCTAAAAAGTCTATTTTTGGATTTTCCATTTGTCCCACATGCAATATGATTTCAATCTAGTCTAAGTGAAAATCTATAAATAGAAGGTTAAGGCCTCCCTTTCATTTTTACACCTCTACACCTTGATCTTGATATCATAACACTTTGGAAAGGAATTAGACCTCATTTATATTAGCTTTAAGCTATAAGACATTTGATCTTGGCCATTCTCCATTGTTGAAGCTCATCCATCTTGCATCTTTCCTCTAAATTGGGTTAGTAAGGATTATTTAAGCATGGTTTTGTAGCCATCTTAGAGAGATCTCTTCATCCATTTGGATCAAACAAAAAACCAATTTGATTGCTTTAGAATCTAAATATGTTCACACATAGATTAACAATCATAAAGAGTAAAATAAACTTAACATGTCATTTGTTTTATTCATATTGCATGGATTGAAGTTAATTTGTTAAGCTTGTATCTTGATGATTATTGATTGATTTGGCTCAAGCTTTAGACTAATAGGTTTTAGTCTAGGTTAATTAGTTTTCCAAGTTATTCACTAATACATTTGACACGCCCGGTGGGACTTACGCCATAGTCCATAGAATTTGTTTTTGAAGTTTTGTAATTTTGATCATTTTTTTCTAACCATTCCATGAATTTTTGAAGATTGAATAGAGTTTACTAACCTTGTGTGTCTCAAAATATTCCTTTTGCATGATAATATTATGGTTTTATGTTAGAAAATGATTTAAATGGTAGGTTTTTGACCTGTTAGAATTTTTAGAAATTAGGTTTCCATCCATTTTTGTACAATTCTAGGTACACGCGCAAGTGTTAGAAAAGGGCACACATATGCTTGAAAACACATGCATACACATGAAAACACAAACATACACTTGAAAGGGCATGCATACACTTTTCTAGGCATGAAAATGTTATCCTCTATCAAAAATATTTTCCAGATATGCACATACACTTGAAAACATGCGCATACACTTGAAAGGGCGCACATATGCTTGAAAGGGCATGCATATACCTCTCTAGGAATGCATATGCCTCTTTGTGAGAAAAAATTCATGCACGCGCGTATACACTTGAAAGAGTGTGCATACATTTTTAGGGGTGTGCGTACGTTGAATTGTGTTCATAACCTTTCTTCTAGAGGCCATAAATTTTGCTCCTAAACTCGAAATAACTCCATTTTTTAACGTTGGAAAGGTATTGAAGAGAAATACACAATAGATACATAAAATTAGGATTTTGACTTATAGAAAATTTATTGTTTCCTTTATTAGAAAACTAGTCATTTTCAAACATGTTATTTTAAGTGTTTTCATAGTCACATTCTCATTTAAAAGGTTAAAATCACATATGCTCTTCCCTCACACATTTTTAGGTGATATTAGGAATAAAAAATTATTGAATACCTCTTTCATGCTTTCAAAAACACTTCTTAAAATGATTTTCTAAAGGAAAAAAATTAAAAGTTGGTTAAAAGGAACAAGTTGTGTGTTGATTTGTAGGGTTTTCTTCCTTGTTACTAACTAGTTGGGTTCTACGTTGTGTATGCTCTTCCTTCGCGTCTTAGGAAAATATTAGGAATCAAAAACAACTAATCCTCTTTCTATAAATGCATTGGAGAACTAATAACCCTTGTTTTAAGGACACAATCTCTTGCAAAAGAATCAAATTCTAAACTAAGAATAACATGTTTTTTGTAGGTTTCCAAACGGTGTGTGACAAAAACCACATTAAGTTTAAAGATAAAAAACATAACATATTCAAAACACTTTATTTTCAAGTTTGGATAAGGGTATGACCCATCCAATTTAAACTAGGAAAATTCTTGTTGGCATAATCCTTAAGCTACAACAAAAGAGATGTTCCTAGGAAACCTAAAGTAGTCCATGCAAGAGGGAACCTTGTGGAAAAAACAGGAAGTGCTTCACTTACCCACTTGACTAGTTTTTTTACATTGTGAGTTTAGAGTCAAAGTCATCTCCATTGTGACCCCAATGAAAACACAACTAAACACATTCTTATGCTCATTGTGTTGAAGGGGATAAATTAAATCTGAGATACTCCAAGACTAGTTAGTGTGACTTTCTTGGTAAATTGAGCTCACAAAGATAATTTGTGACAATGAAGTTGAGAGAACCAATAGGAAGCTATATCATCTTGGAGCCCACTTTTCCTTAACAAGCCAACGAGTTTTATAGAGATTTTACAAGGTAAGAAATTTCTCAAAGTCAAAACCTTGTTGTTCGAACAAGGGGAGAGTCCATTCAAGTTCACACTAAGTGACATTCATCACAGGATTTACGAAACCTTACTATTTTTTAGTTTCTCTCTTACCCTAAGGTGAGACAAAGCTTTTCCAAAGTGACACCAAGTCTATTTCAACCCCATTTGATCTACACCTTTGCTATTGTTGTTCATTATTAGGGAAAAAGAGAACAACAAGCTTGGGTATCACTAGAAATAACTGTGTCCACCACTTTTGTAGTCTACTTGCATGACTAGGTTGAAATGCCAGAATGCACGTGTTGAAATTGTGAATGGTATGTCATTAGGTTCCAGTAGGCTCTTTCTCTCAAATCAATATTGAGACACATTATAATTTGTATCTATGTTTTTTCTCACCTTTGATCCTCCTTAGAAGTGTTATGTTGTTCACATTGCATTGTCAATATTATGACACTTATATCTCATTTCTAGTCAACATAATCTAAGTGTCCATATTGTAACATTACGCTGCCCACATCTTAGCAAATCCTTAGCATACTTAGATGTTGTTTCCTTTTAAACATTACCTCAATCTTGAAAGGGTGTGCATTACTTTGTTTTTGTCGTATCTGTACTATTATTGATACCAATACCTCACTTTCTAGTAGAGCTTGGGTAACGTATCATAGTAGTGTTGTTGCATAGCTCGCATATGTAATCTCTATTATTTTTAGGGTATGGGTCTTGCTTGTTTCTAAACTCATTATAAGTATACTTTTCTTGGATGTCACATTAACCCATTGCTAATACTTACATCTTGTTCCTTTCAAACTTGAAGTAAGTACTAACATTAAGTTAATCATTTAATGTCAAAACTATCTTTGAAAGCATTTGCACAGGGAGTAGTTCTTTGTTGATTGATTGGTTTTACCAAAACTTGCATGATTGTACCTTATGTTTGTTCATCATATTGATCTATCTTTCTAGGGAAATCCTTGTTAGATCCTTGGATTCTTTACTCTTTAGACATTCGGTTTTATTTTTAACCATTGTTGGACAATAATTTGTGACTTTTACACTCGTCACATTTTAGATTGCTACTTAGGTTTGTGGTATCCTTGATCCCATTTGAAAAAACCTTTGTGGACACATCCCCATATTTGCAAAATGACTAGTTGGTCACCATTATGCTGCTTGAATCAACATGGAACTTAATTTTATTTGAAGGAGTTCAATCAAACTATCGAGGTCTTAGCATTCAGACCCAATAGTGCCTGCAATGACTAATGATTACATGGTTCCTGACACTTACAACAATAGGGAACCTAGGTTTGTGAATTTACATCAAGAAATGCCCATAATGACTAAACCTTGGTTGGTTCCTCATGCTATAAAAACTATTTGGGTACCATGTTACCCACGTTTATCTCATAGTCGGTGGTATGGTTTGGATGCTTCTGATCCAAATTATTATTTAGGTTCCCCCTACTCTTCTTTTGATTCTAATACAAATTATTCTTATAATTCCTCTTGATATTCTAAGGATTCAGATTCAAACTATTATTCATATACATCTAACATGAATCCTATGTCGTAGTCTTGCATTCCTTCACAAGACCCCCTTTATCCATTACCTCAACGACCCCTTCCTTTGTTAATGAGCTCGGTGACTCAAATTTCCTCTAATCAATCATCCAAGTTGACCCCTATGACTTATTCCACTGACTATATGTGTGACCCTCTTTGGCTACCGACACTATACCATATTATAGGTAAGCCCATGCCATCTTCTTCTACTTGAAAAATCTCTCAATCCAAATCTATTTCGTCTCTCAAGTCATCTTCTTCTGTTAATCAGGATCCAATTCCTCTTTGGCCATTGAGTCATTTTGATCATGCCTTATTATATGTTAATTCATTTTCTAAAGATTGATGTTTATGTCCACGTAAAACCATTTAAAATAAACGATGTGCTAAGATATATTTTCAACGCACTATCCAATTCCTTTATGGACAAAATAAGGTCAAAACTTCATTTCATCTACATCATCAAGCATCTTCTACATTTTCCACATCTTCTGGACCTATTTCTTCCAATCAACCTACTATGGTCAAAGAACAACCCATACCAATCGATTCATTTTAGAATGAATAAGTGATCATAGAAATCATGGGGTTATACGATGACATTCCATTAGAGGATCAGATGCAAAAATTCTTTTTAGACATCAATACGCTCAAATATTGGGAAGAAGAAATTGATTCATTTTTTCAGAAAATAAAGGAAGATCCTAAGACCATCAAACTTGATACTCCTCTTACTCGTTCATCTTTACATTCCTCATTACATGATGACACACCTGGTTTAGGCATCGATCCATGGCCTATCTTCTCATCACCCAATCCTCCTTTATCTATCACAATTCCTCACTCATAGTCTCACCTTGGGCCACCACTTGGTAGCCCCTTGTCATCTTCTTCCACCCTGGGGCCACCACCTAGTAGCCCTCCATTTTCTACTTGTGGGTCACCTCCTGGTATCTCATTATCTTCTATTTTGGGACCATGTCCTATTAACCCTCCATTATCTTCTATTTATGGGTCATCTTCGGGTAGCCCTTTATCTTCTATTTTTGGGCCACATACTAGTAGAGCTTTATCTTCTTCTATATATGGGACACCTCTGAGTAGTCCTTTATCTTTTATTCTTAGGGCACGTCATAGTAGCCCTTCATCTTCTATACTTGGAACACGTCCTAGTAGTCCTCCATCTTCTATTTATGGGACACCTTTGGGTGGTCCTTATTCTTCCATCTTGGAGCCACATCTTAGTAACCCTTCATGTTCTATCTATGGCTCACCTCTTAATAGCCCATCCTCTTCAATTCTTGGACTGTATCCTTTTCATCCATCACACTCTTATTATATCAATGATTGGGGAAAGCCCACCATCATCCCTACGTTTCCTATAATCAATCATAAATCTCCACTTTCTTCTCCCACTTCTCGAGATCAGAAAAGTCACACCTTAGCTTATAAAAAACCTAAACATTTTCTACATCAAGATCATATCAAAACTTCCAAGATCTCCAAATCTCCCAACAAGTCAAAGAACCATAGGGTTCAGAATAAAAAAAATTTAAAAAATGTACATCAACACAACCATCAAGTATGGTATAAAGAACATAAACCTATGGATAGGAAACTCAAGCTCTCGTATATGAAATCCATGTTTCAAGATAAATCACAGTCATTTGTTGAGTATGAGCTCACCACGATCATTGAGATTGGAGAAAATATGACTCTTGATAGGAAAACACACCTAATCTCCCTTATTAAGGAAATCACAATTTTTTTTGTTGGATCATATCACAAAGAGTGACATTGTTGATCCCAAAATTCCAAAATACATAAAAATGAGAAAAACATTAAAACATACAAAAAAGCAAATGTACAAAGATCAAACATTGCAATAAGGTATTACATACACATGGATGTTATTTATTCCTATTGAGAATACAAAGTATCATACTTAGTAGAAGGCATAGAGAAGCTTCGTGCGTGGGAATAGGGTGTGTTCAAAGGTGTAGAATGATAGGGAAGGAAACACATGCAAAAGACAAGGACAGATTTGAGACTTAGCCATTTTTCAGGATTACGAGCTATTTTTGGAGATAGTGTGCAGAGCACACAAACCGGATAAAGAATTGCGCGACACGCAAGGGCTATTTTTGGAAGAGCATATACTAAGTGCTTTGTATGGTTCAAGTTAATAATAGAATTATTATTACTAGTTAACCAAAAGATATCTATTATTATTATTATCGCACTTGCATGTGTGTTTATTATTGTAAAGGTGCATGGCTATTTTCAGCATGTGACCTATTTTGGGAATTATGTAAGTATTGAAGGGAAAGTCCCCCACCCATATAAATATGTAGTGATCTATGCATAGTATAGAGATGACTATGTATCTGAGCTATTGTGAAGTTATGCTTGCCATGGATTTGATGCATGCATAAGTTTATGATACTGAATATTGTAAGAAGCTTCTATGTATTGACTATGTTTAATATAATGAAGTGTATTGGTTAAATCAAGGTGTTAGATATGATCATAACTAGTTCTTGCATGGTTCAATTCATTATGGTTATTGTTTAAATCCATTACTCTTTAGATCTAGATCTAGAATATGCTCTATAGAATGTTTATACTATTTATGGATATGAATGCATCAACTCTTCATCTTGCTAACATCCTGCACAAGCAAACCCTAAAAAGGGGCTTGGGTACCTTTGTGCACTTTGGGTGAGTGCTAAGTCTAAGATGAGTGATGTGTTAGCACACCTAGGTGATTTCTGGTAAATTCTAGGTTGCATCATTGGTTCCATTGTCGAGACCTCTTTTTCAGTTGTTTTCAGGATGGTTCATGATGAAAACATACCACTTGACCCTAGCAAGTGTTGAGGAGTGTATACAAGATCTAGAAGAAGAGTACGCATAGAGGTTCATAGCACCGAATATCTAAGTTTAACACACACACATGGGTGAGAACACAATCTGTATGATATTTTATATGAGATATTCTTTGCCATTTTTCTAGTAGAGTTGTATGAGTGGCTGGTTTCTTATGTGTCTAAAAGGGATTGGAGGTATTGCGCACTTGTTCTAGACATATGAAAGAATTTTAGGCCCTTTATGATTCTGATCTGATTTGGACATGCATTGTGGATACTTGGCTTTCATGGTGTCTTGAACAGTTATATCTATGGAGTACTCAATTTTCACTTATTCTTGCCCAGAGGTAGCAGAATTCCATTTTTTTACAGTATCCCAGGGGAACTTCCTTGCAAGGAATTCCACTGGCAATCAAAATCTTAATGGTCACCCTAAACTTGGAAATCAAACCAATGGCTAGCTAAAACCCACCACACATGGGAGGGGGTAGGAGCAGGTTTGGTGAAATATGGTAGACCTAGCAGAAGAATGATAGAGAGAAGAAAGGAGACCTAAGTATAATGAGGCACGCGAGAGGGAGATAATGAAGCAACATGACATTGTACAGAGTAGATGGCCTTGAAGGAGAGAGATGACTCATAAAGGATTTTGAGCTCACATAGATGGCATGGAGTTAGAGCATTGGGAACTCCCCCATTTGGGCAAGCATAACAGGGAACCCCCCTTGGCCTCACATGATAGAGTGCACAATAGTAGAGATGACCTGGGCCGTGGGTGTGCATCTGAATCTACCTGGTAACCTAGCCCTTGCGCTTGGTTTTCTAGTATCTAATATGATGAGTAGTCAACAAGCTAATTTAGGCAGTGGGAGAGCAGGAGTAAGTCACATAATAAGTACATTGATGGAAGGGAAAACATCTTCGTTGTTGTTTAGAGGTACCTTTATAGGTACATCATCTACATAGAATTCAAGTTCACAAAATTTTGGACTCACTTCTGGGAGTGGTAACACTTCACAAACTATAGGGGTTCAGTTCATTATTACTATTGGGACATAAGATAAGTACATATTTTGGTCCAATTCCAGCTACAGGTGGAGGATCAGGAGGTATAGGTGGTTCTAGTTCTAGTGGATATGGAGGTAGAGGAAACACAGGAGGTTTTGAGATCAGGTGGATAAGGTCCATGCACTAACCTTATAATATTTACATAGAGATGTATCTTCATCTTCTAGACTATAGGGGCATAGAAGATGTTGTTGAACACATGTGCACATGTGTGAAATGCTATAAGGCATAAAAGGAATCATGGCTTTTGAGCGCAAGGGGAGTAAATTTGTAACTACATTGCAGGGATGTGCACACAGTTGGTACAGGAAGTTTGACCTTGATCAGACTTGTGTAGACTATGCAGCATTAAAATATGCTTTCCTTAAAGAGTTTCACATCCCTGATTTTGAGTAGAAGAGTATAATCACGCTCAAGGATATTAAGAAAGGCGCTACTGAGAGTTTCAGGGAGTATGATGCCCATTTCAAAATGCACTTTTATATAATCTTTCATTATGATATTCACAGTAAGCTCAGCATGCGCACTGGTTCATTGGAGGTCTGATTACATATTTTAGAAGGGTGCTATCACATAATACATACACTAATCTGCACGAAGCACTTAAAGTAGCTTTGCATGTTGAGGCAATTGGAAGTATATACATTAGAGTCAGCCCCTTCCTGGAAGCATAGATTACAACATATGATAAAATCAATTCGAGAAAGTATCAGTGAACTCAGTACATGAGATCGTGTATGAGAATTTGGTGTATAGATTATGAAGTAAAAGGTCACACCAAGGATAGTTTTCCCTGCAAATTAGTAGGTTTATTATTACTAGACCGTATGAGATATGTCATTTAAACCATGATGCTAGCCACTACCCATTATTGCAATGCATATAATAAGGAAGAACATATCTTGCTATTGTAAAATTTGTAGGTCCATGACTCATGATACAGAAGGTTGTCGGTTGATTGTTCAGATCCATGATGTTATATATATTGGTGTTTGGTAGATAGGAGTATCATATAACAATAAGGGTAAGGTTTAGCATCAGGATCGGGATCACAATCAAGCGCGCTATGATTGGAATGAAGGGAATTTTGAAGGAGGTCGTGACATAGGTTGAGAATACCATGGTAGATTCAGAGGCTGAGGCCATGGTGGTAGATGAGGTGAGTTCCCTCATGGAACATGCTTTACATGTAGATCACCTAACCACTACAGGTGTAAATGTCGTCAAGAATATTACTTGTTCTTTTTATGGAAATAATCATAGTTATGAGGAATTCCTAGACTTATATGAGCATATTAGTAAACATCATAAACAAGAAAAAAAAGGCACATGGATGGTTAGGATACAACATGTTGTGGAAAATCAGTGGATGCCCAAGTTGGAACTAGAATCCAAGGTATTACCTTTAAATAACACTACCTGCACTGAAGTAGCGCACACTAAATACGTGTTACAACAAAATCCTACCATCATTAAGGAGGAGGTTCTACATGCATGGTACCTAGATCTTATCCATTAGAAAACCATGGAGGTACTCAGGAATCTTTAGGGTGAAATACAATGTTTAAAGGAGCAGTCACGGAAGATGAAAAAAAAAGCAACTAAGATGGTCAAATATGATATTGATGACTAGAAGGACATGTGTAAAATGTTGCACTAGGAGAATATCACTCCATTGTTAGGGAATTGGCTCAAGGGAAATACTCCGCTCATAAGTATTGAGACTAGATGATAGATCCTACATTTAAATATTCCCCCCATAGCTTAGACTATGACAAGGAAATCAATCTCAATGATTTTGTGGATGGATGGATTTTGAGTAATATATTGATTGATATAGGTGCAGAAGTCAATGTGCTTACTTTAGATTCATGGGTATAGATATGGAGACCCCATTACAACCATCTTCTAATGTGTTGTTTATGCCTAATCAAACCAAGGCCACCCCTATTGGAGTTTTAAAAGATGCATCCATTACTATATAAGGGGCCAAGTTCATAGGGGACTTTGAGGTTTTGGCACTTGCAGAAGTAGACAACTTCCCAGCTCTACTTGAGTTCCCTTGGTGTTATGAAAATAATGCTGATCTTTGGTTCAACAAGGATTATATTAGTTTTGACAACAAGGAGGAAAGGGTTATTATCCCTTTAAAAAATGGGAAATCTACACCCTATGTTGAGCCTTTAAGTGAGGAAGATCTGAATAGGATTTATGTACGTGCAATCTGGGACCCATAAGTGCTCGAGCCATCTAAATAAGGAATCCTTTAGTGGGAAGATGCACATTATATTAACGATACTATAAGTATTGATTGTGATAATTGGGTTCATGGTACTTATGATTTGGTAGGGTTCAAAGTAAGAAGCACATTTACATGGAATAGTAGACCTCATTGTATCAAGAGAATAAGTAACAACTTGATACCTCAATACATTGAAGAAGGAGATCCTACGGTATTTCTGTGTGCCATGGAGGAATAGTGGATATACTAGTTGGAGAGATGGAATGTGCTAACATATAACCTACGTAGGATAGCAGCACACTGGTGGGTGGTTGACATGGATAATCTTGTAGGATGGAATGAAATCATGATTTTTCTTTCTACTCATTTTTTGAGGAGTAATGCACCTACTCAAATATGCACTTATCATGGTAATCAACCTATTCAACACCATGTTCAATTGTTTGAGAGACTCTAGATAGAGGGGTAGGAAGCTTTACCAACTTCACTCTGGGTGCACAAATTTTATTCCACTTTACAAGGTTGTACGCATGCTTGGTATGTATATTCAGAACTCCATATAGAGACTAGAAATTGGTAGGATTTGATTACAGGAATGATCTAGAATTTTGACTACTTCTCTACTAAACCTCCATTAGAAGAGGCATTAAGGGTTCTAAAGCGGTTAACTATGGGAGACAGTGCAAAGGAAAAAGAACTAATTTAGGAGTTATTTGATGGAAATGAATTAGGAGAGAATTTTTCTAAAGATGTAGAGACAGAGATCACACTACTTAAGAGTGATTGCCTTGAGAAAGTAAAAGGAAATATGGTATACTTAGTGGATGATGAAGAAGTAGAAAATATGGATGTAGATGATTCAACAGGTAGGCATGAGGTTTTGGACAGTATAGATAAGACCACACGTGCTTATCATGAACCTATGAAAACAAATAAAGTGAATATTGGATCAGATGGTGAGCCTAAGGAGGCCATAATTGGGGATTATTGGTCTGACTCTGAAGTGGAAAAAATCATTGAGTTACTATGAGATTATCAGGACTTATTTCCTAGGGGATACCATGAACTAAAAGGTGTGCATGAATCATTAGGAGAAATGAAGATAAATTTGAAGGAAGGTTCATGCTCGGTTAGGAAGAGACCCTACAGGATGAACCCCAAATTGTGTGAAAAGGTCAAGGAAGAAATTGAAAAAATGTTAAAGTCTGGAATCATCAAGCCCCTAGACGAACCAGAATGGGTTAAACCAATGGTGATCAATATAAAGAAATATGGTTGGATTAGGATCTATGTGGACTACAGGGAGCTAAATGCTACACGTGTGACTGATCCTTTCCCTATGCCATTCATAGAGGAAATATTAGAAGGTGTTACAGGATGCGAGATCTATTCCTTTATAGATGGATTCTATGGGTATCATCAGGTTAGGATTGCACATGAGGATCAAGAAAAGACTACTTTTACCACTGAATGGGGAATTTTTGCCTATAATGTGATGCCTTTTGGTCTTAAAAATGCACCTGCTATATACTCGTGCATATTTGTCCAAGCCTTCAAGGATTTTATTCACAACTTCTTGCAGGTTTATTTAGATGACTAGATGGTGTATGAACTTGTTAAGGATAATTGTGAAAATTTACACTTAATGCTTGAAAGATGTCGATAGTTAAGCATCTCTTTAAACATCAAGAAATGTATATTTAGTACACCATTTGACACATTGTTAGGGCACATAATTTGCAAGGAAGGTTTGTTGGTTGATCCAGCTAAGGTTGCAGTCATTATTGTCCTAGAAGAGCCAACTAGTCAAAGTGAGGTGTGTAGATTCTTAGGTCACACTGGGTATTATAGAAAATTTATTAAAGGGTATTCTAAGGTTTCCACACCCTTGGAGGAGTTACTAAATGGAAAAGGTACATTTTATTGGGGGGAACCACAACAACGTGCATTCAAGACATTAAAGGAAAAACTTAGTACAATGCCTATTCTGCGCTTTCCCTCATGGGACCAACCGTTTCATGTACATGTGGACACTTCTGGCATGAATTTTATGTACATGTGGTGTTGGATCAGCCTGGAGAAGGTATTATAGATCATCTTATCTATTTTTCTAGTAGAAATTTGACTCATGTAGAGAAGAATTATATAACTACAGAGCGCGAAGCTTTGTCAATGATCTATGCGCTATATAAATTTAGACAGTACCTGTTAGCAACACCATTTTTATTCTATACTGATCACATGACATTGAAGTATTTGGTAAAAATACCGTTTTATAGGGGCACATATGCCAATGGGTACTCTTATTCCAAGAATATTATTTTACAGTTATGGTAAAACTAGGAAAAAGTAGTTCTAGACTAGATCATTCATTTAGAATACAGTCAGGGGAAGACGCGTAAGCAATAAAAGATACCATGATCGATACATAGTTATTCTAATTACAACACACACCATCAGAATTAGAGGACATATCTATCTTTCTATGTACAGGTAGGGCACCAGAAGGAATGAAATCCTCAGAGAAGAAACAACTTTCCATTCACGTGACACTGTTTATGTTAATTAACGGTGACATGTACAAGTTAGGTTGAGATGAAGTATTATGCCAATGTGTATTAGAACATGAGTGCATAGATATCATGGAAGAGGTTCATGGTGGTATTGTAGGTGGGAACTATGAAGGTGACACCAGTACGTGTAAGATTATACTCACTGGATTATAGTGGGAGACCTTGTATAAGGATTGTAAGGTGTATTATAAGGCATGTGATCACTTTCAATGCCTTGAAAAACCAGGAAAAAAATGAAATTCCTTTAAGACCTATTCCTAGTACAGAACCATTTGAGAAATGGGCTATAGATTTTGTGGGTCCTATAGAAAAAATGGATACTAAGAGTGAAAGTACCCCACCACAGGTACAAGAAGAAGAAGAGGACTTGGAGGTAGTCTAAGGAGAATGTTGTTTTAAGAGGGTGTTCAGAAGAAAAAGAACACAAAGCATGAGAACTCCACAGTCATTACAAAGATCACCATGACTCTCTCTACAGAAAGAGGTAGCTGCGGAAAGAAGGAGAAATTTGAAGCTGAATGAGGAGGTAAAGGATTCTAAAGAGAGTGCACTTGGAACTCCTATACCACCAGAGGATGTGGAAGAACCCAAGGATGAATAAATGAAGGATGAAGAAGGAGTAAAGAATGTAGGTTAAACAGAACAAGATACTACTTAGGACATAAATGATCCAACTCCAAACCTTGGCACTCAAGTTCCTAAGGGGACAAGAACAAAGAGGGTAAGTAGGGAGTATGCTGCATCGATCATGGGCTATCATGAGGACACATGTAAAATTGTTTGTGCCCAATTCCATAATACAGTGGGCCTTAAGGACTTGTATGGATGGGCGTTGATGGACCCTGACATGGAAACCACTCACATAAGGACACAATTGTCATGATCCATGCAAACACACATGGACGAGCCTAATTTTGATGTATGTGAAGAGTCCTTTGTTTTAAGAAGAATGAGAAAGGAACCGCAAATAAGGACATAACTATCAACCCCACTATTATGTATGATGAACATGTGAGTAATGCCTTGGTGAAGGTATCCATAAAGGTAACGTGATAGAATGTAGATAAGACTGCAACTATTAGAGTGATAAGAGAAGATATCAAAGCTAAAGATGTAGAAATAGTGTCTGAAAGGAGAAAAGGACCTAGAGAAAAAGAAGAATGGGGTTCTCATCACCATGGCAGAGGAGGTCAGTGATTATGTCCTACAAGCAAGACCGCACTTGGAGTCCAAGGTACCCAAAAAGTTCCTGTTGTCAAAATTTCACCCCCCAGGGTAAATTTCGATAACATGCATCATTGTTTTGTAGTTCCAAGCATGTAGATTGAGCCAGGAAAAATCATAAAAAATGACTAAGTCCTAGTCCTTGCAACAGTAGGGACGTGTGGGACAGAAAGACGCGGATCAGCCGAAAAGCCTCCAGGCGGCCCGTGAAGCAAAGGGACATCTGGGACAGAAGTACGCTGCGGGCGCGAGAAGCCGATCTGGCCGAAAGAGGAAGAAAAATGACTAACTGCTGAGCGGGACAGTTCGGGACAAGAGTACGTGAAGTACGCGAACTGACCGGATCGGCCGAAATGAGAACAAACAGTCTGGAAACAATTGGGACATTTGGGCCGTGATGACGCGAACCGGCCGGTTCGCCCGAAACAGAGAAAGTTCGTACTGGGACATCCGGGACGAAGGGACGCGCGGGACGCAGATTGCCAAAGGAGCCGAAAGACAATCAAACAACGCCACGTGTCATCAGCCAAATGAGGGATGAGGAAGCCCATTTTGGGTGGATTAGAAGTTTTTGGCCCAAGCAGTTTGGGACATCCGGGACATAAAGACGCGAAGGGCGCGAAGGAGCCGAAAGGGCCGAGAACCAACCAGATCACGACACGTGTCGCAGGGGAAAGAGTCCAAAGGTCAAAGGGTGAATTTTGAGGGGTCAGCCTGAGCCAATCAAAAGAGGACACGTGTCCTATTGAACAGGGAATGCGAAGCTCGGGAAGGAGTTAGAGAATTTGGCATGAGTTTTGGCCGAAAAGCTAAAAGCCAAGGTCTGCCCTACGTCCCTGTCGGCCAATCAATGCATGCCACGTGTCCAAGTTTAAGGGGCCCACAAGGAAATTTCAAAAGAAATCCCGTGAAAGGAGGAGAGAGAATTATTCAGTGAATCAGAGCCTACCACGTGTCGTCCAGGTGGCGAAGCACAGGAAAGATTTCAAAACACGTTTTCACCTGTTTTGTGCCCTAAAACTTCAGACCTCTATAACTTTCAATCCAAAGCTCGGATTTACACGTTCTTTATATCAACGGAAAGCTTATGAAATTCTCTGCATGATTATGGGATCAATCTCAAATTTTGGTGTAGTCTAGAGAGATAAAATTGAGAAACGGCTCTGACGCGTGGTAATGCCAGAAGTGACGTTTCAACAACCAGTTTTAATGCACATGGGTCACATTCTTCTTCAGCATGGCCAGAAGTGATGTCTCAACCACCGATTTTAATGAAGAATGTGTTTTGGTCAATGGTTGGGCTACTTACACGTTTTCCTATGTTTTTTGTCTCCTGGGCTTGACCCATGCATTGTATAAAGCCAGATTTGGCTCATTTTATATGGGGATAACAAGTTGTTCATCTTTTCTGCTCTGTCCTCCCTTCTTTTCTTCTCTAGGGTTGAAAGTGGAGTTCAAACCTCCTCCCTTGCTCTGTAATGGTGTTTTTTGCCTTTTACTAATGAAATGATGTTCTGTGAAAACTTCTGAAGCAACAAAAATGTGTTTTGTGATGCATCTGTCCATCCTTTCTCGTTTTTGTTTGTTCTCTTCTTGCCTCTCTTCATTGCAGGTATTTGTGCATGTTTGAATGTTCATTGCAGGTTTGGAGCTGTGTTCATGGAGTTTTGGGACATTTTCTGTGTGAAATCTATCCTTGGGCCTGTGATGCATCTGTCCATCCTTCCCATTGCTCACCTCTCTTTGTCCCATGGCAGTTTTGATAGATGTCCAACATTCTCCTTCTCTGGTGTATCACCGTTTTAGTGTAGGCTTTTGTTCTTTTCCTTTCTCTCTCTCTCTCTCTCTCTGTCTCCTTTGCATTGTTAGATTAGGATTAGATTAGCTTGCCTGCACTGGAATAGCTTGTCGCAGGTAGTTTAGGAGCAGGAACCAGCCTTTTCTGGAGATTCCTCTCTCAGTTTCACAAGTCCCACGCTTGGAGAGAGGTTTCCATGTTGTGAAATCACACTGGATGCCTGAGTGATCAACCTAGAAGCCTGATCTGCATCTAGGGGTGCTGTGATTTTGCACTAACAGTTCCCTTCGGCATACCTTATTTGATTTGGTGCTTGAGGATGGACCGGTTTGAATGCCGATGCCAAAGGACCCTGAGCAGGAAGTAGAGAGAGCAAAGGCCACAGTAGTTAGAAAAATTTCATTGTATGAAGCATTAATCCAAACCTTGTAGGAGGAACTAAAGAAAGTAGACCAGACATTGAATATATGTGCAACTCCAGAGGAAGTAATAAGAATCAAGACCATGGTAGAAGACAATGAAGTCCTAAAGGCCATGAAGGATGAGACTTCGGGGCACACAGAGAGATTGATGCTAGTAAAACAAAAGTGTGAGGCCCTTGTAGTAGCCCAAGACCCCCATAAAGATAGGCTAGATGAAATTGGAAAGCTTATAACATAGAAGATGGATCTTCTAAAAGAAAGGGTGACTGCAATTTCCAATATTGTTATAGTATTACAAAAAATAAGGAAGATATTGCACAAGAGGAGTTACATTATATTGCATCAAATATTCCAGAAAAGGCAAAAGCTGCGCTAAGTGATTGGAAAATTTTAGAGTATGAAATTAAAGAAGAATATCCAGACTTAATTCTTCTAGTTGAAACAAAGGACATTGCAGGGTGAAATTTCATTCTTTGTACAATAATTCTTTAATTTACATTCATTCCATTCCTTATACTTTATTCTTTAGATATCAAGAGGAAACCATTTCTGGGGTGGCAATGCAGTTTTGTGTGGGGTAATGTTGAGCAGATAAAGTATGACACTTAACAGAAGGCACATAGAAGGTTCACACATGGTAATAGGGTGTGTTCAAAGGTGCGGAAGGATAGGGAAGGAAACACACACGAAAGAAAAGGATAGAGTGCAGAGCACACAAACTGGATAAAGACTTGCATGACATGCAAGGGCTATTTTTGGAAGAGCATCTACTAAGCACTTTACATGGGTTCAAGTTAATAATATAATTATTACTGCCAGTTAACCAGAAGAGATCTATTATTAGCACACTTACATGTTTGTCTATTATTGTAAAGGTGCATGGTTATTTTCAGCATGCGACCTATTTTGGGAATTATGTAAGTAGTGAAGGGAAAGTCCCCACCCTTATAAATATGTAGTGATCTACATAATATAAGAGGACTATGTATGAGCTATTGTGAAGTTATGCTACCGGATCTAATGTGTGCAAAAGTTTATGATACTGAATATTGTAAGAAGCTTTTGTGTATTTACTATGTTTAATATAATTGAGTGTATTGACTAATTCAAGGTATTAAACCTGATTATAAATAGATCTTGCATGGTAGAATTCATTATGGAAATTACTTAAATCTATTACTCCTTAGATCTAGATCTTGAATATGCTCGGTAGAATGTTTATACTATTTATGGATCTGAATGCATCAAATCTTCATCTTGCTAACATTCTACACATACAAACCTAAAGAGGGGTTTGGTACCTTTGTGTGCTTCGAGTAAGCACTCAGTCTAGGCTAAGTGATGTGCTAGAGCACTTGGGTTCTTTTTGGTAAATTATAGGCTACATCACTTCCATTTTTCACCATCCCTCAACAAGTCATCCACCATTTTCATCCCTTTGATGATATTTTGGTTAGTCTATTCACATGCATTTTGAGACATTTATCTCTATGGTATCCATTTCACCTTGGTCTTTTATACCTTGGTAAATTAAAGAATGACTAAACTCTTAGAGATCCTATCACAATCAACATTTAATAATCTTGTTGCGAAGAAATTTTGGACATATTTGCTGACACTAGCCAATGTCCTCATCACAATCACTTCCATATCCTTCCATCAATCCATATGTGGTTCTTAACCCCTTATCAAATGAGAGAGCTGAAATAAATTTTTAGAAAGTAAAACAAAATCAAATCAAACAAAAAAATCTAAAAGCAAAAGTAAATTGATATATAATTCTCTCTTGGGCTATTTCTAATAATCTCTATTAGGGCTAAGGACACCTGATTGACAGTAGAACAATGTTGCGACAAGAATCAAATACATCTCTGTGAGGGTTATGGATGACTGACTGGTAGCAGAGAAATGTATGACTCTCCTTCCACCATCCATTCACAAACCCACTTTGAAAATAAATCATTCCTACACATTGGATAACGAGTCTTCACTTACTGTCTATCAAATATTCACTTCGATAGGTAATTAATTTCCACGTGCACACACTGGATCTTGAGGAGTGAACATGATTAGTATGTTACCAAGTGTCTTTTTTTAGGACCTTGTTCAAAATCTTGCTTTAGTCAATATATTGTCTCATGGTTTTTGCCCTAGGCTAATCACATTTTCATCTCCAATTTTATAACTACATTTTCCATATCCATACACAACATCCATATTGTTCCTATATTTTTTTTCAGAACATCTGTATGTATAAGATATCATTTTTACTATGTTTAAGTGAAATTGTGCATTGTTTCAATAAAAAATATTCTACTTTTTTCTCTCATGTGTTTCTTGGCCAGATTACACTGGGGGCATCCTTGCTCCTTCCTAGCACATCATTGGTTTAAGTCATCATCACATTAAATCTATCCATATTGGCCTTGATCCGCTTTACGCGTGAAGAGTTTTCCTTGGAATACTCCCACCTAACGCTAGGGGAATTTTTACATCTTCAATTTCTTGTGCATATGCATGACATTCTGCCCTTGTGAATCCCATCTATCACTGGGGGTATCCACGCTTCTTTGTCTTCCTGTACATAGCTTTAGAAACTTTTTAAAATAAAAAAAACATTCAAATATGTTTCAGAATACTTCTAAAAATTGAAAATCATCCTACAAAAGGTCACTCTTTGGTTCTTTCCTATTCATGTGCATGATTTACGGATTGTCTAGATATACCTCCATTAACAAAGCTAATTTTATTACTATGTCTGTACTATGGGGCACAATTAGTTGTTTGGTACTGTTTAATAGTTCATGACTACTTTTCATAGGACCCAAGTGTCCTCCGTTATGCCCCTTACATGTATCCTTGCTTGGGGCACTACTTTTAGTCCTTGTCATTTTGTACGAATAGGTTGGAACTGAAGGTCGATAAAAAAACATTGGTACAAATATCTTAGATGTTGTTGGTTTAAGTATGTGTGTTTGTACTTGTTTCTCTATTAGGTTAGCTTATTTTACTTTCTTGTATTGCATTACATCATTTTTTTTTACATGGAGTTAGGCATCATTTTACTTTCTTGTATTGCATTACATTCTGTGTGTTACATGGAGTTTGTGTTTTAGCACATAAATTTGTTCATACTATGGATTTTCATGTCATTCTACACTTTTTTGTATGCTTACTTTTTTTTAATAAGGGCCAATGACGTATACTCTAAGCAATATGATGATGATAAAATTGTTTACATTTAGTTGGATGCAAGTTATTTTCAATTTTCTTCATCTTCATCTTCCTTCCTATTATATCTTTCTATTTAACACTATTATTCCAAATCACTTGGGGCAATAGGGATCACCTTCTATCCCCCCTCTCTCCTTCACTTATTCTATCCATTTTCTTCCTCATCTTTTTGATCGTTGATTGAATTCTTTCATCACCCCATCGACATTCGAGGGGGCATCATTCATTCTACTAATTTTTCTTCTACCCCTTCAAAATTTTTACTTGTTTATGCTTGTCGACTTTATTTGAAGTGACACAACTTATGACACCCCAAAGAGGGGCAAATGTAGACACCTATATTTCAATAAAAGCAATTTAAATACTTAAATTACACTAACTATATTCACCTCCTCTCACTCTATTCCAATAACAACACTTCGTTATCTAACTATGCTTCTAATTCACTCAGGATGTTAATTTATGACATTTTGATTAGTGATAATCCTCTTAATTAGATAATTACATGTTGATTAAGCCTCCTATCTTGCATTTATAATAAACCTTTTTATTGGCTAAGTCCCGCTTCCAAAACTTCCAAAATCTATCCAAACCTCCTTCAGAAACTCTCAGAAAGATTCCTAAGACTGTCTAGGGTCCTTAATTAATCCTAAAAGATTAATTAGTTCCTAATATAGTGAAAAAGGTGCTTTGACTTCTAAAAATTCTATTTTTGGCTTTTGCATTTGTCCCACATGTACTAGGATTTCAATCTTGTCTAAGTGAAAATCTATATATAGAAGGCTAAGGCCTCCCTTTCAATTTTACACCTCTATAGCTTGATCTTGATATCATAACACTTTCGAAAGGAATTAGACCTCATTTGTATTAGATTTGAGCTATAAGACATTTTATCTTGGCCATCCTCCATTGTTGAAGCTCATCCATCTTGCATCTTTCCTCCAAATTGGGCTAGTAAGGGATTATTTAAGCATGGTTTTGTAGCCATCTTAGAGATATCTCTTCATCCATTTGGAGAAAACAACAAAACACTTTGATTGATTTATAATATAAATAGGTTCACACATAGATTAAAAATCATAAAGAGTAAAATAAACTTAGCATGTCACTTTTTTCATTCATATTGCATGTATTGAAGTTAATTTGTTAAGGTCATATCTTGATGATTATTGATCGATTTGGATCAAGCTTTAGACTACTAGGTGTTAGTCTCAGTTAATTAGTTTTCCAAGTTATTCACTAATACACTATTATTAATTTTGAAACTTAGTTATTTAATGAGTTATCTATATCTCTGTCAAGATTTTTCTTTTTTTTTAAAAAGGGAAATAAATTAAATCTTGTACCAGTAGGAGTTAATGTGATATCTAGATAGGAAATCATATTGTGTAAAGGGAATGCAGTTTTGGGGTTGTTGGTAAGAAAATTTGTTGAGTGGAAAAACTTGTTGATTTCTTGCAAACACTCTAGGAATCTAAGTCCCTCTACTTAACCGGTGTAGCTGCTGTATGTGCATGCACGAGAAAATGTGGATTTCTATGGTGGCCTTTCGACTGGGGATCCAACAGGGGCACTCCACTGACCCTACAAAAAATATAGCAATATATTGTAGGGAATAATTTTTCTAAAGAGAGGGAAAGAGGAGTGAGAAAAGACGTAGGAGAGCCTATGTTGTAGGTAGGAAATCAGATTCCTGTACACACTAGTTAGAAGAATCATCACATACATTTATGAGAAGAAACAACCCTGCAGATGGCAACAAGATGAGATAAGATTGTGAAATCATAGTTTATAAAATATATTCATCAAAAAGGATACAAAATCCTTCTTCTTGTATTGATGCTTAAACAAAAGTTGTACATAATGTGAGAATGGAAGAAATTTGAGAGTGGAGGACAATAGAAGAAAATGGCTATCTTCTTTGCTTTCTCTAGGTACAATGCACTCTTGAGTTTACAAGATCAATCACAAACCCTTTGAAATTGGAATGGTGTTACAATTTATAGAGTATAATATGACTCTTAATCTACCCCCCAATGCCTTTTCATATGTCCTCGTACAACTTAAAACTTTTCAACTTCCTAGGAAACTTTTAAGTCCCTTTTTATAACGTAAAGGTGACTTATTACATTAGGAACATTAGGGCATATGAAAAAGTGAAATCCCAATGAAAAATTATAATATTGGAAAGTGAGATAAATTTAGGGGGAAGATGAGAGAGAAAGATAGAGAGAGAGAAGAAGAAGGGGAGATGTCGCTTCTGAATATTTGAATCCCTTGTACACTGTGAATCTCCTTCAAATCAGCTCGTGAACACTTGCCAAGTTGAATGAACTAAGATGTATCTTGAATTCCATGTGAAAAATTACTAGTATGCTCCTGAACAATGATGTCCCCTTGAATTATTATCCTTGTATGACCCATTGTGCCAAAACTACCTTTTGAGTGTAACTTACTATTTTTAGTAAGTGTGAATTATGATCCGAGATGACCTTTCCTAAAATTCCCCTTCCATGTTCACTATATTATTCATGGCATATTAAAATGGTGGCTTACCTAAAGTAATAGACCCCTATGCAAAGAGACATGCTATTTTTAGTAAGTGCGCCATGAATGATAAATTGTGATAAAACGGGTCTTGAAATTCTGGGTTTTATTCTAGGGTTCCACGCTTCAAATTTTGAGTAATTCCTTCATCTGAACAAGTGGGAAAATGATATTTTCATTGGTGGGGGAAGAATACTGACAAAAAAATCAGTCCTCCATATTCCTAAAAAATAGGGGTTTTATGGCGCAAAAACTAGTTTACGTGAAACTAGATTTTTCAACGATCATTCCCTCTAATTTTCGGATGATTTCACCCATTGGATCTTCAGGAATTTGAAAATTTATTCAAAGAGGGAATAATGATGATAAAAAACAAATCCCTCCATATCCCTAAAAATTAGGGACTTCATGAAGTGAAAACTTGTTCACGTGAAATTAGATTTTTTGACGACCGTTTCCTCCAATTTTCGGACAATTTCACCCACCGGAACCTTGAGAAGTGGAGAGGTAGCTCGCTGATTTTTTCCACTACTATGTCATGGAGGCCATTAATGGAGATTGAAATTTTCAGGTCTATTTTTTGTCTTTTTTTGCAATGAAATCAACTCCATTGCGATAGGTTTTTCATTATGGTGCTTCACATGGAATTTATCTTCAATCCGTCGATTGGTTTGATGGGAAATCAAGCTTTTTCCTTCGTAGAGCCAGAAAGAGGATTTTTTCATTGTGAGAATTACTTGCTAAAAATTGGATGTTCGAATATGATTTTTTAATGTCCTTCAAGAGAGAAGAACTCAACAAAAAATTGTTTGTCAATCCATGCTCTGATTTGGAAGATTTCTTCAAATTTTGATTTCATGGCAATGAGGATTTCAATTGTTCTTCTCTATTCTTCATTTCTTCTTCTTATCTCAATGAATTATTCTTATGAGACCTATGTGACATCATGGAGTGAAGGATAATGTGCTGTAATGGATCTGGTTCAAGCTTTGGCAATGGTGAAATGGTGGACTGGTGTTCTCTACAGTTTTCTTCTGGTAATGGAGAAACAACAAGAAGCAACTAACAGTTAGAATTTGTTTCATATTTTTGGGTTGGAGTTGGGCTCATTTTTTCATGTTTTATGTCCCTAACCTCAGGGACATAAAATTCTAGGGTGGTCAAGAGGACGACACGTGGTGACAATCCGATGACAGGGAATGAGTGCTTCAAAATCAACTTTATAGAATCAAGGGGCTGGAAACTTGTCATATGGGTGACCAAAACACTCTCCTAGAGGGCTGGGCATATTTTTACATGTTTTATGTCCCTCAACTTAGGGACATAAGGGACATCAATTTCCATGGTGGTCCTGGAGATGACACGTGGTGCTTGATTCGACGAAAGGGAGAGAATGTTCCAAAAATGCACCTGGGGGTTGAAAGTCGGTCATGTGGGTGTCCAAAAGGTTCCCCATAGTGGGATGGGAATTTTTTTCAATGTATTATGTCCCTCACCTCAAGGAAATAAGGGACATTATTTTCCACGGTGGTCTTGGAGCTGACACATAACACTTGATCCAACGACAGGGAATGGATGCTCTAAAAATACACCTGGGGGCTGAACTGTCAAGTTTGGAGGTCAAATGAGGGTCCAAGAGGTCACATGAGGGCTGGGAGAAATTTTCAATGGTTGGTGTACTTGACCTTAGGGAAATCGGGGACATGAAATCCCTCCAGGCTCCTGGTGCTGACACGTGTCCTCCCGAAAAATGACTAAGTCCTGAACTGCCTTTAAGAGGGCAACTTAGAAAGAAGATAACTCAAGCTTATGTAGGAATTTATTGGTGAAATTTTATATGAACTTGACTGGAAATGGAATTTTTAATCTAATGGTGGGGGTATAATGTCTTTATTCATCCATATGATCCCTGAAAACTCGGATTTGTGATTTGATACTCCACTTATGCCTGATAAAAACTTCCTGCAAATCCTATGCTCCAAGGTGTTATGAAAAATATTACTTAACCATCATGTATTTATTGGAATCCTATTTCTAGTGATATATTTTTTACTTATAACTCCATATGGAGCTCCCAGAATCTTCTTTTGAAGCATGACAACTATTTTAGGCTTATGTACTACCTAGGCTTGTGAACCCTATTTTTTATTCAGACTGCTCCAAGTCTTTCAAAGCTTCCCAAAACATTCAAAAATAATTTCCATGATATTATAATGTCATCAATTCACCTCCATGTTCAATTTTACCCTTCCGTTCCGCTCCAGGGTGGTTGGTCCAGCCCTGGGAAGGCTAGTGATAACCCTTCCCAGTACTGCCAAAAGATAGCATCTTTTTAGAAATCCCTAAAATCACCTAAGGGGGAATGAATAGACTTTCCTAAATCACCTAGGGGACCAATTTGACATAAAATAATGGGTGACCAAATTGATGTATTTGACTTGGGGTTCCTAGGAATGATAAAACATGAAAAATTCGGCATAGGGGTATAGTTGTCGGGCTTGGAAACTTCCAATTTCCTTGTTGCAAATTTGCACAAAAACATGGGTTTAATCATTGTCTTGTATTCGGTTGCATGTCAACTGAGTGTAGTAGGAGGGTTGATCTTTCTTGGTTTATCGTGGTTTCTTTTTCTTTCATAGGGTATTAAAAAATTGACCCCTCACTGCCTATGGTCTTCAATAATTATGGAATTTTTGAAATTAGTGGTGGGATTCTATTCCCCTACCAAGTAAGATGAAAATCACATCCCACTTATTTATGGATAGTTTAATGTATACAACATTGATAAACAACAATGTGTTTAATTGAAAACTACCATGAATTAATATGTATGTTTAAGCTCATTCGAGTCGAGAAAGAACCTTGGTAGCCTTAATAAAGTTAGCAAATCGTGGAACATGTCTTAAAGGGCTCATAATGCTTATCAGGTGTGAATTAATTGTACTATCGAAATGAGCAGAGTTGAATTCTCTTGTGATATCTCTAGGAGAATCCTAAAGTGCACTTTTATCTTGTTCAAGTTGAGGAAAGGTGTCTTATTATCCTTCTAGGAAGTTTGTGTTATCGTGGGACATCACCTTCCTTTAGAAATCATGCACTATTTCTAAATAGATTATATTACAGTTAAGTAATCGGTTATGGAAGATACCTTAACACTCCATTGTTATTAATCTTTTCTGTGAAATAGTAATACTTTAATAGGATACCATTTATAAAGAGATTTTTGGGGATGTGCTTAAAAAGGTTACATTGATAACCCAGGGTGTAGTAGTATTTTTATATATCTTATTTTTCACTAGGATTGAAGATGTTTGTGTAAATACTTTGAGATTGGAAAATGTGATTTTCTGGAATTAAATTGATTGCAATGCGGTGTGGATTTGGTTCTTTCTGTAACATATGATTGAGACTTTAATCTATTATGAATAGATTTCGATTGATATTTTAATATCAGAGTTTTCCAAGATTAATGTGATGAAATGTTAGATTCAATGTTGGACTAAACTAGATGTAATAGACACCTTAGGATTTATATAAAATTGATATGAGTTTGCTTAGAGTATATATAAAATTTCAAATATTCCAATTTTATTAATGCAATAATATGGTTATGACTGATGATACTATGCCAATTCATTTAGAGATGACCATGTACAACTAATATTTTTAGTTGCAAGGATGAAGGGAAATTGGAGTTGATTAAAGAAAGATATCATCACTTGTATTGATCATCTTGTTCTAATTTTTATGAATGAATATAATGTTCTAGCATTAATTTGGAATGTGAAAGAATTATCTACCATTATTAAGGAAAATAAGCCTATTATAAATTATGATCCTCTTTATTGATCAATTATGATTTTGTAATTAAAATCATCAATCATTGACATGAGAATAAAGAGGTTATTTATATCATTATGGTTGTGTTTATGACTTGTTTAGGATGTTCTGTTAATAATCAAGTGTTCCTTATGAGTTGAAATTTGAGTGTTTTCAACATCGATTAAATTATCTTTACAAATGAGATCAATAAGGGACTTGCTTACATGAAAAATAATTTTCAGAAGCTAATGAAATATCAACTTGTATGGTGGTCCTCTTCTAGTTGTTGGAATCTTTTATGTTTATGTGGCATTATGGCCAACTTTCTGCTATTTTATTGCTAACTTTTTTCTTACTTTGGGATTATATTGTGTTGTAGTTTAGTCTCATGTTGACTGTTTGGTTGATAAAATATTGTTTTGTTCTTTTGGGATATGTAAGGTTTTATATGGGCTTTGACCTCCTTGTAATTGGGTAGGGTCCCCAGCCAAGAAACCTTTATCCCGAATTAAAAAAAATTATCTTTACAAATATATATAATTATTTATCAAATAGTAAAGATATAATTTAATGTGATTGATTAATTAGAATGATGCTATCTATTTTATGATGTCATCATAATCAATGAATAAATAGCAAAAACGTAATATAAGCAAGAACATAAGAAGGAATAACTAAGAGATAATCATAAGTGACGAACTCATAATTGACCATCTTAGATAAGTAAGATGTTATAATTTAAATGGTATGTTGAACCATTGAGAGTCAAAACTACTTCCTTTGATGGTAGAAAATTACACTTCAAAGGAATATATGTATTTTCATATGAACAAGCCTAATACAGCTACATTGTAGTATGAAATAAGATACGACATAATATCATCAAGTATGAAAGTACATTGATGAATCACAAAAGGTATATCATGTGCATATCAGACATAAATACACTAAATAAACCTAGTACTTATGAATGGGTAGTAACAATGTTTATTTCATGCTATGAAATGATTTAAGTCTTTCACTAGCCTAAACATAACCTAATATAGTAGACCGATATAGTTGATTATCATGCTATAAGAGGTGAGCACATTATGAAGTGTCTAGAAGGGACCAATACACACCTCTATCATGATTACTTAAGTTGGTGGACAATAAATTTATAACATAACATTGTACAAAATGATGACAAATATGTCTGATAAATCTAAATCTTTTTCTAAAGTATGAAATAGCGTGAATCATAATACTGTCCATATGACATCAAATTTCTTAAGCATGATTAAGTATGATTGAAGTAAACAAATATACATAAATAGTAATGGAAGAAAGAACTTATGGATGTATACTAAAGAGATAATTATAAGTGTTGACATTATACCTATTGACCTAAATAAGTAAGATGATATAATTCAACTTATATGATAGAAACAATACAAATCAAGTTGCTGTCTTCTAGCAACACTAGCATATAATTACATGATCAAGTATCATCGTTGTTCGATCAAACTACGTTGATACAGAAAGGAGTACAAAGGTACTTTGGGGTCTCATGAAAAGGGTACATATGTACCTATCTATCCTAAGTAAACTAATGGACATTAGTGAAGATTAATTAATGCTATACAATGATTAAAAGTTTGGTACTTAACTAAACTAGTCTTTTAATTGGAAACTGATATAGTTGACAATCACATAGAAATGGGTATATGATTATGTAATGATTCATGGAGATCACTATATGCCTCTAACGTAATTTGGATATCGTCACAAAACTTAGTTAACCTATGATTAGGATGAAGGAATACACGATGTTAACAAATAAATTAAAATGAATATCTATGATTTAATAAGAAAACACTGGAAAATAATCCTAATGACTATGTTGAGATGGTTGTGCAGTGAAATGAAAGGACATGTTTCATGTGGCTTATGTGCAGTCGTGAAACCAGGATTGCTAGTGTAATGCAAAAACTATGGCCATAGTATTGCAAATGAATGATTACATTGTACAATCACCGCTTATTCTATTAAACTATGTCGTGAGTAGGAATTTGACACTAAGAAGTTACACACATGATTCTTTATACCTTTAAAAATGTCTAACCAAATGATATACTGAGGTATATTGTCTCGTGTAGAGCATTGAAAGGGGATCAGAGTAGGATCTGAACCCTTACACATGGTTATACATAAGTTGTCAAGATGGATTATGAATATTAATTGATGTTGGATTAATTTTTTATAAGATATTAATCATTGAAGGAATAGTAAGTCTGGATTTTAATTGTTGCATGTTAAAAATCATTGAAGGCATCAAGATAATTAACTAGGTAAATAAAAAATCCCTAGGTTTAAGGAAGCGTATTATTGAGGTGTTATATTTTGGTATCAAAGCTGAAGGTTACATCTCTTGGACATATTGGCTCCTTACATAAACAAAAAAAATTACTTTGCTAATTGAATAAAATGGATATGTGGAGGATGAACTATGAAGAATGAAATGGATCAGATTATGTTGTAGGTTTGGAAGTAAATGGGTTAGATAAAACTCTAACAGTCCTTAATGACACATGAAACTAGAAGGTTGTTGGGAGTAGTTGGTAAAGTGTTAAAATGATCAGTTAAGGTAAAATAACTTGAAATGATTGATGGTAATCAGTGAGGGAATCACTTGACTACTGGACTATCTTTTAATGATAGGTTTATGGAATGTTAAATCCAATATTAAATTAAACCCAAATAGGGCAGATGAAGTAGAAAACATGGATTGTCTACTATGGAAGTAGTGTGTAGAAAAGATAAAAAGGCTAAAAAAATATGTAATCAATTCCACCTCGTAATAAGAGAAAATAAATAAAATTAGCTCTTCTTTACCATTAAATATTAGGAAAAGGGTGATGGAAAATATATGGCAGTAAAAATGTGGACTGTCAAGAATAAAATAAAATTAAAACATGTTGTAATAACAAACTAGAGTTTGCATAACAATGCTGCTTGTGGTAAAAAAACATGGTTAGAAAGGACCTATTGAAGGATGTCTCAGATGAGAAGGAGACCACTATTATAAAGAAATTTAACTAAAAATGATGTTTGAAAAAGTTATTCCTAACAAATTATCAAGTAACATAAGTAGGAATTCTTGAAGCATCTCTAGTATAACACTAGTATGATTGTGTTTGTTGTATCTAATGAATAGCTGAAAGCTGAACGAGAAATATGATTTTTCTTTACCATATGAGTTTTTTAAAAATTGTAAACCTTTGTCTCTCAATGCAACAATGAAGTTGTTTAAAATTCATCACAGAAATTAGAGTTGTAATTGATTTCATTAAAGAACCTAGGCATAATGATTAATATAGTTTTTCTCGACATGAATCAATGATTTATTGGTTTAGAAAGAAAATAAATGCCTTGGAGGTATGCCAAAATAGTAAGCATACATGGCATAGAAAGGAAATTTCTCTTAAAAATGTAAGACTGATAGTAACAATGATTTAAAAATCTGAAACTAAGTTGTTATCACAAGTAGTAATTGAGTTTTAGGGATCAAGATAATGATTGTGTAGTCATTAGTCATCATGGTTTGTCTAACCAAAAATATGATGTATGATTTGAATAGGTATATTGGATAGTTTTTGCATGGGTAGCTATCCTTCTCTAGTATCTTTGTTTTAAATAATAAGCTATTTATTGGGTGAGGATAGATAATGGCATTATGTTTATCTATGGAATTTTTTCCACACATGATGTTTTATGAACTGGTTTTCATTATTTGACAAGTGATGAAATATGTGAATTAACATAGTCATTAATAGGGATCTTCTGTGTCAGTCATAGACTATCCTCCACCATTTTGATTGTATATTACCTTTATACAAAGAATTTTCTCACATTTGAGAAACCCTGTTAAAATGGTTATGACCGTGAGTTATGTACGAGATCTTTGTATCTAAAATATTTTACACCTTTAATAGAGGGAATTTTTGGAGTTTCTTTCCACTATGTATCTCCTTTACAATCTATCATGGGGATAGTAGGGCTATACAAATCACTTGAGATTTCCCAATCATAGTTGTGTTTTTAGGAAGGGTTGGAACGTCTTAATAGTTTTACCTTTCTGCTTGAAGTAGAGGATTTATTTTTTTCTTTTGGTTATGTCTTCATAGAAGAAATATGTGCTAACCTATTTTATATTTAGGAAATAGAAACTCAATTGTAGAATGGTCCTATAAAATAGCACTAGGATCACTCGCTTAAACTCTAAAGGAAACAAGTTAAGGAAATTACAGTAAGATTTTATGAAGAAGTGAAGAAATAGTTCTATAGATGATTGGTATATCTTTTGAATGTTTTCTAACCAAGCATTAATTCAAAATTGTTTTTAGGTATACATGATTCTAATACAAAAGAAATTAGTTGGGATTTCTAATACTAAAAAGGTATCGTTTAAGGGATGAGTGCAATTATGTTAACTAGTAAAGATCCATTTTGATATGGTGGTTGTTAATGTTTTCATATTTGGGAAATCTGATCAATATCTATTTGTAATAAACCATGATTGTCGTTTAAGTGTGGATGAATTTTTTATTAATTAATGTGTGATTAAAATGGAAGACAAGTAGGATCAAACAACATTAGGGAGGTGTGTTGAAATTTTTCTTCTGCATTATGTGTAATGAGGAAAGATCTAGTTTCCTTCGAGACCTATTAAAAAAGTGGGGGAATTTGATTTATGTATGAATTAAATGCAACCATCATGAAGTATTACTGAGTAAAGGATTACTTAGTTGTAACAGATTGAATGACCTTGACTATTAGGAAATAAGGATCATCTTATGATCTTTTGATCATTAAAAATTTAATGAATAAAAGTTGACTGTTTGAAGTAGGTATGTATAAACCACTTATAAGTGGTTAAAATAATCAAGTGTGCTTGCTCAAGGAAATATTATTTCTAAAAACTATGGGGAGGAAATGTTTTTGTGATGAGTGACAAGTTAGAAATGTCATTTCTTATGTCAAAGAAAACAAACAACGAAACTTGTTTTAAAGGTTCTGAATCCCAATAGGAACTCTTCTCCCTTCAAAACAACGAAACTACTATAAAATAGTTTAGTTACTACTTATGAAAGGTGAAAAATTGAAAGAGCATGAACAACATTATGCTCCCCACCAAATGGAACTTGTTTTCATAAAGTATGAATTGCAATACCTGAGGCAACACCTACTAAGAAGCTTCCAAAAATCATAAATCAAATTGAATGAGACTGAAATATAACTTCCCATATCCTAACTTTAATGCAAGGTGGAGAAATTGGCCGAAAAAATTTCCCAACATAAATTGGCAATGCTTACTTCAAAAAAATGAAAAAGAGATATTTTTGAGCCAAGGTATTTCGTGGTTAAGAAACCAAAAATACCACTAAATTGTGCAGCAAGGATGCCATAAATTGCCAATGGGATGTGCGTACTCCTTTGAAATTAAAATATTAATGATCCCCGTAGCCTCCAAAGTTATTTTAATCACCCAAAATGCCTAGGATGCATAAATTTTCCATACTATTGTGTAAAAGATGTGTTTTTGATAAAAACAAGTTTATTTAATAATATACTTGAAAGAGAATATTCATGGAATTATTTTTGCTAAAACCAGCTGGAAAAAGGAAAAAAATCGCTGATGCATTTAAAAAATTGGGAATTGCACAAGACAAAGTATGGAAAGAAAAGTGTAATTATGAAACATAATAGCTTGGGGAGACTGGGTAGAGTTAAAAAACTGTGTTTTCCTTGTTTGTTTCAGCATTATATTACTTGTTTTTGACTATTTGTTACTGTATATTAAATAATATTGCATGATATGACTGGCAGTGCAATGACAAACATTATGTCATATTTATGACTATGTGACTAGTTTTTGCTAGTTAAAAGGATATTACAACCAATAAAATTTGAAAATCAGATAAGCTGAAATCTAGAAAATTGCAACTTTTTGGATGAAAGTTTTTTATTGTTCTCCTTAGCTATAAGATATAATTCTGTGTTTAATTATTCTGATTATGATTAATGAGTAAAAATAATCGGGATGATGATTCATTAAGGGGGAAAGTATGTCACATCCTGTAATTTCAGTCTATTCATCACAAGGGATAAGTTGTAAATGAAGAGTGGGTTACGAGAGATGAAGAATAAAATCTGTTGTGTATCTATATATGCAGCCATGCATGCGTATGCATATCCTGAAAGGGATATAGACACTTACTTGTAGTTACATGTATAACAATGTAACAATGCTTGTCACTCGATACTCGTAATGTTCCTTGCATTTACAACATATTCTTGTTTTTATTTAATGTTGAATGTACTTACTTTTTTGGGTACGGTGATGCGGTACATTGTTGGATTGTTGGTAGCTATAACTTTATTGAATATTTTTGTGTACCTTGCTATGGTGTATGTTATGAGTTACTTACCTTGCTGGTTGTATGTGATGATTTTGATGTTTGAACATATCGTTTAGTGTTGTACTTGTTATTGATATTATGGCATATCTTGCTTGCTAAAAAACATGATCTATAATTATGATGTAATTATACATAGATGTGAAGTATCATTTCATTATGTGAAAATAATAAATGATAGAAGTTACTAACTTGTTTTTATACTATGACAATCCTTGATCGTACAACTATAAGAGGGTCTTCAGTTGGAACATGTAAAACTATTGGATTGATAAATATTATTATCAACAAGGCAAATTTAATCTGTTATATTGAAAGAGAAATATTAAAATGGCTATATAACCTTGGTTGGTTTATTAGCTGCTTATAACTTGATCATAGCATATGATGTCCTATTTGTTAGATTGGTGGATTTCATTTTATGTTGGATCGTAACTTGATTGGTTTGATTGTTGTCTTTGGTCGACCGTATCTCTCGATTAAGATGTTATTGTTGTAAATAACTATGCAAGTCTAAGACCTTGAAGAAAATTAAAAAGTATTGGTTACTTTAAAAGGCCATTGGCCATGTCTTAGACATATGGTATGAATTATAAATTATTGTTAAGATATGGTATAAGAAATTTGATTGATATGCTTTGCATTGTTAATTAAGGTGGATAATAGTGGGGTAATCAACATAAACGAAGGTTGATCATTTTTTTTTGCATTGACACAATCTTCAACCATATTGGATGTTAATTGATTATTTAATTATTTGATTTAGTTGAATTAATCGACTCATGAAACATTGCATTATTATAAATACAGTCATCGGTCATATCCATTTGCATCGGATTATATTAATAAATTTGGAGTGGTCGTTAAACTGACCCCATGTAAAACTTAGGTAATTTAATTGGTTGTATTTTGATCTTAGATAGTTCGTGTTTTTCTCCACTTCCATCCTTGAGTGGGAAAATAGAAAATTAATTAAAGCCACTTATGTGGCACAAAGAGAACTTAATGCCAGTAATGGCCTAATAGTATTGGGAGAAGTGAAGCTTCTCGAGGAAGATAAGAGGCATGCAACTTGGGTTGATTTTTGGATTGTTGAGATTTTTTTAAGGCTCTGTTTGTAAACCGGTGCATGTAGATTTTTTTGGTGCATGTAAAGAAAATAACGAGTTAAAATTTGTTATAAATAAGTGGGCTTGAAATTTGGGTTCGACTTTATGAACCTCTATCTGGTTTTTGTTGGTGTAGGTGTTTTTTATCACTTTATTATTTAGTGATTATTCCACCTCACAGGGTGAGTTATCTCACTCAGGTGGACATGGATCTAGGTGTCATCTTAGTTATGACAGATTCTCTTACAGAATATGTCATATATGTAAGTGTGTCATAGGAGTTACGTTCCCATTTGTGAAAGTAACTCCTCTTCTCCATTATGGAGGGATATTATCTTAAATGGGAGTTACACATTTACTCCCCTATTTGTACTCCTCTTCTTTGGTCCATGGTAATCTAAGAGCATTCCATTCCACTCCATTTTTGAATCTTGAGCTCTCATATGCATGTACATTGTTTCTCAAAAGTTTGCTTGCTTTATCTTGCAACTCCTTCTTGGTGAAGTGTAACTATTTGATGCATGTGTATTCCTTCTAGAACCTTGTCTTACACTCCTTCATGGTATGGAATCACGCTACTTGTCATTGTTTTTCCACTGTGTAGTTGCTTGTGCAAGTTTTACCTTTTACATGTGCTTTACTTGCATATTTCAAGATTCTTGTGGTTATTTTCCAATGTTTTTTTTGTGTGCTCCTTGCTTGTATTACATTTGTTGAGTGTTAGAAAATTGCAGGTTCCAACATGCTAATGTTTTACTTGAAGTGTTGAGTGTCAGCTTGAGTTTTTCTTCTGCAAATATTTTGATCTCCCTTTGGCCTGGAGAAGGCTACACCTTTGCACTCTGCATGCATTGAGGCTTCTTCTTCTATGTATGTTGGCTGGTTTCATCCATTGCTGCATAATATCTTCTGCTAGCACTACACCATATTGATTAGACTTATCTTCCACCATCCTCCCAACATGCATGATCATGGTAGACTCCAGACTTGGGATTCTTCCTCGCAATTTTCATTTGGCTTGTACATGGTCATGATTGTCTCTACTAGACACTTGGTTGTATTGTCACTACCCATCAGTATTCAAAATACTTTGCCCCATGTATTTTTCCTCTACCTTAGATGCTGCACACTGCAATATTCCTTGCTTAGCCATTTCTCTCTACTCAGCAGTCAACATGTGGCTCTAACTCCACGTAGCTTCACTACCCTATGACCTACGTTGGAGTCCTCCCGTGCACACTCAGTTTTGGGTCCTGCATTGGACATATTCATAGAAGTTAGAGTGGTTTCAAACCACCTACTGTCACTCCTTTACACCAGATAGCTTAAGGATGACTTGTGACAAGGTACTGACAAGTTGTGCAAAGCCGCTAATTGGTGGTCAACCAATGAGCCTACTCGGTACAAACCCACCTCTCTACCTAGTGCGTTATCACTCCTCAGGTCTTAATCGTTCCTTTTCTATGTTTCAAGGCAAAAAAAACATTCATTTTGGCTTTAAATAAGCTTGGGTTTCCTTTTTTACATCTTCCTTTGAGTGTCAAAGATGGAGGGTGAGGTCTGGGGTTGGCAGGAGGCTAATCCCCCCTGGCAGTAAAAACAAACCCCTTCTAAAATTTGATGCCGATTCCAACGGGCATAAACACGATACCTTTTGGATGTGTTTCGGGTTCCTTTTTAATATTTTTCAGGGCTTACTAGCTTTTCCTTATCAGTTGCAGGAATCATTTTAAAGCCATAACTTTGACTCATTGCTCATTTTTGAGCACTTCTTTAGTCAAAATAACATGTTTTTATGCACACTACATGATGAGAATATCAGTTTTGTAAAACGTATTATATTATAAAGTGCCACATTTGGGGGGGTATCATTTGTTTCCTTTTTCTGCATTTCTTTTTTTGTCATGGATAATTATGGTTTTCCCTTGGTCATCCCATTCAACTATCAAGAATGGTTGAATGCTATGAACACTGCCTTAAAAGGAAAAAAATTATTCCGCATTGCCACCAGTCTGTAAGCTGAACCCGATGATGAAAGAGAGAGAGAAAAGTGGCTTGATAAGTGTGATGAAGCCATTGGGTTCATGACCATGTGTGTATCTCCAGGGCTGCGTTTTCACATTTCCTCTTCCTCAACACCCAAAGAGATTCTATAAATTCTCAAAATTTTTTTTGGGAAAGATGATGAAATGCGAGGACATGAACTTGAGAATAACCTAATAAGTCTTAATCCTTGTTATTTTCACACCCTTCAGGATTTCTTCACCAAATTCATATCACTTAGATTGTAGTTATAAGATTGTGGATTCAAGAAAAAGGAATCACAACTCATTTTATCAGTCCTTGCAAAACTTGGCCTTGAATACTCTGTTTTTGTCTCCACCTTCCATGCAACAAAAAGGGCACTTGGGAAAAGTTGGTCTATGCCCTCTCTTGATGATTTTATTACAGATTTGATTAGGGAACAAAATAAATTGATTCAAATGGGCACCTTGAAATCCACAAAATCCCATGATCTCATTTCTGTAAAGGAAAAATAGAAAGCTTCTAAGGAGAAGAAACAAGATCATGAAAAGAAGGACAAACCCAAAAAAAACTCTTCCACTTCCTCTTCCATCTCCAAGCCTCCCAGAGAACTAATCAAATGTGGATACTGCAAAGGAATGCATGATGAAGAAAATGCTCGAAGAAAAAGATTTATATCCTCACTAATCTACTTGAGAAGCATAATATTGGAGTTCCAGATTATCTCAAAACACCTTCATCATCCCACGACAGTTCTAAGGAAAAAGAGAGTGAAAAAGAGAAAGTACAAGAGAAAGAAAAAGTAAAGGAATCTAACAAGGAGAAACAAAATGGAAGATCTCTAGTGAAAATTGTGCCACCTACCCCTACATGGATCATTGATTTGGGTGCAACTCATCACATGGAATCATTAGACATTGAGTTTGATTCACTTGAGCCATGTGAGATGTCCTCTATTCTGCTTGGTGAAAAAACCACTACACATGTTTTTGGAAGAGGATTAATTAAATTAAGTGGTGGTACTTTCAATAATGTTTTAAGTATACCTTTACTTTCAAAAAACCTTCTTTCACTCTATCAGATCACTCATCTTGGACAGAGCATGCGAGTCGAGTTCACATCAGACTCAGTTTATGTCAGGGAGCTTCATAATGATACTATTGTTACAGTTGGTATAGCTAACCATCACACTCAGTTGTACTCATTCTCTCACTTTACTCCTCATTCAGATTCTTCATCCAACTTAGCAGGACTTGAGGATGATTCTAAACCCATTTATGATGTTGTGGACATCCCTTCTAGCATAGTTGATTTCCATGATGACGGGGACCCACCTCCACCATCCACTTATCACTTACCACATATTAAGGAGTTGTATCTTGATCTACCCACTTTTGGTCCACCTCAGACACTTTAGGAAGCAGGCACTATGATTCAAGACTCATCAGGCATTGGGTACACTTCTTCACAGGTTCAGGGCATTCCACCTTCCTTCATTGCCACTACTTCAGGATCTACACTTCTTCATGGAGTAGCTAGATTTTCCACCTCACATATGGAGCATTGTTCCCTTGATTGGAATAACACCTTGGCACTTCGAGGGCCTTCCTCCTCCTCTTCACTTAACACATGGTGGCTCGTGACTGGATCATCTTCTTGGGAGGTTGGATAGACTTCTTCTTCTCTCCTTCTTCTTACTAGTTTAGGAGAATTTTTTGCTATCTCTTGTAAGTTGAGATTTTTCCCACTGGGTTTTTCCTCGCTACTTGAGACCTTTTGTGCATGGGTACCTCATCAGGCTTATTTCCGGGACCCATTTCTTGTGTGTTTTTCTGACTTACCTGGCCCCATCCTAGTATCAATGAAGGGGGGTATTGGTGCAGGTGTTTTTTTATCACTTTATTATTTAGTGATTATTCCACCTCACCGGGTGAGTCATCTCACTTAGGTGGACATGGATCTAGGTGTCATCTTACTTATGACATATTCTCTTACAGAATTTTTCATATGTGTGTGTCATAGGAGTTACCTTCTCATTTGGGAAAGTATCTCCTCTTCTCCATTATGGAGGGATATTCTCTTACATGGGATTTACACATGTACTCCCCTATTTGTACTCCTCTTCTGTGGTCCATGGTAATCTAAGAGCATTCCATTCGAATTCATTTTTGAATCTTGAGCTCCCATATGCATGCACATTGTTTCTCAAAAGTTTGCTTGCTTTATCTTGCAACTCCTTCTTGGTGAATTGCAACTGTGTGATGCACGTGTATTCCTTCCAGACCCTTGTCTTGCACTCTTTTAGTTTTTGTGGAGTTATTCTTGGATCCTTTTAGTTAAATGAAATATTATATTTTTAGTTCAAAGGTTTAAGATTCTATAAACTAGAATAACCGGGAACAATTTGTGCCTCACGTTACTAAAATCTCGAGAAAGTTACAATGGAAGTTTCAGAGGAAAATATAGTAATAAAATTGTAGAGACTATCTTAATCTACAAGCATGGTCTCCTTAGTCTGACCTATTATTCATTTTGAAACTTAGTTTATTAATGAGTTCTCTATATCTCTGTCAAGAATTTTTTTAAATGGAAAGAAATTAAAGCTCATACCAGTAGGAGTTAATGTGATATCTGGATAGGAAATCATACTGTGTAAAGGGAATGTAGTTTTGGGTTTTAATCATTGTTCTTACTTGTCTGACATGGGTAAAGATTAAGATATAAAAAGGTTATTTGATTTGTATTTGATTGCATGTGAACCAGGTGTAATAGGAGGGCTGATATTTCTTTGTTTTCCATGGTTGCTTTCGCTTTCATAGGGTATTAAGAAATAGACCCCTCACTACCTATGGTCTTCAATAAGTATGGAATTTTCAAACTTAGTGGTGGGAGTCTATTCCCCTACCAAGTAGGATGAAAATGACAGCCCACTTAGTTTTGGGTAGTTTAGTGTATACAACATTGATAAACAATAGTGCGTTTAATTGAAAAATGCCATAAATTAATATCTATGTTTAAGTTCATTCGAGCCGGGTAATAACCTTGATAGCCTTAATAGAGTCAGGAAATTGTGGAATATGTCTTGAAGGGATCATAATCATTATCACACATGAATTAATTGTACTACTAGATTGAGTAGAGTTGAGTTCTCTTGTGAGCTCTCAGGGAGAATCTTGAAGTGCACTTTTAGCTTGTTTAAGCTAAGGAAACGTGTCTTATTTTTCTTCTAGGAATTTTGTGTTATTGTGGGACATCACCTTCCTTTAGAAATCTAGAACTATTTCAAAATAGCTTACGTTGTAGTTAAGTAACCGGTTATGGAAGATACCTTAACACTCCATTGTTATTAATCTTCTCTGATAGTAATACTTTAATAGGATACCACTTGCAAAGATATTTGTGGGGATGTGCTTAAAAAGGTTACATTGATAACCTGATATGTAACTATCTTTCTTTAGATCTTCTTTTTCCCTAAGGTTGAAGTTGTTTGTGTTAAGACTTTGAGGTTGGAAAATGTGGTTTTTTGAAATTAAATTGATTGCAATGTGGTGTGGATTTGGTTCTTTTTGTATTACATTATTGAGACTTTAATTTTTTATGAATGGATTTAGTTTGATATATTAATATCAAGGTTTTCAAAGATTAATGTGATGAATTGTTATATTCACTATTGGAATAAATTTTATTATATAGAGGGTAAATTTGAGGGGATCCACATCTTTGTACATTTATGAGAATTTTTGAGAGGATCCAAAAACTTTGTTAAAATGATGGGAACCAACAAAAGGAATTTGAATGAAGCAACCCTTTAACCAGAAATGGTGATGTAACATCTATGGTGAGTGAAGAAATCTCGAGAGTGAATCCTGAACGAGAATACAGTGATCTTCATGAGTGAAGTAGTAGTTTGAGTGAATAAAAAATGATGCAACGTCCACAATGAGTGAAGAAAACTACAGAGTGAAGCAAACGAGAATACAACAACCACAACGAGTAATGTAATGGTCTAAATGAATAAATAACCTGCAAGATAGAACAATAGTGAGTGAAGAAACTAACGCACTATGATTGCAGTGAGAAAAGAAGCCGCATCTAACGAAAAAACCACCTCAGAGAGGATCATGACTCAGGGTGATTTGAACCTAGGTGGTCAAGCACACAAATGTGTGACTTGACCACACCACTCCCACCCCATCAACATTGTTGGACTAAATTATAAGTAAGAGGTACCTTGGGATTTATAGAAAATTGATATGAGGTTGATTAGAGTATAGATAAATTTTCAAATATTCTAATTTTCTTAATGTAATAATATGGTTATGAGTGATGATACCAGGTGAGTTTATTTAAGGATGACCATGTAGAACTATTATTTTTAGTTACAAGGATGAAGGGAAATTGGAGTTGATTAAAGAAAGATATCATGAATTGCATTGATCATTTTTTTCCATATTGTATGAATGAAAATAATGTTCTAGCATTGATTTGGAATGTGAACTAATTATCTTCCATTATTAAGGAAAATAAGATTGTTGTAAATTATGATCCTCTTTATTAATCAGTTGTGATTTTGTAATAAAAATCATCAATCATTGTCATGAGAATAAAGAGGTTATTTAGATCATTATGGTTATGTTTATGACTTGTTTGGGAGCTTTTCTTAATAAGCAAGTGTTATTTATGAGTTGATATTTGAGTGTTATCAGTATTGATTAAATTATCTTTACAAATATATATACTTGTTTATCAAACAGTAACAATATAATATAATGTGATTGATTAATTAGAATAATGCTATCTATTTTATGATGTCATCATAATAAATGAATAACTATAAAAATAATAATATAAACAAGAACATAAGAAGGAATAACTCAGAGATAATCATAAGTGACGAAATTATAACTGACCATCTTAGATAAGCAAGATGTTATAATTTAAATGATATGTTTAACTATTGAGAGTCAAAACTTTTGCCTTTGATGGAAACAACTTACAATTCAAAGGAATAGATGTATTATCATATGAACAAACCTTATACTACTACATTAAAGTATGAAAGAAGATACAATGTAATATCATCAAGTACAAAAGTACATTGATGACTCATAAAAGGGATCTCATATCTGACATACATAAACTAAATAAACCTAGTACCTGCTAATGGGTAGTAACATTGTTTATTTGACGCTATCAAATGCTTTAAGTCTTGCACTAGCCCAAACATAACCTTATATCATAGACTAATATAGTTGATTAGCATGCTATATGAGGTGTACAGATTATGTAGTGTCTTAAAGAGACCAATACACACCTCTATCATGGTTCCTTAAGTTGGTGGATAGTAAAGTTATAACATAACCTAGTACAAAATGACGACAGGTATGTCTAATAAATCTAACTTTTTTTTTAAAGTATGAAATAGTGTGAATCATACTACTGTCCATATGACCTTAGATTTCTTAAGGATGATTAAGTATGCTTAAGGTAAATAAATATGCATAAATAATAATGGAAGCAAGAACTTATGAATGTATACTAAGAGATAATTAGAAGTTCTAAACTTATATATTTTGACCTAAATAAGTACGATGATATAAATCAAATTATATGATGGAAACAATACAAATCAGGCTCTTGTCTTCTAATAGCAGTGACATATAATTACATGATCAAGTATAATTTTCATTTGATATAACTGCATCGATACATAATGAAGTACAAAGGTACTTTTGGGTCTCATGAAAAATGTGTAGATGTACCTATATGTCCTAAGTAAGCTAATGGGCATTAATGAATCTTAAATAATTCTATGAAATGATTAAAAGTATGTTACTTGACTTTACTAGTATTTTAATTGGAAACTGATATAGTTGATGATCATGTGGAAATGGGTGCCTCTAATTTATGCAATGACTCGTGGAGATCACTGCGTGCCTTTTAATGTGATTTAGATATCATCATGAAACTTAGTTATCCTATGCTTAGGATGAAGGCATACATGATGTTAATAAATAAATTAAAATGAACAACTGTATCTTTATAAGAAAACCATGGAAAATAATATTGATGACTATGTTGAGATGATTGTGTGATGAAATGGAAAATAAAGGTGTCATGTGGCTTATGTGTAGTTACGAAACAAAGTTTGCTAGCACAATGCCAAAAATATGGCCATAGTATTGCAAATGAATGATTACATTATTTGTCACTACTTATTTTTAACTATGTTGTGAGTGGGAAGTTGACACTAAGAAGATACACATGGTTATCTGTACCTTTAAAAAGTTCTAACCAAATGATATACTAGGCATATTGGCTCATGTAGAGCATTGAAAGGGGATCAAGTAGGATCTGAACCCTTACAATTGCACATGGTTATCATAGGTTGTTAAGATGGATTTGGAACATTAATTAATGCTATATTTTAATTGCTGCATGTTAAAATTATTGAAGGCATAAAGATAATTAAATGGGTAAAATAATTTTTCCCTACTTTGATGAAGCATAATAATGAGGTGTTACATGATTCTTGTAAGATGATGATCTAAATCTTGTTTATTATTTGATTTGGTCATTTTCTCTACATCAATTATGCAAATGAGGCTAATGTCAATGACGGGGTATGAATCACCCAAATATATGATAGCCTAATCCAATAGAACATGAAAAAAATAGGGGTAGTTCCTCCTCCATGAAGAACAATAAAAAGGACTTCACAAAGAGAAAGGCACTGGGTTATTCAGATCCACCCAGTAAGTCTCTAGCTCAAAATTCCTCTCATTCTCTCCTAGAGATAATAGAGGTAGAAGTTACAGAGATTCAAGAAGTCATGACCAAACCAAGTGAAGGTCCTTCTTTAGTTTCCTATTACTTCACTTCTTCAGAAAAAGAAGAGGAACTAACATAAGCAGTGGTTCTAGCCCAAAAAGTGCAAGCGGAGCTAGTTTAGAATACCCCTACCACCCTCATCAACCTCAATAAGACTGGGTAGAACAAACCATGATTTATCATAGGAGATAATGAGAATGGGTCGATCAATAAGAACCCTTAATAAATATTGAATTCAATCATAGAACAAGGACCTTGAAGAGGGTGACCAGAAATAGAATGTCCACACAATAGGCTATTATTTGACATGAGACATCATAGGACCTATTCTCTCTTACAAAGAAAATAAAATCCAAAGGTTCCCAAGTAACCCAATATGAAGAGGACCCTGTGTCTTATATAAGGGCCTCAACTTAATTATTAGCAGAGTTATTAAGAGGAGTACAAGCTAGAAGCAAAGAGCTTGAAACTCAAGTCAATGCTAGTGTTCCTTAGAGAATTGTTTTGGATGTTGAAGAAGCCAAAATGAGATTTTATGATGTTATCAAAGAATGCATTGAGGATGAAAATAAGGAACATGTCTACTTAAAAAAGGCCACCAACATCACTAAAAATATGGGTGTTATGTAGAAAATTATAAGAATAATGGCACAAGTAATTGAGGAAGGGATATGAAAAGACCTTGCAATTGTGACTATGAATGATATTGGTATATACCAAACATATTCCACTCACACAAGAAAAATATTAAGGGAATGTAATGACCAAATGGTAAAACTTTCTTCACAACTAGATGATGTAATTTCAAGAGCAAGTCAACTAATTTCAGATGCATCCATGACAAGGGTCTTCAAGGAAGATGAGGAATTAGTGTCTACCACTGAGTTTGTTGAACTACCAAATCAATTTTTAACAAAGTTTCAAAAAAATATAGCATAAGAAAATGAGACAGAGGCTTCCTAGATCATCAATATTGTGTCTCAGACTAGGGAGAAGGTATAGAAAATAGAAAATGTAAAGGAAATTATGGGAAAATCCAAATACACATGGAATGACTTACTTGATAAATCTCTTGTACTCTTTAGAAAGCCAATAGTGGACTTGGTAAAGCTTGAAAGGGATTACAAGGTTTGCAAGGAAGACTTCATTTCCATAGGAAAAGGGGAAAATTTAACTAATCCAACACAAAAGTTCCTCACACAAGATGAACCAACAAAAAAGGATCCTTCACATGTAGACCCAGTCATGAAAGGCCCCATAATTAAGCAGGAATCATAATAAGTCCTTGTTTATTTTTTTATTTTATCATATTTTCCTCAGCTACTGTAATTATCCTAACAAAAATTAGTTAGGATATTTTTGAATGGCTAGTTGTTAGTAATATTCCTAAGTATGTTTTAATTACGATTTAAATTAGATGATAAAAGAACTCCCCAAATTTTATAACTAGACCCACCTCTAATCTTACAAAGAGAGGACATTATTTTTGATGAATGAAGGTGAGCCAATTTAAATTTAACTCATGCAAGCTGAATTTTGTTTGAATTACAATCTCCCATTTCTGATTTAGATATTTTGAGTTTATAATATTCAGTGCTTGTTGTATTACATGTTAAATTTCCTCTAGTAATTCTTTTAAATTATGCATATGCACGTTTAGATTCAATTAATCCAACTTTCAACAAGTTAAATTTATCCATTGAATATGCATTTAGCAATTTGACATGGTAAATCTGGTTTATAACATTGATTAATTTGAATTTATTCATTAGATACATTAAAATTTGAGTAACATATGGGTTTTATGTAGCTAGGTTAAAAGGAATGAAAACTATTTCTAGGATCATTATTAGGTAGAAAAAAATGGCCAAGTATTAACCATGCACGAAGGATGAAGGTTGCAAAAAAGAGGGCACATGCAGGTAAAAGAGAGACACATAAAAGACTAGGACCCAACAAAAGTACATGCGTAAGAAGGGAGAAAAGATAGGTCAATGAGTGAAGGTGCATGTAAATAAGAGAAGGAGGTCAATGCAGAAAGGATCACACATGCACAGGGGTTTTAGGACTTAGCCAATTTCAGAGCTAAGGATAAAATAGGAAAAATCACAAATGGCGTAGCATGCAAGAAAGATCCAGAATTAGGCAAAGAAAAGGTAAAGAACATACAAGGAAGACATATATTTATAGAATTAAAGCATGGATGAGGCTAAGATATTTATAGCTTGATCTAGAACTAAATAAAAAGTGTAAAAAACATGCAACATATAAGTAGGATGTCTATTATTAGGATTAACACACCTAAGTAGTGAAGGGAAAGTTCCTACCATATATAAATAAGTGTTACACTTTATGTTACGAAAAATAAGCATGTTAAATGTGTTGTGTATGTGATTATTATGTATGCGCGCATGGATGTAATCAACTTATGGATGTAATCGATGAGTTTTTTACTGGAATGGAATATACTTATGATGGAAAATTATCTATGGATTGTTATGGTTATTAACGATGGAAGTGATATAATAGAGATCCAAATGTTATGGTTAATTGTCTATATTGAGTACTTTCCTTATTATATGTGTTTACTTTACTATATTGTGTTGTTATCTTCATTCATGTTATAATGGTTAAGTATGCTAGCCACATATTGACAAGTGAAACAAAAGAGGAACTTGATAAGTTGCACATGCTTTAGGTGATTGTCTAGGCATCTATCTAGGTGAAGTGATAGTGTTCTTGACCTTGTGAAGTGTTGGATAATAGACTCAAGCATTTTGGTTTCATTTTCGGGACCTCTTTTCATTCAAATCATCAGGATGTGGCGTGTACATGGTGTTTCAGCTATCACTAGAGAACATTAAGCGTTGGGTGGATGATGAATAGGATGAATTTACTCAAAGATATAACACCAGAAAATATTTCAATGTGCATAATTAGGTAGAAGAAAACTTATATGATTTACTATGCCAGAATTTCTTTAGTTTCTTTCCATTAGAATTGTACAATTGGCTATTAGCTTAAGCACACAACATGGGTTTTCAGCTAGGAAAGAAGCAAGTGTGGAGATAGGATAATTACCAAGAACTCTTTGATTTGGATGACCTATTAACGTGTGTTGTAGAACATTGGTGGAAAGGTGCACTACAGAATTATACCTTGGACTACTCAATTTTGACATACTTGTATATGGAAGAAGCAAAGTTCTAGTTTCTGCATGAACTTAGAGGATCTTATGTGTAGGCACTGTCATTGGCTATAAATATATTGATGATTGAGTCAGGGATGTATAAATTACCTATAGTAGGATAAAAATCCATCGCGTGTAGGGGTATGAAGCTGATTTGGGAAGGATGATGTTGGTCCAAGTGTTACAAAAATATTGTTCATAGTGTGAACACTTAGGAGTGGTTTGGGTTATTTGGTAGTAATAGTTTTTAATATTTATAAAATAATATATGAGTGTGCACAATTAGTTGTCATGCACAACTCATAGAGATATGAATGTGTGAGAATATCTTGGGATTGGAAGTAAGACTAGGGAATAAAGGAGAGATATGGGGATAAAATGATAAGACTTGAATCCATGATTTTAGGAGTAAGCAACTGTATAAAATTCCCTCTCATATTCAATAGAAATTATTCCATTCTATTTACATTTGGTTTCTATCTTCTGTAGTTTTCATTTCATGTGTTGATTTTAATTAATTATTGCTTAATTCATTTATGCAAATCTAGAGATTTAGTATCATTTGGAATCAGAGTAGGTTAGGAAGATTTATGAGAGTGGTTGTAGGACAAAACCAAAGCCTCAAGGATGCAAATCTGAGAGTTTTAAAGCTTTCATCGACATTTTTCTGGATTTTGATCTTAAAAAAAACAATTGGTAATTCATGTTTTTATCAAAAACCCAGATTCGGAATTTTCTGAAATTTTTTGGGTTTGTTTATTTGTATTATGGAATTTTTTTTTCAAAATATTATAGAAATCCATTTCCTATTTTAAGAGAAATCATGGAAATAATTCTGACATTTCTAATTATTTTGTAAAAAAATAGCGAGTGATTTCCAGCAATAAAACTCTGATATTATTTATTATTTTGGTTAAATATAAAGCTGGTTATTATTATAAGGGTGAATTATCAGTTGAAATCGACACCCAATATAATTGTAAAATGATCCTCAAAGACAAATTTGGTTGAGTTAGCAACATCACGATGGAGGATGGAGGCATAAGAGGATGGAGGAAATTTGGCATCTCTTGTTAGTCACCAACAAAGAGATTGCTTCATGGTATTGGTGACCTTTTATTTTTGTTGTGTGGTGTGTTTAATTTATGTTGTAATAATGAATAGAAGTAACATTACTTTTTAAATGTCTTGCATGAGAATAATTTATATTTTTTAATCCCTCTAAGTTAGAAACAATGATATGAGCAAAATAATGTATGCTGCTATGTAGTGGTTGGTTCCACTAGAAAACCATTTTCTGAGTTGGAGGTTCTCTTTGAAAACCTCATATTGTTTGAGTTGTTGGTACTCATTGAAAACCTTCATTTCTTTGTAGATCATGAGCAGGTACATGAGATAGCTTTCCGCATGCTCACACTAAGGGGGTGACTGTTACAGAAATATTATTCATAGTGTGAACACTTAGGAGTGGTTTGGGTTATTTGGTAGTAATAGTTTTTAATATTTATAAAATAATATGAGTGTGCACAATTAGTTGTCACGCACAACTCATAGAGATAGGAATGTGTGAGAATATCTTGGGATTGAGAGTAAGACTAGGGAATAAATGAGAGATATGGGGATAAAATGATAAGACTTGAATCCATGATTTTAGAAGCAAGAAATTGTATAAAATTCCCTCTCATATTCAATAGAAATCATTCCATTCTATTTACATTTGGTTTCTATCTTCTGTAGTTTTCATTTCATGTGTTGATTTTAATTAATTATTGCTTAATTCATTTATGAAAATCTAGAGATTCAGCATCATCTGGAATCAGAGTAGGTTAGGAAGATTTATGAGAGTGGTTGTAGGACAAAACTGCAGCCTCAAGGATGCAAATCTGAGAGTTTTAAAGCTTCCATCGACATTTTCTGGATTTTGATCTTAAACACAAAACAATTGGTAATTCATGTTTTTCTCAAAAACCTAGATTCAGAATTTTCTGATTTTTTTTGGGTTTGTTTATTTGTATTATGGAATTTTTTTTAAAAAATATTACAGAAACCCATTTCCTATTTTAAGAAAAATCATGGAAATAATTCTGACATTTCTAATTATTTTGTAAAAAATAGCGAGTGATTTCCAGCAATAAAACTCTGATATGATTTATTATTTTGGTTAAATATAAAGCTGGTTATTATTATAAGAGTGAATTATCAGTTGAAACTGACACCCAATATAATTATAAAATGATCCTCAAAGAAAAATTCAGTTGAGTTAGCAACATCACGATGGAGGATGGAGGCATAGGAGGATGGAGGAAAATTGGCATCTCTTGTTAGTCACCAACAAAGAGATTGCTTCATGGTATTGGTGACATTTTATTTTTGTTGTGTGGTGTGTTTAATTTATGTTGTAATAATGAACATAATTAACATTACTGTTTAAATCTCTTGCATAAGCGTAATTTCTATTTTGTAATCCCTCTAAGTCAGAAACAATGATATGAGCAAAATAATGTATGCTGCTATGTAGTGGTTGGTTCCAATAGAAAACCATTTTCTGAGTTGGATGTTTTCTTTGAAAACCTCATATTGTTTGAGTTGTTGGTACTCATTGAAAACCTTCATTTATTTGTAGATCATGAGCAGGTATAGGAGATAGCTTTCCCCATGTTCACACTAATGGGGTGACTGTTACAAAAATATTGTTCATAGTGTGAACACTTAGGAGTGGTTTGGGTTATTTGGTAGTAATAGTTTTTAATATTTATAAAATAATATATGAGTGTGCACAATTAGTTGTCATGCACAACTCATAGAGATAGGAATGTGTGAGAATATCTTGGGATTAGGAGTAAGACTAGGGAATAAAGGAGAGATACATGGATAACATGATAAGACTTGAATACATGATTTTAGGAGCAAGCAATTGTATAAAATTCCCTCTCATATTCAATAGAAATTTCTCCATGCTATTTACATTTGGTTTCTATCTTTTGTAGTTTTCATTTCATGTGTTGATTTTAATTAATTATTACTTAATTTATTTATGCAAATCTATTGATTTAGCATCACCAAGCATAAGATAGAGATAAGATAGAGATAGAGAAGAAAAAATGTGCATGCATAATGATGCACGAGAAAGGGCAATTGAAGAGGTGCCGAGATCGAGAAAAATGATGTTTTGTGGAAGTGATGAGAGACTTGCAGAAGACGATGGATGACAGGATCATGTATTTCTAATATTAGGGATGCATAGTAGAAGGACCCCTTCAGTATCTGATGAAAGTGAGTCTAAGGGGATAATGAGAACCGTTTGAATGAATTTGACCCATAATGAAAACCTAGCCCTTGTGCATGGTCCATATAATTTTGAAGTTGTTATAGAGGATCATCATAGCAACGGTGAGCAAGAAGGAAATAAAGGATTACCACGTTGGGCTAGAGATATAGGTAGACACGTCTTTGTATCAACACAAGAGGTGTAATAGGTAAAGGCATCACAATGGGCTCTCATGCTTGGAAATTTTTTTTAGAAGTAATCTGGTAGGCACAACCAATGTCATGTTACCCATTGGAGGTAATCCTAGAGGTGGATTATTGGGACAAAAAATTGGTGTGTAATTTAACACTACTACAGGAATGAAAGGTAGTACTTCTACATCCCCGCAAGTTGTAATAGGAGGCTTGAGAGGCTCAGGTCCTCCACCGCGTGGAGAAAATCCTAGTGGCAGCTTAGGTTTAGGATCTAGCCCCACCCATGGATAAGCACCAAAAAAACCAACACAACAACCTCAAAAACTATGATAACAAACCCCACAGATATTCTTTGAGATGTACCTTCATTTTCTAGAATATCAAGGTGTGGAAGATGTAGCCAAGATTATTCATAATTGTGAATGCTTATGGAGGGAAAATGGAATAACAACCCCAGATCAGAAAGCTAGTCAATTTGAAACCCCATTTCAGATCCGTATAGGAAGTATGATCCACATCAGACAATAATATAATATGATGCGTTGTGTGTCACCTTCTTTGCTGAGTTCTATATACCTTAATTTGAGAAGCAGAGCATTAGCGTGCCAAAGATATAAAGTAGGGCTTGTTTGAGAGTGTTAGGGAATATGATGCAAATTTCAAGACCTTGCTTTCCAATATTTCTTATGATATCCATTATATTTAACATGCACAATGGTTTGTAGGAGGCTTGCTGACACCATTCCGAAGGGCGTTATCCCATAGGACATTTAGCGACCCGTGCGAGGCTATGGAAGTAGAACTACATTTTAAAGCAGTAAGGAGCATAGACACAAGGTAAGTCCATTTCTTGAGGCCTAGATTGTAGCAATGGCCACTCAATTGGAAAATCTATATGCTGATTCGGCCATGAGACACATAGAAGACTCTAGTGCACCGATTGTGAAGTGGAGAGTCATTCAAAGGATAGTTGTCCACGCAAGATTTTACATGTGTTATTGACACCTTACGAAAAATTTTCACAAGAACCATGATGTATGTAATCATCTGCTTTTGCAAGGCACTATGTAGAAGAACATTTCTTTATATTGCAAAATATGTGATGCACACACTCATGACATAGCCAATTTTTATCTAATTGATTAGATTTATGAGGCTATGAAACAGGGTTATGCCAGACCAACATAGAGTGTAGCTCATGGGCACAAGAGGGACAAAATAATGAGGCACACAACAATGGTAACAAAGACTTTAGAGGTGGATATTAAGGCAGAGGCCATGGTGGCTAAGGAAGGTTCACACGGGGAACATGTTACACTTGTGGGTCACTTGATCACTATCATCTCAAGTGCACGAAGAATCATACATGTGCATATTGTGGAAAGGCATATAAATTTGAGGATTTATTTGATTTTAATTCCCATATGTGCCAAAATAATAAGAAGGATAAGTGTGCATCCATGATTCTGGTAAAATGCTTTAATAAGGGGAAATGGACACCTAAGAAGCTAGCTATATTAGAACCTCAACCATTATTGGTCACTATGGGCATAGAGGTAAGCATGTGCATGAGTAAGGGAAATAAAGACTTCTCATTAGAAGAGAGGATTTTGTTCATATGAAGCATCCATATGCAGGCCGACATAAAAGGAAGTATATCAAGAGACTATTGGCATCATCAGGGAAGTCCAATAGGAGAGATACAATGCCTGAAAGAGAAAGCGTTAGGGAACATGTAAGGAATGTTTAATTACCTTGGAATGATATGGATGACCTCAGAGAGGTATGTAGAGATGCTTAGGTAGGAGAATATTATACCTTTATTGGGAGAATGGTTACGGGAAAAAATATCGTGCACATGGGTGCAGAAAGGGAGTGCATCAGATTCTCCAAGTCAACTTATCACTACAATATCATGAGTATGACAAAAGAAATCATGTTGGATGCAGTGATTAATGGGATGATTAGTAAGCAATATCCTCATTAATACAGGAATGGAGGTAAATTTCCTCACACTCGATGCTTGGAACCATATGAGAAGGTTTTCATTGCAATCCATCCTCGAAATGTGTTGTACATGGCCAACAACAAATGGTTATGCCCATTGGAGTATCTAAAGGATGATTTTATCACCATTCAAGGATCCAAGTTCAAGGGTGACTTTGAGGTCCTGGAGCTCGTGGAAGAAGAAAATATCCGCACGTTATTAGGTCATCATTGGTGTTATGCCAATAACGCAGACCTACACTTTTAACCAGTGTTACGTGATTTTTGAAAACAAATATGAGCTTTTTGTACTACCAATGGATGAAATAAATATTACGCCTTACATATATCCCATTAATGAATAATATCTTAGCAGGATCTACACATATATGGTGCACGACCCAGATAATGTAGAACCATCGAAGGAAGACGTACTTTGGTGGGAAGATACATAGCCCATAAGTAACACTACCAGTATGGCATGTGACAATTGGGCTCATGGTACTTATGATATGGTTGATTGTGAAGTTTGATGGAAGAGTGACAATGGTAATTACACCACGACCAGTAAAGCTGTTAGGAAAGGTCAGTTTTCCAAAGTACACTATAGAAGAGAAAGCATCAATAGTCTGGTGTGTGGAAGAAAAGTGGCGCACTATAAAGGAGATATAAAACCATAAATGGTATACTCTTTAAGTGTAAGGAATATTATAATGATGGTGGGATTCAATGAGTATAAGACACTCGTGTAATTATTTGGCAATCACATGATCATAGTGACCTTCTAAGACAAGGTTTGTCACATAAATCCCTGTAAGCAATATAGGATTATGATGCATATAGGTTCTATATCATACACTGTTCACAATTGAGAGGACTTAGAATGAATATAGACTATCATTGTATAAGAAGAAAATTTATTCTATTACTCTACTAATGTAGTATTCATTTTAGGAATTTGTCTTATAGTAAATTCATCTCATAGAATGGAGTCATGACTAGAAGAATTAAAATGACTTAAATAAGGAATCACCATAACTAGCTTGATCCAATTACTACTAACCACAATCCATGAAGCCTAAGCAGACTAATGAGGAAAAAGTATACAATAAAATATTATATTATAAGGCTTAAGGATGAAAATTAACCTCAATATAGTTTGTGTGATTTAAAAAATAAATCAGGTTCATTAAACATGGTGGAATCATGAGAAAACTCTAGAGGTTTGGGTGACCTAATTAGATATACTTGTATAAAAGTAATTTGGATAGAACACAAAGATAATAATCCAATAGTCCTTCTATATTATGTATCAAGATCATTCCATGAGATATTAGCCATAGATTTATTAGTAAAAGTGTGATACCAGGGTACCATTGGTTTAAGAAAGCTATATTATAACGTGCAGATGCAAGCTTAGATTGTGTGATTATTGGATTGAAACTAGAGGTAGCGAATATAGGATTGAGCTGTTGTTAAGTTTCCAATAACATCTAGAGGTTAATATGAGTTAAAGTAATGCACATTAGGAATGTTTTTCCATAAAATGATAGGTTCATCGTTGAACCTTTCTGAAGAGGCTTACAAATGTGTCATATTTTATTTTGAGCTAAATTTTAGTTTTTAGATCTAAGATGTTGAAGTCTTTAGACTTGTTGAGCCTATATCTAGAGTCAAACAGTGATTATAATGTTATGTTTTTGATATTGTTTCTCCTCACCCATTAAAATTAAAATGGTATTTATCCATATTTGTGTTATATAGAGTTTTGAATACTTCATGTGTAATTGATCTATTTTCCATGCCGTTCATTGAGGAAATCCTAGAAGGTGTTACAATATCTATTCATTTACAAATAGATTTTCAGGTTATCACTAGGTAAAGATCACACGTGAAGAGCATGAAAAGACCACTTTTCAGCCCTCGCACTGTGGATGTTTGACACTTACATGATTGTTGCATGGCCTTTGGATCTAAAGAATGTAGCTAGATATGTTATCGTGCATTATTGTAAGTAGCTTTCAAGATGTTGATTCATAAAGGTTCTTTCAGGTTTTCTCAATTACCTATTATGGTGTATGACCATTGAAATATGGGATCCAACTTAAATACCCCTTAATATTAGGAAGTGTATCTTTGCAACACTATTTGGGAATTTTCTTCGACACATCATCTGTAAGGAAGGATTGCTGGTGGACTTAACCAAAATTGTAGTCATATTAAAAGTTGGAGGAGCTGACAAGTACAAGTGAACTAAGTTCATTGGACATAATAGATATTACTTGTACCAAACCTATTAAGGACCCATGCAACCTATCCACATTAAACTTAAGAATTAGTTAAAGGCATAATGGAAATATTATTTAATCTATATATGCAATTAAGTGTCCAATGATTTGTGAGACTTTAAAGGAGAAGCTAAACACCGCACTTATCTTACCATTCTTGGAACAAACCATTTCATGTTCATGTGGATAGATGTAAAAGGTTTTAAACTAGTCAATTAAAGTGTAGCCATGGAAGGTAATATTAGATCAAATCATATTTGATTTTTACATGTAGGAAAAGCTAAATTTCGGCTGAGTAGGATTATAAAACTACGGACAAATGAATCATTCCCTCCTTGGTTATACATTCTTTATAAGTTCATATATTATTAGGGGGAATACCATTTATATCTTATACACTTAGATCAAATGTGTTGAATCCATATGGTTAATAAGATACCTTTTGCAAGGGTCATATTTTTCTTTGGATCCTTTTGTTCTAAGAATCTAACTTACATTAATTATAGTAAATCCTGAAAACCTATCAATTTTAGGACCTACCATTTTTTAAGAATTAATTCTAGTGAGGACATGTGAGTATATGAAGAAACTATGCCAGGTTTAGTTGTTCTATATACACATACTTACATTCTGATTTAGAGGACTCATTGTAGTATTATTATGCACTGAGTTAGTGGACCTGAAGGTATGAACAAACCCTAGAAGGTACATCTATAAGATTCGCAACAATGTCAATTAACAACTAATTAGAAAAAAACCTATAAAATATGGGTAAAGATGAAGTCTTACACAAGTGTGTGCTGGAACATGAGTGTGACATAGTAATGGAGGAGGTGTATGGTAGAATAGCTAGAGGTCACTATGTAAAATAAACAATGATACACAATATACGAAGGCATTTTTGAAAGCATGTGATCATTGTCAAATGATAGGTAAACCAAGAAATCAAGATGAGATACCATTGCAACCAATAGAAAGTGTAAATATTTTTGAGAAGTAGAAATTGAATTTGTTAGACCAATTAAACCACCTACACAACGAACATGTGCACATTATATCATTACATGCACAAATTATTTGACAAGGTGGGAAGAAGCTGCGCCTACAAAGGATTACACTGTAGAAATAACAACAAGATTTCTATGGGAAAACATAATTAGTAGATATTGTTGTCCATTGAGCCTTACTAGTGACAGGGGAACTCACTTTGTGAATGAGACAATAAGAATATTGTTAGTAGAGTTCATGGTAGTTCACCATAAGAATACCACCTACTACCCACAAGCCAATGGTATTGAAAAATATTTGAATAAGATTCAGGGACAAAAATTGACAAAGATATGTGATGTAGGAAGAAAATATTGGGATGATAAAGTTTCAACTATGTTATGGGAATATATAAATACATATAAGCGGTTGAATAAGGCCACACCTTTTTCAACTCATGTTTGGATCAGAGGTGTTTTTTCCCATGGAGTTCATGTTACCTTCCTTACGTATTGCATGTGCAGGAGGATTGGATAATGAAAAATCAGTAGAGGAGAGCATTGATAAAATTATGTAATTATATGATAGACACACGATTGCATGATGGAATCAGAAGAAAAAGAAAGCTAGATAGAAGGATAGGCATGATATGTATATTAAGATAAGTATTTTGTAGTAGGGAAGTGTTATCACCAAATTAAAACACCCTCTGATTTTTCATGTGTATGTGCATGAGCTATCAGTGTAACTGGGTAACATTGCACCATCTCTCAAGTTGTGAGACTTTCTACTTGAGATGGACCTCCAAAGAAGGATAGTTCCTCTTCCTAATATAATGTTACAATTATCTCTAATTCTGGAGATACACTTATCTAATCCTATCCCATAATTCCAAGTGACCAGGGAGAGAGGAAAATGCATAAAATGAAGAAATCCTACAATATTGGGAAACTCTCTATTGAATGAAAATGTGCAGAAATGGAGATAAAGAGGGCACATAGAACATCACAGTCTATAAAACACATTCATAACAAAATTCCAACTGCTATGCCCTTAATCATATATCTTATATTAGATGTATATAGCTGACTTGTGGCTATCATAACTTCTTATCATTATGTATCTCTTTCATATATGTTATATTTTCATTAGTGGGCCAGCCTTGGTGTTGGCCATAACATAGGAATAGTATATATAGGGGTTAGTAGGTAGTAGTTTTATCATCATTATTCAACATTTGAGTCTTATTGTTTGGTTTGGAGGTTGCCCCCTCAAAGTGGCTAAGCTATTCTTCTTGCACATTGAGATCATTTATCTGAAATATTATGTTCATTGGTGTTATATTTCTGCTAATAATCAGATTTATGTAAGTAATTGCATTATAAGTGGTATCTGAGCTTGAACTCAGCCAACATTGTGTCAAACCCTAATTTTGAAGGTTCGTCTATATCTCAAAATAAGTAGCTAATTTTTCTATGGTGTGGCAAAATCAGTCAAGTAAGCTTTCCTCAAAATTTTAAGAAAGTTTGACTTGTTTTACAAAATTTATAGCAGTTTTATGGTTTTTCATAATTTAGATACCTAAGGTGCAATTTGTGGAATTTTTCAAAGTTATTTACATTTACAGAAAAAAGATTAAAAATTAGTTTGAGATCAGTCTTTGAGTTTTATAAAATTTGGCCAAATTCCTATTGAAATCCCAAACCCTAAATTTCGACCTTGATCCTTAAATCTTACCATTTTGGGGCATCATGGTTGTGCCTTCGACAAGAGGAAAAAATAATCCCATCACTCCAGGTAAAACCCCTAATAAGGATGAGATAATCGTTGAGGAGTTAGATTCAGAAGCAGTATCTACAAATTCATTAGGGTTAGGGTTTACTTCAACTGACCATAAGGTCAATTATCTTGAGTTAGAGTTGTGAAACCTCGAGTGTAGAGTGGCCAGCAAAGAAGATGTAGAAAATATTGGACAATGATTGGAGGATTTCATTCACCAATTTAGTTACAATATCATGGGTCATCATATCCTTCATAATCAGTCACAACTCAATCATACTCATATTAACCAGGGTGGATCTTTAGGTCAAAGTAATAGACAAACTAGCCAGGGTGGATCTGCAAACATGACCAATCCAAACACAAACACTTTGCAAGCCCATAAAATGATTCCAAAAGTGGAAATGTGTAATTTTGATGGAAAGGATCCACTCAATTGGATTAACCAGATGGATAATTTCTTTGTTTTTCATCAAATTCCATCGGGAAAAAAGGTTACCATGGCATCGTTGTATCTTGAACCTGATCAATTCATTTGGTATCGATGGTTATGTGCTCAAAGGAAAAAGAGTGGCCTCAATGTTACATGGACAATATTCACCGAAGAGTTTCAATTTCACTATAGTTCTAGTGTGTCAGAGAATTATTTCAGTTAATTAGCAAAGCTCAGATAAATAGGAACATTCAAAGATTACATCCAGCAATTCCAAAACCTTTCCTTATGGGTGGAAAATATTCCTAAAGATAATTTGAATGACTTATTTCTTGGGGGTCTTAAATAAAAAATTATGACTAAGTTGCGTATGTTTAATCCTCATAAGGTTTTAGACTCTATGATCATGACAAGTAGGGCAGAGGAAAAATTTCTTTCCGGTAGGAAATGAACTATCATTAATATCAAAGATCATAACACCCTTCCACCATCATTCCCTCAGCCAATGAGACTAACACCTCAAAAAATTGAAGAAAGCAGAGCCAAAGGGTTATGTTTTAATTGTGACAACAAATTTGGACCATGATATAAGTATGTTAAAAAGAATTTGTTCTAAATTGAGGAACCTATTGAAGAAGAAGAAAATGAAGAAGATGAAGAGGTAGAGCCAAAGGAGGAATTAGGAGATCCCCAGCCAACAATATCATGCTATGTAATTTCCAGTATTAGCACTCCCAAAAATCTCAAATTAGTTAAATTCTTAAAAAATAAAGGTTAACAGTTTTGATTGATTCTAGAAGTACTCATAATTTCATCAATCATAAGTTGGTGGTACGCTTGAACTACTTTGTTTATCTAGCTCGAGAATGTCAAGTCATGATCACTAATGGGAAAACTATTAGTTGTTCAGGAAAATTCCATAACATTAATCTCACCATGGGAGATTACTTGATAACTAGCAATATGTATGCCATTTCCATGGGAGGAGAAGACATTGTGTTAGGATTTCAGTGGCTTACCACCTTGGGAACCATCGAAATGAATTTCCAAGAGTTTTTCATGTAATTTCAGTCAGATAGGAGGACTTTTAAACTAAAAGGACTAAGAGAATCCCCACAGATGGTAAGTTCTCATTAGATGCAAAAATTGCTTAGAAAGGGTGCAAAATGGTTTTTGGCACAATTATTTTCATTGGAAGCACATAATTCCAATACATTTATACCCACAGATATGCAAGCAGTTATAGATGAGCACTCAGTGGTGTTTGGAGAAATGCCCAAGGTTCTACCTTCAAAAAGAGACCATGACCATGCCATCCAACTAGTACTAGGGAGTCAACCACCCAACATCAGACCTTATAGGTACCCCTATATGCAAAAGAGTGAGATTGAGAAGATAGTTCAAGAGATGTTAGAAGTAGGACTTATTCATCATAGTCAAAGTGCTTACTCTTCTCCTATAGTGATGGTATGGAAAAATATAAAAATTGGCGCATGTGTCTAGATTACAGGGAACTCAATAAGTACACAGTTAAAGATAAGTTTCTTATTCATGTAATTTATGATTTTATAGATGAGTTACATAGTGTTTTTTACTTTACAAAACTTGATCTTCATTCTGGATATCATCATATTAGAAATAGGGATGATGATATTCATAAAACTACCTTCAGGACACTATGCGATCTTGGTAATGTCTTTTGGACTAACAAATGCACCCTCTACATTTTAAATCTTGATGAATTCCATCTTTAAGACATTTATTTGAAAGTTTGTTTTAGTGTTCTTTGATGATATATTAATCTATAGTAAAACATGGGAGGAACACCTGCACCATGTAAATAAGGTGTTGGAATATCTTGAACAACATCAACTTTATGCAAATCCTTCTAAGTTTTCTTTTGGTGTCAAGGAGTTTGAATATGTGGGTCATATTGTCTCTTATGAAGGTGTTAAAGTGGATCCTAACAAGATAAAAGCCATGCTTGAATGGAAGGCTCCCAAAACCCTAAAAAATCTCCAAGGATTTTTAGGGCTTACAAGTTATTATCATAAATTTGTAAAGAAGTATGGCAGCATCGTAGCACCACTCACATATTTATTGAAGAAGGACTCTTTCCATTAGAACGAGCAAGCTACTATGACCTTTGAGAAGTTGAAGGAAGCCATGTGTAGCACTCTAGTTCTATCCACCCCATATTTTTCAAAAACATTAATTATTGAATGTGATGCTTCAGGGTATGGTATGGGGGAAGTATTCATGCAAGAAGGGTAACCCATTGCCTTCGAGAGATGCCAATTCAAAGGTAAGAATATCTCTAAACCAATTTATGAGAAAGAAATGTTAGCAATACTTCATGCAGTGAAGCAATGGAGACCATATCTAATGGGATGACATTTCAAAGTAAATACAGATCATGATAGTTTGAAATACTTCTTAGAGCAACATTTATCATCAAAAGAACAATAGAAATGGGTCTCAAAAATGTTGGAGTATGATTTTGAGATAATATACAAGAAAGGGAAAGAGAATGTAGTTGTTGATGCTTTATCTCAGAAGGATGAATATGCACAAGGATTATTGTGTGCCATATCTATATTACAGGAGGATTGGATAGAGGATGTAAGGTCCAAATGGAAAAATGACCTAGGCACACAAAATCTCATTCAGAATCTCCAACAAGATCCAAGCATGTCAGAAAATTTACATGGAAAGGAGATGTTTTATGGTATAAAGATTGATTATATATATGTAAGAATTCAATCCTTAAAAATAGGGTTATATCTGAGCTCTATGCTTCTCTAGTAGGGGGTCATTCTGGCTTCTTAAAGACTTATCATCGAATCAAACATGATTTTTTCTGGGAATGGATAAAAGGAGATTTCCAAAATTTTGTGGTAGAATGCATGGTTTGTTAGCAAAATAAGGGTGAAACAATTAAGTCCCCAGGTCTTTTATAACCTCTATCTATTCCTAGCTAGAGGTAGGAAGAGGTGTCCATGGAATTCATCACAGGGTTGCCTAAATCAGAAGGAAAAAATGTAATCATAGTGGTGGTGGAAAAACTCACCAAATATGCCCATTTTTGTGCTTTATCACATCCATTTATTACGAGTATAGTAACAATGACCTTCAGGGAAACAATTCAAAAGCTACATGGGACACCAAAGATTATAGTAAGTGATCGAGACCCTATCTTTACTAGTAATTTTTGGACTGACTTATTCTCATGGTTGGGAACACAACTAGCTCATAGTTCCTCTTATCATACCCAGTCTGATGGGAAAACAAAGGTGGTAAACAAGTACTTGGAGAGATATCTTCGTTGTTTTACATCATATAAGTAAGCAAGATGGGTCCAATGGTTACCGCTGGAAGAATGGTGGTATAACACCTCCTTTCATACTTCATCTAAAATTTCTCCTTTCTTGGCATTGTATGGGTACCATCCACCATCTATCGCTTCATATTTGAGAGTCCAACTAAAGGATCGAGTAGTTGAAGGACATATTCAACACCAACAAGAGGTGATTTCTAGTCTCAAGGATAATTTGGCCATGTCACAAAACCACATGAAGCAACAGACATACCAACATCACAGTGAAATACATTTTGAAGTCGGTGATTGGGTTTTTGTGTGTTTACAACCATATAAGAAAATTCCTTTAAAACAATAGAAAAAAGATAACAAGCTTTCACCTAAGTATTATGGTCCTTATCAAGTGTTACAAAATATTGGCAATGTAGCATACAAACTAGAACTTCCTCCGGCTACTCGAATTCATTCAGTCTTCCATGTATCTTGCTTAAAAAAGGTAATTGGATAGATATTATCAACCTAGAAAGTGTTAGTTAAGCTTGATGAAGAGGGAAGAATCATCATGGAACCAGAATGCATCCTTCAGATAGGCACTAAACGATTGAGGAAAAGGGTCATCACTGAGTATTTGATCAAGTGGAAAAATCTAGATAATGAAGACTTAACTTGGGAGGATGCAAATTTCCTACAACAACATCCAGATCTTATCAACATTGGGGAAAATGTTTCTTTGAAGGGGAGGGGCATGCTATGCCAATAATCATATATCTTATATTGGATGTATATAGCTGACTTGTTGCTATCATAACTTCTTATCATTATGTATCTCTTTCATATATGTTATATTTTAATTAGTGGGTCGACCTTGGTGTTGGCCATAACATATGAATAGTATATATAGGGGTTAGTAGGTAGCAGTTGATCATCATAGTCAACATTTGAGTCTTATTTTCTGGTTTGGAGGTTGCCCCCTCGAATTAGCTAAGCTACTCTTCTTACACATTGAGATCATTTATCTAAAATATTGTGTTCATTGGTGTTATATTGCTACTAATAATCAGATTTATACAAGTAATTACATTACACCAACTAAACACAACCATTTTTTAATCTTGCAAGAAAGTATAAGATGCACAAAATACCTTTAAATACAAAGAAAATGTCAGAGAATGCAATAAAACCAACAAGGATTGAACAATAACCACAAGATTGATTGTATTGCATCCAAAAGGTGAGACAGTCGATTACAATGAGATATAGAGGCATGAAGTTATTACAAAACCTCTAAAAAGGAAGGCTTGAAGATCACAAGCATATGCAACAAGTTGTAGTCTGTGAGAAGCTAATAGAAAAATGTCCAACAACTTTTTTAATGAGCCCTCCATTTACATATATAGAAGAAGAGAGAGGGGAAGAAGAAAGGGGAAATATCAAAATTTTAATTCAACCACCATTAAGTAGAATTAAACGACTTACAAAAGGTAAGGAGAACCTTGAAAAACCCATCCCCTCATGTACCTTGGCTTGCTATAGAATAAAATGGCCTCCCATGATTAATTAATTCCCTTACTATTCACCTGGAAGTGATCGTTTGAATCTGGGAGTGTTTCTTATATTTTTTTTCCACGTAACCCCAGCAAATTTCTGATTTTTTTATTTCTAAATGAGAAATCACCATTCCAACGAGTATAATTTTATCCAATTTGGTTGAGTATTAAGTAAGTTATGATTATTTTAGTGCAGGTCACTTTTTGGGCTCATTACACTAACTCTCGGGCCTGGGCATTTTATTCTCTAGAACTCAAGGATTTTATTTTCATTTTTTCCCAATCACATTTATTTTCCCATATTTCATCCTTTCTGAGTGGAGGTGTTAAGATATAGGCCCCCAAAAATTAAAATTTTAATTAAAAGTACATGGGGGGAGGTCTGTGATGAAGTGGTTGGACGGGTCTAACTGACTCGCTGCTAGCTCGCCACATGGCTTGGCGAGTTGTCTTTGTCCATACACTGTGATGTTTCCCCAGTGAGAAAATTACACATGATTAACTCCTAACTTCCCCTTCATATTATAGATAAATTAGTTCCATAGGGAACTCACGTCCCCATAGAAAATTGTACCTCCCGGGCTCCCCAAGCTCGCATCAGCCACAATACGCAACTCACCCTCGTGTTCCAACTGGGCTCGCCATACCCGTGACCATCTATGTGCCCAAATTTCCCAAGTGGGGAACACTTTCCCTGATAACCCATGTTCCAAGTGGGATGCTTGGGCTCACACTTGTTGCTTCCTCCACAATGCACACCCTCACCGACTTGCTACCATGTATTGCGACGAACTTGGCTGCTTGGGGAATTTGAGCCCTGCATTTCTTCTAGGCCCTTTGGGTGTGAAAAATCTGATGTGGGTACATAAAAATCCTTGTGACCAACCTCCCCAAATCAATGAATCATTAGGCAAGCCACTCAATCAAACCCTTCATGGCTCGCCAAGCTTTTTTTAGCTCACCCATAAGATTGGCGACCTGTTTTCTAGCCTTGGCCAAATTTTGCAAAATTTTCAATTTTATTGGTTTTTTTGTTGAATTTCATGGATTTTATTTTGACCAAGGGGGCCATGGGAGAACATCAGGATATTAGAAGATCCATTTTTATAATGTAACCATTTTATCCATTTTTCTAGCTAAGTGTGGGCCCCAGGGCCTATCCCTTCAATGAACCTCTGTTAAATTCCCAGGTTCAAAATATGGAGTTGTCCATTTTTACCAAGGGAAAAAATAGATAAAAATTTGGTGACTCCACAGGAGGTACTTGCCTACTAGGTGGGGTGATAAGTGGCCTTGGTGTTCCATTGGGCATGGAGTCATTTTTAATAGCTTGAAACTGATATGAAGTTGAAATTTACACCCCGAACCCCATTTGAAGCATTATTTGAGATGAAGCTAATCTACTGCCCATTAATTGACCATATCACATTATGAAAAATATTATAAGAAAGGTTTTATACGAGTGGAAAATTGTTTGATTTTTAAATTCACCTTCTTCTTTCCTACAACCCACTTTGAAATATGATTTTTTCCAATCCTGAACCTGCTTAGAACACTGCCGAAAGCTGAAGCTGATCAAACCACCCAAGCTACTCACAATCTCATGATATTTTCAACCGAACAAGATCCAATGAATTTGAAAATATTATTTGAGGTTAATCTTTTTCTTAAAACCCAAGAGAAACTTGAATGAACTGAGGGGGTTGCTTACTAGGACAAAAAATATGCAAAGTGTCATGCAATATGCCATCTAAAACACATCAAGTTGCCCCTGAAACTAATTATCTGATTAAAGATGAGGCACTATTAGCTCAGAATGTAATTGATCTGGAGAGGAAAGAGGATAATAAAAATGAAAATACCTCTAAATCTGATTTTAGTTGCTCTACATTTGAAATTCTTGAAAATGGCAACTATTTCATATAGCTTTGAACTTCTTCCTACAACACCCTTTTATGAAAACATGGTGAATAGTGCAAAGAGACCATATAAAAGAAATAGAACCTATAAAAATCACTTAGGGAAGTGAAACCTACTATAACAACAAACAGTGTGCTAAAAGCACTTAGAGGAATTAGAAATCTAAATTAATCTGTACAAGGGTGAGATTTTACTTCAATAGCAATGCTTCAAATAGATCCCATTAACTAGAATATGCAATTCTTCTCCATCCAACTTAGATAGTTAGAAAGCATTGTTCCTCTTGCAACCTTTGATCATGTAGGGACCACTCCATATATCATCAAATTTTGTTTTTTTCCTAGTTTTTCCTTGTCAACATCACATTTCAATGCCAAGTCTCCTACTTGGAAGATAACAGATTTTGCTTTCTTGTCAAAACTCCTTTTGATTAAAGCTTGATAATTTTCCATGTTTTACATTTCCTAATCTCCCATTTTCTCAAAATCCATTAACTTTGCATATACGACATCTATGGCTTCAGACACAGATAACTCTAGCTATTTGAGAAGCTGCAATGCTGAAAATTCAAGATCTATGGGCAACCTAGCTTCCTTTCCATAGACTAGATTGTAGGGAAAGCTGCCAATACATATTTTTTGAGTGATTCTATCAGATCACAAGGATTATTTCAACTTGGTATTCCATGGCCTATGATTTTCATCTAGAGTCCTCTTTATGATTCTCAACAAATTTTTGTTTTTGGACTTCGCTTTACCATTATCTTGAGAGTAATAGTTAGAGGAAGTACTCAGATATATCCCATTCTTGACATCCCATTAAGAGGTTTTGGTGCCAAAGAATGTTAGAGCATTGTCTGATATGATAGTGGATGGAACACCGAGCTTGGTTACTATTCCATCATAGAAATCTAGTATGCTAGACTCATTTTCTTCCTTAAGTGCCACTGCTTCAGTCCATGCAGTGAAATAATCAGTTGCTGTTAGGATCCAGTAGAGGCCTTGGCTTGAGTTCAGATTTATTTCCACAATGAAGTCCAACCCCCACTTCAAGAATGATTGATCAAATAAGATTGGGAGGAGTGGAAGTGCCACCAAATTTTCTTTTCCTACAAAAATTGCACATTTCTTGCACTTCTTGATCCATACATAGTAATCACTAAACATTGTGGGTCTATCATAACTAACCTCCATGATTTTAAGGGCTATTACTTGTAGAGTGAAATGACCTCTAACTTCTCCATCATGGAACTCACACATCACTTTTTCAATTTTATTTTCTGGAACACACCTCAAGAGAACTCCATTCACATCTCTTTGTAACAATATACCATTGATAAAAACATATGGAATGGATTGTAGTCTAAAATACCTCCTTTTAGTTTTGCTTAATCCTTTAGGGTATAAACTTGTTTGAAGGAAGTTGATCATATCTTAAGTCCAATAAGGAGGGGACATACTATTAGTTTCTTGCTCTTGATTATCTTGGAACACCATAACAACTCCTTCTTCATCCTTTGAATCTACATGCTGATTTGAAGATAGCTGCTTGCACAAGCCTTTACCTCTAGCCAATTTTTTCACCTTGATTTCAATATCATATTTCATGGCATAGGTGATTTGACTAGATCTTTTTTTTTTTGTTTAATTCCTTGTTGAGGAGGAAATCCTTTACATCGGTGTGTGACACTAATGAGTGAAATTTTTTGTTTAAAACCAGATGCCTGATCTTTTTCAAGTTCCTTATCATAGCTAGAACATGTTTCTCAATGAAAGAGTACCTCACCTCATAATCCTCTAGGCTCTAATTGAAGAAAGCAACATATTACTTAGATCTTTCCTTATTCAGTTGCACCAAGATTGCAGATATTGTATTCGAGCCACAAAAAACCTAGATAATGAATTAATTTGGAAATTATAGATTGATAAGAGTCAGAGCTTGTGATATTACTTTCTTGATGGCCTCAAAACTATCTTTTCCCTCAGCTATCCACTTAAAATCCATTCTCTTCTTCAACATCATCTTCAGTGGTTTAACAAGATTGGAAAAGTCAGGCACAAATGTTATGAAAAAATTAATTCTCCCTAAGAATCTTTGGAGAGATTTCTTATGACTCAGTCAGGGCAATGCCATAATTGATTCAAATCTCTCTATATCAATAGTTATCCCTTATTTTGAAACAATGTGACCTAGGATTTTACCCTCATGAGCTAGGAATATGTATTTTGTGGATTTTAGAGACAAAATTTCTGCATCTCTCAAATACCTTCCTTAGATTGGAAAGATGATAAATTTTATTCTTGGAAAATACTATAATGTCATCAAAATAAACAAGAACTATATTGTTAATCAACCCCTTGAATGCCATGTCCATATATCTTTGAAACATAGCTCTAACATTTAAAAATCCAAATGGCATCTTCCTATAAGTGTATGTACCCCATTTTGTGGTGAAGGCCATTTTGAACTGGTCCTCCTCTTTCACCATGATTTGGTTATATCCTGAGTAGCCATCTAGGAGTGAGAACCTCTCTTAACCAACTACTACTTGTAAAATATAATCCATGGAGGGAAGTGGATAGTGATCCTTGAGGGAAGATATATTTAGATCTCAGAAATCCACACATAATCTGATTTCCCAATTTCTTTTCTTAACTAACACAAGGTTTTCCACCCATGATGAATGTTTGATTAGGAAAATGATGCTTGCCTTAACTAGCTTGTTTAACTCTTTCTTCATAAGAGGATCAATGTGAGGATTTATCGGCCATTTCTTTTTCCCGATGGGCTTAGATTCTGAATCCAACTCAATAGTATGCTATGCTAAACTTGGATGAAAAACTCTTAAGTCTTCATAAATCCATGCAAATATATAAGTAAACTCTTGGAAAATTTGTATGAAATCATGTTTTTATTGTTGAGTACTCACCTTGCTAATTTGGAGCACTTTACCTTCACCCACTAAAATGGACTCTGAATCTCATCTATTGACTGTGATGTTTACTTTATCTTTTTGAAACCTATCATTGGGATTAAAAAATGATTTGAGAGTCACTAAAATTTTTTGTAGCTTGTTTGTTTTGAGCTAGATAACTTGATCCCCATATCACTTCTTCAATTTTTCTTGGTTTATCGAAGAGAATTCAACTTATTCTTGCAATAAATTGATGATTTATTGGTCATTTTCAAACACTTGCCAACTTGTATTGTTATCTGGAATAACTGGTCTTACTATCACATTGATATGAGGTTTTGCTTTATCTGTCTTGATATCTTCAACGATGTCAAAAGCTACTCCAATTACTGCAAGCTTGTCTACATCCTCATTTTTATTTCTTGTTATGGAACTTATGTTAAATTATGAAAAATATTCAATAAGGTCCCATACCCTATTCTTATAACTCTTGAGAAGGTCATTCTTAGCAGCATTCTACCCTCTAAGTTAATTGACAACTAGTTCACTATCCCTAAAAGATTGCAAGTTTTCTATATTTTTCTTTCTTGCCTAGTGTAAACCATGGATAAGTGATTCCTTATCTGATCTATTATTATAAAAATTGAATTAGAATATGAAAGTAGAGTAGTATTTGATACCTTTGGGAGGCATGAGAACTGCTCCTCCTCCTCCACCTTATCTGCTCCTTGTGCCATTAAAGAATTTTTTCAAAACTTCATTCTTATCTTCATCATTTGGTTTGGTGATACTAGGGAGAGGTGTGTTTTCTTCATACAAACAATAAATACCCAACTCATCCTCCTCCATTTCTCTATAAGGATCATATCCATATGTCTTGTGTGCCCACTCATCAAGTGTCAAGTTTGGAATGTTCCCAAGTTTAGTATCTACTTCTTGAGTGCTTGAGAAATCTTCTTGATCAAAGGTTGAAAAATTAACATTGATTGATATTGGAACATAAGGCTCAATGTGGAATGTGACCATTAGTTATGACATGATAGTATCCTTGGCTCCATATCTGGTCCTGAAGAGCATGTGGGACCAATCAGTTGACAAGTACCCACCAATATTAGTGGTGAAATCCCTAGACAAGCATAGGTAAAAGAGTGGAGGTAGGTTAATCACAGATATATCTCGAGGGAGTGTGACATTGGGACATGCGTGTAATGTAAGGTTTAGGATTTTGATTAATCTAAAGGTGCCTACTACTATCCTATCCAATTGGACTAATCCCTTTAAGACATATTCATATTTAAGACCCAACTGATATGAAATTTTCTTTGGCATCACCAATCTACTTGCCCCAAAGTTAATCATGTAGTTGTGCACTAGGTTTCCCCCAATGATCAAATAAACATATAATGGATGAGGTTTCATGTTTCTATCTAGTTTACCTCCCTCTTGTTATATTTTATTGGTGAACACCTTTTCCTGATCTTTGGATGACTTGTTTGAAATGGGCAAGTTGGACATGACTTCCTGAAATAGACCCCTCTTTCCCAAAATTGTCAATGATCCCTACATAGAGATATTAACATTTGTTTTCATCTGATCAATGATATTGAATAGAGATGGACTATCCTTATACTACCCTTTGTTTGAAAATTTCTCTTGCACATGATCTGATACAACATGTATCTTAGGTTGATTCTATGAATTTGGCACTGTATTTGAGTTGTTAACTCCTTGAAATATTAGAGAAGGTTGTAAAGGACTTGAATTTGATGATTTTTCTTCAACCATAGCTCATTTTTTAGCTCTTGTGTTTGCTACCACACCCTGATAAAGAGGTTGATTCATCCCACATAAATCCTTAGCTTGTAAATTCATGAGTGAAGTATCATTTTGAGGTGCTTCTTGAGTGTTTGTTTCCTGTTAATTTTCTTCTTCCACTATCTCTTGAGAAACACCCACACTTTGCACCATTGAGGCCTAATTTAGCATTCCATTAAAGCATGCTTCTTGGTTGTGAGATTTTCCACAAGGGAAACACCATTCATATTATTGAACAAGGTTGTTATGGAATAGAACCAATGCTCTAGATGATGAAGCTACATAAGGATTATATGATTGAAATGGTTTAGCAATGAGAGGCTATCCTTGATTCTAGTTTGCATCTTGAACAGGAGGTGTATTAGACTAATATGAGGGCTTATTTGGTTAGTAATAAGGCTGCTAGGGCCTAAAATTTTGGGCCTGCTTCCTCTTGATCGTCACCAACTCATTACCTAGATTCTACAGTTATTTCATGACCTCCTGAAGCTCAACTGAGGTATTATGAGAGGTAGAATATTTACTAGAATTTTTATTTCTAGGAGTGGGAATGAGAGATAACTTAGGTATTTGGATAAAACTAGTATTCCCTACCTCTAGATAAATGGGCATAGGTGGCATGGAAACAAGTTTACCAGATTGAATTAGGTAATTCTCAGCTCTAATAGCTAGTGCATAGGCTCATGGAAATGTTGTACCTCCCATAGATTGCACCATACCAACTATATTATAAATAAGAGATTTTTAGAAATAGAGAAATGTGCCTTCATCAACTGGTCTTACAAGAATTAGAATTTTGTCCCACATTCTCTAAAATCAAAAGTTGAAATATGCCATTTATTCATTTGGATCCATCTTGATAGTGGTCAATTTCTCCAATAGAAATAGATTATCTCCCCTTTCACCGAATCGATCACAAAGAGATATGCACAATTGATTCCAATTCTGATTTGATCCTTCTCTAAGGATTCTGAACCACTGTAAAACCTTCCATTTAAAAGAGGAAGCAAGAAGTTTCACTACCACATCCATACCAACAATCTTTTGGATAACACATGTTTGCAATGTCTTGGATGTGATCAATTAGAGTGGTGTGATTCTCTCCATTGAAGAGTGAAATTCTTTTCAAGGATGCAATTAGAAGTGGATTCTATGCATTGAGGGCAAGTGGAATAATTCTAGTGAAATTGAAAAATGGATTTTTTTGTGGTTGTTGTCTTGCCAGTCTGATGGGTCTAGGAACTCTGGCGGATTGTAAGAATGATCTACAAGGTGGAGGTGTTAAAAGATTTCTTTTTGGTGGAAAAGGTTATTTTTACCCTTGTCTTCCTCTTCTTCCTCTATTTGTTGATAGCTACAGATACTCAAATAATACTTCTTTTCTTTTCTTAGACCTTGTTTGAATCCTTCTCATGAAATTAAACCACCAGTACTACTAAAACCAATTAATTTTCTGATTAGAGTCACCATATGTGTCACTGCAGAGCCTCCAAAGGCTATAATTTCACCAAAACACACATCTAATCTTGATAAAAATGGAAGTATTGACTCCTCGTCCCACCAAGTGTATCATAACTATTATCATGAAATTATAACACCCTCTGATTTTTCATGTGTGTATGCATGCACTATCAGTGTAACTGGGTAATATTAGACCATATCTCAAGTTTTGGGACTTGCTACTTGAGATGAACCTCTAGAGAGGCTGGTTCCTCTTCCCAATCTAATACTACAACTATCTCTAATCTTGGAAATACAATTATCTAATTCTAGCCTATGATTCCAAGGGACTAGGGAGAGAGGAAAATGTAAAAAATGAAGAAATCCTACACTAAGGAGGTGATACCACCAAGAATAGGGTAATTGGGACACTCTCTAATGAATGAAAATGTGTAGAAATGGAGATAGAAAGGGCATATAGAACACCACCATCTATAAACACTCATTCACAACACAATTCCAACTAAACACAACCATTTTTTAAGTTTGCAAGAAAGTAGAAGATGCACAAAATAAATTCAAATGCAAAGATGAGTTCAAACAATGCAATAACACTGACAAGGATTGAACAATAACCACAAGATTGATTTTATTGCTTCCAAAATGTGACACAGTCCATTAAAATGAGATACAGAGGCATGAAGTTCTTCTAAAACCTCCAAAATGGAAGCCTTGAAGATCACAAGCACATGTAACAAGTTGTAGAATGGGAGAAGCTAATAGAAAAATGTCCAACAATTTTTTTAATGAGCACTCCATTTACATATTTAGAGGAAGAGAGTGGAAAAAGAAAGTGGAATCCCCAAATTTTTCATTCAACCACCATAAAGGACTATTTAATGGCTTGCAAAAGGTAGGGAAAATCTTGAAAAACCCATCCCCTAATGTACCTAGGCTTGCTGTAGAATAAAATGGCCTCCCATGCTTAATTAATGCCCTTACTATTCACCTAGAAGTGATAATTTGAATATGGCAGAGTTTATTTAATTTTTGGCCCACATACCCCCTCCAAATTTCCAATTTCTTGATTTAAGAGTGAAGAGGGAAAAATCAAGATTCCAACGAGTATAATTTTTTCCAATTTGGTTGAGTATTGAGAAAGTTATGATTGTTTTAGTGTAGGTCCTTTTTTGGTCTCATTACACTAACTCTCAGTCCTAGGCATTTAATTATCTAGAACTGGATATTTTTCTTTTCATTTTTTCCCAATAACATTTATTTTCCCATATTTCATCAATTTTGAGTGGAGGTATTAAGGTATAGGCCCCAAAAAATTGAAATTTTAATTAAAAGTACATGGGGGGTCTATGATGAAGTAACTAGAGGGTTCCAGTTGGCTCACTACTAGCTCGCTACCTAGTTCGATGAGTTTTATTTGACCATACACCATGTTGTGTCCCTAGTGAGTGAATTGTGTGCACTTAACTCCCACCTTCTCTTTCACATTATAGATAAAATGGTTCCACGGGGAACTCATGTCCCCATGAAACATTGTACCTCCTGGGCTCCCTATCACCACATCATCCCTAATTAGCCCCTTTTTCTCTTCCATTCAACCCAAGCCTTACAAGTGCACATCAGCTGCACTATGAAACTCACCCCAGTGTTCTAACTAGGATCGCCATGCCCACGACCATCTCTACACCCACATCACCCAAGCGGGGAACACTTTCCTTGATTACCCTTGTTCCAAAAGGGATGCTCAAGCCCAAAATCATTGCTTCCACTACAATGCACACCCCCATAAGCTCACTGCCATATATTAAGGCAAACTCGACTGCCTAGGGAACTCAACCCTTGTGTTCCTTCCAGGCCCTTTGGGCAAAAAACATCTAATGTAACCACATCATGCTTCTTGAGGTTGACCCTCCCGACTCACTGAGTCATTCAGAGAGCCACTTGATTAAACCCTCCATGAATTACCGAGCTTTTTTTAGCTTGGCCATTAGTTGGTGAGCTATTTTTTAGCCTTGACCAAATTTTGCAAAAAATTCAATTATCTTGTATTCTGGCTGCCATGGCAAGTTTGATTCCCTGTGGCTTGGACCTTTCAAGATCAGACACTTTGCTGGTGAGAATTCCTTTTATCTTGATTACATGGATGGTTCTTCTCTCCCACTTCCTTATAGTGGGCAGTATCTCAAGTTGTTCAAGTCCTAGGTGATTAGGGAGTCCCTTGTATATTCTGTACAACGTTTTTGCTTTTCTTTCCTTTTTGTTTTGGTGTGTTGCCCTTTGTATTGGTCTGTTTTTGACTCCGTTGCCCAATGGATAAGGTAATGGTCTACTTCCCCAAGTTTGTCTAAGTTCTTGCCTTGTCTCATTCCTTGAATTTATGCCAAGTCATCCCCAAAAGGAGCCAGCTGTTATCCACTCAAAATTCCCTGCTCTGATGAAAGTAAAAATTTTCAAAATTTTGAGTTTAAGTGTTTTCTCTAATGTACCGAAGTCATGAAATTGAGAAAAGTCTGCAGTTTTGGGTCATTTTGTGTGTGTTTCGGGCCTGTCAGACATTTTTGTCCTAACTGTCCCAAGTTCCGAAGTGCGCTATGTTCCCCGATCGGCCGAAATCCCCGAAGTTGTTCCATTTTCGGGCCCATCGGAGCTTTTTCGTCCCAACTGTCCCAAGTTCAAAATTACGCTCTGTTCCCCGATCGGCCGAAACACCTGAACCATGTACTTCACTTTTTCACGTTCCAAGTGTCCCAAAATTTTCGTGCGAGTTGTTCTATTTTCACCCGAACCACCCGAGTCGCGTACTTCAGAACTTTTTGTCCCAGATGTCCCAAATCAAAAAGTGCAAGTTGTTCCATTTTCGGCCAAAACACCCGAACCACGTACTTCACTCTTTCATGTCCTAAATTTCCCAAGTTCAAATGGGCCTTTTGTTCCATTTTCGCCCGAACCGCCCGAACCACGTATTTCGCGTACTTGCATCCCAAATGTCCCAAAATGCATTTGTGCGTCTTCTCCCTGTTTCACCTGAATCGGCTGAGCCGCATGTTTCGCACATTCACATCTCACATGTCCCAAGTGAACCAAGTGTCATTCGTACCAGTTTTTTCCACTCTACCTGAATATCCTGCTTATTCAAATTGGTGGGTATGCAGTAAATGCGCATTAATCACCCTTCTCTCTCAGTCAACGACCAACACGTCAGTCCCTCATGGCAGAGACATAGCTGAGGCATTAAGAAAATTCAAGCATCAGATTCTGAAGTCGGTGGGTCCCTCTCAGTGACTGGCCACCTGTCTTCTTCTCCTTGTTCTTTTCTCTTCTTCCCTTTCTTTTTCTGTTTTCTTTGTAAGAAGTTAAGGTATTGCGATTGGCGGTCCTTAACTGTTCTTGGTTAAAGAAGCGGTTATGAAGAGTAACTGATTTGTAAAGCTATATAATGGCCTTTCCACGCCATTCAGAGAAAAGGAAGAACTTGGCTTATTTTCTGAAAAGTGTAAATAGATTATAAAGAAATCAATACAGAAGGACTTTTCCATTCTTTGTCTATCTGATCTCTGTTATTCCTAAGCTTTCATTTATTTTCTTTGTGAAGATCATTTGTCTCAAGTTTATTAGTCTCACCGATTGCATAATCTTCAAATTTGCAAGCCTGGTGATCTTGTATAACCAAGAAGGAACTTTGTGTCCTTGATTAATGAATCTGTGTTATGTTAAGAAACTTTGTGTTCTAGCAGATGTTATTTACAAAACTTTGTGTCTCTGAATTCCATCTCATTTATCCAATACAAATGATCTTGTTTCAATTTACTGTGACTTCGCATACATAAAGAATTACTCTGATATCTATAATTCTGTATGTTGCCTTTCTACTCTTTCCCATACTCTTTTTCCTCAGTTCTTTTGTACTTGAACATCCTCATTGAAAACACTTTTGTAATATCCAAGTTTAACCAGAAAATAATGTTTTGTACATTTGTAAATAGGTTCGTTTCTGAATAAGGGAACCTCTCCCATTAAAGAGGAGGGACTTCATGTCCCCTGATTGTTGCTCTTCTTAAAAGTCCTATTTGACGACCAACAGTTTTTTGGCAACTCCGCGTTTTACTCGAGGGAGAAGGACCCTTGTTATTGAAGACTCTCAGTTTCAGCTTTTGGAGCAGCAGGGTTTTCCTTTCCCTTCAACAAATAGAAGGACTCGTTCGACAAGCACTCCACCTGTTCAAGACAGAATTCCCACAGGTGGTTTTTCTTCAGAGCCAGCTAGCCCTAATCTGCGAGCTTTGATTCTTGCTGGTGTTGCAGTTCCTCTTCAAGCTGTTTTTCCAAGAATGGCGGCACCATTTCCTTGGGGTCATTGTGTCAGGCCCCTTGCTCTTCCTCAGCCTTTGCATGAGTTACCTAGAGGTAACCGGAAGAACTTTCCTAAGTTCAAAGGTGATGGAAAAGTGCATCCGGATGAACACATCACGGCCTTCATTGTTGCATGTGGAGTCCTGGGAGTTGATCATGAAGACGTCTCCGTGAGACTGTTCATTGAAATGTTACAAGATAATGTTGTTGATTGGTTCTACCACCTTCCGGCTGGCGTTATCACCGACTGGGACACAATGAGAACTCATTTCGAAAACCGTTTCAAGCCAGCAGAAGATGTGCATGCCTTGCTTGCCAAAATTTATTAGATAAAGAAAGATTCATCAGAACCCATGAGAGAATTTGTGGCCCGATTCAACAGACTGATCAAAAAAATTCCTATAAATACTCGACCTATTGATAAAATCTGAAAATGTTTCTTCTTAAATGCCCAATCGTCTGAAGTCAGTTATGCGTTGAGAAGGGCTAATCTCGCAACATTGGTGGAGGATCAAACTCTTGCTGTTAGTGTCAAGGATGATCTGATCATGTTAGGGAAGTTGAGGAGAGACCCTTCCAAATCTAAGTCTGTTGCTTCTTCCTCCTCCACTCATGGACCTAATACTGATCCGTTGGTCCAAAAGCTTGCGAATGATCTCATTGCTATAAAGAAACAATTGGCTCGGCATGCCCCTTATGCAGATGTTCCAAGAAGAAATTTCCAGCCCAGAAATCATTTGCCTACTTCTCAAACAAGACTGGCACTTGAAGGACCTCCTGTTAAGGTTCCTGTGAATGCAACCTGTGAAGTTGAAGAGCCAGATGATGATGAGGATGATGAAGCTTGCGAGGAGTTTGTGGAGGAATTTGATGATGAGGCAGAGGAACTTGAGGGATCTCGGGTTAATTTCTTTACCACTAAGGGCATTGATGATGGAGATGATTATGATGAAGTGGTAGCAGACATGAATAGTGAATCATTTGTTGTCATGACTCGAGAGCAGACACATCAGAGGGAGAAAGTGATGCAGCCCATAAAGAAATCTAAGGAGCAGTCGGCAACTATTCTTGTAATTGCAAAAAGAGGATCTCCTATCCCTACTTCATCTACGCCAAAGGTGAGTCTTGTCAATTCTACTAACAAAGTTCCTTCTTTTTCTCCTAAAGCTGATAAGCCTAGAATTTCAAGTGATGATGGCCCGTCCACTTCTGGGTCTTTTGATATTATCGATCACCTGAAAAAGACCAAGTCCAAATCTCAGAAGCTGAGTACTATCAAATCTATCCCAAAGCTTTTGCCAAAATGATCCACTTTGTCAATTCCCACTCTAAAACCACCTCTAAAGGCCTTTTACCTATTCCTTCTTCTGCACCACAGCCTAGTCTGGTAGCTGCTGTCACCTCACCTAGTGATAAAATTAAACCATTTTATGTAACACTTCTTATAGCTGGTCATAGGATTAGTAATTGTGTCATAGATTCCGGAGCCTCAGATAATGTGATGCCTGCTAAAGTAGCTCATGCTTTAGGCCTGACCCTCACATGCACTTATGGATCTTGTTACTCCATGGAGAGTAAAGAAGTGCCCCTGGTCGGGAGAATTAAAGATGCACAAGTAGCTTTTGCTGCTTTGCCCGAGAAGAAAGTGTTGGCTACCATCTTAGTGGCAGATATTCCCCCTTCATACGGGATGTTGCTAAGTAGGAAATTCTGCAAAGATGTGGGTGGAGAAATCCAAATGGACTGGTCGCATGCACTCATACCTGTTAATGGACAAATGAAGAAGTTGATGCCTGAGAAGCAATATGAGTATATTGTGCAAAAAACGGATGATCCTAAAGCACAAATACTCTATGAGGATATGGGTCATGGAAATTACATGATTATGTCCCCTGATGAAATCCAACTTCCCAGAATGTCACCTAAAGATCCTAATGGTATTTGGATTTTAGAGTTTGATGGAAGTTGTTCCTCAGCTGGTTCTGGAGCTGGTGTCCTACTGGTGTCACCGGAAGGTGGCCTTCATCCTTTTTCATTTAAGTTGCAGTTCGAAAACACTAATAATACAGCAGAGTATGAGGCTCTCATTCTTGGACTGCAAGTGGCCAAAAAACAAGGTGTGAAGAATCTTTTGGCACGTGGTGATGCAGAACTGATTGTAAAGCAAGTGAGAAGCCTTTTCCAAGTAAAAAATGGGAGGCTGAAGAATTACCGAAATCAGGTTTGGGATTCCATTGAATTTCTTGATGCTTTCTCCATTGAGGCAATACCTAGGGAGAAGAACAGCAGGGCTGATTCACTAGCAGTCTCGGGGTCACTACTGATTCCCCATTCTGACTTCTCTCAGGATAAGTTCACTATTGAAATGGTCCATCGGCCTAGTGTACCTGATAACACCAATAACTGGTAGGTTTTCAATGATGATCAACATTTGCTTTCCTTCCTGGAACTCAAGGGTAATTTCAAACAGCTGTATTTTGAGGGAAGTGACAACCTACCTCGTGAGAGTGTGCCCTTTGATAAAGCAGTCACCCAAGGGGAAGAAACAGGTCAGGAAGGGTGCATTAAACTCAAGGGGAATAAGATTCCTAAAGGATTGGTAAGCTTAGAGGAACTGTTTGATAAACATGACAGGTATGTGAAATCTAGAGCTTCCACTGGACCTCAGCAATCAGCTGAGTATGACAAAATCAATGTTGGGAGTTCTAATGACCCTAAGCTAGTGAATATTGGAAAATGTTGCACAACAGATGAGAGGAGAAAAGCAATTGATCTTCTAAGGAGGTATAAGGATGTTATCGCTTACTCTTATGAAGATTTGAAAGCTTTCAAACCAAAAGATATGCAACACTCTATTCCTCTTAAGCCTGGAATTAAGCCTTTCAAGCAGAAACAGAGGCAATACAAGCCCAAAATATCTGACACCATCTTTCAGGAAATACAGAAGTTGTTGAAGGCTAAAATCATTTTTCCCATTCACCATTCAACATGGATTGCAAATATTGTGCCTGTTAGGAAGAAAAATGGTGAGATTCGCATCTGTGTTGATTTCAGGAATCTGAATCAGGCTTCTCTGAAAGATAATTATCCTTTGCCTATGATGGATCAAGTATTGCAAGTAGTAACAGGATCTGGAATGTTATCCATGCTTGATGGATTCTCAGGATATAATCCGGTAGAGGTTGATACTGTAGATCAACACAAAACAACTTTCACTACTCCTTGGGGTACCTTTGCCTACAAGAGAATGCCTTTTGGGCTTATTAATGCTGGTGCCACTTTCCAGAGAGCTATGGATCTGGATTTTGGAAGTTTGAAAGGGAAGTGTATTGTCATATATCTTGATGACCTGACAGTATTTTCCAAGACAAGAGCGGATCATTTTGATCACCTAGAGACAGTACTGCTAAGATGCCGAGAGCATGGAATTTCTTTGAATCCCAAAAAATCTGTTTTCTGTGTCACTGAGGGAAAGTTATTAGGGCACATCATTTCCAAGGATGGTATTAAGATTGATCCTGAATGAGTTCAAGCCATCCAACAAATTCCTCTCCCAACCAGCAAAAAGGGCATGCACTCCTTCTTTGGTAAGATAAATTTCTTGAGAAGATTCATCCCTTATTTTGCAGAGTTAACTTTGAATATTTCTCAGATGATGAAAGGGAAGCAAACATTTGGTTGGTCTTCTGAAGGAAAGTAATCCTTTGAAGGTATCAAGAGAGCTATTGCTAAAACTCCTATTTTAGCCTGTCCTAATTTCAGCAAAGATTTCATCATCTATTACTATTCTACAGATAATACCTTGGCTGCTGTTTTAACCCAAGAAGACTCTAATGAGCATGAACTCCCAATTGCATTCATGAGCTATATTCTGAAGGATCATGAGTTAAAATACACCATGATGGAGAAGCATGATTTTGCAGTGGTCAAAGCTGTTAAGTAGTTTCATTTTTATATCCTCAACTCTCACTCCATGGTGTTGGTTCCAGATACAACTGTTAAGTCAATTCTCACACAACAAGAATTTGGATCCAAGAGAGGGAACTGGGTTGCTAAGGTCCAAGAGTATGACATTGACATTAAGCCGACCAAGCTGGTTCGTGGAAAAGGTCTTTGTGAGCTCATTGCTGAAGGAGCTAAGCATGAATTACTGGAGAAAGTTGACCTTCCTACTATTCTGTTCCTTAGTTCAGTTGACGAATGGTATACTGACATTGCTCATTTTCTCACCTATGGGGAATGCCCCTCTCATTTAACTGCCAAAGAAAAGAGGACTGTTAAATTGAGGTCAGTGCAATATGTATTGTGGGAAAATGCTTTGTTCAAGCGTGGGTTAGATGGGAGATTTTTGAAGTGTGTGGACAAGGAACAATAGAGAAAGTTTCTCTCAGCTTTTCATGATCAGGCATGTGGAGGGCACTATTCGTCAACGGTTATAGCTCATAAGATACTCCGTGGAGGATACTACTGGCCTTCCTTGTTCAGAGATGCATCCAAGTGGGTGAATAAATGTGAGGCTTGTCAGACCTTTGTGGGAAGACCTAAATTGGCTTCTTTACCTCTCAAGCCAGTTGTGATTGAGGAGCCATTTCAACAGTGGGGTTTAGACTTCATTGGTACACTTAATCCTACTTCTAGTGCTGGTCACACTCATGTACTAACTGCCACTAACTAATTCACCAAATGGGTGGAAGCTATTCCAGTTAAGAGCACTACTTCTGAAGTGGTATGCAGCTTCATCAAAGAGAACATCTTAGTAAGGTATGGTGTACCTAACAAGATTGTAACAGATAATGCTTTGAATTTCTCTTCAGCTGAGATTTTGGACTTCTACTATGGATATGGCATCTCCCTGGCTCATTCTTCAGATTACTACCCTCAGGGAAATGGGCAAGTAGAATCCACAAACAAAAATCTGGTGACTATTATAAGGAAGTTAGTCAATGAGTCTCAACGAAACTGGCACAAGAAGCTCTACGATGCTCTTTGGGCAGACAGGATTACACCAAAGAGAGCTATTGGAATGTCTCCTTTTCAAGTGGTATATGGAGTAGAAGCTCAATTGCCAGTAACAGTGGAACTGCCAGCCTTGTATCTAATGAAGGCCATTGAGGATACTAGTTTCAGTGATGCTCTGGATAAGAGAATTATGTACCTTCACAAACTGAATGAGGACAGACTGGAGGTTGCTGATCGGATATCTATTCACTAGCAGAAGGTAAAGGCCCTGTTTGATAAGAAAGCCAGGTTCAGAGATTTCCAAGTTGGAGACACTGTGTTGCTATGGGATAAAAGGCATGAACCTCGTGGCTGCCATGGCAAGTTTGATTCCCTGTGGCTCGGACCTTTCAAGATCAGACACTTTGTTGGTGAGAATTCCTTTTATCTTGATTACATGGATGGTTCTTCTCTCCCACTTCCTTATAGTGGGTAGTATCTCAAGTTGTTCAAGTCCTAGGTGATTAGGGAGTCCCTTGTATATTCTGTACAGCGTTTTTGCTTTTCTTTCCTTTTTGTTTTGGTGTGTTACCCTCTGTATTGGTCTATTTTTGACTCCGTTGCCCAATGGATAAGGTACCGGTCTACTTCCCTGAGTTTGTTTAAGTTCTTGCCTTGTCTCATTCCTTGAATTTATGCCAAGTCATCCCCAGAAGGAGCCAGCTGTTGTCCACTCAAAATTCCCTGCTCTGATGAAAGTAAAAATTTTCAAAATTTTGAGTTTAAGTGTTTTCTCTAATGTACCGAAGTCATGAAATTGAGAAAAGTCCGCAGTTTTGGGTCATTTTGTGTGTGTTTCGGGCCTGTCGGACATTTTTGTCCCAACTGTCCCAAGTTCCGAAGTGCGCTCTGTTCCCCAATCAGCCGAAATCCCCGAAGTTGTTCCATTTTCGGGCCCATCGGAGCTTTTCATCCCAACTGTCCCAAGTTCAAAATTTTGCTCTGTTCCCCGATCGGCCGAAACACCCGAACTGCGTACTTCACTTTTTCACGTTCCAAGTGTCCCAAAATTTTCGTGCGAGTTGTTCTATTTTCACCCGAACCGCCTGAGTCATGTACTTCGGAACTTTTTGTCCCAGATGTCCCAAATCAAAAAGTGCAAGTTGTTCCATTTTCGGCCGAAACACCCGAACCGCGTACTTCGCTCTTTCATGTCCCAAATTTCCCAAGTTCAAATGGGCCTTTTGTTCCATTTTCACCCGAACCGCTCGAACCGCGTATTTCACGTACTTGCGTCCCAAATGTCTTAAAATGCATTTGTGCGTCTTCTCCCTGTTTCGCCCGAATCGGCCGAGCCGCATGTTTCACGCATTCACGTCTCACATGTCCCAAGTGAACAAAGTGTCATTCATACCAGTTTTTTCCGCTCTACCTGAATATCCTTCTTATTCAAATTGGTGGGTATGCAGTAAATGCGCATTGATCACCCTTCTCTCTCAGTCAACGGCCAACACGTCAGTCCCTCGTGGCAGAGACATAGCTGAGGCGTTAAGGAAATTCAAGTAGCGGATTCTGAAGTCGGTGGGTCCCTCTCAGTGACTGGCCACCTGTCTTCTTCTCCTTGTTCCTTTCTCTTCTTCCCTTTCTTTTTCCGTTTTCTTTGTAAGAAGTTAAGGTATTGCGATTGGCGGTCCTAAACTGTTCTTGGTTAAAGAAGCGGTTATGAAGAGTAACTGATTTGTAAAGTTATATAATGGCCTTTCCACGCCATTCAAAGAAAAGGAAGAACTTGGCTTATTTTCTGAAAAGTGTAAATAGATTATAAAGAAATCAATACAGAAGGACTTTTCCATTCTTTGTCTATCTGATCTCTGTTATTCCTAAGCTTTCATTTATTTTCTTTGTGAAGATCATTTGTCTCAAGTTTATTAGTCTCACCGATTGCATACTCTTCAACTTTGCAAGCCTGGTGATCTTGTATAACCAAGAAGGACCTTTGTGTCCTTGATTAATGAATCTGTGTTATGTTAAGAAACTTTGTGTTCTAACAGATGTTATTTACAGAACTTTGTGTCTTTGAATTCCATCTCATTTATCCAGTACAAATGATCTTGTTTCAATTTACTATGACTTCGCATACATAAAGAATTACTCTAATATCTATAATTCTGTATGTTGCCTTTTTACTCTTTCCCATACTCTTTTTCCTCAGTCCTTTTGTACTTGAACATCCTCATTGAAAACACTTTTGTAATATCCAAGTTTAACCAGAAAATAATGTTTTGTACATTTGTAAATAGGTTCGTTTCTGAATAAGGGAACCTCTCCCATTAAAGAGGAGGGACTTCTTGTCCCCTGACTGTTGCTCTTCTTAAAAGTACTATTTGACGACCAACAAGCATGAAACCTTGATAACAGTGAGCTCATTGTGAAGAAGTAGAAGCTAGGTGAATATTTTGAAGTAAAAACGTAGAGCCAAGGTTTGTGGGTGAACGTAGAGCTAGGGTTTGTGGGTGAAGATATAGAGCTAGGGAACAAAGTTTTAGTTTGACCTAGAGCATGGAATTGAATTGAACAAGTACAAGGATTGAGTAATCAACGAATAATTTACCATAAAGGAACAATACAATCAAGTAGGTGAGGAAGTTACGACATTTAGGGAACACACGTTTCACAATTTTAAGTGCTATACCATTTTGAGAAAGAAATGGCACTAAGGAGAGTGTCAAAGAATAAGAAGCCTGTTGATGCGTCGAACGAAGATCAATTTTTAGAAATATCTTCTAGAGGTAATAGTAGGGAAACCATGGGCATCACAAATGAGAAAATGTAAGATTAGTGAATACAATCACCATGCAAAAGGTCATGAGGCAGACATCAATAAGGATGTCTTACGTGAGTTGAGAATAAAGAATGTAGAAGGGCATATTGTCCTAGATGACATAGTGTGAAATACTTTGGAAGGATTAGGGATCCTTTAGTTTTTTGAATTTCCTTTATTCCAAAATTGTACACACCTCTTCCAGTGGTTAGTGTTATACGTACATGAAGACTAATTTTACTTTGCAGGGAGAAGGATGCATCTAACCACTGGATTGATTGGCAAAGTGATATGATTGTGTGACACTGGTGAATGAATGGAACTTAATTTACATGATGAGGTAAAGATAGAAGAAAAAACCACTAAATTACATTCCCAGAGGGGAAACCATGAGTTAAAAATTGATAGATTTCTGACCTCGACACACAAGTGGTCACACGCTTGGTTTACTGGAAGTTGGAACCCTCAGAGCACTAAAATGAGGTAAACAAGAAATTCCTTCATATTGTGCATAAGATGGTGCACAAGACTAAGTATAATATTTTAATATAGATAGCCAAAGGTATTATTGAAGAGGAAAAGGAAAAAAAAGGAGAGGAGAGATGATAACTTGGGGATCCATCTAATTATTAATTTGATTATAGGAGATTGGGGTACCAACTAGGCAAGAAGACAATATGTGGGAAAACCCTATTGAAGAAAATTATACATCAAAATGATTTGCTAAGTATACTTGCAATGGTGTAATAAAAAATCCTTATAAGGAGTACCTCAAGAAGTGGTATGGCGTATGATGAGAGAGATGCCAACACTCTTGAACAAACAGGTGGAGTTTACAGTGATGCAACACTTCAACCTTGTGATATTTTATTTTAAGAATAATGAGATGGGGCCATGGTGCAAACTACTGTTTAGATTCACAATGAAGTATTTTAGGTATGCTGTAAATAGAATAAAATATGTACAAAACTTGAAATTTAATGCAGAGAGGGTTGATGAAAATTATCGTATGATGCGCAAGAAGTATGGATACATGTCTAAGGAAACATACTCAAAAACAATGGAGATGGAGAACATGGACCTTGGTATGATTTTAACACTAGTAGTTGGAAAAGAGGTGTATAGAGTTTATGTCAGATTAATGATAAAGATGAAGGACATGAAAGAAGTTGAAGCGCATGATGTTGACATGCCACAATTGCCAAGGAAGCATACTGTTAATATTTCAAAGAGGATGCACTAGGAGAATCCTCCATAAGAATAAGAATAAAAAGATGAAGAAGATTATCTTGACTAGAGAAGGAGAAAGAAAATAAAAAAGGAAGAGGAGGGAAGAGTGCCAGGACATAAGAACCTCGCATGTACATTAGGATCCTCCAACTCAAGAAGAGGGAAAACATAGCCCAACAAAGGAATATAACCCCTCAGTCATTCATGACTTGGATGAAGAATAGGAGTAAGAAGTAAAAGAATAAACGCCCATAGAGAAAGAGTAAGAGCATCAAGAGGAACATGTGTAAGGAGAGAATGAAGAGGATACTTACAATGCATGTGAAGAGGAGAAAAATGAGAGAGAAGAGGGTGGTGAAGAACAAGTGATTGGGGAAGACTAAGGCACTAGAGGAGAAGTGATCCAAGAATAGATTAATATTGTGCAGGAGACCATAAAGAAGCCACGCAAAGAAGGGAGTAAGTGACAATAACCCCCATAGGTACCCCCATGTCATACATTGACAATCCTTGAAAGGTGCTAAGGGATAATTTCCATAGTTAAGTACTAGAAGAGGACCTATTATGTTGGAAAATGTTAAAGAAGGAAGAGGAACTTGTGCGGATGAGGAATATTCTCTCATCTAATGTGTAGACGCATATAGAAGAGACTGAGTTCAAGGTGAGTAAAGAATCATACTCAAAGATGAAGTTGAATAATGAACCGGGAAAGGTATTCCCTGTGATTTACTCTACTAAGCTGATAGATGAACAATATTGTAACGCATTAAACAATATGGAAGCCAAAGTATGGAGAAAAATATAGTCCTAGGGGCCATAGTTAGAAGAATGTAGCAAGATATATGCTATAAATGTTTAAGAAATGAACAACTTGTGGAGGAACTGAATGAAGAGAATAAAAGAATAGATGAATCATACAACGAGGCAATATATATATAGTTACTAGCATTACACAAACATGCTCAAACTTGGTAAAACAAGCCTAACTAGAGTATGCTACAAAAATAGATTATCTAGAAGATCTAGTTCGGATGTTGTTAGTTAATGTGAAGAGTTGGCCAGGGTCATCAGTAGAAGAAGTGGCCAAGATAAAGAAGAAGAATAAATAAAATGTGGTAGAAAATATTGTAGACTATGAGGCACTTGTCTTAGAGGTCAAGGAGGCCATGTAGAAGGAAGAGCAAGTTTTTGATAACTTCCATGATTTTAATCCTATACTTAGCACATACACCTTAGATGAAGAGGTAGAGTTGAAGAGGCTATAAGAAAAAATGAAAGCTAATAAGGTTAAGAAAAATAAGGCTATGAAATAGGCTACAGAGAAGAGAAAAATAATAAAATATCTAAAGGAAACATTTGAGGAAAGGAAAAAAAAGATACAACCTATGGTGATGTGCAAGATGGATACCTTATAGGGTATTACCTAAAAATTAGATGTGGTAGTTAAGGAACTGAAGGAAAATGTTGGCAAGCTAACTTTATAGGAGGTGTAAAATATTGTTGAGGCAACACCAGATAAGGCCACAAAGGATATAAAAGGATGGAAGGAGTTATAAGCAATGATAACTAGATAGTTTTTTATAACTCCTCCCACCACCTAAGTCTTGAATTTTGTGCACGCACATGGAGGACAAGTTATTTATTCTTTGATTCATTGGGGTGATTACCCCCTATTTTCTATTCTTCAAGATTTATTTCATTCTTTAAGTTATTATTTGAGGAGTTGCATTTGATTCATGTTATTGTCGAGGATGAACACTACTCCTAATGTAGGGTAATGTTAGGTAGTAGAAATGGCTAAGTACTATCCATACGTGAAGGATGAAGGTTACACGTAGGAGGGTGCACATATGTAATAGAGAGACATGTAAAATATTAGAACCACTTGGAAGTACATGCATAAGTAAGGAGTAAAGACATGTCAATATGTGAAGATGTTTGTAACATAGAGAAGGAGGTCAATGTGCAAAGGTCCATACATGTACATGGGTTTCATGACCTAGCTGATTTTAGAGCTAAGGTTAAAAATAAGACAAAGAATAGATGGCATATCATGCAAAAAAGATCCAGAAATAGACAAGGAAAAGGTAAAAAAAACTTGTAAGGAAGACATATATTTTTAGAATTAAAGAATGGATGAGGCCGAGCTGTTTATAGCTTGATCTAGAAAAAAGAATAACTATAAAAATCATGAAATCTATATATAAGGTGTCTATTATTAGGATTAACACATGTAAGCCATGAAGGGCAAGTCCCCACCATAGATAAATAAGTGTTACAGTCCATGTTATTAAAAGAAGTGTGTAAAGTGTACTCTGTGTGTGATTATTATGTATGCATGCATATATTTAATCAGATTATAGATGTAATAAATGAGTTTTTTTAATAGAATGGAATATTATTATGATGGAAAATTGATCCATAGGGATCCAGAAAACACACCAGTTCATCAGTTCCATCAGCACCAAGAAGGAGAATTAAAGAAAATGAAGGAAATGAGGTAAACAAAGGTTTTGGATAGAACCGTTACTTTGTGCAGAATTTCTGCCTTACAGTGATGGCAGTCCTAGAACCACCACCTAGCTAGGGTGGTGGTCCTAAAACTGCCGGTTTGTGCAAGGTAGAATTCCTAGAACTTCTGAATAGAAAAGAGGAATGAAGCATGAATGAACGTGAATTTGAAGCGCCCGACTATGTCTGTTTCCTCCCTGACCTTTCCCATTCTCTAGTGCATGGGAGGACATGGGAGAAGGATATAAATACAAGGAGGAGCAAGATAATTGATCATTTATAGATCTAAAGAGATCAAAGGGAAAATATTTAATAAGAGAAAGTGAGCAAGATATTCAATGGTAAAGTGGATTTGTAGGAGCAAGGTGTAAAAGTAGAGAAAACAAGCATATGAAGAGAGAGGTTTACATTATTGTCTCTATTTTCTACTTCTTGTAATTTGTAATTGTCTATAATTGACCAATAAAAGTGGGAAGAAAGAGTGTTTTCCCCTTCCTGACTGGTTTTCCTCCATTGGGGATTTCTAGGATAAAATTGTTGGTGTTTGAAGTTTGAATTATTTATTATTATTTGTAATTTCCTTTCTATAGCACTAGATAATCAGTCACTAAAGATCTAATCTTCAATCAATCTGCCATTTTCCAAATTTCAAAGTAGAACAATATAATTGTGTGATTTCGTAGAGTTCCAAAGTAGAAGTTTAAGGATCATTTTTGTATTAGAGCTGATTATATATCTAGGAATGTGGTATTTGATTCTTTCTTGTGATTTATATGATAGTGAAAAGGTCCAAAGGTGAATAAGTTTTACCTTATGAGCTAGATATTTCTATGAAGAAGTGGAAATAGAGAATTTGAGCTCAAATTGAGGAAGATCTCTTGGTTCGTAGAGTCAAAATGCTAGAGACCATGATGGATATGTTGCATAGAAAACAAGAAGAGCTTTCAAATCTTAAAAAGATGGCTTTAGTTAAGAAATATTCCATGGACTTAGTGGTTTGGGCACTAGCCAAAAAATTTGGTATCAGAAAGAGCTTGAAGAGGAGGAATGGGAAGAGCATGAAGAATAACTCCAATTGTACATGAAAAGGTAAAATCTGCTCATACAACTTTTAAAGTTGAAACGAAAGTGGAAATAAAGAACTTTGAAGGACAAGTAGATGCATAATTTTTTGATAAGTGGATAAAATAGTTGGAAGTCTATTTTAGTGTGCATAATATTATTGAGGCACAAAGGATCACCTTTGCACATCTCAAAATGGAAGGTCATGCTATGGTTTTGTGGGAAACCCATCTAGCCACTTGTGATAAGAAGAAATATCCTATTGTCAGTACATGGAAAGGTTTTAGAGAATTGTTTAGAGCTAACTTGTATCATATTGGACATAATAATGACATGATGATTACGTGGAAATACTTTAGGCATGGAAATGGTCAAAGAGTACAAGAATACACTATGCAGTTTTAGAGACAAGCCATGTTTCTAAATACGGACTTGGAGGATGAGGACATTCTAACCAAGTATTTAGGAGGACTTCACACTCACCTTTGGAGGAAGGTAATCTCCACAAAGCCCAAGGATATCAATAAATCTTGTATACAAGCATAGTACATTGATGACATGAATAAGTAAGGAAAAACAGAGCCAAAGGGAGACCAATGAATAGATTTGCAGGAAAAAGAACATGGGAAGACAAGTAGCAGAGGTAAATGGAAAGATAAACATGCCACTACTACTTTACATACTTACAAAGATCCTAAGAATTTATGTAAGAATTGTGATATAAATGGACATAGTGATGCCACATGTTGGAAGTTACATCCTGAATTACACCCAAAGCACCGAACCAATGATTCCAAGAAATCCATGGCCACTGTGAAAACAAAGGAGAGGTGGATATTGAGGATGATTTAGATGTAGACGAGAGGTTGGGATGGATGACCAATAACATGTATGGGGGAACAAAAGAAGAAGAGTTGAGTAAGCTATTTCAAATCAGAATCCAAATCAAGAAGACCAACATAAACACTTTATTAGATTTTGGTTCTCAGTCAAATTTGATTTATGATGTAGTTGTAGAACATCTTGGTCTAGAGACTTACACACATCCACATCCATACCCATTGGGATTGGGGAAGAAGGGTGTAGAAATATAGGTTACAAGAAAGTGTAAGTTTCAGTTTGGGATAAATACCTAATATATTAATGTATTAGGGATGATATTATTCCACTTGATGCATTTGACGTTGTCTTCAGAAGTCATTACTTATATGTTAGGGATGCTGTGTTCACAAGGAGGGATAACCAGTACATATGGGTCAAGGACGGAGTCAGTTTCAACATCCGGGCACACCAGAGAAAATCAAAGAAGGCTATGGTAAGTTCTAACCAAGCACCAAGACTTATTAAGGAAAATCATCAGTTTTGTTTACTTTCATATGAAGAAAAGTAAAATGGACGTGAGAGCACAAATATTTCTGACCAAAGGATGGAGAATTTGGATAGAACTTTTCAGTTCTTACAGAGGAAGCCACCACAAGAACTGCTCTTTCAAGGAGAAAAAAAAAATTCCACTATGTAGTCACTATATCTACCTACAGATTCACTAGACCTGACTATGGGGTAAAAAGGAGAAGAGGAGATACAAAGAATACTGGTGACTATAGAAACAATGTACATGTAGAGGATTTAGCCAATCCATATCAAAAGACAAAGATAAACAAGAAGGAATAAACCACTACAATATGGTACCTTTTCCATACTTCAGCAAGTTGGAAAAGAAACATTCAGGCCATACTTCATACAAATGCACACGATAACAAGTTGTAAGAACTCACACCTACGAAAACCATATATCCATGAAAAAGAAGGAAACATATAGAATTTGTCTTCCAAAGAGGATTGTATTCGAGGCAACTCAGAGGATGATGTAGTTGAAAACCAGATATCCATAGGAGTCTTGGAAGGTTAGACGAGAGAAGACACTAAGGAAGACCCATGGGTACTCGAAGGAGCAAGAGATGGAGTTGATTCCTCTACCACTCCCCCACTAATATTTTTTGGGAACAAAAGCTTCCTAAGCAGGGGATGTAAAATCTATAGGGATCCATAAAAACACACCAATTCATCAGTTCCATTAGCACCAAGAAGGATAATTGAAGAAAATTAAGGAAATGAGGTAAAAAGAGGTTCTAGATAGAACCAACACTTTTTGCAAAGTGGCGGTTACAAAACTACCGCCATGTAGAGGTGGCAGTATTGCAACCACCGCCCAGCTAGGGCGGTGGTCCTAAAGCCACCGGTTTATGCAAGGTGGCGGTCATGGGACTTATGAACAGAAAAGAGGAATGAAGCAAGAATGGATGTGAATATGAAGCACTCGACTTTGTCTCTTCCCTCCACGACTTTTTCCATTCTCCAGTGCATGGGAGGACATGGGAGAAGGCTATAAACACAAGGAGTAAGATAATTGATCATTCAGAGATCCAAAGAGATCAAAGAACAAGGATTTAATGAGATCAAGTGAGAAAGATCTTCATTGCTGGAGTGGAATTATAGGAGTAAGGTATAGAAATAGACTAAGCAAGCACATGAAGGGAGAGGTTTACATTTTTGTCTCCATTTTCTACTTCTTGTAATATGTAATTTTCTATAATTGATCTATAAAGGTGGGAAGAAAGAGTGTTTTTCCCATCCAGACTAGTTTTCCTCCATTGGGGGTTTCCAAGATAAAATTTTTGGTGTTTGGAGTTTGAATTATTTCATATTCTTTACAATTTTCTTTCTACAAAATTAGATAATCAGTCACTAAAGATATAATCTTCTATCAATATGTCATTTTCCAAAGTTGAAAGTAGAACAACATAATTTTGTGATTTCATAGAGTTCCAAAGTAGAAGTTTACGAATAAAAAATTGTGTATGGATTGTTATGGTTATTAATGATGGACGTTTTGTAATAGAGATTCAAATGCTTCTGTTAATTGTCTAGATTGAGTATTTTCCTTATTGTATGTGTTGCCTTTACTATATTGTGTTGTTATCTTCATTCATGTTATAATGGTTAAGTATACTAACCACATCTTACTAAGTGAAACAAAGGAGGAACTTGATAGGTTACATGAACTTCGGGTGCATGCCTAGGCATATGTCTATGTGAAGTGCCAATATTCTTGAGTTGTGAAGTGTTGGCTAGTAGACCTCAGGAAAATGAAAAAGATTATAATTATATAAACTTAGCCACAAAAGAGAAACCTAAATTAGTGAATATTGACATAACATGTTTAGATATGGAGAGGGACAAGGTAAATAATTTTCTAAAAAATTATACAAATGTTATAGCATGGTCCTATGTTGAATTAAAAATATTTGATCCTAAAGTCATCACCCATACCATACCACTAGTAGAAGATCAAAAACATTTCAAGAAAAGACAAATACCAGTAAACCCAATTTTGGAACCTTTGATCTACAAAGAGGTAAATAAATTACCAACTGCTGGAACAATATTTTCTATTAGACACTCAACTTGGGTAGCTAATCTAATGCCCATTCGAAAGAAGAGTGGAGAGATAAGATTATGTGTAGATTTTAGGAATCTAATAGGGCCTTAAAAAAGGTCAATTATCTCCTTCCTTCTCTTGATGAGGTCATACAAATTGTCAGTGGGCCTAAAATGATGTCTTTTCTTGATGATTTATTAGGGTATAACTACGTGTTGGTAAATAGATAGGATGAAAAAAACCTTCACCACAAAATGGGGATCATTTGCATGTAAATGGATGCCCTTTTTCTTAGTTAATGCTGGAGAAATGTTTCAAGGAGAAATGGATCATGATTTTCAAAGCCTCAATGGTAAATGTATCACAATTTATATGAATGATCTGACTATCTTTTTTGGAAATAGGTTGGATTACACAGGGCACTTGTAAAATATTTTTGAGAGATGCATGAGGTATGTACTTTCTTTTAATCCCAAGATTTTTTTATGTAACTAAAGGTAAATTACTAGGTCATGTCCTTACAAAATAAGGAATTTATATAGACCCTGATAGAGTTGATAGAATTTCAAATTTAATCAGTCCACCTAATAGTAAGAAAAAATTGAAATCATTTTTGGTAAAATTAATTTTGTGAGAAAATTCATTTATGGTTTTTCTAAAAATTTCAAGCCATTAAATGCTATGCTAATGAAAGATTCCAAAATCAAATGTATAACTGATGCTAAGAATTCCTTCAAATGCATTAAAGAGGCAATAACATAGGATCCTATTTTAGTCACCCCAGACTTCACCAAGGACTTCTACTTGTATTCATGTGCTTGTGATCACACCATTACTGCCATGTACTTAAAAATTAGAAGACAAGGAACATCCAATTGCATTCATGAGTACCAACATGAAGAATGCCTAACTCAACTATTCAATGATGGATAAAAAATCCTTTTCTTTAGTAAAATCAATTAAAAATTTCATACATTACATACTTAGAAGAAAAGTATATGCAATTGTAATGGATCTAAACATTAAGTCGATGCTTGGAAAAAAAGAGTTAGGGGAAAGAAGAGGGAAATAGATGACTAAGTAACAAGAATATGACTTGGAAATCAAAACTTCTAAGATGGTCAGAGGTCAAGGCATAAAATAACTCATAGTAAATTGATCCAAGGATTTATATCATGCAATTACATAAAGATGAGGTGTTAATAAATGAATGGTATAATCATATCATTCATTATTAATTGCAAGGAAAATTCCCACATGATCTAAAGAAAGAATAGAGGAGAGCCTTGAGATTTAAGGAATATATCTTCATGATTAAAATAAGAGTCCTCTATATAAAAAATATGAAAGCGTATATTTAAAGTGTTTGTACCAAGAAGAATCTATTGATATCATGTGAAAATTCAATGAGAATATTGGGAGTGGTCATCAATCAGGAAGAACAACTACTTATAAAATTTTAAAAGCTGGTTATTATTAACCAAATGTATTCAAAGATGCTCATTCACATGTTAGGAGTTGTCATCAATGCCAAATGTTTTCTAATAGAGAGACACATGCTGCCATGCCATTGTAACTAGTGATTGAGAGCATGCCTTTCACACAATAGGGATTAGATTTCATTGGGGTTATTAACTCAAATTCTTTAGTTGGACTTAAATTTTTCCTAACTACCTTAGACTATTACACAAGATGGACTAAGGCTATTGCTATAAAAATCTGCAAGACATTATATGTTATCTAATTTATTGAAGATAACATCATAACCATATTTGGTTATCCTTTTCCCCTTATTTGTGATAATGAACCAACCTTTGCCTATGTAGATTTCAGTGAGTGGGCATATGATGATAAAATGATCATTAAGTTTGCATCTAAAATCCAAGGGAATGACACCCATTGCTAAAATACGCGTTATGGGATGATATGACCACATATAAGCAAGCTTTAAAGTCTTCTCCATTTTTATTAGTTTATGGATAACATGATATTTTCCTAATCATTATTAGGTTGTCAACCTATGAGTTTATGCCAGAATACATGGAGGGAGAAGAAAAAATTAGAGAAAAAATATTGGACATTCTCAAAATGGAGGATGCATGAGATTCAGTTGTGCAGAACTTTAGTATGCATCAAGATATTGTTAAGAGATGGCTTGATAAGAGGGGTAAATTGAAGGCATTCAGAATATCAGACTTAGTGCTTCTATGGGACAAATCTCACAAGAAGAAAGGGTAGCATGTGTAACAAAATATCACCCTGATGGATTGGGCCTTATAAAATATATGAAATTCTAGGCCAAAACACTTTCAGGGTAAAATATCTACAAGGAAAATAAGTAATTGTTGATTGGAGTTTTCTGCTTCCTATTTATCTTATTGTGAGAGAAATAAAAAAATATCAAACAATATATAATATGCAAGGGCTTAGCACCTTGGAGATGATGATGATTGATACGGGTGCAAACTAGATGATGAGTTCCTTGCTATGATCTCAACAAACCTGCAACTCAAAGACAATAGAGAAAAATTCCTTATATATTTTATGCAGGGACTACATGAAAAAGTAGATCCTAGAAGTGTTCACTTCCTCAATGGCTGTAAACCACCGTGTGATAAAGAAAAATGATAAAATTCAAGATAAACAAATAATATGTAAGATGATGAACAAAAAAACTTGAAGATGCTGGTATGTAGATGAGCTATTGATATCATCCAAACACAACATGAAACATGAACCAAGCTAAGTGAACCACCAAATAATGAGAAGGGTACTATGGGTATTCCAGTGTCATTACAAGGACATTATGAGGATGCTATGACAAACAAGCGACTAAAAATTCAAAACAATATTTCCCAAATTTTGAAACTTTTTTTTTTCTTTTAAACGAGGGGGGAAGACCCATATTTATAGTCTAGGGGTGAGCTTAGATTGTGGGTTATTAGGTAATCAGGGTTGGGTAAAATAACCCTAATTAAGGGACATGAATTGAGTATTTAGGTTTGATTTGGATATGATGTGATCAAACAGGGCTCATGATTTGAATTATTAGGTCAAAGAGATAAGGATGTGATATGGAGTGGGGAGCATGATTGACATGGTTAGGTGCAATAATGCATCCTATGAGGATAACTTTGAATTTAGGAGTGGGATGTCATATGTGTATATTATTTCCCATGAATTGAATAAATTTGGGATATTGATTATTAGCTGAGATAATGCCAAGTTTTAATTATCAAATGGGTTTACATGGAGCCTGTTAATTAAGTAATTAAGGGTGAGTAAATAGATATGTGTATAATGGAATTTACTCAAATTTAGGGAAAAATAAAAGTGATAGGGAAATTTTAATGAAGGAGAATGAATGTGGGGTGAAGGAGAGGAGCTACACCAATAATCAATGTCTACATTTTCCCCTTTTTGTTGAGTGGTTTGTAATAACAAGCCATGAGAAAAAACAAAAAGGGTTGGATGAAATCATGCATCCATAAAAGAGATGAGGATGGGTAAAACATGACCAAAGGCAAGATTCCCTAGGAGATAAAGGATCATAATAACAATGAAAAATATGGTGGTGACTCCAATATCACATTGGTAGAGGACAATTACGGTCTCAATGGAGACGACTGACAATGTTCCATGGACTAGTCAGTGGGTGGAGACCACTACAGTATGGATGCATGACGTGATGACCAATGTGCCATAGGAAAACATCAAAGTATGCATATATAAATGTGAAAGGTATGCAAAATCCTTCATCTGCGAGGAATTGCATGAAAAAATCATGCTTCTGCAAAAGGGAGGAGGATGAAAATAATGATGCCCCAACATAGGGCATGATATAAAAGGTGGATATGTAAATAAAATTCCCCAGGGGGAATGAGTGTAATCATAAATGTGGACATGATGAGAAGATAAGATAGAAGTGTGAGATAAAATTCCCTGAAAGGGTGATAAATATGGTGATGAAAACATGTTTCATAGGAAAGGTTCATAAGTGATGAAAAATTAGTAGGTGAAGAAAAGAGAAAGTAGTCCCACTTCTCTAGAAAGTAGGATAAGAAGTCAAGCTAATTTTTTGACGAAACAAAAGTAGAGAAAAAATTCATGAAAGAGAACAAGATTGGATTGATGCTGACCATGATGGTATCCTCCAAGAAAAAAATTCCAAAGGAGGATAGGATGAGGGATGCAGCTGAAAGATGATAGAGATAAGAGAAGAAGGAATAAAGAGGGCCCCTTTTGAAGACACATGATTTTGAGGAAGTAAGAATAAGAAAGAATAAAGCGCAAGGGAAAAGGGGATGAAGAAGATACAGAGGAAGTGAAAGAAAAAAAATGGTAGAAAGAAGGAGAGGAAAATAGAGAAAATGATGCAGAAAGAAGGAAACCAAAAGGGGAGATACAAAGAAAATAATGAGATGTATAAGGAATTAAAAGGTAAGCTAGAGGGGAGGAATAACATAGATTGGAAAAGTTGTGGAGATGCATGATATGAGGATAAGTTGATGACGAGAAAATAGGGAGAGGGTGTATGATAAAAACACTAGGGAAATTGAAGAGTGCGAAGGGAAGATGGAGAGGTGGGTAAGAAGCGACAAGAAAGTATGAGAGTGGAGAAAAGGGAGGTGATGGAAGAGGAAACATGGGTTAGAAGAGGTCATGCCAATGAAGGAACGTTAATATAAGTCCACCGATAATGGTCGATATGGAAAGATGATAGGAATAGTGAGGAAAGGGAAAAATTAAATGAGGAATGTAAGGAGAAATGATCACTAAGGGACATTAGGAGAAGTCCCATGATAATGATCAGAGGACACAAAGTAAGGAAGGAATGAAGATAAAATGGAGAAGGTAAAAAAAGGGAATATGGCTTCACTAAATGGGGATGAGTGATGTTTAGGAGAAGTTCACCGATAATTATTAACAAGGAAATGGAAGTTGATGATGAAATCATGTTAGAGAAATAATAACAAAAATGACAGGTAAACAAGGTGGTAGATATGTGGGAGAACTCGAGAAGGTAGAGTGGAAAGAGTAAAAAAAGGAGGGATAACAATTTGTGCAGAGATGAAGGTGAGGAGAGGATGTGGATGAGGATGAACGAGGTAAAGATGAAGAAACAAGACATTCTAAGAAATGGTATGAAGTGGTTAAGTTAGATTTCTAAATGAGGGATGATGGAGATTATATTTAGGGAAGTCAAAGATATTTGGTGTGAGGAAGAAAGAGGAGGGAAGAGGATGTGTTTATGGGGAATACATGGTGGGAATATGGAACAATGGGGAAAGGAAAGATGATGGATCGTCCTTAAGAGAGATTCTTAAGTAATATCACCATGCTGTAGGAGTGGTTAAGTAAGATCATCAAGCCAAAGAAGAAGAAGAATGATGAAAAGAAGTGAATGATTAGAAAGGTTGATGGTAAGAGTGTATGAAAATATGGAATGAAGGGGAACCCTCGGGTACATTTTACATACTACAAAAGTGTGTAAGTAAGATGATTGAGTAGAAGATAGATATGAGGGAGGATGAGAAAAGAGTGAGTGGTGTATGCTAGAGTGGAACAAGATGTGGAAAGGGGTGATAATAAGGAAAGAAGGAAACTAAGGAGAGTAACATAAATGGATGGAGGAATGTATGTGGTGTAGGGTGGAGAGTGTGAGGGGAATCCTTAATTAGGATGCCCATGTTGTGAGAATGATGATGCCAAAGTGTTAAGTGGAAGATATGGAGCGGGAAGACATTTCTAGTGATGATTATCGTTCAATGGAATGGAAAATGGTGGAGGAGTTTCTACAGCGGTAGGATCTTAGGAAAGGTATATTTTTCAATTAAGAGGCTCGCATAAAATGGGTGATTAAGTAAGATTGTCAAGCTGACAGTTGAAATAATTAAGGGGAAACAAAATGATAAAACAGATGCTAGTGAAAGGACATTAGAGAAAAAACAAAACAATAAATATCTGGGTGGAGGATGGGTGAAGGATCAAAGAAACAATAGAGAAGGATGAAGTGGGTGAGAGGAGCAGTGGAGAATGAGATGGGGTGAATTTTAGGTGAAAATTTGGTTGATAAAGGATGCTAGGAGGAAGGAATAGTCAACAGATGTGATTCCAAATGGGACCTTGTATGATAGGTCTACTTCAAGTAGGATTTTTTTATCTACGTGGGTAGTTACATAGACGTGCCAAGATGGGGATGAAAAGCCTAGCATGGTGAAAAATATGATGTTTGTGATAAGTGATAGACAATAATAAAAATGATGAGAGGGGTAATGGGTGGATAATTGGTGAGAAGATAAGGACGATGAGAGAGGATGGATGGAGAAAGGTCATATTAGTCATAGTGGGGGATGAGGAGCTCCTGGATAATGCATTCTACTCAAGAGATATCCTCAAGTAGAATTCAAAAACTGCAACATAGATCAAGTAGAATTCCTAAACTGAATAGTGCATTAAAGAGTGTTTAAAAATAGTAACTGATTTTATGGATTTATGGATGACGTTAATAGGGGACATCCTCAAGAGTAAATATATGGATGCAAATTTATGATTTGATATTTAATTTTGAAGAATATGACTGAGATAAAAGATGAATTTGATGAGATGAGCGTCACATGACCATAACAAGGGGCATGCAAGAAAAATATGCTTCAAACCAGATAGGAGGTAAACAAAAAAGCTACCACTCAAGGCATTGCACTTGTAGTCGCTAACAAGTGTTAGTAAATAACCAATGACAATTGATTATACCAAAAGACCCTGAGGGAGATATAAATGAAATATTCTCATAAACCTAATGTTGACATGACAAGGGGGTTTGAGATGTAACTTGTATGTGGGAAGAGGGTTCTCTAAAGGTGGTATTCCTTATGTCTATGCCCTAGCTCTGGGAAAGGGGAAGCATAATAATAGAAGAAATCTGATCAATGCAGGAAGCTTTATGGGAATGCTGATAAAAGGAAAGTTGATCAACGTGGGAAGCCTTCAAAATATCACAATAAAAGAGTAACCATCCTTCAAGGGTATGGTGTAATTTATACATAACATGGATGGTAAGAATAATATATATAATATCCGTCCATCGAGGGATCGACCTATTTATTTTGATTTTTCCTTGACTTTGGTTTGTATGCTTTTTCTTTTTATTTTCCTCTTTTCTCTTTTTTTTCATGAATAACTGTCCTTTGAGGGAGCAATATATTTTTAATAACTTTGATTTTTCTTTTTACATGCATAAATTTTATCTTTACATGGGGGAGAGATGGGAATAGCTAAGTAGAACACTTAGGAGGGTATGATGAATGTAAAAGAGACATCCCTGGACCCTTTGCATGACTACAATAGAAAAATGAGAGGGTGATGGATGTAATGATTATATAGTTCACACCAAATGGGAGAACTTGTTCATAATGAATATGCTATGAGTAGAGCCATGGTACTCATATTTAAGGTCATATCAAGGCAACGACGGTAGACCACATAGTTCATATCATTACTGTGATAAATGGAAGGGGCTAGTGATGGAGGAATGGTATAAAGATATGACTATGCTCATGGGTGCATGTACTAATAATAGAATGTCCATAAGTGCAATGCGTTAAGATGTTAAATTTATGGTTTACCATCAAGGGAAGCCACGATATAGGCCCCAAACCCATATTTATGTGTGATAATATATGGTCCAATCTAGTTGGGAGTGAACTTTCCCCGTCAGCTCCTTTATAAGATAGTGACATTCTGATTTTACTTTAAAAAAAGGTCACCTATTTTAAAATTGAGTTCTTTGATATGTTTTTTATAAGCACGTTGGATATATTCTTGATAAACATGATGGTGTTCAAGAGCAATAAGGTGACACTCATCTAACAACTCAAGTTACATTAGACACTCCTGGTGATAATCTTCATTAGAAATGAAGTCATGAAGAGACACACGTAAGTATGGAATTTGAAATTTGAGAGGGAGAATGGATTTAGAGCCATAAACAAGAGAAAATGGAGTGGCCCATGTGGAAGTGCGAATACTAGTATGATAGGCCCATAAGGAAAAGGGAAGTTGGAGATGCCAATTCCAACCTGCTTGATCAATAGTCTTGACAAGGATATTTTGAAGAGTTTTATTGGTAGCCTCAACTTGGTCATTAACTTGAGGATAATATGGGGAAGAAAAGCTAAGTTGGATGTTGAATTCATTGCCAATTTTTTTAAGATCCTTATTTTTAAAGGAATTCCCGTTATCCATACCAAGTTTATGTGGAACACCAACGTGATAGATGATGTGTTGATAAATAAAATTAATGATTGCACCAAATTTAGTTGAGGTGAGTGGGATTGCTTCCACCCATTTAGTGAAATATTCTGTAGTAGTGATGATAATATTATGTTGTGATGAATGAGGATTTATTAGACTAATGTGATCAAGAAACCATTGTGAAAAGGTCCATAGATATTAGGAAGGCTGTAAATATTGGCTAGGAACACGAATGAGATTAGAGTGTTGTTGACATTTTGTGCACTTCCTAACATACTCAAAACAATCATGGTTAAGAGAAGGCCAATAATAGCTGAGGTGAAGAATGTACTTAACAATAGATAACCCACTATATTTTCCACCACAAATATCGTCATGGACTTCTTGGATAACTCGAGAGGCTTCATGGTATTTAAGGCACTAAAGAAGGATACCATTAAACCCGTGCTCATAAAGAATTCCACCAAGGATCACATGATGAGTAGTGCATTGGATAAAATACCTCTTAGCATTTTTAGAAATATCAATAGGAGCGATAGATTTGGAAAGATAATCCAATATTTGAGAATACCAGAGGTTTGATGAATTAGATTTAACAAGATGAATTTGAGGTATGTCATGGAATGGTTTTTTATGATGGTGTATAATGACCGAAATCTTGGGCTCTTTCCTTGTCCAAGGGATAAGGGGTGCAAGGAATGCCATTATATCAGTGAAATTATTGGTCAATCGAGGGACATGTTGAATAGTGTAAGAATCAAAGGTTTTAAGAAAAAGATGAGAAATGTCATGGTATTGTTATAGAATATCACTTTTACACTGATATTCACCTATGAATTGCTTTATTACCAGTTTAGAATCACCATAGATGTCAAGAATCTAGATGCCTATAAAGATAATAGTTTCTAGTCCTAGTATAAGGGCCTCGTATTCTTTCATATTATTCATACATTCAAAATCTAGTTTGAATGCTAAGGAGATAAGAACATCTCCAGGAGGAATTAGAACAACACTTGCTCATCCCCCTTGCTAGAATTTATAACCATCAAAGAAAAGAGTCATTTTAAGGGGATCATGATGAAACTGATTGATGGATTTGTTTGGGAAGTGGTCATGAGGAGGCTATGTATTGGGAAGAGGGGCTTCTGCTAATTGGTTGAAAATAGCTTGGCCCTTAATATATTTTTTGGGAATGAATTCAAGGTCAAACTCGGTCATGAGAAGAAGTCACCAAGTGATGTGATCATTGTGACATGGTTTTAGAATGCATTATTTTAAGAGGTTAGAAGCTAGTAATAATATAAGTTTTGTGATTAAGAAGATAGTATTGAAGTTTTGATGTAACAAAGAAAATAACACAACATAGTTTTTTAGCTTTAGTGTATCGTGTTTCATAGTCGTGAAGATTATGAATAATATAATAGATGGCCAGTTCATGGCCTTGGCCATCACGATGTGCTAACATGGCTCCTATAGTATGATTAGTTACAAAGATATATAAATAAAAGGGCTCCCCCTCACATGGAGGTGTGAGTACCGACAGAGATAAAAGATATTGTTTAAGATCATCAAAATCCTTTTGATAGTTATGGTCCCAATAAAATTTTATGTCTTTTTGAAGAAGGTGATGAAAGGGATGACATCGATCAGAAAGTTGCGGTATGAAATGGCGAACAAATTGGAGGTGACCTTGAAGACTGTGAAGCTACTTGAGATTGGAAGGAGGGGGCACTTCAAGGATTAATTTAATTTTTATGGGTCAACCTCAATGCCTCTAATAGACATGATGAAGCCAAGGATTTTTCCAGTAAGAACTCCAAAAACACACTTTACCAGATTAAGGAAAAGGAAGAAACAAATGAGATGTTCGAAAAGGATTTCAAGAGGTGATCACATCGACGTTTGTATTTTTCCAATAGATCATCAACATAGTCTTCTACAGTTTGATGTATGAGGTCATGAAAGATATACATCATGGCTCATTGATATATGGCCCCAGAATTCTTCAAACTAAAGGGTATGACACGGTAACAAAAGGTACCCCATGGGGTGATAAAGGATGTCTTGTGTTGATATTCTAGTACAATTAGAATCTGATTGTAGCAGAAAAAACTGTCCATCAGAGAAAGCATCTCATGTCCCATGGTAAGATCTATAATTTGATCAATATTTGGAAGTGTAAAATCATCTTTAGGGAATGTGAGGTTAATATCTTAAAATTTGATACATATACAAATATTTCTAGATGCTTTAGTGATGGGTACAATGTTTAAAATCCATTTCAGATAGTCAATGGGGATGATGAAGTTGGAAAAAAGAAGATGTTGCAATTCTTCTTTCACAAGAAGAGAAATTTGAGGATGCATGCAGCAAAGCTTCTACCTAACCGGTTTAGTGTTGGGGATGGTAACGATGTTATGAACAATGATGGAGGGATCAAGACCTGACATGTTTGAGTATGACCATGTGAAATCCTATATATGTTTAGATAAGAATGAGGTGAAGGATTTGAGTTCTTGAGGTTTCAAATATTGGCCCACCTTAAGGATGCAAGGATCTTGAGAAGCTCCAATATGAATGTTGGTAGTGGATTCATTTAGGATATTGGATGTGTCAGGGGGAAGGGATTTTTGGATACGAGAATCTTTGGCCCCCATGTAAGAAAAAATGGAATTATCATCATCACATTGAAGAATGTCAATGATAGGGGAATCTTCCTCTACCATCTTTGTATGCTTAAGGGGAAAATACCTAGTTTCATTTTCAACTTAATAAGTAACCAGTCCGAGAGAAATGGTGGAAATTAAAAAAAAGTTAGGGGGAATAGAGACAGTGTCATCAAGATCTGGATCCGTAAGATAGTTAGATGGAGAGAAGGTATCATCTAAATTGGTAGGATAGTCGGGTGGAGATGAGATATTATCCTAATTAGTAGGATAATCAGATGGAGAAGAAGTGTCCTCTAAATTAATGAGGTAGTCGGATGGAGAAGAAGTGAGAAAATCAAGGTAGATGGGAGAAGATGTAGATGTGCCGAAAGGAGGGATGGAGGGATCTTTGTATCCCAAGAATTTTTTTTCACATGATTTATGGGCTTAGATGAAGATATTTCCATGATGGCCTTATTCATAATGTTCCAAGCCAAACCCCTTCTATGTACAATGATAGAGGTATGCATGAGTGAAGGATGGTTTACCAAGAAATCCAAGATTTCCTGTATATCATTTGGTGTGAAGGTGATCTTCAGTATGAGAAGAAGGTTGACCAAGACCACCATAAACTATGTTGGTTTTGAGTGAATATGGGAAAAATGAGATGATTTACCCAAAATTTGATTGATACATAGGGGCCTTATCACAACATTTAAGGCGGTTGGAAGAAGGAAGAGTATTAAGAGTGAGGAGTTATTATCCCAAGGAAAGATGTTGCATTACAGTATCAGAGGATCCATTATGGGTTAATGTGGATGGAGGTACAAAAGAATTGGTGGATGCATTGGAAGAAAAATTAGTTTTGGGGACAAGGACATCCTTAGGTCTATAGATCATGTGACATGTCTTGAAAGGAGGGGCCTTGGTAGGAAGAGCATAAATGGTCCCTTCATGTTCATATTTGATACATTGATGGAGGTTAGATGGGACACAATGCATGGCATGAATCCATTGATGTGGAATGTGATGAATAGAGGTAGATCATGCTCATCCTATGGTATCTTTGGGATTTCTGAACTCTCAAAAGACATGGTGGTAGATGATGTGAAGGCATGAGCTAAAGCTATGAAAGGTTAAGGATCATTAGATCATATTGGGATGTGTTCTAGAATTTTCATAAGATCCTGGTTATCGTGTGGAGAGCTTTAAATGAGCTCATAAAGTGATATTTTGACCGGGGTATGATGGAGTTGTTTAATAATGATTTTTCTGATGGAAGCAAGATTAGGAGTGGCCAGAATAGATACCTTGGCCTTAGAGGAAGATGAAGATGCTGATGTGGGATGAGTGGTAGGAGCAGTGATGAAAACCTTTGGTTATGATGGGGGTGTGGAGGCAGCAAGTTCCTTAGGATGAGGGATAGTGCCAAAAGTCTTTGGAGTGGGTTATGAGGTGGAGTCAGGATTATGTGGTCTTGAATGGGTGGTTATCTGAACAATGTTGATAAAAATGAAGGACCATCCTTGGGATCATCCTCTTTTGGTGGTAGGTTTGTGGTGTCGTTGGATGTATATTCTTTTGGTGGTGGAGTAGTGGTAAGAGTCCTTGATGAAATGGGTGGTCTAGATGTTTTAACAGATGCATGTTGGGATGAGGGGGCTGGTTGGGTTGGTGAAAGATTTGGTTTTTTGTCATTAATATTTTCACTGAAAAAGTGGTGTACAATGGCTTGGAGAGCTTTACAGTGTTCAGTGTCATATCCAGGGGCATGGCGAAATGCACAAACAAGATTAGAGTTAAACCATGATGGCCTTGGCACACTTGGGTAAAAATATTTAATTGGTGGTAAGGTGATTTATGAGGCTTGGAGTATCTGATGAAACATGGTGGTATAATACCCTTGAGCCATAGAGCGAGGATTTTGGGATGATGCCTAGACATGTGGTGGTGTAATGGTAGCCTTTGACGTTGTCTTATATTTTGAAAGGGGAGATGAATGTGGTTGATGCGGGATATTGGTGGAGGATGCAGATGCATTTGAATAGGTTTTGAGGTGTTTTTTGGAAAAGGGTCGTTGTGTTACTCTATTAGTAGCGTATGTTTTTGATGAAGGGTATGCTCACAAAATGGAAGAGGATGACGAATGGTGTGGTCCTAAAATAGAGGAAGATGGTGTAAATTCAAGGAGATTGGTATTGAGGATAGTGAGGTCAAATTTTTTGTGAGGATGCGAGGGATGAAATTTGGGAAATGGGGGTCTAAATCTTGTTTGTGAATAAGGATCCTGGAAGGAATGACAAGAATTTATACAGGAGGAAATGAAGATGATATTGTTGTAGATATGAGCATGGATTGATTAGATGTGTGGGTGTCTGATTATATAGAGGAGATGGGACAATGACTTGAAGTTAGGGCAAGTTTAAATGCTTGCCAAAATTCTTCAAGTGATGACATTAAAGTAGAAGCGGAAGATAACATATATGTGTTTACAATAGTTGATGTAGTAGGTGTGGGTAAAAGTGATGAAAGACGGACTGAAAGTGATGCTAAAGATGTGATAATGGGTAAAGTTGGAATGATTTCTAATAAGGTAATCAGATTTGATGAAGCAGGTATTATAAGTGATGAAGTAGAAGTAATATTTGTAAATGGGGAAAGTTTGATAGGTGTGGAAACGGGTGTGGGTGTGGGAAGAGATGTCGAGGTGGACATAGATATGATTGATGTTGATATGGGGATGAGTGTTGATGAGATTGTGGATGTAGGGAGAGTGTCTAGGGGGGTGGATATGATGCTTGATGAAGTAGGTAAATTTGTGGATGAAGCTAGATCTTTATCAACATGGATAGTATTTATGGTGTGGGTATCGGGAGTTTGGGATATAGAAGCAGTGGTGGTTTGAATTATTGATGTGGGTGTATGGTTTGGAAAAGGTTGTTTAAAAATGTCTAATGGTTGATTAGGTGAAGAATTTGAACTATCTACTTGAAGATCTCCATGATCAATGAGTATTTGGACTAAATCCTTAAAATTATGACATATCTCTATGTCATGTCCTCAGAATTGATGGTATTTATAGTAATGGTCCTCACGATACAACATGGGTTTTGGCCTAGACTCGTCATCTAGTTAGATACGCAGTAACGTGATAAAATTTACTATCATTAATTTTTCAAAGATGGTGTTGTATGATTCCCCTAGAGGAGTATAATTTGGAATTGGTCATGTGAATTGTTGTTGGGATACTGTAGTATATGTAGATGTAGGAGATGATTTAACGATGATAGCTTTGGTGACTATTTTTGACTTATCGTTTGATGCGGATGGTATGATAAATTCTGGTTTGAGATTATTTGATTTTAATTTTAAATGTCCCTATATGAGGAAACATGTCTCAAGCTTGCAAGCCATGGTGAAAGCTTCTTCAAAAGGTTGAAATGATTGAATTTACAAAGTTGATGAAATATGATTCTCACAAGAGTGCTTGAAGAGCTCGATTAGGTCAGTTTGAGGAAGAGGAAAAGATAATTGATTTACAATATTGCACCATTATGTAATGAAATTTTTGATGGATTCATATTCAAATTTTTGGATGGTGTACAAATCATTGATGGTTAACTTGCATGCAATATTAATTGAGAAATTTTCTTGAAATAATTGCGTAAGCTGAGAGAAATAAAATATGGAATATTGGGGGATACTATTGTACCAATCTAAGGCAGGACCAACCAAAGACATGGGGAATGTACGGAGCATCAAGTCTTGGTCATGTGTAATAATATAACACACATTTTTGAAAGCTTGGAGATGTTTTTGTGGGTCCTCTTTACTATTAAATTTTACAAACTTTGGCAATTCCTAGTGTAGAGGATAGAGTTTAATTGGAACAGATGGATGGATGGGTTCATTACATATTTGTTCATAAGATAATGTGACTTTGGATCCCAAAGTAGTGGCCTCTAGGTTGGCTAACCAACTTACTAATACCTGGATGGGATCATTAGAAACAAATTGTTGAGAAATGATATGTGGTGGCTGAACTTGTGGATACGTAGGTGTCTGAGGAACTTGATATGGGTGGTTGTAACTCATGGGTTTTGGTTGAGGTGGAGGTTGATAGAATAATTATTGTTGAGAAATAGGAGCATGATACGATTGTTGGAATTGGGAAGATTGTTGTGGTAATTGCTGAGTGGGGATATGGGCATAGATAGGTTGATAGACTGGACGTGACACTGAATACTATACAGGAATCATCGAAGGAGATTGAGAAGAAATGGAATAGACATGTGATGTGAGAGGGATTTGATATTCATATAAGGGATATGATACATGGGGAGGTTAGATGAGAGTACTAGTGATAGTTGTGGCTATAATTGTGATGTGGATGGTAGTTACAATGGTTGTGTTGATTTGGGGAAGAATATGAGGAATGGGTGTGACTAATTGAGTAGTCTGGTGGGATGGTGGGTTGGTAGAGGATGAAGAAAAATAACTTGGGGCTATGGATGGAACAATTTTAGAACTGGTATTGTAGGGGTAAACTTGCTGAAGCGGTGGGCCATCTAGAGGAATTTGTATGTATATTTTCAGAAGATAGTCTTGAAGAGCTACAAGATTGGTGTTAAGAAGTTGTTGGAATTTTGGATTTCTGAGAGGGATGATGAGAGTACCGACAGGCTCTGATCTAACAGAGGGTGGAGTGGCTAGCCTAGATGGGATGGAATGATGGTCTAAAACCGAAGTGTGACCAAAGGGTATTTGGTGAGGTATATTGGTGAGAGAATGGGTGTCTATGAGGTAGGTAGGTAAATGCATGGATGATGAAGTTGTTGAGGTGGTTATTGGTTAGGATGAAGTACTATGTGAAGTTAGGTTGTGTTTCATCTTCTTATCGGTGGGTTGAGTGATTACAGGCATAAAAATAATATTTACTATTATACTAACCAAACAAGTTAGGAAAACAAAAAAAAAATTATTTTTTTTTAATTAAGGAAAAATATGAAAATAAAATGGTTGTAAGTGGTCATAGGAGGATGAAAACTATGTTTTGTTTTGGGTACGTTGTGGCTTAGAAATTTATGAAATGGTTTTTTTTGGGGTGATAAAATAACAATCAATAAAATAGGTGAAAATGGGTGTTTTGATGTGTTTATTATTGCATGAGATTTTAGGCAGTGTGTGACCAAACATGCGATGTAGAAGATTAAACCTCCTATTTAAACTATCTGATTAGGTAGGATGAAAAATAAAGGTTCATTTTAAACCAAATCTAAATGTTATCTTTCATGAGGAAATACACATGCAGGAAAAGGGGAAATTGTGATGCAAAAATAGAAAATAGAGAAAAATGAGGAATACTTGTATAGCACTTTTCCTTATTTAATTCTATGTGATAATGTTGATGTGCAAGGCAATGGTTAGTACGCTTCAAGAACATCTTTTCACCTTAATTAAGTGCCACCATGTAGACTATCACAGATAGGGCACCACTGAAAGGGATTTGTGGCATAATTATGAAGTTATCAAATGTGACAACACTAATATTGGCAATGATCCTGCAAGGGGTCATAATACGTCCTCTACAAAAATGAAAATAAATTATTTAGAATTCTACAGTCGTGTTTCTAATTCTTAGAATCACATACAATTTGCAAGAAAAGATTTTGCATACAGGCAAAGGTTGCAATTAAAAAAATACAAATGACAAGAATAAATCTAATAGATGACAGCTAATCAAAAAGGTTCCTATTAGATTAGAGTAATTGTGATGTAAATAATAATCGATAGTGTAACTATAAACAATATGAGGTATTGTCAAATTAAATACAAATTATGAGAATATATGTTACGAAATTCTTAATAAATGAGGTGGGTACAACCGCGAATTTATCACCTGAACTACATTATGATAGGATAATTAAGTAACCACGATTATATTAATGTGTGACAGGTTTCTTATTTGTTTACATGATATTCACTAAAGAAAAATTAACTTGTACACAAATGTAACTGGAATGAAATTTAATCGAAGTTATGGACCTGAATGATAGATCAAGAAAAAAAATAAGTTGAAAACAAGACATTTTAACTGAATGGAAAACTATATGTACGAAAAATGGTGTGACTATATATGATGATAGATGTGGATATGAGGAATGCATATATATATATATATATGAAATTATATAGCATGAGTGAGTAAAAGTTGGTGAGATTTACTAAAGACAAGGGCCGAATAATGGAAAGTGAACTAAAGGAAATAGAAATAGTAATGAATATGTGATAGTAGATAATCCAAAATATTATCTATTGAATTACGATACCAATGTTGGGACATATTTTCATAAAAAACTTGATTATAGACAAACTAAGTGACATGGACTCATGAGTGATTAGCACTTATAAAAGACACCTGGACTATGTGATACGAATTTCACAAAGGTAGAGACTAAATGATGCCAATAATTAATAAGTGATGTGGAGTATTGATAGAACTTTTGAGATAAGTGGCTTATTATAGACAAAACTCAGACTGATGTGGACAACTCAAAGATTAGAAATAATGTATTTGGAAGTTGGTGTTAAAAGTCAAACGATTTGGTGAATGTAGTCAGTTTATGGATCGATTGGTCAAAGTGTCATTGGATATTCCCAGTAGCTGGTCGATGTGAACTAGATCAAGATGGACGGTGTTGGTGAGCCTACTAGAAAATAAGTGACTATAGTGTGTGTGATCGTTCAACTGGCTGAAGACCATACGGTGCATGGGGTGTGGTTTTAGTTGGTTTCGAGTTTTTATGGGCCTGAGGCTAAATGGAGGTGGATGGTGATCCAAGGTGGAAAGTAGTGTGAATGGATGCTTAGAGTCATTTTGGGTCAGAGCAGAGATCATTGATGTCATGGATAAAGACAAATATGTCTATTAGATAACCGTCAAGTGGCCTGCACTGAAAAATTGATTAAAAATGCAATCTCGATAGGTTATATGGGTGTTTGATGTCAAGTTGAAATGGTTCTTAGTAGTTGCAAGGTTGAGTCATGGTGTCATATTGACCACATTCAGCAAAGTTGATTGAGAGCTCATGAAGATGATTTTGACAGATCTAGAGTCCATACATGATGTCAGATTGGGATCAGGGTTGTGGCTTTAAAGTAGCCAAGAGAAAGAGACATTGGAGTTGGATAATCTCAGGATGTCGAGGATGGAATGAACGAGTTGGGGCGTAGTTTATTGAAGACAAGGTAGACTAGATGAACTTGGTCCTAGGAACGGTGTTTGAGGGAAGTTGATTCAGGGACAGTGAGAGATAGTTTCGGATGAGTCATGTGTAAGGGTGGTGAGGTGGGATGTGTTGTAGTGGCCGAGGTCTGTGGGAGTGGTGAATTCGAGGTGGGAGTGGGTTGAATGGCTGAGTGGCTGAGGACAGGGAGAAGGGAGCTCAATGGATATGGGAAGTCATAAATTAGGTAGGGATAGCTCAAGCAGAGGAGGGAGTGAGTTAAATAATTGTGAGTAATGGGAAACAGAGTTAGATGTCAGGTGGGAGCTCAAGAATATGTGAACCAGGGGAAGGGAGCTAAAGGTGAGAGATGGGAAGTCATTTGGATAACAAGTGGTAAAGTGGATTGTGGACAAGAATTGTAGGAATGGGCTGTGTTGTTCGATGGGAACGGGGAATGGAGTGAGTTAGGAACTAATGGTGATGTAGCTCAGATAGGTTGGCTGATTGGAGTTGGCTACATGAGGAGAGGGCTACGTGAAGATTTGTTGGATAGAAGTTAGTCAGATAGTGAGTTGGGTGTAGAGTGGTGAGCTCAGAAGGTGAGGGAGTTAGAGAGAGGTGGTTAGAATGGAGCTGAAGCTGAGGGGAGTGGAGAGAGGTGGTGGATGGGTCATGGTAACTTGGGTCAAGGATGTAGGGGCTTGGGGATGTTGGAGAGAAGATGGGATCGAGAAGAGGGAGATAAGTGGGAGAGGGGAGAACAAGTTGAGTAGGGAGTTGGTTAGGACAAGGTTGGGTGAGTTAGCCGAGTTGAGAGGTAATAACTAAGGGGATGGGTGGTTTAGGATTCTAGAAATTAATTAAATTTTCCTTTTTTTATAATTTATTTATTTAATAATAATGATTTTTGATTGATTTGGTTTTACAGATGTCTATACAATTTACCAATAAAACCAAGAAATGTACTAATGTGAAACTGGAAGTCAAACAAAAACAAAAAAACAAAACCCCTTACCTGAAGATGGTTGTAAACTATCAAATATAAGTGACACATTGAGCCAATGGAGACTACACTAACACTCTGCAAACAAGTGAGTATAAAAATGAAATATTCATAAGATATTTAAATTGATAAGAACTACGAAACAAGATAACCGTTATACTTACAAAACCTCCTTAAGATGAGTAAAGTAAAAAATGAACAAATTTTGGGTCTGGTCCCATTGGGCATGCCATAAATATTGATTGGATTTTTTTTCTTCTTGTTCAGCTTAATGTGTGAGAAATCAATAAAAACCAAACAACCTCTAAGATGCTAGGGATTAGTACCTTAGAGATGATGATGACTGATACAAGCGCAAAGTAGATGATGAGCTCCTCACTACGATATCAAAAAATTTGTAACTCAAAGACACTAGAGAAACATTTCTTAGATATTTTATGTAGGGGCTACCCAAAAAAGTGGACCTAAGAAGTGTTCACTTCCTCAGTGGCTGTCAACCCCCGTGTGATAAAGAAAAATGATAAAATGCAAGATAAATGGATAATATGTAAGCTGATGAACAAAGAAACCTAAATATTTTTCTATGTAGATGAGCTACTGATCTCATCCAAACACAACATACAACATGAACCAAGCTAAGTGAACCAAAAAATCATGAGAAGGGTACTGTGGGGATTCTAGTGGAATTACAAGGACATTATGAGGATGCTATGACAAATAAGTGACTAAAAATTCAAAACAACATTTCCCAAATTTTCCATTTTTTTTCTTTTGAATGAGGGGGGAAGGCCCATATTTATAGCCTAAGGGTGAGGTTAGATTGTGGCTTATTAGGTAATCAGGGTTGGGTAAAGTAACCCTGGTTAAGGGACATGATTTGATTAGTTAGGTTTGATTTGGATATGATGTGATCAAGTAGGGCTCATGATTTAAATTGTTAGGTCAAAGAGATAAGGATGTGATATGGAGTGGGGAGCATGATTGACATTGTTAGGTGAAATAATGCATCCCATGAGGATCATTTTGAATTTAGGAGTGGGATGTCAGATGTGTATATTATTTCCCATGAATTTAATAAATTTGGGATATTGACTATTAGGTGAGATAATGCTAAATTTTAATTATCAAATGGGTTTACTTAGAGCTTGTTAATTAATTAATTAAGGGTGCATAAATAGATATGTGTATGATGGAATTTACTCAAATTAAGGGAAAAGTAAAAGTGAGAGGGAAATTTGAATGAAGGAGAATGAATGTGGGGTGAAGGAGAATGAATGTGGGGTGAAGGAGAGGAGCTACACCAAAAATTGGTGTCTATAGTAATGCTACCAGTCAATGGTAAATTTATAAAACATTACTTCTCTGCTTATCCATCACAAGTCCAAATGGAATAAAAAAATCAGGGAAGTAGTTTAGTTTCCCTTTAAACATTCCTTGCTTTCTAGTTTAATTTTGACTTTATGCATTCCTTGATTTCTATTTTAGTTTCTCTTTATGTGTATGCATGATAAAGAAGCTAAGATAATCAGTAAAAACTAACACCAAATAGTCTCAATAACAAAGCTAATCTAACAAAGCATCATGATAAAGCTATATAAAGGGAAAAGATAATTAATGCATCTAATTAACATAAAATGCTAAGCCATCCTTTTATGTTTTGATGGGATTTTTTATTTCTCCTTTTGTTGATTTGAATGTGAACATGCACAATCAAAGGAAATTCTCCATAGAAGAGGAAGAGATCTCACCAATATGGCTTAATTGTGTATGGTTATTATCTTACTACTCTTTTCCAAGTAGAATATAGAAATGGTTGCTTGATCAATAAGCCTTCCAAGATTGAAATTATCTTATCATATGCTAATGTATTACAAGGACATGGTGTAAATTTGTACAAGGCGTACTAGGTTCTTTATATAGCTTTCCAATTTTGGAGAAGCTAGCAACTTAGTGAATGTGGGATGAAGGGAATGTATAATTGGAAAGGGATAAGTATGATTAAAATAGATTAATTAGAGATTAGCAATTCATGGGAGTTGGAGGTGATTTAATTAATCAACTAGGATTAATTAATAGACCAATATAAGCTTAAAAATCCATTTGGAGGTGATTTAGAAGGAAATTACTAGAATTTGAAGGGTTTGAAAGGGGGATTTATCTAATAATAAGGTTTATTAGTTAAATATGAGATTGAAAGGCTTAATTAATTAATAATGGTTAATTAATTAATTAAAAGAGAATTATAACTAACAAAGTGTTGTTAATTGACATCTAGGATGGGGGAAGGCTAGTTAATTAATGAAGTGTCATTAATTGATTGAAATAGAGTGGAATGTTAGATAATTAATGAGAAATCACTAATTATAATTAAATGTCAGGAAAGAGGATAATTAGTGCCATTTTAGTATTAAAATTGTGTAGTCAGATTTAGGTGACTACATTTTCCCCTTTTTTATGTGGTATAGCACAAACGATGCCATATCAAAGATAATATATAATTAAAGATAATTAAATTTTGAAGAACTAGAAGAAAAATTTGTAGAATGGAGGATGCCCCATTGAGTGTCAATGGGGTGATATAAGAGGTTGATTGAAAATTGAAAAGAAGAAAGGAAAGATCACAACAGAAGAATAGGACACTGCAATGACTAAGATTCGAACGGAGATTTGTAGGCCATTGTTCAAATGGATTGATTAGAAATGAAGCTCCATGTTTCGAAATATGGAGGAAAAAAGGGAAGGAGGGGGAGAATAATAATCCCTATTACCCTAGATTTTGTTAAAGAAATGGTTTATAATAATGGAAGTGACTTGAACTAGTCTTGGTTGGCCATTATTGGAATCGATAAATAGAGGATCTTGTGATGCAAGTGGAAGAAGAAAGGGAGGGAAAAGAATAGGAAAATGATAGGTAGAAATTTTGTGAGATTGGAAACGCGAAGAATATACATGGAGAGTGGTAAGATTGTAACGTAGCCGATGAACCATCTAGCTCAGGAGTAATTGTTTATTTGATATAAACATACACACAAATTGTAAAATGACATGAAGATACATAATATTGAAATTTGTTCATTATTAAAGGATCAAAGAAAAATAAATGAAGTAATGTAGTATAAGAAAGTAAACAAGTAGAGCAACAAACCAACAATCACAAACAACCATACTCAATCAAGAAAAGTTCAAGAAAGTTGTACCAATCTTTTTGTTATCCAACTTTAGTTCCTAAATGTTTGAGTTATACGAAAAGGGTTAAAATGGTACCCCAAGTAAGGATACATGCAAGGGAATAAACTAAAGACATAAAAGTCCCATGAAAAAGCAATCGTGCACTATGAAACTGCCCCAAGTAACGATATATGTAAGGGAAGACATACATAGCAAGAAAACCAACTTTGTTAATGGAGGAAAATCAAGATGATCTACATGTCATGCACTAGAACAAGAAAACATTTAAAGTAAGATGTTTTTTAGGATAGTTTTCAATGTTTGAGGATGTAGTTCCCTATGAATGTTTAACATGTTGTGATGCTTTACAATTTGTTTGGATTTTTGGTGTTTTACCAATGTTTTTTGGATTTTTGATGTTTTACTAATGTTTTTGGATTTTAGAGGTTTTACCAATGTTTTTTTGGATTTTATAGGGTTTTGAGATTTTTTAGGGTGTTTTAAAAGTTTTCTGAAGCCATCTAGATGAAAACTAAGATGCAAAGACTCCCCCAATGAGAGGTGATAATATACAAAGGAAAATTCCAAACAGATATACAAGAAGAAGAATCTATGAAATCAAGGCCAAGATGGACAAGTTCAACATGATGATGAACTCAAACCAATGAAGTGTTAAGAAGGAGAAAGCATGCACCTAGTGCAAGTTGGCCAAGAAAAAAATGATAGAAAGAAGGAAATGATTGTTCATTGAAAGAAGGGAAAATTTTTCCCTCAAATATGGTTGTGTTAAGAAGGAGAAAACATGTCCCTAGTGCAAGTTATCTAAGAAAAAAATAATAGAAAGAAGGAAATGCTTGTTTATTGAAAGAAGGGACAAATTTTCCCTCAAACATGGTAAAAATACAATCTTATACACATGGATATTTTGAACAAAGTAGAAAAACAATGAATGTTATGAAAGGACTTGGAAAATGTAGCTAGAATACTCACAATGAGCCAAAGGCAAAAATCATAAAAAAAAATAATGACTAAAGTAAGAGTATGAAAAAGGTCCAAACAACACTTGGCAACATAATAATCCTGTTTACTCATCGAGATCTAGTGTTTACACATGGAAATTAATTACTTCTTGAAGGGAAGACTTGATAGACAACAAGTGAAGACACACTAGCCAATGTATAAGAATGGTTTATTTTTGAAAGGTGATTTGTGAATGAAGGGTGGAAGGAGAGCTATACATTTCTCTAATATCATCCAGATGTTCATAGTCTTGATGAAGATGTATTTGATTCTATTCACAAAATTTCTCTACTACCAGTTAGACGTCCATAGCCTTGGTAGAGATACTGAAAATACCCAAAGAGAGTTATATATTGCTTTCAATTTTTTATTTTTTGATTGATTTTTTTGATTTCTGAAAATCATTTCAGCTCTTTCAATTGTTATAATAAGGGATTAAGAATCCTTGATGGCTTAATGGAAGGATGTGGAAGTGATTATGATGACAAAATTGGCTAGTGTCAACAAATATGCCCAAAGGTCTTCACAACAAGTTTATTATATGTATGATAGTGATAGGATATCTAATAGGGCATTAATTCTTTAATTTACTAAGGTGATGAAAGACCAAGGTAAAACAAATACAATAGAGATCAATAACCCAAAATGAGTGAGAATAGAGTAACCAAAAGGTCATCAAAGGGATGAACATGGTGGGTCATTTCCAAAGGAATATGAAAAAAGGAATGAACATCCATGTGTATGCAATACCTGATTGTAATGTTTGATCTTCGTCCCTTTTATTTTTTTGTAATGTTTTAGGTTTTCTCATTTTTAAATTTTTTTTTTTCTAAATTTTGATTTTGTAAGTTTTGGATGGTTTTGCAAAGGGAAAAATATGAAGGGAGAAGATGATGAAGATGAATGATTGGGAATTTGGGACCAAAAATTGTTAGGTTGTGGAGCCTGTTTTCATGTGTGAAAGTGTTGAAGACTGTACACTAAGAGTATTGTACACTTTTCATGTATCCTTGCTAGGGTTCGGGGGTGCAGCCCCCAAATTTTTTTGGGCCTTAAAACATGCCCAATACATCGGGAAACGTTATTTTCTCATATGGGCGGGTTTTTTGACCCATAGGTTTATGGGACAATTTTGGCCCATGGTTTTGATACCCACATTTTTGTAAAAAATACTTAAGTAGTTTATTTATATGGTTTTGTGCATATGGTAGATATAGTAACATTGCAGATGTGTTTTGAATTTGGGTGTGAATTCTGTAGAGTTTGTTGAGCATAGCTCCAAACAGATCTGGGTATTGTATTGAGAGAGTGGTGGCTTTTAATAAAATCTAAGCAAGTGATTCTTGGTGGACGTAGCCCAAATTGGGTGAACCACGTTAAATACTGTCTCTTTGTGTTCTATTATTTTATTCTGCACTTTTATTTGAGATCTGTAATATTTTTTGCATATTAGTTTCTACTGTTGCGATTCGGTGAGGGATTATTCCGCATATTTTATCCCTTATTTCCTATCAAAAATGTCACTTTGTGTGATACGATCTAACAACGATTTTTGTGTTTTCTTCGATGATGAAGACTAGGAGATTTTTATTATCAAGAGCGATATTAATTCCAATCTTGATGATCATTGTGAACTTATACTCGATAAGTGACTGCGACTTATTTTGAAACATGGATTTTTTATGTGGGAGCTTGAGTTCCCTATCCATATACTTTTGCACTTTTTTCCATACTCGATGGTTATGTTGGTGTTCATTCTTGAACATATTTTGATTTTTATACTTGTGAGTGGTGGATTTGCTTGGATATTTGGAGTTCTTCCGATTTTTGATCTTATTTTGATGAAGACATTGTTTATGTTCCCTACCAAGTAATTCATGATTTTTTGATCCTGATAAGTGGGAGAATAAAGTGGACATTTGGGATTGATGATAGGAATGGTAGGAATGATGGTGGGATTTCCAAATTCATTGATAGAAGGATGTCATGATGGGAAAAGAGGATATGGTCCAAGGATTGAAGAGAACGGGATACTAGGAGGTGAGAAAAAGATAGAAGATGAAGGGATACTAGGATATGGCCCAAGGATGGAAGAGAATGGGCTACCAGGAGGTGAGACACGAATAGAAGATGAAGGGCTACTAGGATGTAGCCCTAGGATGGAAGATAATGGAATACTAGGAGGTGTCCCATAGATAGAAGATTAAGGGCTGCAAGGATGTGGCCCTAGGATGGAAGAGAATGGGATATTAGGAGGTGTCCCATAGATGGAATATGAAGGACTTCCTAGAGGTATCCATAGGATGGAAGAGAATGGGCTACCAGGAGGTGAGCCACATATATAATATGAATGGCTAAAAGGATGTATCCCTAGGATGGAAGAGAATGGACTACCAGGAGGTGTCCCATAGATAGAAGATTAAGGGATGTGAGAATGCAGCCCTAGGATGGAAGAGAATGTGATATCAAGAGGTGTCCCATAGATGGAATATGAAGGACTACCTGGAGGTATCTCTAGGATGGAAGAGAACTGACTATCAAGAGGTGTCCCATAGATGAAAGACAAAGGACTAACTGGAAGTGTCCCATAAATAGAAGATGGAGGGATACTAGGATGAAACTTAAGTATAGAAGATGAAAGGATACTAGGATGTGGCTCAAGTATAGAAGATCAGAGCCTACTAAGATGTGGCCCAAGAATAGAGGATAATGGGACACCCGGAGGTGACCCATAAATAGAAGATGAAAGGCTACTAGGTGGCACACATATAGAAGAAGATGATGGGATCCCAAAAGGTAACCCAAGGAGATATTGTGATTGAGGAATCATGATATGTAAGGAATGATGGAGTGATGATAGGATAAAAGATGGATCAAGGATAGACCCATCTGTTTCTTCACGCAATGGGGAATTTCAAGATGAAAGAATAAGAAAAGGATCAAGTTTTATGATCTTAGGATCTTCCTCTATTTTATTGACAAAAGGAATCAACCTATTCCCCACAATACACAAATGTACATCAAGGTCCAAAGATAGAATCCTTTCTTATGGATCCTATAGAGTAATGTCATCATGTAGCCCCATGAATTCTCTGATCGCTTCTTCATTCTAAAAGAACTTGATTTGTATGGTTCATTGTCCTTCAATCATAGTAGGTTTGATTAGAAGAAAGCGGTACAAACAAGTGTTGAAAGATTTAGAATATGTTTGATGATGTAGATATACTGAGAAGGTTTTGACCTTATTGACATCCACAAATGAATTAAATAGTGTTTTGAAAATATATATTAGCACATAGTTTCTTGTGAATTGTTTGGTGTGGATGCAAACATCGATCTTTAGAAGATTGATGAATATAGAATAAGGAATGATAAAAATGACCTATGGGATAAAGTGGGGTTGTATTTTGATTGATATAAGATGATGATGAAGTACATTTGAGATTTATATTAGGTTGGTATTGGTTTTCCTAGAAAATGACATACGATGTAGTTAGATAAAGAGGACCGCGTAGAAAATCAGTAGATTGCGACGTAGGGGTTGACTTAGATGATTTATTAGAGGATTTTTTAGTCACATAGATCTTCAAAGGAGGACATATGTCATTGAGGTGAGACAAAGAGGATCGATTGAAAATTAGTAGATTGTAATGTATGGGTCGAATTGGATGATTGATTATAGGAATTTTGAGTCATAGAGATATTCAAATGAGTAAGACATCATTGAGGTGACTAATAAAGGGGGTCCTACAGAGAAAGGGAGGACCATGACTCAAGAGTCAAACTAGATGTTTAATTAAAGGAACTTGGAGTCACACAGATCTTTAAAGGGGGAAAGATGTTGTTGAGGAGAATGATAAAGGGGGTCCTATAGAGAAAGAGAGGAAAATGACTCAAGAGTCTAATTAGATGAATGATGGAGATAACTTTTGGTGACACGTATCCTTAGAGGAGGAATTTTTTTTAGGAGACTGGTTATTCCTTAGAATAAATTCTATTAGATGAGGATCAAGAGACTAAGGGGAATCAAAATAATAGCATGGATTATAATAATCAGGAGATTGAGGGGGTTTGGAAGAGTAAAATAGATTAAAATCATCATAATCATACCATAGACTATGAGATGAAGGTTGGGAAAGGGGTAACTGAATGGGTTCTCTAGTGTTAAGATCCAATCGAGGTTTAGCTATGATGGGCATATTTTGATGTGAATGCTGAAACCTAGGTTCCTTATTGTCATAAGTGTGAGGAACTATGTGATATTTATTCATGGTTGGCATTGTTGGGACTAAATTCCTAAACCTAGATTGTATGATTAAACTCATTTAAATGGAAGTAAGTTCCATGTTGATTCGGGAAACATAAGGATAACAAACTAGACATTTTGCAAATATGGGGATGCTCACATGATTTTCCAAAGAAAATATAAGGTAAAAAAACATTGTGATGACAACATTTCGATGATACAATGAGGTTTGGAAAACAAGTTATAAGTGTGAATAGTTAAAAATGGTTGATGAAAGTGTAACAAATGCAAATGAAAATTTCCATAGATGTGAAGTGTATGATGAACGTCACCAAGGAAAATATGAATTCCTGGACAAAGGAATGACTGTAAATGATTTTTTTTTTCCTATTGTTCAATTTTTTCTCAAAGGTTGTTTTTGATAAGATAACAACATAATTTAAATATTTAAATCAAGTTGTGAACAAAAAATATTTAAGTATTAAAAGGGGGTTGAAGTGATTTTGAATAACATAACAAAACATGGTATACACTTAAAACAAGTTTAACACAAAAAAGGTTTAAGTTTTGAAAGTGGAGGATACAAATGTGAGTAGTGCAATAATATAATTTGGACACTTAAATCAAGTTTTAACAAAACAAGATGTAAGTATAAAAAATGGATTGAAACAATGCAAGCAATGTAACAAAAACACCTTCAATACTCAAATTGAGTTTGAAGAAAACCAGGGTCTAAGTATAACAGTGAGTCGACACAATGTGAGCATTGTAACAATACAATTTGGACACTTATATCAAGTTTTAATAAAACAAGACGTAAGTATAAAACATGAATTGATATAATACAAGCACTGTAACGAAACAAAAGTGAGATCAAGGCAAGGTACCTTCTACAAAGAGATGACTCAATATTGATTTCAATATAGAATACCAAAATATGAAGTCGTACCAACACACTTTCAACACTTACATCAAGATCACAAAGTGGAATGGATATAAGTGGGTACAAAAGAGGTGGACAAAATTTTGGTAGTACTTTGATTTTCTTTCTTTTGACCAATGATGTCAAAAAGAGAACAAGATAATTTATGATTGGTGATGAAAAATACATGGCACAACTTTGGCGGAATTTCACCTTATTTGATAACAAGGTAGAAACTAGGACAAAGTTTTGCGTTGTAAGATTTAGGTTGAAAGATACATGGCACAAAATTCAATGGACTCTTTACTTTTTCAAAAAACAAGGTTTTGACTTTGAGGTAGCCTTTTCTTTGTAAAGAATCTTTGAAACACAATTAGATAATGGTCAAGTTGGCCCTAATGCCAAATGGCTTCCTAGGATTTAGTTCTCAACACTCACCAATATCTTGTCTAAGAGAGGTATGATTTTATGAAATAAATCCTAGATAAAGGACCATTACTCCACAATCAACTTAATGAATTAGGCCTCATACGAACAACATTTAACACTCCTCATGGGAATTTATAGTCAAGTAGGTAGTGGGGTACTTACCATTTTTTCAACTAGTTCCCTCAATGTGTTGAATACTTTGGGGTTCCTATGGTAATCCTCATAATGAGTTTTATGGATTATGCCAAGGAACTTCCCACAGTTTAAAATGGATGGGTTTAAGCTCTTATACAAACTTATAAATACAATGTTTTGAATGAATGGCATGTTTTTTTTTAATCTTTTGATCTTAATGTGGTTTTGCACACCTTTGGCAACCTACACACAATGTCATTAGTATTTGTTTTGATTTAGTCTTTGACAAGTGAAAGGTCATATGATCAAAATATTATTAGTTTTCCATATAAACCCCAATGTTTAAAAAGAGGATCAAGGTTGTTTTTTATTATCAAGATCACCCAAAAGCACAAGAGAAGAGCTTACATAATGTTTGATCCAATTAAGTAGAAATGGAAAAACTTAAATCAATGACCATTAAGTGCTTTTGAAAGATGAATTTTTGAACAACTTAAATGATGAATTTTTCCAAGTAACAAACAATATTATAATGAAGATCAAGGTTCTTTTTGATTCTCAATATCACTCAAAAGTGTAAGAGAATAACATACACAATGTTTGATCCAACTTAAGAAAATGGAAAAATAAATGTAATCAAAGAATTTAAGTGTTAATTTTTTTTATTAGGGGTAAAAGAGGGTTAAGGGGTCACTTCCCCTTACAAAAAAAAAATCCTTTATTGAGAAAATATCCATAAATACATAAACCAGTAGTAGAGGTAAAGCATACACGGAACAAAAATAACAAAAAACAAACTAACAACAAATCAACAACAAAGTAACAATAGACCAACAATTAACTAACATTCCAAAATTTAGCTGGATAAAAAATCTCGTAGTCATTCATCTTATTTTTCCATGTCAGTCAGTAGTGTGGTCCATTCTTTTTCCAAGTTTTCAATTGAAGCACCTAGGTTTTCAAGATCCATTTCATTTAATCCTCTCTTTCTTTTCTTGGAAGCCTCTTCATTTTAACTTTGTCTATAGGCACCAATAAGATGTGCCGGTAAATGGAGGTGTTGAATTATGGACTTTATGTGAAGCATACTTCATTGCATCACTTTTTTTAGTGGGTCCTTGAGATGTTCAACTTATTTTTCCAAATATTTACACTTTTCTTGTAGTAGCTCCACATTTCCATTGTTTAAGATTTGAGCCATGATGTCGACCTTGTTCCTCATTGTGTGCCAACTAATTTTTAAATAAAAACTCAATGATTAGTTTTTCCATGTGAAATATCAAAATATCAAGTGTTATCCATATTTCCAAATGATAATCAAAATGTTAGAAAAACATCCTAAATTGTTCCCCTTTCTGATTCTCAAGATCATTTAAAAGCGCAAGGAAGAGCATACACGGTTTCAATGAATTTATAGTGAAAAGGAGATTTCTAAAAAATATTTAAAATGTTAACACCCTTTCTAAACAAATGATAACGATAATGTTAGAAAAATGTGCATAACCATATCCATTTCTGATTCTCAAGGTCACTCAAAAGCACAAGAGAAGAGCATACATGGCATTGATCAAATTAAAATGAATCTAACATGTAAAGAAATGACATGTTCTATAATAAAGGAAACCCTACATTTTCTATAAGTCTAAATCCCAAATTTAGACTCCTAGGGATAGGCTCCCAGAGGCTCCCAATGTTTTTTATTATATAGGGTAAAAAATAAGGATAGGCTCCCAGAGGCCGAGTACAAAAACATTACAACGTGACATAAGAAAAGCTAGACAAAAAAGGAATAGGATCCCCAGAGTTAAACAAATTTCACTCCAAAATAGATAAGGGGGTCCAAGAAATAGCAAGAAGAAGAGAACTAAGCCATTAAAAAATAAAAAATAAAGAAATTTCCCCGAAAGTCTGTAGATAGTTTGGAAGAAGTTCCATTAGTTAGCTTTACTTTTGTTAGAGGGTTTAACCTCCATGGTGTCTTATTTCATGTTAGAATCATAATTTATCTTCTTGTGGGGGGATTCCTTGAAATCATCCTCAGTATCCTCCTTAGACTCCTCCTCCTCCTCTTCAACATCATTAGAACAGATCCACCTCATTTTACGCTTCTCTTTTCCACAACATCCAAACGAGCACCCAAATCCTGAACCAGAGAGTCCAACTATTTAATATCCCCTCAGATGATATTCTGGGCCAAGCATATTTTCTTGGTGTCTTTGATACTTTCAATCATGCCCTTTCTCACCAATGAGTTAGTCTTTTCCAGGACCTAGAAGACCATCTCCAAGTACCGAAATTCATTCTTCCACATATAAATACCATGCTATCCTTCTAGGGTAACTTTATCCTTCCCCTTCGATGGAACAACTTCCTAATTTTCCATCCCTTCCACATTCTTCCCCTCACCCATCTACTTAAAACCCATATTTCCCTCCCTCATCTTGGACAGACACTCAACCAGGGTAATATCCTCCTCATCTTCAACTAGGGGATTTTGTTTATCCTGATCTGGTTTCCTATTACAGAACATGAGAAGAATGAGGCCCTCATGGATGGGAGACTCCATCTTACTCCATTAGAAATCCATCACCAAGGTGGTTAGAGACATGAAAAGATAGAAGGGTATACTAAGAAATTTCTTATGTCTAAACATGTGCATAAATGACATGTGGTGGGTATATATCTTGCGATATTTACGCTCCAGATTCAAATACTTCATGATGTGCAGGCATACCTCTCTCCACACCCAAGGAATACAAGAATGAGTGATGTCATTAGTGAAGTAATGGACATTTTCCTTTTCACAAAGAAAGTATTGATTTAATACTCTCTTTGATTCCTATCCTTAGCTATTTTCAAACCTTCCATGTCCATGCCAGTAACACAGGCAATGGATTCCTCTGACATATCAATTTCCATGTCACGAATCACCACTTTCCCCTCCTTCCACGCCAGCCAAAACTCCATAATAAGTGAGGGATCATGCCCTTAGAGTCTGGTGATAAAGTTCTTGAAACCCCCGAATTCTAAATAGGTGCCACATAAACTTATCCTTCATAATACACCCATTGCTAGATGGCTCAACTCTAGTTCTATCACCACCCATGGTAACCAAATTTTTACTCTAATGCACAACACTTTGAGGTCTACAATTTTTAAAATTAGACTTTCCTTTCCAAGAATAACTTAAGCTAGAATCACTTTTGAAATATTGAAAAATAAACCAATTATTCTCCCTCGCGCTAGTTAAGGTGAAGTGCTTACAACTTTTCATGATTAAAAATATCATTAATATGCACAGATATAACCTCACCTTTTCACCACACTTTGTAATCATTACTTTTAACTCTCTCATTTTCCAATCTACCTACAAAAGTATTGCCGATGCGAGGGATATGCGTAATGATATGGGAATCAAAGTAATTAAGGTGTTCTTTAATATCATTAATAATATTTCCCAAGACCCAATTATAATGAATAGTCTTGTTGATTGCATTTAAAATAAAAAGAGAGTCCCCTCAATAAGAATATGTTTAATTCCTTTCTCCTTAGCAAGACTAACACCCCAGAGAAGAGCACAAGATTCGGCCACATTGTTGCTTTGAGTCCCCAAAGGTCCAACATAGGCTAAGATCTAGTTCCCATTATGATCCCTGATTATGCCTCCTCCAAAAGCTAGGCCAGGGTTGCCTTTAGAAGCCCCATCAAAATTAAGTTCGACTTTCCCCCTTTCAGGTTTAGACCACTTAATTTTAGTGGATGGGAAACTGACTTGAGGTAGAATGAAGGTGAAATGTTTGAGCACTTCCTCTTCTCTACTAGAAGTGGCATTTTTTGTCTTCACCTTAATGAGTTTGGAGTTCTCTTTAATCAAGGAAATCAAACCAACACTGACCTTTCTAATATTGGACTTTTGATTTTTGAAGATGAGAGCATTTCTTTCCTTCTATAGACTCTACATGAAGTGGGGCAGGGCCATTTTCCAGGTAGCCATAAGAAAGGGACACCTAAAAGGAAAATCCCATTGTAACCAACGTTTCTCAATGGAATTAGGATAGACCCATTGAACCTTGAAAAGCTCCAACACCTTGGACATCACCATTTGAGAAAATAGATAGGAGATGAGGAGGTGGTTGACACTTTCCTCCTTTTTTTTACAAAGTACACACCTGTTGGGGAGGAGCATGCCACGTTTCCTCAAATTGTCCACAGTGAGGATTTTTTTCTGAAAAACCATCCAAAAGAAAATGCTAACTTTAGGTAGAAGCTATTTTTTATTATTATTGGTAAATATTTTTTTGAACGGGACTATGCCCTTGTATACAAAAAGGGGGCCTAGAAGCCAGAATAGGAGTGAAAAACATTAAAAGAAGGATCAAGATCTAGATAAGACATAAAAATCCATTGTGACCAAAGAGTAGTTACCCCAAAACATATAACCAGTTCGAACATTGCAGAAGAGCAGCCAAAAAATAACAAAACAACAAAAAACACGACAGAAGTCAGCAAGAACAACACAGATCCACAATTACTTCTTGGCGGCTTTGGCAATTCTAGATTTGATAGTTTTCCAAGAGGTGAACATAGCCAATTCTTTCATGTGAGTAGGGTCATTAGTATCTAGCTGTTGAATGGTTTATTTGATTTCTTTTTCCGTACCCCAAAGAGTTGTTACTATGTCGCTGAGATTAGAGACGCAACGGACATGCTGCTCAATAAAATCCTCAATTGAACTAAATATAACCATATTATGATCATGGTGAGTCTTGGTTTTTCTAAATCAGTTATCCAGGGAGTAAAGTTTTTTGTAGATATCTTCAACCTGATTGTTGTCAATATCACCCTCCTCCTCCTTCATTCTCTTACCTTTTTGCTTAGACAAGTTTTTTACTTCTTCTTTCAGTAGCAACATGTCAGTTTCTAAAGCTTCTAGCCTTTTAGCGGAGCTCTCAGGGTGTGTCTCCTGAGAACCCATGCTGCTAATGTGCAGGAGATTATGAGCAACCTCCAAGTCCTGAGGCACGTTCCCCAAAACATGGGTATCCAGGTTCAGCCTTTTATAAGATTTAGTTATAGGCCTGTTTGAGGTGGAGGTGAAAGGGGTGGGAGCAGAGGTGAAGGGGATGACAGGGGAGCTGAGAAGGAATTCAAAGGGGTAGTAGAAACGGTGATGGGGATAGAAGGAGTGGTATCAACATTGGTGGTGGGAAAAGAAGGAACATAGATGGGGGAGGTTGGAATGCCAGGAAGCTTAAGAAAACACAGTTTATGCACCAAGAAAATGAGACCTTGATGCAAAGGGACCGCATGAGCATGCTTTTGGAACTCCAAGATGGAGCGCCCAAGAAAATTAATTAAATAATGAGGGAAGCATACCGTGTAATTTCTGCGGAAGTGATTGAGGAACACAAGATGTTTTAAGGGCACTGTGACATATCTCCCCTCTAAAGAGATGTATCTCACCATCATACAGGTGACCTCATAAAAAGGTGGAGGGATAGAGCTGACTTGCAGACCCGCCATGAAAAAAACTAGTTTCTCATTTCCCTCCACAAATTTCCTCTCCTCAGCTGGCATGTCAATCCTTTTATTGAAAAATTGGCACCCATCCATTCCAAGGCCAGTAGCTTTGGCGATTAACTCTTCATTGATCAAAATTTTCTGTCCTCCATATTCAACTTTGTGGTCTTTCCAGTCCTTCAAAAATTACATAAAAATGCTTTGGTCATGACCTTGTATCTTCTCAATGAAATTAGTGATGCCTCCCTGGTTGAGAAGATTCCAAAGCTCTTCATTATTTTTCCACTCCGGGTCCACGTTGGGCTCGATATGACAATGGGCTCCTCCCATTTTCACTAGGATTAAGTGATTGACAATGTAAACTTCAAAATCCCTATGAGTAATTCGACATTAGCCACAGTATCTAACCCGCCTTTCTCTATTTTTTCTCACACTATGGGAATGATGAATAGTGTATTCGTTGCTGTCATAACACTTCCCATGAATGCCTGCGTTATTGCTACTCTGTACCTGTGAGATCCCACATGCATGAGCATCAATCCCCTTTGAAATTCACTCCAGATCATCATTAGCTTTACCACAGAATTGAAAATCCATAAAAAAATATTTAATAGCTGTTATAGGCATAATATTTCCTGCATGTGTGGCTTTAATCTATAGATAAATCCACTTTAAATCATCATTATACTTTATATAACCTTGATTTCCCGTCAATATTTGTTTAAGTGCTGTTTTAAACTTATCCGCGCATGTGAAAGTCTTATTCATAAAGACCCACTCCAAATGCTCATTAATCTTATCCCAAATTTGTATGCCCATAAGTATCCACTTGTATGCTGTTTTGAATCTACTCAGGAATGTGATCACTATTATCCCAAATAACATGATTAACATTTATGCCATAGTTAGCCAATGCATCTGTCACCTTGTTACCCTCCCGGTAAGTATGCTTGATCTAAATATTATTGAAGGTTTGGCAAATACTTATGGACTCCAAGATGAAGTCTTTGATGTTCCAACTTGGGGGTGAACATTGATTAAGATGATTGATTATATTAAGCGAGTCTCCTTCCAGAATGAGATTTTGGATATTATGAGTCTGAGCAATTCTAAGGCCCCATAAAGCAGATAATGCTTTAGAAAAATGATTAGTTTGTATTCCCATTTTACTAGCATAAGCAGCCACCAAACCGCCTTTATGATCCCTGATCACTCCTCCCCCAGCTGTAATTCCAAGGTTACCAAAGGCCCCATCAAAGTTCAACTTATACCAGTTAAGATCGGGAGGATGCCAGTGTATCAAAGATATATCAATATTATTACCTGAATTATTTCGGATATTGTCAGCTCCAATTTTCCATTGGGAAAATATATGCTCTTCATTTTCTAGATAACTCTTATTCTTGGGGGGTTTAAATCTAGCAATATTCTCTTTAATAGCATTAGAAATTTTCCCAATACTGAGCTTATAATTCTGTTTACTATTTCTAAAGATGATATCATTTCTATCTTTCCATATCCTCCAAATAATATGAGGCATTACCAAATTCCAGAGCCTTCTCAGAACATAATGTTTGTAGGGTGGGCTCCATTGTGTCTAGAGCTAACTGAAATCCCTCGGAACCACCCAGGAAGCTTTAAAATTAGAAAAGGCAAAACTCCACATTTTGGTAGCATATTCACAATGGATAAACAAATGACTAATATCCTCAGAGTATCTTTTACATAGATGACACCTATTAGGCATTATAAACCTTTTCTTATCAGGTTTTCATTGGTAAGAATTCTTCCCCTGAGAGAAATCCAAAAGAAAAAGTTAATTTTAGGTGTTAGCTCATTCATCCAAATTCTACTTCAATTAAACTCAATTTGACTATTGTCAAAGAAAGTATTATAACCAGTTTTAACAGAGTAGTTCCCATTAATAGAACTGCTCCAGACCAACTCATCCTTAACTTTGAATTGACTTAAGGGGATAAGGTCCAAGTGATCTTGCAGGGAGGAAATAGTTTGGGTCAAATCATATCTATCCACAGTAAGTTTTTTCCATTTCTTCTTGTTGCCCTTTGTTACAATATAATCCTTGATTCTAGTTCCATACTTGCTTTCAAGATCGTCTTTGACTGCTCCAAATCTATCCATGAGGTTGGCATTAAACCAGTTATCATCCCAAAATTTTATATCACAACCATCTCCCACTTTCAACTTACTTCCTTGTTTTATGAAATTTCTGCTCTTCACTAAGTTATTCCAAAAAATGGAACCATAAGGAAGATGCTCATCTCGAAGAAAAGAAAAGACAACTTGTTGATTAAGGTATTTAGCCTTAATTAATTCTATCTAGGGTTGCTTCTTAGTTAGCATTCTCCAGCCCATTTTCACAATAAGAGCCTCATTCATTTTCTTGATGTCTTTATGCCTAGGCATCCTATAGATTTTGGAGTACAAACCTTATCCCAAGCAACTAAGTGATATTTAAACTTCTCTTCCATGCCCTGCCATAAGAAGTTTTTTTGAATCCTCTCAATTTTTTCTCTAAAGGCAACAAGGATCTTATAAAGAGACATTATATAGATAGGCAGGTTTTGAAGAGTGCTTTTAATGATCAGGAATTTACCAGCACTAGAAAGAATGGCTCCTTTCCATCCAACCATTTTTTTTTTTGAAATCTCTCCAACAGATCATTCCACACCTTGGTAGAAACTTTTTTAGTGCCCAGAGGGAGTCCTAAGTAAGTGGTTAGAAGTGCACTTATTTTACATCCCAGAATTTTTGCAATTTTAATTTGTCTTTCCTCAGGCATATTGAAGAAGAAAATGGAGCTTTTATCATAATTGATCTCTTGCCTAGAAGAAGCTTCATAGAGTTACAGAATAGCTTAGGTAGAAGGTATTTTAACCAAAGTTTAATCTAGTAATATTTTTGGCTATAATTCTTGAAGTTTAGGGGGTATGCAGATTTAATAGAGAAATTTACATAATCATCTTCCTTCCATATAATAGAATCCTCATCCTGTTGGAAGAGTGGAATATAAATAATCTTTAACTTAGAGTTGAGGTCATAAAAAATTTGAGTGTCCCCAATGATGTTGGGAGGGGGAAGCACCTTTTCCCAAAGAACAAGATTGTTGGAGAAGCTCCAAGAGTCCTTAACCCAAAGTTTACCATTGTCTTCAAAGAACTGCGTCATAGTTCTCCTAGGATCTTCCTCCAATATAGATTTATTGGAGAGCCATAAATACCTCCAAAAGTGAATTCTATCTCCTTTCCCAATATTCCATTTAATACCTCTACTCAAGATCTCCCTAGAAGAGAGAAAATAATTCCAAAAAAAGGATCCCTTAGGGATATTATCCTGTAGAAAGAAATTCTCTATTCTATCAATATTCCTTAAATATTTCCTTTTGATGATATCAATCCATATGCCTTCTTCCTTTATCACTCTCCAACCAACTTTAGCCATAAGAGCTTCATTCATGAGTTTCATATTCTTTAATCCCAACCCCCCACAATCCTTAGGCTTGGTCACTTTTTCCTAGGCCACAAGATGAAATTTGAACTTCTCCTCAGCACCATCCCACAAGAACCTTTTTTAATTTTTTTCAAGAGCATCCAAAATCGTACCCAGGAGCTGAAAAAGGGACATGCCATAGATTGGAACACCTTGAAGAGAGCTGTGGAGGAGTTGATTTTTTCCAGCTTGAGATAGAATAATCCCCTTCCAAGAAGACAACTTATTGGAAATGCTCTCCAGAAGAGTGTTCCAGATGGAATGATTCAATTTTTTATGAATGAGGGGGATTCCTAAATAGGAATCTGGAAAATTATTTATCTTATAACCAAAAATACGGGCCAATTTCTCTCGGAAATGTTCTTCCACATTTATGAAGAATATAACACTTTTGAGGAAGTTGACCAACTGACTAGAGACCTCCTCATACTCATTTAGAACCTCTTTGAATATATAGGCTTCATGTACATATGCCTTCCCCATCAAGAAATTGTAATCCAAAAATTGGTTGAGGTAGGTAAGATGAAGGCTATTAGAAATTTTGAGACCTTCTAAGAGGTTAAGGGAAACTGTCTGGTTGCAGAGTCTACTTAAAGATTCTGCCACAATAATATAAAGGAAGGGGGAGAGGGGATCCCCCTATCTAAGTCCTCTACCAGCTTGAAAGAAGCCTTTCAATTTTCCATAGATCATAACAGAGAAATTGGCTGAAGAAATGCAGACCATAACCATGTTAATGAATAAGGCATCAAACCCCAACTTAATCAGAATGACACAGAAGAGGGCCCAATTTTTTTTTTCGTAAGCTTTATACATATATAACTTGACAAACATGGCAGATCTTCCTAAAATTTTGACAGAGTGAATGGATTCTTGGATGACCATAATGCTGTCAAGAATTTGTCTCCTAGGAATAAAACCCCCTTGATTAGGAAATTTAAAATTGGCCAGCACTTTCTTGAGCCTGAAAGTGATAATTTTGGTAATTAATTTATAGCTAGTGTTGTATAGACTAATGGGTCTCAAATATTTCACATCCTTTTCCCCTATCATATTGGGAATAAGGACTTGGAAAGTGTTGTTGATCTATTTGAGAATCTGACCATTACTAAAGAAAGTTTGGATCATCTCAATGATCTCTTTTTTGACCACTTCCCAGAACTATTGAAAGAATAAGAATGAGAACCCATATGGACTGAGGGATTTATCCAGTTCCATGTCAAAAATGGCATATCTGATTTCTTCCTCCCCAGGAATGAACATGAGACCTCTATTTTCATGTTACAAAATGCCGAAATGACATTTTGGAAGAGTCTAAGGGCCTTCTCCTAAGAATTTATATTTGGATCATCCCCACGGAGAAAGAGGCCCTTAAAATAATTGATAATAACTTCATTGATTTATTTTTCATCTTCTATGAGAGTATCATCATTTTTCTTGATTTCCTTGATCTTGAGATGATTTATCTTAGAGGTGGCAGAGAAGTGGAATAATTTAGTGTTTTTTTCACCCTCCTTTAGCCATTTAACTCTAGATTTTTTCTTCTAGTAGACTTCCTCCTTGGCCAAGATATCATGGTATTCAATGAGGAGAGCCTGCACTTGAATTTTAAGTGCATGATTGAACCCATATTCCTCCATCAATTCCTCAATATTCCTTAAGCATTCCTCTATTATGTTCTTAGAATGAAAGATGTTCCCAAAAATTTCTTTATTCCAAGTTTTTAGATTTTGTTTAACATCTTAAAAATTAATTTTTACATCGGGACTCCATGGACCGTGATCCCTCACCAATCTTGAATTCTCAAGAGTATGTCAAGATGTTGGAGCCACATTTTTTCAAATCTAAAAGGTCTAGCTTTTTTAGGAATAGTCATGCCCAACTTGAGAATGATCAGATTATGGTTAGATCCAATTCTAGGCAAGGTGGATAGAGAGTAGAGTTGATTAAGCATGCAATAATGACTCATCACAAATCTATCCAATCTAATCTATATAAGGTCTTGACCAGTTCTTCTATTAGCCCAAGTAAATTTTGACCCTCCAAGCTCGAGGTCCACAAGATCATTATTTACTAAAAAATTAGCTAACTCATCCATGCTATTAGTATAGGAAATGGATCCACCTTTTGGTCCCCTGGGGAAAGAGGGGTATTGAAGTATCCTCCAATAATACAATCACCATATTTAAACAGGAACCTCCCCTTAGTAAGTTCTCCCCAAATATTCCTTCTACCAACCACATAGTTGGGGGCATAGATATTAGAAACAATCCATGAATTGTTTAAAGCTAAATCAGTAAAAACCATGGTTAGGTGGTTGGTTGATGACAGGAGAACCAAGCCTTTAACCAAGAGGGGATTATAAAGGGTGACCATGCCTCCTAAAGCCCCTTCTGAGAATACCCTATCCCAAAGGCATTATTTCCAGACCATTTTTCCCACTTCTTTGAATATTTCTGTACTCATATTTGCTTCTTGTATCATCAATATATTAGGTTTGTATTTTCTCCTAAAATCCTTTAGGATTATTTACTTACTGGGGTTATTCAACCCTCTAATATTCCAAGAGAGTAAGATCATTTATTCTTTGATTGAGGAAACCTAAGAGGTTTCTGTATCCCTTTATCCATATCTTTCTTTACCAAGGTCTCCCTCTTCTCCTTGTTAATTTTATCCCTTTAGAGTTAAGTATTTACCCACATCAGCTCTGAAATTGCTTCTAGTAATAGGATTGGACCTTGTTGTGGGAGTGACAGGGGAGGAAAATGGATCAACACAATCCAGAAAAATACCTCCCATCAAGAGATCAAAAGCATTTGAAGTTGAGATGCCTTCCTCGTGTCTTTTGCCAAAATATCTTTGTCCAATCAAGGATAAATATTCCAAGGAAAGTCCCTGAGCCACTTTCAACACATAGTTCCCTTATGAATTAGATAGATAATCAACTTGCTTCTATTTTATATTTGGTGAAAAGTCCTCTTCACTCATATTTTCATTTTATGATCTACCCCATTCAACCTTGTTCTTTGGATTGTCCTCTTTAGCTTCGACTTTAGCCATAACTTGTGTTTCTGCAACTATAGTCTCCTTTGGAACCTCTTGACCCCTTCCAGGGTCCTTCCTAAAGTTTATTCTATTTTTCCCCACCTTTCTTCATTCTGTGTTATCTTTAATAGGAGCCATAGAATTAAATATTATACATGTTTCCTGCTTCTTCTTCTGTGTTGGGAACTTTCAAGGATCATGCCCTACATATTTTCATTTGTAAAAAAAGGGGACAAATCATACTCAAATATTTGCACCCAATCCCTAAACTTTGAGATCAAAGTGATAGTTTCTTCCAGCACAACTTATTCTTTCATATTAGCACAAAAACTCACGTATGTAATCCTGGTTCTATATTTAGTAACAAGATCAATTGCTATCGAGGTTACCAAATGTTTGGCTATACTGATCGAGACCTCAAGTTTTCAGAACTCAAGAGGTAAGCCAGGGAGATTCACCCAGATAGCATATTCAGAGACAATTTTTTCAAAGGGGTTGAAGGCTAGTTCTCATTATTGCATAACCACATGGGACTTGCCAATGAACCAAGACCCTTTAGATATAATTCTTAAGACATGGTCTTTACTAGGAAGAGAAATTGAGAAAAAACCATTCGTATATGTAGTTACCTCAATAGATCCATTTTGTGCCCATCTTCTCTTGGCCCAACTACGGAAAAAATCAATGTTGGGTTGAGATCACAAACATTTGGCAAATAAATCTCCTTCCATATTTGCCTTGTCTCACTCCAAGAGAGAGTCAGGAATTTTAAGGATCAGAAGGCCCTTATCTTTAGAAGGCTTCAATCCTTCCAAGGAATTTTGTCCAGCTTTTTCTTGACCAATCTTTCCACCCATGTGGATTCCACTACTAACTCCACTCTATTGTCCTTACTTAGTTCAGATACGTGCTCTTGTAATGGTCCACGAGGCTTCTTAGGTTCTGCAGAATGTGCAGAAGGGCTTCCATCACTTGCGCTTATAAAATTCAAACCAGGGTTTCCCGCTTACGTTGCATTAAAATAATGGACCAAGATAAGGTTAACAATACATTTGGAGGTGATTTAGAAGGAAATTAGCAGAATTTGAAGGGTTTGAAAGGTGGATTTAACTAATAAGAAGGTTTATTAGTTAAATATGAGATTAAAGGGATTAATTGATTTTTTATTGATAAAGTGGGTTGAAGGGACCCGTTCCCTGTATAAATTAAATGAGACCAAATCCTCAGGAAAAAACAAAGGCCCTAAAGGTAAAAGAAACTACAAGGAAACAACCCACCTATAAAAAAGCAAAAAATAAAACCCTATTTACTTACCATCATGTGATGGAAAATAATGTTCAATGTTTCCCATTCATCCCTTTTTTCTTTTCTAATTATTCACTTCTTACCATTTTTCATAATCAGATGTAATAACTAGCACCAGATCATTGGGATTAACCGATGCTTTCAAATTTTTAGACATAGAATCCTGATCCGATTTTGAATTCTCATATAAATGTCCCCTTTTTGTACCACCTGCAACCTAACCATTTTCTTATATTTCCATCTCATTATTTATCTTTTTCTATATCCAAGTTACCCTCGGTGGTAGGATTTTACGGATCATCCTTGAATTTTGAAGTAAAAACCAATTCTGGATTTAAGGTACCCCACCTATTGGAAGAAGTTGATCCATTATGTTTTTGTAGATTTTTTATTCTTGTTATAAGGACAAGATACTTGTAGATGACTTAGATTTCTACATATTCTACATCTAAAGGTAGTAATCTCATAGTATAAAATATGGGAATATTGTAACTTACCAAATTTAAGATTAATTCAATCTGGTAAAACCCTACTTAAATCAAATTCAACACACATTTTTGCAAATGAACACAGACCCGAATCTGTTCTATCCAAGTCCTCTTTTAAAAAATTTCCAAAAATGTTTCCAATGTCCTCTAGGACATACCACACATGCAAAGGGAGGTTGGAAAGCATAACCTAAACTAACGTTTTGGTAACCGAATGATAATTCAGATCAAAATCTTGAAACTATGGTATTAAAAATAACCCAGCATGTCCCCAGAACCATGGGCCCTCTGAGAAGCAGTGCTGATAATCCTCAGATTTCCTAAAATGGACAATGAAAAATCCCTTGGAACAAAGAGAGATTTCACATACATTGGTCTTGTTTTCGAAGATCCATTGATAAAGAGTAGAGGAGGAAAGAAAAAATTGATTGAATCTTCCGATCACAGAATCCTGAGATATATTTTTGTAATATTCCTCCACTTCAGGATTCTCTATGATTAAATAAGGGATATCCTTAGCCATATCGACCAAGTAGGTCTACTTGGTTAGAGGATTTAAACTAGGAAGTCAAATACCCTAATTTTCTAATATGTCTTTGAATGAAGTAGATTTATGTCAGTGAGTCAGGCCCCTACTTCCTGTAGCCCCTCCATCCATCTTGTTAAAACTTATTCCAGATATAACAATCCCTGTCGAAGGTGAGTCAACAAATTTTACCCTAGGGTTAGGGCACAGCTCCACCACAGACCTAGGCCCATCACCACTACCCTGCTCTCTGTTATCAGGATGCATCCCACCTTTACTAGGCCATTCCTATATGATTCACCTTGCGGTACAGTCGAAACCCTTCTGTGACTGAGGCCACTCACTCCCTTCATCGGATTCATAGATTTTCCCTCCATCACTTTGAGTTCCCTTCCCCACAAAGGGATTAATTAATTAATAATAGTTAATTAATTAATTAAAATAGGATTATAACTAATGAAGAGTCATTAATTAGCATCTAGGATGGGGGGAAGGCTAGTTAATTAACAAATTTTCGTTAATTCAACAAAATTGAAGGGAATGTTAGCTAATTAGAAGTAAATCACTAATTATAATGAAATGATGGGAAAGAGGATAATTAGTGCCATTTTAGTATTAAAACTATGTATTTGGATTAAGGTGTCAACATTTTCCCCTTTTTGATGTGGTGTAGCGTAAACGACACCACTTCAAAGAAAGTAGACAATTACAGACAATTAAATTTTGACGAAGTAGAAGAAAAATTAGTAGAATGGAGGATGTCCCCTTGAGTGTTGATGGAGTGATAGAGGAGGTTGATTGACGCTAAAAAAGAACAAAGTAAATATCATAACAAAAGAATAAGACACTGCAACAAATGAGATTGAAATGGATCCTGGTAGGCCATTGTGCAAATGGATTGATTGGAAAAGAAGTTCTGTGTTTTTATGTATGGAAGAAACAAGGGAAGGAGGGAGGATAAAAATAATGCCTATTGCCCTAGATGTTGTGGAAGAAATGATTTATAACAATGGAAGTGATTCAAATTGGGCCTGGTTGGCCATTGTTGGAATCGATAAATAGAGGCTCCCGTGCTGCAAGTGGAAGAATAAAGGGAGGGGGAAGAATTGGAAAATGATACAAAGAAAGTTAGTGAGATTGAAAATGGGAAACATGTACATGGAGAATGGTAACATTGCAACATAGCTGAAAAAAAATCTAACTCAAGAGTAACTGTTTATTTAATATAAGCATACAAAAAAGTGTAAAATGATATGAAGAGCCATAATACTTATTTTTGTTCATTGCTAAAGGACTAACTCAAAGAAAAATACACGAAGCAATGCAGTATGAGAAAGTAAACAAGAAGACCAAAAAACCAACAATTACAAAAAACATAATCAAATAATGCTCAAGAAATTTGCACCAATGTTTTTGTTATCCAACTTTAGTTCCCAAATGTTTGAGTTATACAAAAAGGGATAAAATGGTGCCTCAAGCAAGGGGAATAAATAGAGAACATAAAATATCATGAAAAATCAATTGTGCTCTATGAAACTACCTCAAATAACGACATATGCAAGGGAAGAAAGACATAAAAAGAAAACTGACTTTATTAATGGAGGAAGATCAAGGTGATATGTATGTTGTGTGATAGAACAAGAAAGCACTTAAAGTAATATGTTTTATAGGATAGTTTTAAATGTTTGATGATGTTGTGTCTTTTGAATGTTTAATATGTAATTATAATTGTATTGCATTGAAGCTAACCCGAATTGGTAATTCAAGCTCTGTACTAGCTCGACCAACTGAGTTGATCCCTACATTATATGCCAGATAACCTCTTATGTGCCAGCACTCCTAACTTATCATCCATATCCTCTAAATTCCTTGCCAACTCTCTTATCTCCTTGTCAATTACTCACTACATCCTCCAACTTGGCGCTTATCTCCTCATTTCCAAACTGAGCTTACCGGCCCGACAAGATACACACTTGGCATTAGAAAAAGTGGTCTTAAGATTGATATACATTCAACGGCCACCTAAATTTAAAAATTCCCCCTACCTAACCTGCGCTCAATGTGGGAATATTCCCAAAAAGGAAAACTAAAGTGGCGGAGGAGGGATAAGGGATTCAAACCCTTATCCCATGTTTTCCAAAAATAACGGGGCACCGTTGTGCCAAGTGGTTGATACAAGCTATGAAAGGCGAGAGGTTTTATTTAAAGAGCTAATTCTAGTAGACTATGTATACTTAAAGGCTTATTGTGAGAGCTAGGAGAAAAATTGGAGAAATTTTCCAAAAGAGACCAGGCATTATTTTGCTGGAGAAATATTGTGGCAATTAGATAAGGTCTGATTTTGCTTTAAATTTCATTTGTAAGTATATTAAGGATTATTTTAATAGATTGGTTACATTTATATGGACACAAAGACGTAGGCTTTAACACAAAACTTAGTTATCAATTGCATGGCTCAATTTTCTCTGTTTTAGTCTAGTTTTTCTCTAATTTACATAAATATTACAAATTTTGAAAAATAATTAATACAAGGAAAAGTCGTAATGTCAAAATAAATCCATGAAATCATATTTCAAAGTAAATTTTGGTGAATGTTTTACAATTTTCTTAAGATTTTGGATCATATTTTGGTATCATATCTGGTCTATGATCAGTTTAATAATGCTTAGATTGCAAGTTTGTGTTAAATGTTAACAATATCTTGTTCTAGAAAGGGTGAATGAGAATTAGCAGGTGTTGATTTGAAAATTGGTTCAATAAGATCATGAATCCCAAAAAAGGGTGATGAACGTGAAGAAGAGTTTCATCAATCATTCATTCAAATGAAAGATATGATGGAGGAATTGTACCGAGATAGGAGAAGGCAGATGGAAAAAGAAGAAAAAAAAGGTAAAAATAAATATGGATCTTCATCTGATTTTGATTCTCCTAAAGGTGAGAAAAAAAAATGATTTTTCCAAAAGTGAAGTACAAAAATCTTATTTTCTTCTTTCATTAAAACTAGACATCAAGTTTGAATTTCCAATGTATAATGTGGAGCTTAATGAAACAAATATGGATAACTAGATCAAGTAGATTGAGATATATTAAAGTGTTCAGAAAATTTTTGATGATGAAAGAAAAATTCATTTGGAAACTCTTTGAATGGGTGGTACAATACTCATATGGTGGGAGAGTAAGCTCTAGGAAGTAGATGAGAAAAAAGGTAAAGTAATATCTTCATGGTATGATTTTGTTTCTGATCTAAGACAACAATTTTATCCTCTAGGATTTATGTAACAAGTCATTATGGATTAGAAAATTTTTAGAAACACTAAGGGATAAATTGTTCAAGACTATACAAAGTATTTTTAAAAAAAGGCTCTTATTCTTGGTATTTCTCTCCATACACAAGAAACACGACTTAAGTATATTGGGGTATTACATAATTATCTGAGAAATATGATTCTCATTCTAAATACTACTAATATTGATGCTTGTGTGTGAAAGCTACACATTTTAAAGCAAGAGGGAAAATGACTAAGGAGCATTCCTCCTCAAAAAACAAGAACAAGCAATTTGAAGGTAAGGAAAATGGTTTGAAAGAACAAGGTAAAAGAAAGGGTAAGAAAAATAATAATTCTACTGTTAAGAAAGAAGATGAAAAACCATTTTGTAATCATTGTAAAAAGAATCATGATGAATCTAAGTTTTGTAAGTTACATCCTAAAATGAAGCCTAAATGGTTTAATAATAACAAGGGAAAAGAAAAGAAAATGAATAATGTAGCCTAGATTTTACCACTAACAACCCAAGGCACGCTGACACATTACTCATCCTGAACTAAACACTCACCCGAAGTGTACAAGGGTACCAGGTCCCTCTTTAGAGAAGCTTGTTCAAGATGTTATCATGATTGAATGTATGTTTTAGATCCATTAATAGATAAACAAATATTCCATAGTTCATAAACCAGATCTAGATCTTAACCATGTAAAGAATACTTTAAAAATTACTATAATAAGATTTACCATAAAATATCCATGATCAGTTACATCCAACACATATATCCATCATATAAGTCCAATTATATTAAATACTGCAAAAAACAGAAGCTTTATACATCATACAATTTCCATGGTCATGCACGCTCATAATTTTGTAGCATAACACTACAATAATATCGGATCCCTAAACCATGAAAATCAATACATATTTATAGGGGTGGGGACTTTCCCTTCACCACCCATACACCTTAAAAAATAGGCTACATGATAATAATATCCATGCACCCTTACATGAGAATACAAAAGCATGCAAGCTTACTAATAATAGATTATCTACTATAATAATTGTTGTTTAATCCTATTAATAGCTTCAAAAATATGCATGGCGCTTGTTATTACACTTATCTAAAATATCCTTTGCATATTCATCAAGTCTCCTAGAAAACTTTCTCTGTAATCCATGTCCAAAATTATCCCCAAACTGCAAAATGACTAAATCTTGATTTCAAACTATTCTGGGCACACCCTGTTTTGCTATAATTTCACGTGCTCCTATGCACTTTGTGTCTGTGCACCCAATCCTCCCATGATTTCATACATAAGCTATAAAATAAGGATGGAAGCATGTAGAATTATATTAATCAGAAGAATAAAAATACAATAGTGCAGGCTACAATATTTATACATATTGGATAGTTTGTATACAAACAAATATGGAGTTGTAACTATGCAACAACAAACTAAAATACAGTAGCTTCCAAAATACACCCGGAAATCACAAATTAATAATGATGTAATGTTTATAACAACATAACAATTATACCTGTGAATATAATAAGCCAAATATGGTTAATAAAACTATATAACAATAATTAATTAATAACAATAGTTAAAGAATTGATTATACAATGCATAATTAATTATCCTAACATTCACCCCTTAATTTTTCATTTTCTCAAGGGATGAGGAGAGGAACTCTCTGAAAAACTCAAACGTGTCACATGTAAGTGACTTCATGAAAATATTTGCTCTTTGTTCAGCTATTGGACAAAACTGAAGCTATATATTGTGCTTCAACACATGCTCGTGTATGAAATGAATTTGTACCTCAATGTGTTTTGTTATTTTATGAAAAACTAGATTGTAAACAAGTTTGAGAACACCTTAATTATCAACATACATGGTGGTTGGTTTTTCCCATGGTATTCCAAGTCCTTCAAGTATGTGATGTAGCCAAATCACTTCACAGATAACTTCTCTTGCAAAATGATACTCAGCTTCTATGGAAGAACAAGAAACAAAGTGTTGTTTCTTACTTCCCCATGATATTGGTCTAGATCCCATAAAGAATACAAATCTTGAAGTTGATTCTATATCATCAATATTTCCTACATGATTTGAATTTGAATATCCTGACAAGAATTTATCATTCTTTTTGTAGTCTAGACCAAGATCTATTGATCCTTTGAGATATATCAAGATGTGCCTTGCTGCTTTCCAATGAAAAAATTTGGGTTCCTACATGAACCTAGATAGATAGCTTGCTGAAAAGCTGATATCTGGTCTAGCGTTGGTTATGTAAATGAGACTCCTAATCAACTACTGATAGAGAGAGGCATTTACCTCAGGAGATGGATCTGAATGAGATAACTACAATCTATTCTCCATTGGTGTAGCAATCAGTGTGAAATCCATCATCTTGAATTTCTCAAGTGTTGTCTTGGTATATTTCATATGAGAAACAAAGATGTGATTCTCTTTCTACCATACTTCCAATCAAAGACAATAGTGCATTAGCCAGAGATTTGTCATGTCGAATGATTGATTAAGATATTTCTTTGTTACATTAATCATCCTCACTGAATTTCCAATGGTGAATAGATTTTTGACATAGACAACGAAAAATCACAATCTCCCCCCTTGATTTTTGAGGTAAAGATTGCGATTGTATGGATTTCTAATAAATTCATGTTCTATGAGATGCTCATTAATTTTTATGTACCATGCCCAGGGTTCCTATTTGAGGCCATACATAGATTTCCTGAGTATGCATACCTTTTCTTCTTGACCAGGTACTACATAACCCTCAGGTTTAGTCATATATATTTATTCTTGTAAGTATCTATTTAGAAAGGCACTTTTTACGTCCATCTGATGAAATTTCTAACCAAGCTGTGTAGCTAGAGCAAAGATCATCCTGATCATTTTGATCTTAGATGTGGGAGAAAATGTCTCCTCATAGTCAATGCATTCCTTTTGTGCATACCCCTTTGATACTAGTCTCACTTTATACTTGTCCACTATCCCATCTACTTTGTACTTCATTTTGAATATCCATCTGCATCCAATGGGTTTCTTCCCTGGTGGAAGATTGACAAGCTACCAAGTGTTATTTTTCATTACTGACTGATATTCATAGTCCATGGCATCTTTCCAATATTTTGACTATAGGGTTTCTTGGACTGTAGAGAGATCATCAGACTCGATAAATCTACTCATCAAAGTGTGAGTCCATGGTCTAGGGGTGGATGTATTAGGTGGAGCATCCATTCTTGCATCTTGTAACATTCTATTACACCACTTAGGAATACACTGAACTATTCTCGTGGGTCGTGGTTATATAAGATCATCACCAACATCCCCATCATCACTTTCATCATTAGTGGGAACATCAAATTCAGTTTTTACAACTGGTAAAGAATCTACATCAGGTGAGTCTGGAGGAGGATACTCTGCTTCCTTCTTCTAAAAAAATTCAACATCTCTGCTGGTGTATATTTTTTTGGTCTTTAGATCCATCAATCTGTACCCAAGAGTCTCTTCACTATACCCAATGAAGATGAGTTTTTGTGACTTCGTGTCTAATTTATTTCTATTCTACTTGGGTATGTACATACTTACTTTACACCTAAATACTCTAAGGTGTGCAATAGATGGTTTCCACTTTGACCATGCTTCTTGTGGTGTTACTCTATCAAGAACAAATTTGGGCACTCTATTTAACAAATACACTACTATCTTTGCTTCTTCTGCCCATAATGTATTTACAAGCCCAAAATCATCGATCATGCATCACACAATTTCCATGATACTAATATTTTTTCTCTCAACAACACCATTCTACTGTGGTGTGTGTGGAAGAGGCATTTGTTGATGAATCCTAAGATTTTTAGGTAGTCTTTGAACTCATTACTGGTGAATTCCCCCCATTGATCTGAGTGGAGAGTTCTGATGTGACGACAAATTTTGTTCTCAACAACTACTTTGAACTTCTTGAAGGTTTCAAAAGCTTCAATTTTCTTGAGTATTCATCAACACATAACATGAATTACTAAAATCCAGAATGACTTGGTTTCATCAGACCGCAAAGATCGGTATGAACTAGATCAATATTACCATGGACTTGATATTTACTCTTATGGAATGAAGCTATGTGTTCTTTTCCTACTAGGAAGTGAGGATACTTGTCTGTATCATTCTAAAGAGATGGTAACCCATGTACCATATTGCAATGACGAAGTGTCTCGAGATACTTGAAATTAACATGACCAATTTCTTCTAATTCACGTAAAGGATAAGAAGAAAATAGTAGCTTTCTTTTTTGGGATCACATTAAATTCATATTATAAACTACCAGAACCTAATGTTATCTATAATTCAATGACAACTAAAGCATGGATGACCACAGGGATAGTGAGGGTTATTTTACAGATTTGGGCCAAGTACCCAATTGATAACATGGATGATTTCCTTCCAAACAACATCCACATTCAAATATTAAGACCCAAGGTCTATATACACATGTCACTAATGAATCTAATGTATGGAAACCCTTCCATTAACAAATTTGATGTAGCCTAGATTCCCTTACTTTCCATGATCATTGATGAGCCAAAAATTCCTTATTTAGGGAAAGTAGTCACTTCCAACTTGGTTTGCCGAAGAAAAAATTTCATGGATCACAAGAAACCATTTTACATGGCCTCCTATCTACTGGATGTAGTCCGTGGTGTTCTTGAATGTATAGAATTATGTAAACCACAATCTCCCTCGTGCCTTTTTGAAGTGAATGAATTATGTTTAGACCTATACTCTCAAACATTTATGGATTACATAGAGGACATCTGCACTTCATTTTATCTCACTCTCTACAAGGAAATACATGAGATAACTATGGCTAGATTATATACTAGTGTCCTTAATTCAATAAGGAAAATGTGGGATATTTTATTCTACCCATAATACATAGTTATCATGATTGAGGGGATACTTACACCTCCTTTACAACTTCCATACTATGTATCAGATAAACTAACAGAACAAGAAGTAGCGTACCAAATTTGTAATGGTATAAAATAAAAGTGTAAGGAAAAAAAGCTAAGAACTCACCCCCCTTTTCAATCAATATAGGGTGTAAAGAATTTAAATGGTTTCCTAATTTGAAAGTTGCAGAACCAAACTGAAATTCATTTTATTTTCCCCAACACCCTTTAAGACAATATGACTCAAGGAAAAGAGTGGCCAAAAATTTAAAGTCACTTAGAGGGAAAATAAACATAGCTTATGCACATAAGGCTGATTCCAATAATTGGGCATAGATTACCAAAAAATATGATAGCCTAATAAAAAAAAACATGAAAAAATAGGGGTAGTTCCTCCTCTAAGAAGAACAATAAAAAGGACTTCACAAAGAGAAAGGAAGTGGGTTATTTAGAACCACTCATGAAGTCACCAAATCCAACTTCCTCCCATTATCTCCTAGAGCCAATAGAGGAAAAAGTTACAGAGATTCAAAAAGTCAGGACCAAACTAAGTGAAGGTCCTACTTTAATGACCTATGAATTATAATATTTAGATGAAGAAGAGAAACTTACACAAGTAGAGGCTCCAACCTAGCAAGTGTAAGCAAAGCCAATTGAGACTACCCTTACCACTCCCCATCAACCTCAATAAGACTGGGTAGAATAGGCTATAATTTATCGTATGGAGTAACAATATTTAGTGTTTCAGGAAGATCCCTTAATAAATATTTAATTCAATACTAGAAAAATGACCTTGAAGAGGGTGACGAGAAAGAAAATTTCCACACAACAAGCCACCATTTGGCATGATACATCATAAGACCTCTTCTCTCTTACAAAGAAAAAGAAAGCTAAAGGTTCCCAAGTAGCCCAAGATGAAGAGGACCATATGTCTCACATGAGGAGCTAAGATTAATTAGTAGTAGAGTTAGTAATATGATTATAGGCTAAAAATAAAGAGCTTAAAAATCAAGCCAATACCACTATTCTTGAGAGCACTATTTCAGATGTTGAAGAAGCCTTATTGAGCTTCTATGATGTTATCAAAAAGAACATTGAGGATAAAAAGAAGTAACACACATAATAAAAAAAGGCCAACACCATCATTGAAAATATGGGTGATATGTAAAAAATTCTAAGAATCATGGCACAAGAAATTAAGGAAGGGATATGCAAAGAAAATGCAATTGTGATTATGGATGATATTGGTATATGCCAGACATATGCCACTTACGCAAAAGAAAGATTAAGGGATTGGAATAACCAAATGATAAAACTTCCTCCTCATCTAGATGATGTAATTTAAAGAGAAAGTTATCTAATTTCATACTCATTAGTTATATGGGTCTTTAAGGAAGAACATGAATTAGTGTCCACTACTGAGTTTGTTGAGCTTCCAAATCAAATTTTAACAAAGTTTCAAAAAAACATAGCAGAAGTAAATGAGATAGACGCTTCCCAGGTAATTAGGATTGTCTCTCAGACTAAAGAAAAGGTACAAAAAATAGAAACCTTAAAGGATATCATGGGGAAAACCAAAGCCACACATAAGAAACTACTTGATATAGCTCCCACACTCTTCAAAAAGAAAATAGTGGACCTAGTAAAGCTTGACAGAGATTAAAATATTTGAAAGGAATATTTCATTACCATAGGAAAAGGGGAACTTTAACTGATCCAGCACAAAATTCTCACACATAAGCTGAACCAAAACAAGAGGAGCCTTCACAAGTAGACCTAGTCTAGAAAGGCCACATAATAAATTAGGAATCACAATAAGTCCTTGGTTAAATTTTTATTTTATCATATTAGCCTTAGCCATTGTAATTATCCTAACAAAAATTAGTTAGGATATTTTTGAAAGACCAATTTTTGGAAATATTCATAAGTCTATTGTAATTATTTCTTAAAATGGGCGGTAAAAGAATGACCCAAATTTTATAAATAGACCCACCTCTAATCTTACAAAGAGAGAATGTTATTTTTGATGATGAAGGTGAGCCAATTTAAATTTAACTCATGCAAGCTAATTTTTTCTGATCTACATTCTCCTATTTGTGCTTTAGATTTTTTTGTTTATAATATTTAGTGCTTGGTATATTACATGCTAACTTTCCTATACTAATTGATTTAAATTGTGCAAATACACGTTTAGATTCAATTACTATAACTTTGTGCAAGTAAAATTCATCCATTGAATGTGCATCTAATAATTTGACATGGTAAATTTGGTTTACATCCTTCATTCCTTTGAATTTATGCATCAATAACATTGAAATTTGAGTAATATCTAGGTTTTATGTTGCTCATTTACAAGGAAATCACGCTATTTGCAAGATCATGTACTAAAACAATATTTAAAAACATTTATATGAATATATTTCTTCTCTCTTCCTTTTCTTCCCCCTTTTAGTTTCTTTTAGTACTTCCCCTAGATTAATTTAGTTTAGAGAAGATTTTTCAAAGATAAATCAAGTGAATAAATTGCAAAAGTGGCACTAGAAGGACTAACAATCCAACAAACACCCTCAATATGTGGTTTAAATAACCAACACGCTACAACTCATGCACTTAATCATATTTTTAGTGAATCTAAAATGAGTAGGATGCAAAATCCTATCATTTCCTCTTGTATTTATGTCATTTTGATACATCAAAAAGTTCCTCAAGACAAGTGCATACATAAATCCTTACATGATTTTCCAGAGTCTTTTATAAAAGAAAGAAACTCCATAACACTGGGTTTTCTAGTAAACTTTGACAGGGTAATCTCTTACAATTTTAATGACAATATATAATAAGTACATAAAAGGAAAATAAAACAAGGCTATTAAGAGGTGACATTGTTATGCACACCCCCCTCAATGACAACTATGAAAGGCCTAACATTTATCTAAACTTGAAAAATTTCACAACACAAAAAGGCTTCATGAATATATTTACAATTTAATCTGTAGTAGGACATAATCAAATATCAATAATTCCATTGAGGATTTTTTCTTAAACAAGTTCATTTAAAACTCTATTATTTTTTTCTAAATTTTGCAAAAATTATGAAACAAAGATGGATTCTGGAAAGACTTAAATACAATACCCATAGGCCTTGAATGTTCCCTTAGGTTTTATCTATTTCCTGAATTCCTTACTTAGCTGGATATAAATTATTATCATGTCTCCAATATCTAACTAAATGGGCATCCCCATCTATTATATAATATGCATCCATTGAAATTTCTTACACCTATACTATGGTGTGGTTGCATATCCATTTGATATTTCCCACTCACACACTTTGGTGTGGGTACATATCCATGATATATTGCATCATTTTTTTACACTTTTCAAAAAATATTTTTTGAGTTCTCTGATGGTGTATTGGATTTTAGGCTAGAGATAAGCAACTTTGATCATCACATAGAAACGTTCAACTTTTATTAAAACTCATATTGAGTTCTTCCAACAATATTATAAATTATATTAATTCTTTTATAGCTTCTATAGTACTTCTATACTAAGATTTTGTAGATAAAATAGAAACAATAGGCTATTTTTTATTACTCCACATGATAGCTCCTAAATCAAATTTAAAAACATATTTAGAAATGGGTTATTTATCAATCATCAAAACTTTAAATTTCAAATAAGATTTAAAAATTAAAAGATGAAATTTTCAATGATCCCACAATGATTTTCTTAGATAAGTTATTTATTAATTTCAAGGTAAGAATTTTGTAAAAGAGATCTTGTAAAGATCCTTATTGGAGCATGGGTCTCCTTAAACCAATTGGTCTAGGTTTTTGCAATAATAATAATTCTCATAGGTATTATTTGTAGAGTTAGAAACTAGGAGATGTCATTTAAAAAAATAACTGACCATTTCTTAAAATTAAACTCTAAACAATTATCAAATTTAGAATTTTTGTAAACATTTATAGAAACAATTTATAATTCATTCAAATGATAGGAAAATATAATTTTGGATTTAAATATGAGATGAACTATGAGAAATCACAAAACATGAACCATTATCAATTAGTTTTAAATAATAAAAAGAGGAGTAACTTGATACTTTCTTGATTGTATACTCTTATTGAAAAGAATATTAAGCTCTTATTTGGTAAAGGAATGCCAATGAACCTAATATTGGAATTGAACATAAGAAAATGGGGTCAAGAACTCAAATAATTCATATATTAAAATCTATCACATAATTAATGGTAGGGAGGGAGATTTCCATATATAAAGAAAACTACAAAAATGTAGTGAATGAGATACAAGATTCCATAATTAGCTAAAAAACATTGGGTATCTGAATTGTGTCACCATCTCTCATAGGTTAAAGGATAAAAAAATAACATCCTCACTCATTATTACACACAGGGAGAGAGATGACACATTTATTCTTAAACAAATCCCATATTAGAGAAAAACCATAAAAACAATTATTTTTTGAATATTTTTTTTACATATTTTATATTGGATGCAAGTCCTTATTAAAATTTATTCTCTTTTGAGTTTATTAGAGGTGTGCTGGTTTTACATAGTGCTTTTTAATTCTTGTGGGCTAGTTTGGACCATTTATGAATATTTATACAAATATTATTAAACCCCCCCCCATAATGTGTACATTGTAAAAAATGTACTCCCAAATGTAGACACTAAAATTTGTACAAAATAATTACTACATCATGTTGTTGGTAATCTTTATATATGTGAGTATTGAACTATAAAACTAAGTCTTAGTGGTGCAAGTCCTTGTCATTTCACTCTTATATTTCTTGATATATCTATTGATTTGAATTTATAGATGCTTTCTTGTGATTTTATGCTATGTCATAAATATTTATAGCTTGTTTTATTGTTTATTATCCTTTTGCTAATGTTAGGTTAAAACCATATATATTGATCAAGGTTGTACTATGGTCTTGACCAAGATGTAAGTTCTTACCTCTTTTGATGTTTTGGGTATTTTCTTCCCATTGGGTCTCTTTTCCACCTTTTTTGTGTTTAAAAATTTAAATTTATGGTCTACGTTGTATGTCATAAGATTCAAATTTCAAAGTTATAGACTCTTATATATACAAGTTGAACTTAAGAATTTATCATATAACAAATACCTATGTACCAAATACAAGGATAAAAAATAAAAATAAAATTCTTTAGACTACATATCACATCATAGAAGGGCATGCATATGATATTGACATACAAGTACAAGGGTTTCATGGGATAAAAGTAGCATATCCCACTATTGGTGTGTAAAGAAAACAACAACACTAGGTCAAGGGTACTAGATTACATGCGCTTTGACATAAAACACTAGAAGAACTACATTGAGTCTGAAATGTAGTGCAAAAATTAGTGACTCAAACATGGGGTAACCACTAAGGCTAGTCTAACTCAAGCATTTTCATTTTTTTTAAATCTTATTATTTCTTGAGGTTATTACAAAAAGTTATGTTTTTTTTGTATGTATAGGCATGAAATATATGGTTATAGGAGAATATGAACCTATAAAATTGTGATATAGGTGATAATGATGAAACCTATAAATAATTATATTTGGAAGAGTTAATTGCTTGAGATAGTAGGAAAGGCCAATTTATGGGATCCGATCCTGTAATTTTGTATGGTCCTACCCTAAATGAAGTTTGGAAAGAATAGTTGATCAGGGTTTTTTTAGAATCCTTCATATTTCCCACTTTTGGTAGTAGCATTATCTTGGACTAATATGAAACCAACTAAGTCATATTTTTAACCCCTCTTATATTTTCAATTTCTCTATCAGCGTGACATGCTTGTAAATAGCCTAGTTTCCATTATAATTATGTAAATGAATGTATTATTCTATACCCTATACTATATATTATTGAATACTCATTAAATATGTTGAATAAATCATATGAAATTAATTTAGGGTTGATACATTTTAGTGAACCCTTCCATTTTGAACCCTTTATCTAGCTTAGGGTTTAGATTGTCTATTCCATAGCTAGGCCTTGTTATATACCAACCCTAGGGAATGCATAGTTTCTTCTTAACATTATATATAAATTGTTATAGTTATTTGAAAACCCTAAAGTGTTACTATCCCTTTAATTAGGTTCAATCATTTTGTGTGTTTAAAAAACATGATCCCTCTATACCATACCCTAATATGTTTTCTTTTACGTTTGATGTGAATAACGTTTATGCTAATACATCCTAATATTTTCTAGATTATATAGATTATGGGTATAAAAACTAATCATATTATCCTCATCCTAAGCTACATCTACCTTGATTTTCCACTCCTAGTAAGCCGCATACCATTAGTGTGCCATATACCGATGTTCCCTTACCCAATTTATAAGCACCTCATGAGCCCATTTATTTGCATAATTTGAATGAATATTCAAAAAGAAATAATTATAATATTGATAACTTGTTTAAACCTATTTTTTTGATGACCTTAG